>CM046877.1:366137740-367337740 GCA_025667525.1 Glebionis coronaria
ATATATATATATATATACATATATATAAATGTATATATATTTATATATATATATATATATATATATATATATATATATATATATATATATATATATATATATATATATATATATATATATATATATATATATATATATATATATATATATATATATATATATATATATTTATATATATACATATATATATATGTATATATATTATATATATATATATATATATATATATATATATATATATAAATATATATACATATATATATATATGTATATATATAAATATATATATATATATATATATATATATATATATATATATATATATATATATATATATATATATATATATATATATATATATATATATATATATATATATATATATATATATATATATATATATATATATATATATATCTCTTTACATTATATATAAGAGGAGGGGTATGCCACGTCATATACACGTCATCACCTTACTATTTTTATATTTTCGTTTTTTTAATTTTTTAAATTTTTTAATGAATTTTCCGTTTTTAAAGATTCTGTTACTAAATATTAGTAATTTTTATTTTGTGTCACTTTTTTTAATCGTTAGTTACTAAATTTATTTATACCAAAATAATACCATGGCTGGAATTATTAATACCCATAACCTGGTCCTCCAAGATCGCAAGAGCAAAATCCCAGTACCATAATCGCAATAGCAAAATCGAATCCACCTAATTGGATTCCGAGATGCAACCGCAACGAAGATCACAATGGCTTTTAGTGTCGATGTCAAATCAACCCGATGCCATGTCTACTTCACGCATGCAACCTCCCACACCAGGTACTTTGGTCATCAACCTATTAGTATAAATTGATAGTTATTTTAGTCTACTTAATTATAGGGCGAATAATATGTTCAATTATGTCAAATATAGTTATTGTTTTATCTTGATTATAGTCTGATTATAGTCTATTAGACAATCGAAGTAACTATCTATTTAATATAGTTATTGTTTCTAAACCCTGAATTAAAAAGAAATCATGAAGAGTGAAAAATATTATGTGTTTAAGAAATCAGGATCGAAAGTCAATATGATCATGTTTTTTAACAAATATTGGATAAGTTATTGTGAACTGAACACCTATGGTCATGTATTTGATCAAATGATTAATGATTAAAAATTTAAAGTCTTTATGCACTTTTTATTCAGGGACAGCAACACTAACTTGACAATGATATTTAGGGGTTTATATGGTTATGTATTGTTTGAGGGGATCAACCTCATTGTATGCCATTCTACAGGTTAGAAGAGTGAAAGGGGAAGTTATTTTACTTCTGGAACGTGTGTAAAAGGCCGAATGATTAGCAAACACAATATGTTATCTTAAATTTGTTAATAATTTACAGCTACTTGAGGGTTTATTGATTTTGGTTATTGATGGATACTTTAGAAAATTAAGGAAATTGCATATTTGTTTCAAAGATATCGATACAATATTATTGATATTAACTGTTCATTTGTAGGCTGGTAAGTTTATAGTGAGGCTTGATCCAGGCGACCCAAAAACACGTTATTGCATATGAAATACATGACAATTCCAACCATTCAGAAAACCAAACAGGTTTGCTTTTGTGCCAGCGAGCTACATCACGTGAGCATATTTTACAACATCTCTAATATATTGTAATGATCACCAGCTCTTTTGACTAGCTTAAAGCTATGATGCAAAAAAGGACAAAAGTTACAGGTATGTTTGATTTACTTAACGAAAGCGTTATCAAATGCCAATAGTTTTGTTATTTTGTTCGGCATATGCAACAACCAAATACATATGTTTCATGTGCAAATTTACTTTGGTGTGTTCTAAGATGTTGCAAGCGGGATTGATTTTGACATTTGGTTGTACTGTACAAAGCAAATACTTGCATATTTTGTCGCTTATTAGTTTTTTGATGATTTAGTGCCTTAGAAAGTGCTTCGATATGTGTGATGGCCAAGCAACGTTTATAGAGGTTGGAAATTTTATATAAATTTAAAAGTGTTGGTGTGTCCTTTTTTGTAAAGCTCGAAAAAAGGAGGCCTGCATATTTTGTATCAAAATTAAAGTTTCTGATTCAAACCCAAAAAATAACATCTAGAAGTGTTTGGTAACAGAATGATACCCTAATCATTTGCTATCTAATTTTGAAAAGTGTGTGCGTCTTGAAGAAGAAATACCTTCTGCAAGTGAAAGGTTATGCAGCGAATGTATCAGGTGGCATTTACTGAAAGAGAGCTCTTTATGTCATTTAATTGATTTTTCATTTTGTATTTTTGTTAGGTAATTGGAAACAAAAGACTCCCTAGATGGATACTTATGTCTTGTTTAGAAATAAGTACTTTAAACAGTGTTTAGTTTGATTTTTTTGTAAAAAATACAATAAGACCAAAGAATAATGTGTGTTATTTTAGGGTTTTTTAGCAATGTGATGTAATCCTTTCATAATGGATTTGCAGGTTGCATATGATTTTAACAGAGGTTTTAGTTTTATCACAAATAAGGACTTCTGACCAGAGTAAGCAGATAAGCACTGATCCAAACAGTTCAAACTGCTTATCGTACAAAAAGGAGATGAGCAGTTACGGATAAAAAATAAGTTGTCCCAAACGCCCTTAATTTTAGAAAAAATATTGATGCAGGTTGGAAACTGAGTTTTTGTTTTGATGTTGAGTTAGGTATTAGTAGTTTTCCAATAGTGGAAGAATTATTAGTTTTGGCTCCAATCCATAAGTGTCTAGATATGAAAGTTGATAAAGTTGAAGGTGATGCTAAGCTCCCTGTACTAAAGAAAAAGAAAAAGCGAAGAAACGCCTTGATCAAATTTCATTAATCTTACATAGAAATCTCATCTCTGTTGAAACATTGTAAACGTTTTAAAGGAGCAAGCATAATTCAGATGAGTACACATTAAATATCTAATTATTATCGACTTATACAAAATAGAAAATATAGAAAGCTGGATAGTAGTTATTTGTATATCAACTTTGTGGTAGCAGGCTAGCAGCAAAAAAGTTTTTGCATGCACTAATATGAAAATGTAAGCTGCTATGAGAATTTTAGAAGGGTATTTAGGAGCTATTAATTCTCTTTAAGGAA
This sequence comes from Glebionis coronaria, assembly GCA_025667525.1. Classification (NCBI taxonomy): domain Eukaryota; kingdom Viridiplantae; phylum Streptophyta; class Magnoliopsida; order Asterales; family Asteraceae; genus Glebionis; species Glebionis coronaria. The sequence continues at coordinate 366,140,867 of CM046877.1, forward strand.
TTTGGGTGTCTTTTGCACAGAATAACAAAAAGCTTATATCTTTAGTGACGCAATAAGTCTTCTCTTTGCGTTAAAAATTTGATCCTTTATGCCAAGTATCTTATCTTATTCTGTATGTCCTATAGACAGTTTTATTATAGTTGGTAAGTAGAAAGTTACAAGTATCTAGAATTTGAGAATAAGTAGTGCACAAAAGCATTGGACACATTTGTGTATGCACGTATTTGATTTTTAGTGCTGGTCAAAACAAGAGTAGACTATGACTCTCGCTTTCTCAAGTGCAACCTCTTTCTGTACAGTAGCATGTAAACCATATTATCACGGTAAAAAGCTAAATGAACATAAATTGGCTAAAATAATCATATACGTACCAGAATTCCTGTAAGAGCCGTAACTTTCTAAATAACAAGTGCCAATGTCTTCAATTGAATATCACTGTGGATGGTTCTTCTCAACCAGGCGTTAAAGAATCTTGCTTCACAGTCCCTGCTCTTGATCACATTCTCGCAAACAATTGTCCGATAATGATCAGAATTGCAGAAGTATCAACAGGCTATGCTTTGTATCGTTTTTATCTGTGATGAGGTTAGCTGTTTTTTTATACTTTTCATAACATTTTTTAATAAAACTGTCAAATTGAGTTTCTTAAATAGTCACAGTTAGATTGGAAACACAGAGGCTTTTGCCTTCGGACATCACCATAGACTTACTCCAACATTAGATGAAAGGAAAAAAAAGAAGAAAAAGGAGTTAGCTGACTTATCTGTTTATATAAGCATTAAATAATTAACAACGCTGCACCATCCTTTCTCATAGTCTGCATATTCACTGGAGTATCTGCGACAAGGGAGGAACATCCTGTAAGTATGGCGTGATTGTCAGTCTTCTAGATTATTTCTAGGCTGATATTTGACACTTACTAATGTGTTATCCAATTTAAGGAAATCAAAGATCCATGAAAGATGTGAATCTTTAACTATGGTTCTTGTCTTAAGGTTAATACATTATTATAATAGTAATTGATTTGCTAAATTGTAGTTAATGTCTAGACCCCTTTGATGCTCCTAAGATTGAGACCCTAGGCATTTTTGTCAATAAGGTTTGTATGTTGGAAAAGGTAACATATTATCCTTAATTGCACTCTCTGCTTCACCTTTTGTATAAAAGAAAATTTTAGTATCTGAAAAAGGTTATTACTGATGACGTTTAGTAGCGTTGATATCAGATGTGGTTTTCCAGCCGCAAATATTTTGGAAGTTTAGTGATGTACAGGTATGTATAGGTGCCGTAGTGGACCGCATGTGCACAAGTATAGGTGTTAATTTGGATATAACTTTTTAACTTTAATTTAAAGGTTACGTGTAGGAGTCTAGGCCTTTCAACAGAAGTAGTTAAGTTAGTAGATAGTGACGGGAAAGAAGATATTGCTTGCCATGTTGGATCAGTTGATACGTCTTATAAGGCGGTTGATCTCATAGTTAAAGTTTGAATCAAGCATATTAATTGTTAATGAATCCTTATATCGTCTGATGCATAACGCGCCAGTTTGATTTCGGCCAGTTTCTTAGTGTGCTGGTTTGGCGCACCAACATCTATCACTCTATTTTATGACTAAAAAATAACCTTTGGTCGACTTTTTGCCCATGTAACCCGTTACATTTTTAGCTTTAAACGTTTCTGGACCATTTGAAAATAAAAGAATAGACAATCTAAGTTAACCATCTACAAGTAAATTGGTCAGACCTGCCGCCTCTACCGGATATATAAGGTTTTTGGCAATTTCAGTCATCAATCTTTGATGTTAGGATTAACATATTCTGATTACGATTATCTGATTATTTTTTGGTTAGATTATCAGCTTCTAACTATATGATTATTTATGGGTCAGTTGCTGCATAAGGTACAAAAGCGTGGGTTTTTGGCTGTCTGTGACTATGACTGATCAGATGATCCACATAAGGGAATGTGGATGGGATGTGCATACATGCTTAATGATTATTACTTGACATTTACATACACATGAAAACAATGTGCGTATGACAATGGAACTGAGGGACCTCATAGTAGAGGGGTAAGTTGTTTTCTTTCATATGGATATGTATGACATGCTTACCCTGTCCATTATATTTCTAAATCGGTTTATATAAGCATTAAATAATTAACAAAGTTGCACCAGCCTTTCTCATAGTCTGCATATTCACTGGAGTATCTGCTGCAAGGGAGGAACATCCTGTAGGTATGGCGTGATTGTCAGTCTTCTAGATTATGTCTTCTATGTAGTAAAGAATCATAATTACAAATCTTAATGTGGTTTACGTCAATTCTTAAAGATGTATATCAGGAAGTATGACAAAAGCAAAGGTTTGAGTCATTAATAGAGACCACTAATTCAGTGACTACTAACTCGATGCAAAATTTGGATTCTAAAAAAGAAATGCGGCAAGGTGACACTGCATTTACAGATGACATAATTTTGAACAGAATTATAAACCCGAAGTGTCAAAATGGGTGGGTCGAATAGGTAAAGTAATGGGTTATTATGTACGTCCTTTATTTGAAAAAAGTTAAGTTTTGCTACGTATAATTAGTGCGCCATGCATTTTGAACAACTTTTGACTTTAAAATCTAACAGAATTAAGACAGATTGTGAGCAGACCTTAGTGATTTTGGGTACTAGAGAACGCATAGTATATAGCCGATCATTAAGCTTCTTTCATCTTTTGCGCTCTGCCATGGGGTTTTGGACTGTGGCTTGCCATTCCTTCTTCAACATTTAGGGTCATCATCCTCATCATTTTGATCACTACAGTCAGATACAGATTCTGACTGGTTCATGTAATTTTTTGCTTCTTTGGAGCGTTCTCTAGCGGCTCCATGAGATGTGCTTTGCCCATATTTTCGCTCATCATTTGCCCTTGAAATGCCATATCAATCTCATGGTCAAATCCGACGGTATCTTCTGAATTAGGGTCAAAAGGGTCGTCATGGTTTATCATAGGCTCGCTTGTGCCTTCCATGAACATGTTCTTTGTATTTCTGTTTTCCCCATAGTTAAATTGTTGCAAGAAAGTTCATAGGATGCATATGGTGGTCAGAGATGTTGGGTGAGAGGTTAAGGTTTTCTAGCATGGTAGCCGGAGAAATCGGTGGTTGGAAATGGTTATTTTGATTCTTATCATCGAGAACTTGAGCTATGTAATATTTTGACCCTCCGTCGTCCAGACTATCCAAATTAACAGAGAAACTCGAGTCTATATTATTGTTGGGGTTCAACATAGGTTGAGTGACATGTTAAACAAAGTGGTCACAAAATCGATGATGCTTTGATCTTCAAATATCTACAATGAAACATTCACAAAAAAAAGAGAGAGAAGATCAGTATAGAACATTGAATTCATTTTTTCCTTTTCTCAGATAATTTAAGGCAAGGAAAATAATTTTTGTTTCTGTGATGTGTTATTTAAATAGAAATGTTACTTGTTTAGATACAAAGAGTTCCACGAGCCAAATTGGAACAAGAATAAGGGCTTTAGTCTCAATATTTTCCTTGAAAAAGAATTGAGCAACAATGGTGTAATATGTTCAAAAAAAAAACAATGGTGTAATAGAATATGATACGTATAAAAAAAAGTTTGTAATTATAGTTTACCTCAGAATACCCAGAATTGGAACTGATTAGATATCATTGTTTGTCCATATAGTCTAAAGCATAAAGTATCATATTGAAGTTGGATCTTAAACACGAGTGCCCAAGTATGTCGCCTAGGCTAACAGATGTGTTGAGAAGAAGCAAAGCGTTCAAAACAAACTATTCCTAACATGTCAACAATCTTTGATTTTGTTCAAGGACATGAGAAAGAAATTTTGACTTGATTGAATAGTTGAAATAAAATAAAATAAAGCTTATGTGCAATGTTTTGAAGCCCGGGTTTTAAATCGACCCGGTCGAGTCACTGGTCTGGGTCGACCCGAGTCAACCCGGGTTAACCTGATTTTCTAATTTTTTTTTATATTTTTAATAATTAACAAAAATTATATATAAAAACAAAAAAATTCCCGTATATTAAAGATATAAATTGTTTACCAGTCAATATAATATGTAAAAATAAAATTCCCGTCGCAGTTATGTAAAATTTACATGCTTTTTTAAAAAACCTGAAAAAATCGAAACCCAGCCAGGTCTCGAGAACCGGGTCACCTCAAACCCGGCGGGTCGAGCCGTGTTTAGAAAATGTAAAACTTGGGTCATATGACCCGTTTTTCGACAAGAACCGAGTCAACCGGTTGACCCGACCGGGTTGACCCGGGTTTCAAAACATTGCCTATGTGCCGTTGAATTGTAGATTTATATGTTTTTCTTGATAAAAATATTCCTTTTGGGTAAATAAAGATTTTCACACTTAGAATTATATACGACCTATAATTGTTGCATTTTCACACGAGTTTCGATTATCCTTTCACTTTACTCTCTTCGCGCTTTAATAAATATTTACTATTAACTTTCGAAATTAATTGTTTTCAACTTTTAACCTTAAATTATTTTACTTGAGTTATATAATACTTGATGCAAATTATATGAATGGATTGGATTTCAAATCAGTTTTAATTAGTATTATTTCAATCAAATATTATACATCACAAACAACATAAATTATGGATCAAATTGAAAAAAAAAATTGACTTCGAAATAAAAGATAGACTATTTAAGGATGTAAGGAGTATCTTTTAACTCTATTCATCATTCTAAAAAAATCTTAAAACCTATTAAGGATATCTTTTATCATACATACTTTGGATGCTTTATATATACACTTTGGAGTTTTGAATCACTTATAACCTATTTGACATTAATTCTTATCACCTAAAAATATTTTGACTTCACCCATATGAACTTAAAACAAATAAAAAATTAAAATAAATACCAATCATAAGTGAAATTCTATAAAAAAAAATAATACTTCATGGGACCAAATTTAAACTTTATGAAAGCGGTTGTCCACGATTGTCGTGTAACATTTCTTTTTATTTCATGTGACCAAATCTAGACTGTCCACACAAGTCATCTTAAATTTACTAGGGAATTAGATATTTTCTTTTGCAACTGGACTATAAATAAAGTCTGAAGAGATTGAAAAAAATTTGACACGATGAATCAGGATTAGAGGTGGGGATAGAACGAGACTTCTCAAATGCCTTGCACTTTAGAATGGTACTTTGCTTCCTTTCAAGTGTACAACATAGTAGCAATATTTGTAAACGACAGTAAGAAGACATACCCGTCCATCGGACGGGTTTTGCCACTAGTATATATATATATATATATATATATATATATATATATATATATATATATATATATATATATATATATATACATACATATATACATATATATATATATATATATATATATATATATATATATATATATATATATATATATATATATATATATATATATATATATATATATATATATATATATATATATATATATATATATATATATATATATATATATATATATATATATATATATATATATATATATATATATATATATATATATATATATATATATATATATATATATATATATATATATATATATATATATATATATATATATATATATATATATATATATATATATATAAATATATATATATATATATATTTATATATATATATATATATATATATATATATATATATATATATATATATATATATATATATATATATATATATATATATATATATATATATACTAAATATATATATATATATATATATATATATATATATATATATATATATATATATATATACTAAATATATATATATATATATATATATATATATATATCTATATATATATATATATATATATATATATATATATATATATATTCATATATATATATATATATATATACATATATCTATATATATATATCTAAATATATATATATATATATATATATATATATATATATATATATATATATATATATATATATATATATATATATATATATATATATATATATATATATATATATATATATATATATATATATATATATATATATATATATATAAATATATATATATATATATTTATATATATATATATATATATATATATATATATATATATATATATATATATATATATATATATATATATATATATATATATATATATATATATATATATATATATATATATATATATATATATGTATATATATATATATATATATATATATATATATATATATATATATATATATATATATATATATATATATATATATATATATATATATATATATATATATATATATATATATATATATATATATATATATATATATATATATATATATATATATATATATATATATATATATATATATATATATATATATATATATATATATATATATATATATATATATATATATATATATATATATATATATATATATATATATATATATATATATATATATATATATATATATATATATATATATATATATATATATATATATATATATATATACTAGCTGCGTAACCCGCCCACCGGGCGGGTTTGTTTCGTAAATCTTTTTTAATAGTACATCTGTGTGTTAGTTTTATGTGTTCACAATTAGGGTTTGGTTTTTCCGCTTTTTTGTATGCCCTGGCCATCGAGTGATCATATTTTTTTCTTTTATGTATATATATATTTTTATATCTTTATTTTGTATATTAGTTTTGTTGTCGTTTGTTTTTTTATTGAATTGAATTTTGATTTTTATTAGTCAATCACATCGCATGATTTTGCTTACGTGTTAAAATCAAACATTTTAATTTGTCTAATTTTTTTGGGAATTGATTGGCACACTCAAATCTTTTATTGGGACACTTTAATGTACAATATGTTAAAGCGAAAGTAGATATGTTCGATGCATAGTTTGGAGTGTCCCAAAAAAATTATAAAGTGTACAAATCATTAGCCAATTTTTTTCCACCGACATCCACTTTTTGTAAGAACTCTTATAAAATCTACTGCTCTTTTATTATATAAAAGATTTTGACTAAAGTGAATTTAATTTTGACTTTTTAACTAATTAGATCGCAAGATTTTGTCTACGTATTAGAATCAAACATTTATATTGATCTAATATTTTTTCAACAACCTTCACTTTTTATAAAAACTCTCAAAAAATCTAATTTTTTTTTAAAACGGCAAATGTTAGTGGTTAGTGGGTCGAGTCGTACAATGACATACAAGCGACAAAATTTCTTTTTTGAATCCAGTTATGTTAAAATCCTTACCTTTTTCGCTTGAGAGGCCAAGTCCTCCGAGGAATCTCTGTAAGGAAACCACTTAGTGGAACTTTGGTGGAGAACTGAGTTAAGCCATTTATTATATAAAATATTATAAAATGAGACATAACACGAAGTACAATACGACACCAGTGAATAGACTTCATCAAAATTATCGATCCAAATACTTGCTAAACACTTCAGAAATGCATCATTGTCCTCAACACCTTTAAATCGCACGAACCAAAGCGTTTCCCTATATTCGACATAAGAAGCAAGTTTGGAAATAAAAATGCACATGAAATTCACACTTGATTAACGTATATTACACAAACAATTCACATGAACTCATATCTCATCAATTTCTCTTACATATGTTCGATGCTATAGAAACGTACCTTTTCTTTCATTGATCAAGTATTTGTTTTCATACAATGTTTTCAATTTCTTTTTTTATCTTTAACTCAAAATAGAGTGGATGTTAGTGGCCACAAATGAAGCAGATTCTTTGCAACTTCCTAACCAAGCACCATCAACAATAATCGTTCTTGCTTAGTCTTCTTGCTTGATCACTATCTCTTACAACCCATAAAAATGGTCGGCGAATCTCTATCGATCCAGACGCAATCTCCTCAATTTGGTTCATTAATAAAGCGGCTTGTGACCCAAATGAAACATACACTGCTAAAGATTCTTGCTTGTATTTAACCATTTGATACAATTATCAAGCGTGCTACTTTTTTTCCTCTGATGGAACTAAGGGCACTTATGGACTTATATCGAGTTTCTCAAATAATCTGGTATATTCAGCTTCTAGCTTCTCAAAAGTGTTCACCAGTACTCTTGTAGCTACTCTGAGTAAATCTATATGAGCTTTCACAATTTCTAAAAAAACCAGTGTTCCTTCGGACTTGATGGCCAAAAAAACCGATGGTATATCATCATCGATTAATGGTGGCAGTCCAAATAAACCAATGGGAATGTTGGGTTCTTTTTGGTATCAGTTAGTATATATTTACACACATTATATAAGTAATAGTAAATATCACACATAATAGATTGGCACCAGAAGAGAGTGGCTTTCACATCGTGCTCCATTTCCACTGTTGCTGCCCAAGGTACAAGGATAAGCATGTAAGAAAGGAAAATTATCACGATCCCATCAGTAATGCAAGCCAAAGTTAAAACCTTCTACGTTTAATCAGCTAATACAACGAGTATGTTAAGGCATGTCATTCATATTTATATCTAAGACTTGAAACCTTCTTTTCAGCTGGAAGAATCTTTCGTTCCTTATTGTACTCTTCGAGCCAATCTTCATCCTCACTGTCAAGATCATAGTTACACGTTGCAGGCTACTGCCTTCACCCTCGTAATTTCAAAAAAAAATTAACAACAGTTGACTTATAACAAACATTATCAAAACTTACCAACCAAGCAACGAACTCTAATTTTTTAGTAAAAGCAATCTTTGTAACGTAATCCATTTTTCTAACTTCATTAAGATTAGATGAAATCAAAATGCAACAAAACTTACTTTTGGAACAATCTGCTTCGAAGTATTATTAACTAATGGTGATTTATTAACTGAACTAACTACAAATCCGATCCATCGTTAATCTCTTTGATTTCATCTAAATTCTTACACTTTCAATTGCTGCACAAAAACTCCTTGTTTGTCGATACTATTTGCACCTCTGTTCTATCAGCAAATAGGGAATTTGGTACCTTATGTTTTGCCTACATAATTCTAACCACCTTGAAGAATCATTCTTCAATATCTCGAGATAATGAAGAAAAAGAGCGCCATTATCTCGAATTCTGTTTTTTATTCAAGATAATAACAACGATGTTCTTCTTTTTATGTTTTATTCTTTTTTGTCATATTCTGCACACACATTCTAGGGCAAGATGGTCCTCGTCCATTAAGCTTCTATCAAGGTGATAGCAGCAACTATTCTTATGTATCTGCTGCAGTGACTGCAAAATCTGTCCATTTTCGATCACTCGATGCCTACTTGACTTATTTTCACATTCATCTATAGGTAGTGAAACTCTATTTGACATTGTCACATCAATTATCAAATCTTATAAATCTTATATTGGACTCGTAAACAAAAATATATTAACTGAAGCAGTACATGTAGCTAAGTTGAATAGGAAACCACATATATTAGGTCATTGCAACTCTTGTTATTTGTCACTTGTTTCTTTGGGATCAAGTGAGTAAATTATCAGTCATGGAAGGGTGAAGGTGAAGGTTTTGGCCCAGGCACACTGAAGTTGTTCTCTATGGTCCAGGATAAGATCATTGGCCTCCAAATGTAAAATCGAGTTAGCTGGATTTCCTATAGAAGTGGTCAAGACTAAATGAGAGATTATTGTTGTGGATATGCCTGGAGGAAAGGGACCCGAGTCACCAGGAAGAATGGGGGCTATTTATATGGTTGGTATTCTGGCTAGAGCCGGGAGTAGGACTAATGTAGTAGTACCTGATGTTGATCGCACCATTGAGAAATGGTTTTCTTGGGAGTTTTTAAGTGAAAAGAATATGGTTTATGACTTCATCTAAAGGGAAGTTTTAGAATTTCATTATAACTCAACTAAACGTTGGACACAGTTTCTCATCATCTTTAAGGTGATGTGAAGGCTCATGCGTAAGTAAGGTACCTTTACACAATCAAGTTTCAAACGATATTCATAACTTGGATATTAAAGAACAATTAAATAAGTAAAAAAAGGTAACTGGGATAATGTTGTTCACGTAAGTTTTAGAACAATATTAATTACGTTCCTAAAATACCAGTAAACGATACATTAAGATCAGTCTCCCTATAAACTTTCAACAGAGAATCAAAACCACGGGAGGAAAAAGCACACCAAGATAATTGAATGTTGTTTCCGCGGGGACTACCATTCTGATCCTGAAATCTTGTGGCTCGTGTTGCATTATATAATACAATCAGAGTGACAATATACAATGTAGTTGAATTTATGTTGGTTAACATTCTTATTGTAGGAACTAATAATTGTGTAAAAACTTATCCTTTTGCCACTAAAATCAAGGAAAAACAAGACCTAATCATGTGTTTAATATCGTAAAAGTCGGAATTACGCGTGGTTTTGTGTTTTTGTGTTAAAATAGGTACAAATGATCAAAAGGAAAGAAAACACGGGATTTCACGGTCAAATATTGAAGAAAAGTCCAAGAAGGAGACAAAGACAAAGTCAAAGACCAAAAGTGTGCCAAAGATCACGAAAACCGGCAATTCGACACGGTTTTGAAGAAATAAACAAGAAAGCCAAAACCAAGCTCGTTTTAGTGGATTAAATCATTTTATAAGATAATTGGGCCGGGTCCCACATTTGGGTAAATGGGCCTAAAAGCCCATTTGGGGAAATATATCTTTTCACAATTGGATAAAAATGCCCAAAACAATAAAAGCCCATTTGGTAAGTGACGGATGGAGTATATAAATGGGCCACAAGCCCAATACACAAAACAATGGACGCTTTTCTTCAAGTGAAAAGTTATTTCACTTATTTGACTCACACTTATTTCCTGGTCAGTCAAAACACACACACGTGTAATACTTCTCACCCCACACAATAAATAAATAAATTTACCCACACCCACTCACACTTTTACGTTACAAACTATGCAACACTTACCTACCTCCATCTTCTCTTCCCCAAAAAAAACGCAGTCATCTTCAAACCCTAAATTTACCATCACCAATTTTACCTATAAAAATTGGGGGTTTTTCCCAATTCGTGTGATTCACACGGATGGGAATTAAATCCCCATGAAAACCGGAGGTAAGCACGATGGGTGGTCCTCATCCTATCACCTATGTGGCCTCAACCCTCTCTTTTGATTGGTTCTCACACGTTTCCACCACTAAATCCCCCAATAAGATCAATCCACCTCATCCACCAACTAGCACAAGAAACACAAAAAGTGCCACGAGGGCGATCCGTGTGCAAGGGAGTTTTTTTCAGCCATTAGATCAAGAAAATGAAAATAGAGAATAAGAAAAGATGGATTTGACGGCCTGGATTTGTTGCTTACTCTTGAAGCTAAGAAGAGGGTTTCCAGGGGTTTGCCTATAAACCCCCTCATATCTGTAATTTGGAGTGCCTTTTTCTTTATTTTAATTTTTATTTCTGAAAAATAGAATTAGGGTTTAATGTAATTTTATTATTGTACTCAGTTTTTATATTAATGAAATTTCAATTTTCTTAAATTCTTGTCTCTTTTAATATTAGTGTAATTAATTTTAATTTTATTTTGATCAAATAAATGTTAAAGTAAAATAAAAAGGAAGTACTCTTTCCCCACTAGAAAGATAAAAAAAATATATATATATATATTGGTTCATTACTGTTTATGGTTCTTGGTTCGAGGTGATGATGGTGTTTGGGTAAAAACAGTGGTGTTTGATCGTTTGTTTTCGGTTCACAAGGGGGTTCAGCGCCCACCTTCTACTCAAAGGAAATCTCCACTAGGTTTGTGTTCTTTTTAATTTTAGTGTTAAGTTCATTATTTAGTTTATGTTATTTTTTAATCTGCTTATTTGGTTTATCAGTCTGTTTGAATCTGCTTATGTTTTTAGATCTGCCTATTTTGAGTTTGGTTGAAGTTTATGGGATTTATATGTTTCTGTTTTGATGTTGATTTGGATCTGCTAGGTTTTTTGCTGTCTGCTTGTGCTTAGTAATAATTGCTTTATCTGCTTTTGTTTTGAGTTACATTAGATCTGCTATTTGGTTTTGCTTTATTCAGCTTATTTAGTTTAGAGGTTATCTGCTTAGTTTTCAAATTTGTTTGATATGTTTATTTAGTTTTAAGTTGAGTTTGTTTGAATTTTCTTATTTAATATTCTGAGTATTTAGTTATTTGGTATCTGCATATTTCATTGATTTGCTTATGATTATAGCCTTTTAGCTTATTAGGTTTTAGATTATTTGTTTATTGCTTTTCAGTAGTTTAAGCTTATTTAGGTTTTGCTGGACTATTCAGCTTTTGAGCTTATCTGATTTTATTAGTTTATTTCTGCTTATTTGATAGGACTGGTATTGTTATTTGGTTTACTTTTATTGCTGATCTATCTGCTTATTTAGACTACAGATCCTATTGATCTGTTAGTTTCACATATTCCAAAAAATCCAAAAAAAAAATATTTAGCAAAAATTATCTCTGCCTAGATTCGAACCCTGGACCTCCTGTTCAGGGACCAAACGACATAACCATCTCATCTAGTACCTTTCTTGTGTTTATTTACGCGTCTTTTAATTAATATATCTTTTATTTCCCTGGCAGTTTATTTAAAATAGATTAATTACAAGTTTTAGTTTAGTTAAGTTTATTTAAAAGTTTTATATAAATTTTCTTTTTATTCAGTTTTGTTTAAAAAAATAGAAAAAAAAGATAAAAAAAATTTTTATTTTAATTTAGTTTTATTTGAGAATAGATTTCATTTAAAGTTTTAGTTTAAAATTTTTTTAGATTTAAATTTAGATTTTAGTTTTAAAAATAGTTTTATTGATTTTAATTAGTTAAAATTAGTTTTTTTCACATTTATTTAAAATAGTTTTAATAGTTAAATAAATAGCTTTTATTTTAAATAGTTTTTAATTAGTTTTTAAAACACCAAAAAATATACGTTTTACCAAAAACAAGTTAATCCACGTTAATTGGAAATCAATTCGAGTGAGTCGAGGAAAAATGAACATCAATAGGATTGAAAAACGAACATTCATTGCTTAATTTGGACAAAAAATCCTAATATTATGAACCATTGATACGAAGTGAGAAATAAAAATATGGGTCAAACCTGATACCACCACCTCCAGCCGGTCCGTTTGTGAACAAAGCTGTGAACTCTTTAGTGAATCCAATTGCTTGATTTCTTCCTCAAATAATCCATCCATTCTCAAACGAATGTCTTTGCATCCACCTGGCATACAGAAGATCCAAAATGTATATGGATTATTAAGTATATAGAAGTCCTTCTTATGGAATAATGTATATGGATTATTTCGTTTTCTTAAAAAGGTTGGTAATATCTTGAATATGAAGCTAATTTATTTGACTCCATATAAGTAAATTGGCTCTGCCATCCATACTAAATCCACAAACAACAGTTCAAAATGGAAGGAAGATGGAGTAGCCAACCTGAACGTTCAAGAAATATAAATCTAACAAAACTATACATGTTACGAAATAGACCAGCTATTCTATAGCTTCCTTATATATGTATTTCAACTCTGATCCAAACATTGGTTTTGTTTCAATCCGTCAATTTATGGTTGATATTTTATTCTCAAATATTATTTAAAAACATTATTTTAATGTTATATTATGAACTCACTCATTTCTGGGAAGAAATTTGGATTTACGTCTTGAAGTAGCATCGACTACGTCTAAACCGGAGGATTCTACGTTACGTGCTTACGTTTACATACACCGTTTTGGTGACAGTCCGACATTTCAGAAAATAAATTTATCCGTGAATATTATTTTGAGATATTAAATTTGTGTTGGTTCATAAACTCACAAATTTACGAGAAGAGATTAGGACTTACGATTATAATTTAACGTCCTTTACGACTAAACCGGAAACCTTACGATTACGTATTTACGTTTTTGAACTCCGTTTTTGATGAGACAATTTTTATTAGATTCGTTTTGTGCCGTTGATTCATAATTTATAAAAACGTTTTTCGTAAAACGACCCGAGGGCACGTAAATCGAGGAAACTAGAATCGAGAAGTACCCATAAATTAGTGGGATGAGACAAGATAAATCTTGCCCCACCCCACAAATGGGTGGCAAAGCTTAAGCTACACAACACCACAAAGGTGTCAACTTAATTTTTAAGCTAAGGACACTTGTCCTTGGCCTTACACCAAAACCATTTTTACTTACAAAACAACCAAACTCAAACTAGCAACTCATTCTACACATGCAAAACTCACACACTCCTCTCCTCTCTCTCTAAAATTCGTCCAACCATCATCAAAAACAACCCTCATTTGATCTATGTTAGCCATAAAATTATGTGTTACTCATACACATGATGATGCTACTTTGAAGCTTTGAAGATTGGAGGTGATTCTAACATCCAAGGAGAAAATTTGTTGGTGTCATAGGGCTGATTTTCCGTTATCTGAAACTTTAGGAGGTATTTGTTGGTGATATACCTAGACTTTCGCCGTTATGGCATGTTGAATTTGGTATTGATTCTATTCCTGGTGCTGCATCTGTGGCGTGTGCACTATACTTTAGCACAATCTGAATTAGAAGAATTATCGTACAACTGACAGAGTTGTCGGAGAAAGCTTTTATTCTACCAAGCTCGTCATTATGAAGAGCTATGGTGTTATCATTCCTTATATTTGTTTAATTACCGTGAACTAAGTAAATTGACGATTAAAATCTATATCCACTACCCAAGATGATATATTGTTCGATCATTTACAAGGTTCTAGCGTATGTTCTAAAGATTTGATCCATGGCATGGTTATCATCAACTTCGCGTCCGTGAAAAGATTATCTATTCCAATCACTACATCCAGAACTTGTAATGAACATTATGAGTTTCATGTATGTCGTTTGGATTGACTAATACACATGTAGCATCCATAAATTTGGTGAATCACGTGTGTAGGATGTAATTTGATAAAATTCATGCTCGTGATCATTAAGAACCATCTATTTGTTTATAAGAATAGGAAGGAGTTAATAATTATTTATAGGCTGCCCTAAATTGGCCAAACAACGAAAACCTGTACCTTGAATATTTAACATGTGATTTAAGACTTAATCCTTTATATTAATTTACCATGTGATTAATAGATAATGGAATCTACACTGACTCTTCAAAATTAAGATCCCTTTTAAGACTTTGGATTTTACCAAAAAAAATGGAAATATGTTTTGACAGATATTTTATCAAAGAAACTTTTAAGGGATGATTCCCTTATACCCAGAACATTTAACTAAACTCCTGTTTAGGGGTAAATGTTTGTGTATACCTCAAGACAACCTAAGAGGGATTGAGGAAACCATTTAAACCAAGACTTAAAACAACAATGTTTGCTTTTCAATTAAGAAAATTTTTGACCAAAGTATAAACAAGGATTTTTTCGAACATTTACGAATCTCACTAATTATTTTCAGTAAATCAACAAAAATCGTGTCAATTAAATTCAAATTATTTTGAACATTTTTATATAATTGGTCAAACTAGGAAATTTAAAATTTTACGTTTACGTTTCATAAAAATTTAAATATTTAATATTTAATTACTTGTAATACATATCGACGCTTTAAACGTCGGATTGAGCAAAACTAATAAAAAATAATAGTTGAGATAGAACTAAGACTTAGAAAATGTGAAGAAAGAATTTTCGAATAAATACGGTCATGATATTTATTCCATCTAGGAAGGTGAACATAATTATTGACACATTATGTAAAAATAAAGAATCAATTAGGATGTGTTCCTTAATAATGAATGTGCAAAATAAATTGCCGAACAATTTAAAAATAACTAATGTTTGTAAGAAGGATAATATAGATAATAAAAGGGGTTCGCGACTAATGTGAACCATTAGAATTGAGAAAGCGATGGCGTTGAATGTATAAAAGGCCGCATATGGTGGCCGAAATATGGAGGATTTTGAGATTTAGTTATGTTAGAATCTCATAGGTTTAAGTAATCTACTCATATTATTTCTAAGTTAATGTATCTTTATCTGAATAAGTTGTACTAATGGCAAATTATGAAGGCATACATCGCCTCATACATTAGTAAACGTCTAGCTATTGCAAAGGTCATCATCTGAATTTGATTCGATTTGAGTCATCGTCGACAGACTGACCAAATCTGCTAATATCATTCCTGTTAATGATAGATTCTTGATGAATAAATTGACTCTTTTGTATTTAAAGGAGTTGTGTAAACATGGTGTCTCTGTATCGATCATCTCTATCAAGATCCTCGCTTCACATTGAATTTCTAGAGATTTGCTCAGAAGTCATTAAGAACGAATCTTGATGAGAGTACTGTGTACCACCCCAATCGAAGGGACGAGGTAAAGTAACGATACAAAATACTATAAGTGTTGTTCTATGTTTTAATGATTGACCTTTGGTAATAAACTATAAAATCGTTTTCCTTTGGAGAGATTATCATTGAAAACTATTGTATTAGGATCGAGATCGAATCTTGTGAGGATATATATTAGAGCATCTGTAAGCAGGGGTTGGGATGAAGACACCCGACATACACCTATTGTGAGTTGGACATGTCTTTTAGGTTTAAGGTTTCCTATAATGGCGAACCTAACCTTACAAAATAATCGACCCGCGAGACCTGAAATGATTGTTGAAATTAGGATCTGATTATTGACTGCCGGTAGCGGGCAGGAGTTTATGTGAATATGAAATGTAGATCTTGAAGTGCCAGATGGGTAGCGAAGTTATGCCAAAAATATTTAACCATAGAAAAATGAATTGATGATCTGAAAAATCATGGGATATAAGTCCCCGTTGTATGGGACCATTGAGATGATGTAAAAGTTGGTTTGAAAGGCATATAAGCTGGATCTACCCTATGACTTCAAGGATTGCGTGAATTATGTTTCATATATCGAACTAGATAAAATGTCTATCAAGTGAAAATCTGATTGTTTCTTAGTGAAGTTTAGATCGGCGAAAAGTTGCATTCATCAAAAACTTGTGAACATCATGGATAGAGAAAGTAAGTCAACAATAAGCATGATCTTATTCCCGTAGTTATGTTTGATGAAACTCGCGTATTGTAATGGATTACACTTGTGAGAAAAGACCGAATGTGGAGGAAATACCCACAAGGCTTTAACTATATAAGAAGCGAGTAGTAATATAAGATGATCTTTGAGGACAAAGATCCTGTTTAGAGGTAAATGTTGTGACAATCCGTCAATTTATGGTTGATATTTTATTCTCAAATATTATTTAAAAACATTATTTTAATGTTATATTATGAACTCACTCATTTCTCGGAAGAAATTTGGATTTACGTCTTGAAGTAGCATCGACTACGTATAAACCGGAGGATTCTACGTTACGTGCTTACGTTTACATACACCGTTTTGGTGACAGTCCGACATTTCAGAAAATAAATTTATCCGTGAATATTATTTTGAGATTTTAAATTTGTGTTGGTTCATAAACTCACAAATTTATGAGAAGAGATTAGGACTTACGATTATAATTTAACGTCCTTTACGACTAAACCGGAAACCTTAGGATTACGTATTTACGTTTTTGAACTCCATTTTTGATGAGACAATTTTTATTAGATTCGTTTTGTGGCGTTGATTCATAATTTATAAAAATGTTTTTCGTAAAACGACCCGAGGGCACGCAAATCGAGGAAACTAGAATCAAGGAGTACCCGTAAATTAGTGGGATGAGACAAGATAAATCTTGCCCCACCCCACTGATACTCTAGGCTTTTGCCTAATTAAAAAGATTCTTTGTCGTGTGTCTAATCGAATTGATCTAGGTTAACTATGTGACTCAGTCGTTCTTTGGTGAAACAAATAGTTATGTCGTTGTAGTAATTAAATGTGTAAGACAATTAAAGTAAATGTGCGTTAATTTAAATCTAACTCTAATTAAAATAAAGTGCAAGTATTAAAAAGCGGGACAAAAATTAAAAGGCACTAAAAGTAAATAACGCAACTTAAATCTATCTAAGGCAAACTTAAAACGCAACTAAAACTTAAAACTAAGGCAATACTAAAATAAATATAAGGCAAGTAATCTAAAAGTGTGATTAAGTAAAAAGGCGGGAATAATAATGCTTAAAAATCGAATTTGAATAAAAAGTAAATAAATTCGCAATAGCTAAAAAAATAAATCAAATTCGCAACTTGAAATGGCAAGAATTCGCAATTCCTAAAAATTGGATCAAATCCGTAATTAAATGGAATTCCGCAATTACAAAAGTTCAATTTCGCAATTATGCAAAATCGAAGATTTCGCAATTCCAGATGGAATTATTTCGCAACTTCAATGAAGATTCCGCAATATGAGAAAAGATCAAATTCGCAATGATGCGAATGTCACAATTTCGCAATAAAGGAAAAGATCAAATTCGCAATTGCTGAGAAGAAGTTCAATTCCGCAATATCACGAATGTCACAATTTCGCAATACTGAAGATGAACAATTTCGCAATAATGGAGAAAAGTTGCGAATTCTTAACAGCTTTCCTAAAAACTAGGAAAACTCAAAAAGTACGAAAATAAGCATAAAAATCTTAAGTTTTCAAGGATAATAAGCAAAGTAAAAAGACAATAGGCTAAACAAAAACACTAGAATAATGATAAAACTTATAAAAACATCAAAAATAATACACGAAAATTAAAAAGATTCAAACTTTTAAAGAAAACTTTGAAAACACTTAAGTTAAATACCAAATAAGCACATAAGATTGTCAAGCTTATGGCCATTTTGTATGAAAACTTATAAGGTAAAAGAAAAGACAAAACTTTTAAATCAATTAAGCAAATGGATTAAGCAAAAACTTGCTTAATCCGAAATTGGAACCGAATCAAAAGAAGAAGAGTAGAATGAGATAGATAAAATTAAACTTGGTCAAAGATTAATAAAGATTAAAGCAAGAAAATTAAAACACTTACTTGGAATTTAAAGAAATTTAAAGTGCAAAACATGTATTTAAAATGAAAAGTAATTAAAGGTGCATAAAATAAAGTGGAAGAACTAATGTGTCAAATTAGCCAACAAAATGAAAAGTGATTAAGACTAATCTATATATAGGGGAGGATTAGGAAGCTTCCTCCCCTCCTTCATTTCCTCTTAATTGCATCTTTAAGTCCCTCCTTCTTAATCTCTTTGTTAATTGCACCATTAGTCCTTTTTCCTTCTAATATTCTTTAAACTTGGACTCTAATGACTTGTGGCTCGGGATTTCTTTGAACTCGTCTTTAAATTCTTCAATAAAATAGACTTGAGTTTTTCGGCTTTTGATAAACTTCCGTCTTTTGACTTTTTCTTCGATAAATCTTCAGAATTGGTCTTGGACTTCCGTTCTTTTTCCACTCTTGACTTCTCGACATCGTCTTTCATCTTTTTCTTTAATAAAAGTCGTGAATGCCCGTGAATTCCCGTGTTTTCTCCATATTTCACCTTTTCGTCCTAAATCACAACAAAAACACAAACCACGCATAATTCCGACATAAAAGACATAAAATACACGTTTTGGTCCGGTTATTATTGTAATTAAGTGGTAGAAAAGATGGGTGTTTACACACCTATCAATTCCCCTACACTTGACCATTGCAATGTCCTCATGCAATGCATTAGTTACAAAGCAAGATTACACTTTTCATCATAATTAATCCACGTTGGCCTTTATTAAAGAGATAGAAAATTAAAAACATACAAAATAAAGAAATCAAAAGCATACCTTGGCTTTTGGAAATTGTCATGAATAATCATCATCCTCAAGTTTTCACTTTCTCCAAACCAAGCTTAAAAACGAGATCATTGTTATTATAAGTTAGTAAACTATCACGAACTCATGTGGGCCAATTACTCACTTAGACTCCCTTATTCCTAGGTGTATCTCTTATATTTTATTATTGTCTTGAATGATCACGAGGATGCATTTTTGACTTATTTCGATAGTTATTAAGTCTGAAAATAAAGTGAACGATTTAATCAATAGTTAGCTAAAGGACAAAATCTTTTAAAACTGCTTCTCGGGACCTTATAAAGTTCATATCTTGGCATAACTCGTTTCGTGATTTGAGACCTTTCTCGGACCGATATTTGGCAGCGACTTCATACTTCAAACCTTGAGAGACGTTCATGAAATAATGGTCTTCATAATGGAATTTCTTCACTTGAAGTTTTGAGAGATTCATACTCGGACCACGACTTCTTCATTTTTCTCCAATCTTTATTTTGGACTTTGATATACAGCGATCCGCCTCCTTTTATGACTTGGATCTATTTATCCTCATACCTTGTTAGGGTCTTTTCGGATACACTTCTCCATGACTTTTGGGGAGTATTTGCTTTTCATCGTGTGTCTCGATCCTTCATATTGATTTTCGATAAATGATTCTTCACATCACTTTTGGATCTTTAGCAACAAAATATAGCCCTCATGCCTTGTTAGGGCATTTTTGGACTCGCCAATCTTCGCATCCCGCTTCAATAAGTTATTCCTTGGCTACGAACTCTAATCCATACCGAGCAACTTTTAAACGATCTTGGGCTAGAAGCTAAGTAACTTTTCAAATCGTACAACCTTATTTATTAGCAGATAAATTTATTAGCAAGCGATGGGAGAATAGGCTTATAATTAACTCACATAAATTCACGAAAGAATACTGAACTTATAATTGGCTCTATCATCTCTCGTTCTCCACAGTTTAAAATCTCAAGTAATGAGATTCGTGGATACTTAGCCTATTAAATCAAAGTTTTGGGTTTTCGAGTCGCCTATAGGATCTTGCAAATTCTTAGACTCTTTCAAGTTTAGAAATTGCATTTTAAAGTTCCCTTGATAAACGACTCTCTAGGATCAATTATAGGAACTTGCGAAAAGTTCTTATTCTTATCCCGTGAGAGTTAAGACTTTCGCGTTTTATAGCTCCCTATATAAAAGCCTAGCAAAACTTGACTTAAACATGTTAAGGATACTAGCTAGAGTAACTTAGATAAGTAAACTCGGGTTGAGTCAAAAGATTCACAACATTTGAAAATTAAAACACCTTATTAAACATTTATTCTAATAAAAGAAAGAAAATAACTATACAAAGGGAAATACTAATAGGCCAAAATAGATCAAAAATTTTGAAAAATGTCGAAAAAATTGATTTTCCGGTTAAAATGAGGACAAATACAAGGAAAAGAGCCACTTAACTTCGATAGAAGCCCCCTACACTTATTATAAACATTGTCCTCAATGTTTAAGCATGTGGGAGTAAACTCCCCTACACTTAGGACATTGTGCACGTTGTTTAAATCTCGCTAAGGTAGAGACAACTAAAGAGATTCCGATTTTAATATTGAAAAATATAAAATAGTGAATCGAAAAGAGTTTAGGATAGAACTGGGAAGAAGTAGAACACGGAATTATGGGTCGTCAAGAATCATCAAGAGTGGATCATTGAAGCTCGAATCCCTGATTAAGAAGTGAGGAGTGGAAATAGCAAACCAAAGGGTCTCCCTTACACTTATGGTAAAGAAAGCTAAAAGATAGATGCATGGGTTGCCTCCCAAGAAGCGCTTGGTTTTTGTTAACCGAGTCGTTAGCCTGACTCGACCTTGAGCATCAACGGAAGAAGCATGAAACATATCCACCAGGATCAAAGACATAGTTTTCATCCATCAATAAGCACGAGCTTAAGGCGAACAAGGCAAGCCAAAGAAGAAGTGGCAAGGTTCTCTTAAGCAAAGATGGAGCACGGTGGAAGCAATGTTGAAGTGGTGCAAGCAGATTTCCATAAGTTCCAAAGATATTTCCTTTTATTTCATCAGGTGGATACTGAGATGGCTGTAGAATATCAATACCGGGGTCGAACACCTTTTCCTTTAGGGGAAAATAGCACTCAGGCTCAGCCGAGTGTGAAGAAGATCCGCAAAGAAGCACAACCTCGTCCTCAGAAGGGGGACAAAGAGGCGTCAAATGATATGTGCAACGGATATTGGTGTCAACCGGTTTCTTCTCCTTTGACAGAATGTTCTTCAAATCCAAAGTAGGATCAAGACGATAATCTTCAAAGTCATAAGGAGGAGCATCACTCTCAATAGGGAAGTAAGTGTTGAGAAATTCAGAGAAATCTTCCTCAAATGAGTAATCGTCCAAAGTAGGATCGAGTAATGGCGGAGGATCTTCATCATGTGTAGGTGCAATGTCATCAGTAGAAGAATCGCTCGAAAGAGTATCGACATCCTCAAAATCATCAAAGGTGGGCATGTCGGGATACTCAGAAGTAAGGTCATCATAATCATCCGAATCCGAGCTAGATTCATCATCATAAGCATCAAAGACCGGAGGAGAATCATAAATGGGAGAAGCGTCCAAAGTAGGGAGAGAATCATCCACATCATCTTGAAAAAGTGGATTATCGATGCAAGAGTCGAATAGAGGATTGTCGTAGACGGTAAAGTCATCGAGCACATTAATCATATTCACTGATTCTCGGCCTCCAAAGGTTGTACTGGTAAGCTTCCCCTTTTAAAAACTTGTGCATCATCCACGACTCTTAAGATTAACTCACCTTCGGCCACATCTACTAAAGCTCGTCCGGTTCTCAAGAATGGCCGACCAAGTATTAAAGGAATACGAGGGTCCATTTCATAATCAACAACCACAAAATAGACCAGGAAAGTAAATGTGCCAACTTTAATGAACACATCTTCGGCTATACTAACGGGGTAAGCGAGAGTGCGATTTGCAAGTTCAAGAGTCATCTTTGTTGGAGTGAGGTCGGGTAATGATAGTGTTTTCCAAACACTCAAAGGCATCAAATTAATACTGGCCCCGAGATCAGCAAGGGCAGTAAATGCTTCAGTTTTGTTGAACACGCAAGGCAACACAAAACGACCGGGATCTCCAAGCTTTTCGGGTAATTCTTTAAGAATAACTGCTGAGCAGTTTTCATTTAAGCGTGTGTTGGCGAGTGCAATCAGCTTCTCCTTCTTGCTAAGCAATTCCTTGAATTCTTTGACAAATTTTGGCATGTGGCAAAGTGCTTCAACAAGGCTAATGTTGATGGTCATTTGAGATAGCATATCCACATATTTCGATACTTGACAGTCATTCTTGGTTAGCTCGTTGGTCTTGCCTATGCGAGAAGGATAAGGGATATTGGGTTTGGGTGGTGAAGGTGTAGGTGTAGCAGGTGAAGGTTGAGATGTTGAAGGGTCATTTGTGGGAACCTCATCATGTCGAGGCGGAGACGGTAATGGTGCACTAATACTAGGTGTAGGAGGAGTAGGGACACATGGTGGTGGAGGAGGTGTAGATGATGGGGGCGGGATTGGTGGTCCTACGATGGTGACTCCACTACGAGTAGTAATAGCACTTACATTGGCTCGCGGATTAGTGACGGTGTTTGAAGGTAGAGAACTCGAAGTAGAAGGTTGAGCAGGGGGCAAGAAACTAGCCAGCATATTCTTTATATCATTCGTTTGAGAGCTGATGGAGGATTGAAGATTATCTCGAAGTTCGGATCTAATCTCATTTCCTTGCTTTGTAATATCTCCTTTCAGATTGATAATTTGGCTCTACAGGTTCTTGATTTGCTCACCGTGGGTTCTCATAATGGTGTCAACATCGGGGTTAATGGGTGGGAGTTGTTGGGTGGGTGGTTGATAAGGATTAGAAGCTCTTGGTGGGATTTGGTTGCTTCTAGTGTAGTTATTGGCGGAGTTTTGGTTTTGAGGAGAAAAACCGGGTGAAAGGTAATTGTTTGACCGGTAGCTCAGCAAATTTCTATCCCCTTGTTGAGCTTAGTAATTTTCTGGTGAATAATTACCATAAGCTGCATACACATTTTCCGGATTTCCTTGTGTCGAAGGACAATCGGTGTATGAGTGAGGACCGCCGCATGTTTCACAAGGAGTAGCAACAGCTTTAACTTGTTGTTGTTGGTTTGAAGCCAAGAGTTGCATACTTCTGCTCATTTCAGTCAACACGCGTGTGAGTTCGGTCATATCAGGGTTTGCTGAAGTAGAGGAAACATTGACTCTCGGGTTGTTCCTTGAAGAAGCAGAGGAATCCCAGTTTTTATGATGAGTAGTCATGTTCTCAATTAGCTCTCTACACTCCTCGGGTCTCCTTTTCATGAATGTGCCACCGGCGGCTGCATTAATCGTATCCCGATCACGAAAAGTTAAACCGTTGTAGAAAGTATCTGTTAAGGTTACAGGGAGCATGTTGTGGTTTGGACATCTATCGATCAAGACATTATATCTCTCCCAAGCATAAAAAAGAGATTCATCAGGATCTTGCATGAAACCGCTGATTTGATTGCGAAGGCTCGTGACCATGGATGGTGGATAGTAGCGCGACAAAAAGCGTTGAGTCATGTCATCCCAAGTGTGAATTGAATTCTTCGGGAGACGATCAAACCATTTCTCGGCATGATGTGATAAAGTATGTGGGAAGAGTTGTAGGCGAAGTTCATCCATTGTGGCACCGGCGCACTTCATGCTTTGGGTGATTGTAATGAACTTGTCGAGGTGTTTGTTGGCATCATCATCAGGCATTCCTCTAAAAGGATTTGTTTGCACTTGCTGACTCATGTGGTGCTTCAACGAAAACTCAGGAGCGTTGATTTGCATCGGCGCAATCGGTCCTCCTCGTCCAAACATCGTTGGTTGACAAAGTTCCTCCATTGTCCAAAGATCGGGCTGTGGAAGAGCATTGTTGTTATTATTAGGGTGCGGTGGATTATTGTTATTGTTAACACCTGACATACTTAAATCTTCTCGAGTCTCGGTCTCTTGATAATTAGAAGATCTAGTACGCATACACCTGAAAATGCAAAAGAAAAAGAAACCAAACACAAAGAAAATATATATACACAATAAAGATAAAATCTTTTTGGATTTTTGAATTTTTTTTTTATGTATTTTTATCAATTTTTAATTTTTATGATTTTTTGAATTTTTTATGCAAGAAAAATAACGTTCAAAAGTGAACGGATCCCAAAAAGCAACGCGTCTCTCACAGAAAACCGTTAATCTTTACGAAAAGAGCCGGCAGCGGCGCCATTTTGATACTCTAGGCTTTTGCCTAATTAAAAAGATTATTTGTCGTGTGTCTAATCGAATTGATCTAGGTTAACTATGTGACTCAGTCGTTCTTTGGTGAAACAAATAGTTGTGTCGTTGTAGTAATTAAATGTGTAAGACAATTAAAGTAAATGTGCGCTAATTTAAATCTAACTCTAATTAAAATAAAGTGCAAGTATTAAAAATCGGGACAAAAATTAAAAGGCACTAAAAGTAAATAACGCAACTTAAATCTATCTAAGGCAAACTTAAAACGCAACTAAAACTTAAAACTAAGGCAATGCTAAAATAAATCTAAGGCAAGTAATCTAAAAGTGCGATTAAGTAAAAAGGCGGGAAAAATAAAGCTTAAAAATCGAATTTGAATAAAAAGTAAATAAATTCGCAATAGCTAAAAAAATGAATCAAATTCGCAACTTGAAATGGCAAGAATTCGCAATTCCTAAAAATTGGATCAAATCCGCAATTAAAGGGAATTCCGCAATTACAAAAGTTCAATTTCGCAATTATGCGAAATCAAAGATTTCGCAATTCCAGATGGAATTATTTCGCAACTTCAATGAAGATTCCGCAATATGAGAAAAGATCAAATTCGCAATGATGCGAATGTCACAATTTCGCAATAAAGGAAAAGATCAAATTCGCAATTGCTGAGAAGAAGTTCAATTCCGCAATATCACGAATGTCACAATTTCGCAATACTGAAGATGAAAAATTTCGCAATAATGGAGAAAAGTTGCGAATTCTTAACAGCTTTCCTAAAAACTAGGAAAACTCAAAAAGTACGAAAATAAGCATAAAAATCTTAACTTTTCAAGGATAATAAGCAAAGTAAAAAGACAATAAGCTAAATAAAAACACTAGAATAATGATAAAAGTTATAAAAACATCAAAAATAATACACGAAAATTAAAAAGATTCAAACTTTTAAAGAAAACTTTGAAAACACTTAAGTTAAATACAAAATAAGCTCATAAGATTGTCAAGCTTATGGCTATTTCGTATGAAAACTTATAAGGTAAAATAAAAGACAAAACTTTTAAATCAATTAAGCAAATGGATTAAGCAAAAACTTGCTTAATCCAAAATTGGAACCGAATCAAAAAGAAGAAGAGTAGAATGAGATAGATAAAATTAAACTTGATCAAAGATTAATAAAGATTAAAGCAAGAAAATTAAAACACTTACTTGGAATTTAAAGAAATTTAAAGTGCAAAACATGTATTTAAAATGACAAGTAATTAAAGGTGCATAAAATAAAGTGGAAGAAGTAATGTGTCAAATTAGCCAACAAAATGAAAAGTGATTAAGACTAATCTATATATAGGGGAGGATTAGGAAGCTTCCTCCCCTTCTTCATTTCCTCTTAATTGCATCTTTAAGTCCCTCCTTCTTAATCTCTTTGTTAATTGCACCATTAGTCCTTTTTCCTTCTAATCTTCTTTAAACTTGGACTCTAATGACTTGTGGCTCGGGATTTCTTTGAACTCGTCTTTAAATTCTTCAATAAAATAGACTTGAGTTTTTCGGCTTTTGATAAACTTCCGTCTTTTGACTTTTTCTTCGATAAATCTTCAGAATTGGTCTTGGACTTCCGTTCTTTTTCCACTCTTGACTTCTCGACATCGTCTTTAATCTTTTTCTTCAATAAAAGCCGTGAATGCCCGTGAATTCCCGTGTTTTCTCCACTTTTCACCTTTTCGTCCTAAATCACAACAAAAACACAAACCACGCATAATTCCGACATAAAAGACATAAAATACACGTTTTGGTCCGGTTATTATTGTAATTAAGTGGTAGAAAAGATGGGTGTTTACACACCTATCACCCACAAATGGGTGGCAAAGCTTAAGCTACACAACACCACAAAGGTGTCAACTTAATTTTTAAGCTACGGACACTTGTCCTTAGCCTTACACCAAAACCATTTTTACTTACAAAACTACCAAACTCAAACTAGCAACTCATTCTACACATGCAAAACTCACACAGTCCTCTCCTCTCTCTCTAAAATTCGTCCAACCATCATCAAAAACAACCCTCATTTGATCTATGTTAGCCATAAAATCATGTGTTACTCATACACATGATGATGCTACTTTGAAGCTTTGAAGATTGGAGGTGATTCTAACATCCAAGGAGAAGATTTGTTGGTGTCATAGGGCTGATTTTCCATGAGAAGTTTATAAAGGTTGGTAGACATGAAGATGATATTGGTTTATCACAAGTTTGCCATCAAAATCCAAGCCTTGTTCATCAAAGACTCATCTTTTCATCACTAATGGTGGTATAGAGATTGTTCTTCCAATCCTCTTGTTATTTTGATTATGTAATCTTGTATTTTCTTTATTTATATATATATTTATATGATGATGAATGATGATTAAAAATATTATGTGGGGATTTGGTGTTGATAGATTTGATAAACATGGGTAAAAAGATGGAAAACCACATGTAAAAATGGTTAAATCTTGCTTAATAAGATGGCTGTATAAAAACAGTAAGTAACCAAATGATAAACTGATAAAATAGTAAAGTGGAATCAATATACAGTAAGTATTAGGTGTTATACACATGTGAGAGTTGGCCATGCAATGGAATCATCAAAATGAGTGAGATATGATCAAAACAAGTTTAGAGTGCAAATCTGCCTACACTATTTTGGACGAATTTATTAAAATATTTAAAATATGATTCATGAGTAGCTATAAAGGGATGAAATGAATCACATATCATGTAGTTTTTGTGATAAAAATTTGAGGTCCTATCTCATTATAGAACTCTAGATATGGACATTTTAGTGAACTTAAAATTTAAGACTGATTTTGTGAAATTAATGTTTAATATTATTATATAAGCACTCAAATAAATATAGTATAAAATGTGAATTAAAACCCACTAACTTATTTATTTCATTTATATAAATATGCATAAGGATAAATAAATGGACATTATATAAAAATGGTAGTTTGGTAAGTTTTATAAGTTACAAAAATTATATACTAAGTTTTACGTCTTTTCGGCTAAAACCGAAAGATTAACATTTTTGTCAAATAAAACTTAGACGGTCGGACCTGTCTAATGTAAACTTTTATAAACTCACATACTGATATATGAACTTATATAACAAGTAAAAACCAATAAAACCCGAACTATATAACATACGGACATTAACGGGCTAAGTTAGCATTATTGGACTATTAACCCGACTAGTTTGGTAAAACACTAATAAACTTACTTATTGGGCTTAACCCATTTGGGCCCAACATGTAAAATATAATACTGATAATAAAATTATAAAATGGATTAACACAAGTTAATGGACTTATAATAGGCTTATTGGACCTAAAACATGTAAATAGGTAAAACTAGTAGACTAGTATAAAAGTTATCAACACATAATACTAAAATGAGTAAATGAGAATGTATAAACCCACTTGATTATCATCATATGTATAAAATCATCATATGTATACATAATTGTTATTTTATAAAGTCATTGGACAAAAGTCTAAGACGCGTATTATTTGTCTAGGTTTCCGTGATTGAAGCACGTACCGTACATCCAAATCGCCGATAACCTCCTTCCCACATCAACGTGAGTTCATAGCCTCGCACTCTTTTAAGTGTTTTTATGAAATATTTTATAAACCCGCGAGGGAGATAACATGTTAGTTTTACTAAAATAGGACACCATTTGTCCCGATTGTTTTTTTGTTGATTTGGACCCGAATGATTGTATGACCCGATGTATGATTATATGACCCGATAGATGAAATGAAATGGATTATTAAAGTTAGGTTATGTCACTAAAAGTCCCATTAGCATGAATGTGAACTAACGGGATTTGGTAGACGCTTATGCATATAATAGTACTATTTGGGGACGATCACCCGAGTTCGCGCCTTGACGGTTGATCCACGTCGTGCCACATTGATTGGTAAGCGAATTTATGTATGAGAAGATTTACACAAGCGTGATTATTGTGACGACACACTAATTTAGATGGGCAAATGAGTTTTGGTTTAGCTACCCGTTGTTTGTTATAGTAAGGTAACAATGTCATGCGGCTTATAATAATCCATAAATAACAAAAAATACTTCTTTAGGCATTGAATTACGATATATTGCCTGACTAGCAATACAGGGTCTTATTATTGATATTATGTTCGTGTTTGGTTTTACATAACCATATTCATATAACGGTTTTTATTTAACTATATACAACATTATAAAACGTATTATATGATGTTTTTACGACAATGATTCGTATAATGATTTTGAAGGAAAAATCCTATATTATGATTTTTGATAAAGATTTGTATAAAATGACTTTGGCTATTTTATGGCCTATTACAAAGATTTGTACAAAATGATTTTCTGTAATAATTTTTATATCGATGTTATATTGATGGATTTCATTAAACTCTATGAATTCACTCGGCGTTATCGCTGACCTTTTCTTTTAACATGTTTTGTCTCAGGTACTTGAAGGTAATTCTTGGTAAGACAACAAGAATTCATGGCCCGCACTTAAACAATAATTTCCATTCAAATGCTTTGTAAAACCTGTATGAAATACAATGACTTGGGACCTATGTAAATTTGATAATTATGAATGGAAATGCTTTATTATTAAACGACGCGATTTTTAAGCGTTGTCTATGATGTGAGTAATGTGCTATTCCGTAACACCAACGAGTCTTCCGCTGTATTGTATTGTATAAATTTGGGGGTGTTACAGGTTTTGTCGGCAGCGACCTGATCCAAAAACTCACCGACAACCATCGTGAAGAATAGTCGAATCTTATTTCAGTTTATGCATATCCATACCTAAATTCGTCACCGACCATGACAGTATTGCCTTTTCGGTAGGACTGTCGGAATAATATTCACATGTGGTTCCTGTATTGTAAACACTAATTTGTGGTGCTCCTTTAAAAGAACGCAACTTCAGGGTCTTTAGCCATTTCTAACTACAAAATAATAGCAAGGGTGGTTAATTAATCAAATTAATTAAACAAAACCCTAGAAGTAAATCCATGCGGATGAAACTTTTCTAGTTGTATCACTATCGTCCTGTAAGAGATGAAATCATAAATGAGGAATTCTCAGAAAAAAAGAAAATCAAGAAAAGCGAAAGTATCACAAAAGTATACTAAGAAATTCAGTTTTATAAATTTTCCCCACATCTATAAATTGACAGACAATAGATGGTTGTTAACTTTCATTAACTACTACACCTACAAACAGTAATACCATATCTAAGCATTTTAATAATAAGCGGATTTTATTATAGCTGATTATCTGATCCTATTAATTCAATAACATATATAGATGAACGCCAGAATACACATTCAAACAGATACACACACGTGCATAATTCATTAACTTATGCAATGAAGTATCCTAATTTAAACACACTTTTATGAGTGACGTCGCGATTCACTCAAATCGTCAACTTCTTTTCTCATAAAAGGGTTTAAAATATGCATCTGTATTGAAAAATTAAAAGACCCTCCGTGACAACAGATAGTCACGAGTATAATTACTTATCTTTTGTAATCAATGTAGGTATGATGTATCTGATGGATCACGAGATAGTAAATGAAGGTCTTCTTAAGTTGAAGGAATCCGAAGTTCTTGATCTACAACTCAGTTATGATGGGTTTCGTGTTCCGTAACCAAAATCACAATTATGATTTCAAGAAACATTTCAGATTTGATTAACTGCCACTAAACACAATTTGATGAGGTAAGCAACAGGTCTATCAGGATCCATGATTGCTTGAAGCAATCTCTTGATAAATAATGGCAAATGAAGTAGTTGGTGTATCACATGAAACATCTCGATCACCAGTTTTACAATCTGTATTGTTAACAAAGGGTCTAACTAAATTCACTCATAGGTTTTTCTTGGAAGCTATTGAAGGTTCATAATAGTATCCAACATAGATGATATTGATTCTAGAAATTAATCTTTCTATGTTACGAAATAATGGTTCAAGCTTAAGCATCACTTCAGTTTAAAATAATTCAGAAGTATTTTGTTGTTGCTACATTTTGATCTTATATAGTGCATCTTTTCTAGGTTAAAGGGTGGTTAAATGTTTGTTTCTAGAATGGTAATAAAATTTAATGTAGCGAATAATTTTGTGAAAATCGCAATCATTACAAGTATAATAAGAGGCAGTGCATGTCAACTTCTTATATAAGTAATATAATTAAACCGTCAAATTACACCATCCCAATACTTTATGGTCTCTTTATTTTTACAAAAGTTTTAGTTTCTTAGGCCCTTATTTACAGGGTTCTTTGTGCAGGGTTCGCTGATCAAGGAATTCCTTATGGGTATAGTTATTTTTTTTTAATTTGTACTTTTCTAACTATATTTAACACAGTAATTATATTTATCTCTTTTTTTAATTAGTACTAAAAAATAAACAAAATAATTGATAAGGAATTAAGGATATCAAATATGAACAGAATCGATATAGATGAGTAATCAACATTATTAATCCAAACACCCTGTTAGCTTCAAAAAGGCATATACATATATGTAAACTGATAACTAGATTTTACCTAGTTATAAATTAAAGATTAAGTTCGTGTTCTCGGTATCTTAACGAATTGATCTAGGCTCCTATGTGTGACTTAGTTGATCTTTGGTGAAAAAGAATATTTTTGGGTGATTTTAAATTTAAATGCAAAGACTTAAAAGTAAAAGTGCTCTTAAAGTAAATATAAGTCTAATTAAAGTAAAGGTGCAAGTATTAAAGTAAAGTGGCTGAAATTAAAGGCTCTAAAGTAAATTGACGTAAACTTAAATCTATCTAAGGCAAACTTAAAGTGCGACTAAAACTAAGGCAAATAATCTAAAAGTGCAATTAAATAAAAGGCAGGAAAAATAAAGCTTGAAAATAAAAATCAAAGACAAAAGCTAATAAGAACCTGAATACAGCTCATTCGGAATAAACCTTTGTTTGGAACAATCACTCGTCCTAAATGTCACCTTTGGTTGGAATGATTCTTCTTCACTTGGAATATTACCAAAATCCTTGATCCGGAACAAATTGGTCTGAATATGTCACTTATCCAAAACAATGCTTCGTTCGGAACTTGCTGATTCGGAACTTGTAAATTCTGCCTTGATTCGGAAGTCTTTGGTCACCCCTTGATTCGGAACTTTCCGAATGAAACCCCTTGATTCGGAAGTTTAGAACTTCCGAATGAACCTTTCTTGAGTCGGAAGATTTCCCTTGGTTCGGAAGTTTGAAGTTCCGAATGAACAACCTTGACTCGGAAGTTTTTGACTTCCGAATGAACAGCCTTGATTCGGAACTTTGGTCCTTGATTCGGAACTTTGAGTTGATTCGGAACTTTTGAAAAGTTCCGGATGAAACCCTTGGTTCGGAACTTTGGAGTTCCGAATGAGTATGTTTGGTTAGGAAGTTTTGACTTCCGAATGAACAAGTCTAATCTTCCGAATGAAGCCTTGATTCGGAACTTCAGAAGTTCCGAATGAACACTTTCCACCTTCTTGGTTCGGAACTAAATCTGGAAAGATCAGAAACAAGCAAATTCCCCCGAAGAACAAGGAACAAACAGTAATAGCAGATATGAACAAAAAGTAAACAAAATCAAACACACGAATTAATAAAATCAGTTTCGAATCAACAAATAAACATCACCAAACAATTTAAAACATGAAATTAAACAACTTTTACCAAAATAATCAAAAACCACTTTGGATCAAAATAAAAGCATGAACATAAACATAAACACAACAAATCAAAGATTAAGGAAGGTAGATAAGAGGTTGACAAGATAAAGTAAAGATTGACAATAATTACATGAAGACTTACTTGAAATTAAATGAATTTAAGGTGCGAGACAAGGTAATTAAATTGACAATTAAGTAAATGACAAGTAATTAAAATGATGGAAGAACTAGTGTCACCCTAGCCAACAAGAAAGAAAAGTAATCAAGCCTAATCTATTTATAGGGGAGGATTAGGAAGCTTCCTCCCCTCTTTCCTTTTCTCTTAATTGCATAATTAAGTCCCTCCTTCTTTAATCTTCATTTAATTGCGTACTTAGTCCTTTTCTTCTAATCTTCTTTAATCTTGGACTTAAGGGACTTTTTGACTTCGGGATTTCTTTTGAACTCGTCTTTAAATTCTTCAATAAAATAGACTTGAATTCTTCGGCTTTTGATAAACTTCCATCTTTTGACTTTTTCTTCGATAAATCTTCAGAATTGGTCGTGGACTTCCGTTCTTTTTGCACTCTTGACTTCTCGACTTCGTCTTTTATCCTTTTCTTCAATAAAAGTCCATAAATGCCCGTGAATGTTCGTGTTTTCTCCATTTTTAACCTTTTCATCCTAAATCACAACAAAAACACAAACCACGCATAATTCCGACATAAAAGACATAAAATACACGTTTTGGTCCGGTTATTATTGTAATTAAGTGGTAGAAAAGATGGGTGTTTACACACCTATCAAATCCCCTACACTTGACCATTGCAATGTCCTCATGCAATGCATTAGTTACAAAGCAAGATTACACTTTTCATCATAATCAATCCACGTTGGCCTTTATTAAAGAGATAGAAAATAAAAACATACAAAATAAAGAAATCAAAAGCATACCTTGGGTTTTTGAAAAGTTATGAATAATTATCATCCTCAAGTTTTCACTTTCTCCAAACCAAGCTTAAAAACGAGATCATTGTTATTATAAGTTAGTAAACTAACACGAACTCATGTGGGCCAATTATTCACTTAGACTCCCTTATTCCTATGGGTATCTCTTATATTTTATTATTTGTCTTGAACGATCACGAAGATGCATTGTTTGACTTATTTCGATAATTATTTAGTCTGAAAATAAAGTGCACGATTTAATCAATAGTTAGCTAAAGGACCAAATCTTTTAAAACTGCTTCTCGGGATATCAAAAAGTTCATATCTTGGCATAACTTGGTTCGCGATTTGAGACCTTTCTCGGGCCGATATTTGGCAGCGACTTCATACTTCAAATCTTGAGAGACGTTCATGAAATAATGGTCTTCTCTTCATAATTGGAATTTCTTCACTTGAAGTTTTGAGAGATTCATACTCGGACCACGACTTCTTCATTTTTTTCTCCAATCATTATTTTGGACTTTGATATACAACGATCCGCCTCCTTTATTGACTTGGATCTATTTATCCTCATACCTTGCTAGGGTCTTTTCGGATACACTTCTCCATGACTTTTGGGGAGTTTTTGCTTTACGTCGTGTGTCTCGATCCTTCATATTGATTTTCGATAAATGATTCTTCACATAACTTTGGATCTTTAGCAACAAAACATAGCCCTCATGCCTTGTTAGGGCCTTTTCGGACTCGCCAATCTTCGCGCCCCGCTTCATAAGTTATGCCTTGGCTATGAACTCTCGTCATCACCGAGCAACTTTTAAACGATCTGGGGCTAGAAGCTAAGTAACTTTTCAAATCGTACAACCTTATTTATTAGCAAATAAATTATTAGCAAGCGATGGGAGAATAGGCTCATAATTAACTCACATAAATTCATGAAAAAATACCGAACTTATAATTGGCTCTATCATCTCTCGTTCTCCACAGTTTAAAATCTCAAGTAATGAGACTCGTGGATACTTAGCCTATTAAATCAAAGTTTTGGGTTTTCGAGTCGCCTATAGGATCTTGAAAATTCTTAGACTTTTTCATGTTTAGAAATCGCATTTTAAAGTTCCTTTGATAAACGACTCTCTAGGATCAATTATAGGAACTTGCGAAAAGTTCTTGTTCTTAACCCGTGAGAGTTAAGACTTTCGCGTTTTATAGCTCCCTATATAAAAGCCTAGCAAAACTTGACTTAAACACGTGAAGGATACGAGTTAGAGTAAACTCGGATTGAGTCAAAAGATTCACAACGTTTGAAAATTAAAACCACTTATTAAACATTTATTCTAGCAGAGAGTGAAAATAACTATTCAAAGATAACAACTAATAGGCCAAAATAGATCAAAAATTTTGAAAAATGTCGAAAAATTGATTTTCCGGTTAAAATGAGGACAAAAACAAGGAAAAGACCACTTAACTTCGATAGAAGTCCCCCCTACACTTAAGATAAACATTGTCCTCAATGTTTAAGCATGTGGGAGTAAGCTCCCCTACACTTAGGACATTGTGCACGTTGTTTAAATCTCGCTAAGGAAAAGACAACTAAAGAGATTCCTATTTTAATATTGAGAAAATATAAAATAGTGAATCGAAAAGAGTTTAGGATAGAACCGGGAAGAAGTAGAACACGGAATCACGGGTCGTCAAGAATCATAAAGAGTGGATCATTGAAGCTCGAATCCCTGATTAAGAAGTGAGGAGAGGAAATAGCAATCCAAAGGGTCCCCCCCTACACTTATGGTAAAGAAAGCGAAAGGATAGATGCATGGGTTGCCTCCCAAGAAGCGCTTGATTTTTGTTAACCGAGTCGTGAGCCTGACTCGACCTTGATTATCAACGGAAGAAGCATGAGACATATCCACCCGGATCAAAGACATAGTTTTCATCCATCAATAAGCAAGAGCTTAAGGCGAACAAGGCAAGCCAAAAGAGAAGTGGAAAGGTTCCCTTAAGCAGTGATGGAGCACAGTAGAAGTAAGTATGGTGCGGTGCAAGCATGTCTTCAATGGGTCCAAAGATTTTTCTTTTTATTTCATCAGGTGGATACTGAGATGGCTTAAAGACTTCAATACCGGGGTCGAACACCTTTTCCTTCAAGGGAAAATAGCACTCAGGCTCAGCCGAGTGTGAAGAAGATCCGCAAAGAAGCACAACCTCGTCCTCCGAAGTGGGACTAAGAGGTGTCAAATCATACGTGCAACGGATTTCGGTGTCGACCGGTTTCTTTTCCTTTGACAAAATTTTCTTTAAATCCAAAGTAGGATCAAGACGATAATCTTCAAAGTCAAAAGGAGGAGCATCACTCTCATGAGGGAAGTATGTGTTGAGAAATTCAGAGAAATCTTCCTCAAATGAATAATCGTCCAAAGTAGGATCGAGTGATGGTGGAGGATCTTCATCATGTGAAGAATCGCTCGATAGAGTATCAGCCTCATCGAAATCATCGAAAGTAGGCAGCTCGGGATACTCAGAATTACAATCAAAATCATCCGAATCTGAGCTAGAATCATCATCATCATAAGCATCGAAGACCGGTGGAGAATCAAAAATGGGAGAAGCGTCCAAATGAGGGGAAGAATCATCCACATTATCTTCAAAGAGTGGATTATCAGTAGAAGACTCGAATAGAGGATTGTCATAGACGGTAAAGTCATTGAGCACATTTATCATATTCACTGATTCTCGGCCTCCAAAAGATTTTCCTGTAAGCTTCCCCATTTTAAAAACTTTAGAATCATCCCCGACTCTTAAGATTAACTCACCTTCGGCCACATCTACTAAAGCACGTCCGGTTCTTAAAAATGGCCGACCAAGTATTAAAGGAATACGAGGGTCCATTTCATAATCAACTACGACAAAATCGACCGGGAAAGTAAATGTGCCAACTTTAAGAAACACATCTTCGGCTATACCAACGGGGTAAGCGAGAGTGCGATTTGCAAGTTCGAGAGTCATCTTTGTTGGAATGAGATCGGGCAATGATAGTGTTTTCCAAACACTGAGTGACATAAGATTAATACTAGCCCCGAGATCAGCAAGGGCAGTAAATTCTTCAGTTTTATTGAACACGCAAGGCAACACAAAACGACCGGGATCTCCAAGCTTTTCCGGAAGTTCTCTAAGAAGGACTGCAGAGCAGTTTTCATTTAATCGTGTGTTGGCGAGTTCAATCAGCTTCTCCTTCTTGCTAAGCAATTCCTTGAATGCTTTGACAAATTTCGGCATGTGGCAAAGTGCTTCAACAAGGCTAATGTTGATGGTCATTTTAGATAGCATATCCACATATTTCATTACATTACAGTCATTCTTGGTTAGCTCGTTGTTCTTGCCTATGCGAGAAGGGTATGGGATTCTGGGTTGATAAGGGTTAGGTGGAGGTGTAGTTGGTGAAGGTTGTGATGTTGAAGGGTCCTTCCGAGATACATCGTCATGACGAGGCGGAGACGGTAATTGTGTACTACTACTAGGTGGAAGAGTAATAGGGATACATGGTGGTGGAGAAGGTGTAGATGATGGTGGTGGGGAGGGTGGATTGACAATGGTAATTCCACTACGCGTAGTTATAGCACTCACATTAGCTCGCGGATTGGTGACGGTGTTTGAAGGTAAAGAACCCGAAGAAGAAGAAGGTTGAGCTTCGGGCAAGAAACTAGCCAACAGATTCTTTAATTCAGTTGTTTGAGTGATGAAGGAAGATTGAAGATTTTCACGAACCTCGGTTCTGATGTCATTACCTTGCTTCAAGATATCTCCTTTCAAATTGATTATTTGGCTCTGTAGATTCTTGATTTGCTCACCTTGAGTTCTCATGATGGTGTCAACATCGGGATTAATGGGTGGGTGTTGTTGGGTGGGTGGTTGATAAGGGTTAGAAGCACGAGGTGGGATTTGGTTGCTTCTATTGTAGTTGTTGGCTGGGTTTTGGTTTTGAGGAGAAAAAC
Organism: Glebionis coronaria; assembly: GCA_025667525.1. Lineage (NCBI taxonomy): Eukaryota > Viridiplantae > Streptophyta > Magnoliopsida > Asterales > Asteraceae > Glebionis > Glebionis coronaria. Next base: position 366,178,661 of record CM046877.1, read on the forward strand.
CGGGTGAAAGGTAATTGTTTGAACGGTAGCTCAGCAGGTTTCTATCCCCTTGTTGTCTAGCTTGATAATTTTCCGGTGAATAATTACCGTAAGCAGCATACACATTTTCCGGATTTCCTTGTGTCGAAGGACAATCGGTGTATGAGTGAGGACCGCCACATGTTTCACAAGGATTAGCAACCGCTTTAACTTGTTGTTGTTGTTGGTTTGAAGCGAGAAGCGTAATACTTTTGCTCATTTCGGCCATCAGGCGGGTGAGTTCGGTCATCTCAGGGTTTGCTGAGGTTGAAGAAACATTGACTCTCGTGTTGTTTCTAGAAGAAGCAGAGGAATCCCAGTTCTTATGATGAGTAGTCATGTTTTCAATTAACTCTATACACTCCTCGGGTCTCCTTTTCATGAATGTGCCACCGGCAGCTGCATTAATCGTATCACGATCTCGAAAAGTCAATCCGTTGTAAAAAGTATCGATCAAGGTGACCTGAAGCATGTTGTGGTTTGGACATCTATCAATCAAGACATTATATCTTTCCCAAGCGCCAAAAAGAGATTCATCAGGGTCTTGCATGAAACCGCTGATCTGATTGCGAAGGCTTGTGACCATGGATGGTGGAAAGTAGCGCGATAGAAAGCGTTGAGTCATATCATCCCAAGTGTGAATAGAATTCTTCGGGAGACGATCAAACCATTTCTCGGCATGATGCGATAAAGTATGTGGAAAGAGTTGTAGGCGGAGTACATCCATTGTGGCCCCGGGCAGCTTCATGCTTTGGGTGATTGTAATGAACTTGTCGAGGTGTTTGTTGGCATCATCATCAGGCAATCCTCTAAATGGGTTTGTTTGCACTTGCTGAATCATGTGGTGCTTCAACGAAAACTCAGGAGCGTTGATTTGCATCGGCGCAATCGGTCCTCCTCGTCCAAACATTGTTGGTTGACAAAGTTCCTCCATGGTCCGAAGATCGGGCTTTGGAAGAGCATTGTTGTTATTATTGAGGTGCGGTAGTTGATTATTGTTGTTAACACCTGCCATATCTAAATCTTCTTGAGGCTCGGGCTCTTGGTAGTTAGAAGATCTAGTACGCATACACCTGAAAATGCAAAAGAAAAAGAAACCAAACGCGAAGGCAATATATATAATAAAGATAAAATATTTTTGGATATTTGAAATTTTTAATTTTTATGGTGTTTTATCAAATTTTTTAATTTTTATGATTTTTGAATTTTTTAGGCAAGAAAATTAACGTTCACAAGTGAACGGATCCCAAAAAGCAACGTGTCTAGCACAGAAAGCTGTTGATCTTAACGAAAATCCCCTGCAGCGGCGCCATTTGATAACTAGGTTTTACCTAGTTATAAATTAAAGATTAAGTTCGTGTTCTCGTTATCTTAACGAATTGATCTAGGCTCCTATGTGTGACTTAGTTGATCTTTGGTGAAAAAGAATATTTTTGGGTGATTTTAAATTTAAATGCAAAGACTTAAAAGTAAAAGTGCTCTTAAAGTAAATATAAGTCTAATTAAAGTAAAGGTGCAAGTATTAAAGTAAAGTGGTTGAAATTAAAGGCTCTAAAGTAAATTGACGTAAACTTAAATCTATCTAAGGCAAACTTAAAGTGCGACTAAAACTAAGGCAAATAATCTAAAAGTGCAATTAAATAAAAGGTAGGAAAAATAAAGCTTGAAAATAAAAATCAAAGACAAAAGCTAATAAGAACCTGAATACAGCTCATTCGGAATAAACCTTTGTTTGGAACAATCACTCGTCCTAAATGTCACCTTTGGTTGGAATGATTCTTCTTCACTTGGAATATTACCAAAATCCTTGATCCGGAACAAATTGGTCTGAATATGTCACTTATCCAAAACAATGCTTCGTTCGGAACTTGCTGATTCGGAACTTGTAAATTCTGCCTTGATTCGGAAGTCTTTGGTCACCCCTTGATTCGGAACTTTCCGAATGAAACCCCTTGATTCGGAAGTTTAGAACTTCCGAATGAACCTTTCTTGAGTCGGAAGATTTCCCTTGGTTCGGAAGTTTGAAGTTCCGAATGAACAACCTTGACTCGGAAGTTTTTGACTTCCGATTGAACAGCCTTGATTCGGAACTTTGGTCCTTGATTCGGAACTTTGAGTTGATTTGGAACTTTTGAAAAGTTCCGGATGAAACCCTTGGTTCGGAACTTCGGAGTTCCGAAGGAGTATGTTTGGTTCGGAAGTTTTGACTTCCGAATGAACAAGTTTAATCTTCCGAATGAAGCCTTGATTCGGAACTTCAGAAGTTCCGAATGAACACTTTCCACCTTCTTGGTTCGGAACTAAATCTGGAAAGATCAGAAACAAGCAAATTCCCCCGAAGAACAAGGAACAAACAGTAATAGCAGATATGAACAAAAAGTAAACAAAATCAAACACACGAATTAATAAAATCAGTTTCGAATCAACAAATAAACATCACCAAACAATTTAAAACATGAAATTAAACAACTTTTACCAAAATAATCAAAAACCACTTTGGATCAAAATAAAAGCATGAACATAAACATAAACACAACAAATCAAAGATTAAGGAAGGTAGATAAGAGGTTGACAAGATAAAGTAAAGATTGACAATAATTAAATGAAGACTTACTTGAAATTAAATGAATTTAAGGTGCGAGACAAGGTAATTAAATTGACAATTAAGTAAATGACAAGTAATTAAAATGATGGAAGAACTAGTGTCACCCTAGCCAACAAGAAAGAAAAGTAATCAAGCCTAATCTATTTATAGGGGAGGATTAGGAAGCTTCTTCCCCTCTTTCCTTTTCTCTTAATTGCATAATTAAGTCCCTCCTTCTTTAATCTTCATTTAATTGCGTACTTAGTCCTTTTCTTCTAATCTTCTTTAATCTTGGACTGAAGGGACTTTTTGACTTCGGGATTTCTTTTGAACTCGTCTTTAAATTCTTCAATAAAATAGACTTGAATTCTTCGGCTTTTGATAAACTTCCGTCTTTTGACTTTTTCTTCGATAAATCTTCAGAATTGGTCGTGGACTTCCGTTCTTTTTGCACTCTTGACTTCTCGACTTCGTCTTTTATCCTTTTCTTCAATAAAAGTCCATAAATGCCCGTGAATGTCCGTGTTTTCTCCATTTTTAACCTTTTCATCCTAAATCACAACAAAAACACAAACCACGCATAATTCCGACATAAAAGACATAAAATACACGTTTTGGTCCGGTTATTATTGTAATTAAGTGGTAGAAAAGATGGGTGTTTACACACCTATCATAAACATACCCTAGCTTAGGCATATACCTATTGTCTCCACCAGCATCTAAATGTCCATGTCGATCACGATTATCAGAGACCCTAAGTAACATGCATGAGCTAAATTAGTATTTGTAATGATCGATGACCATTGTTTGGATATATAAACTGGCGCAGTAAAGGGATCTGATAATCATAACAACTTCATCGTCAAGGCTTGTCTTGATTGATGAATATTAAATATTATAATAGAACAAATTAGTAAAAACAACTTCATCTTCATCGTCAGGGCTTGGAGAAGAAAATACATACCTCTTTTAGGTTTATTAGGATCTTGAGAAGAAGAGACATGGATTTTCTCAAGTATACATAAAGCCTGAATAGTAAAAAAAAATATCGTTAAGATTTTAAGAAGAACACGTAGGGTTTTTTCGATGAATGATGTTTTGGGAAACATGATATATGATAAAGGAATAGATACACATAAATCTTAACAATCGGATATTTTATGTTTTATGAAACAGGATATATGATTTAAAGCTATAATAAAGGAATAGGTACATACAAATCTTAACAATAAAATATTTTGAAGAAAATAGAATAATTGTATTTTAGGTAATAAACTATAGCCAATAGGATGCATTCAAAATGACACGTATGATATGACATGGCACCTTCTTATTATCCTATGTCAAACTTAGCCCATATATTATATATATATATATATATATATATATATATATATATATATATATATATATATATATATATATATATATATATATATATATATATATATATATATATATATATATATATATATATATATATATATATATATATATATATATACTACACAATAAGAAATACTACAAGTCAATAAAAGCCACCCTTTTACATTTTAACTTCACATTTACTATTTTTATACATTTCAACAAGTGTCATATTTTTATTTTACCTAACACTTTCACTATAAACCCTAAACCATAACCAAATCACCTTAGATCTAAATTAGTACTTACAATATCCTACTTAGGTACTTAGTATCTCCATAGACTTACCAAAATCAAACACAATTCTACCCTAAACACTTACACTAGCCGAAAATCATAACCATACTACATAAGACCTTCTAGAAACCTAAGCCATTACCACACATGAAAATTTCCAAACCTTGTACAACATAGGAACATTAGTGCCTAGTACTTTGGCAACTATGTGTCTCCTTGACCTCCTTGTGCCATGGCTAACAACAAAACAAAAGGGCGAATTATACAACTTATTAATTAAGGTTGTACTAGGAAAAATCTTAGGAAGATCATACTTAGATTTGCAAAGATACATCTTAGATCTCTCTCTCTCCCTATGCGTATATAACATCACCACCACAAGCCACAATCTCACTTCCTACATCTACACCTCACGGCTAGAACATAAACACACCAAGATCTTTCCAAAACTACATTCAATACACAAAATCCTTGTCTCATACATCATAACTCCTATCATTAAATTCTACTTCATAAAACTTGAATATCAAAGCACCAAAGTAACTCTAGGTCATAGCATAACTCATTTTGTGTAGATCTAGAAGTAGCAAAGGATCACTAGCTCATTACTAATCTTATTTTACCTTCCTAGTTAACAAGTAAGTACGACAACCTTAATTCTTATTCTTACTTTCTTATGAATCATAAACATATAAGCATATAAGCCAAGTTATGAGTAAACTAGTTACATTATGACTCTTACCATGAGAACACCATGCATACGTAAAATTTGATAAGCAAGCCATAGAATAATCCCTAAAACCCAAATCATGAATTTATTGTAGATGATATCATGTTAGGTTTAAGCTATAAAATGATAAGATAGGTTACTTCCTAAATCTAGTATAAACCTAGAAAAACTAGAATGCTTAAGATTGCCATAAACCAATTTAAGCTAGTATACTATAAGTGGTAATGGGCTTATAAGCCCAAGTAAAATAAGCCCACAACATAGGCCCAAACACATGGCTTATTTATTTAAGTCAAGCCCTAAATAAGCCCTTTAGGCCCATGAGATTTATTTCACTTATTTTGTATAAGTTAAACATTTGTGTAACTTTTTCTAGACTTAGACAAGCCAAAAAAACTAAGCCCACTAAAGCCTAAAACAAACCGGACCCTTAATGGGCCAAAAACCAAGCCCATTAAGCTCCAAAAACTATTTTGATTACATTTTGTGCCATTATGAACAATAAGTGGAAGTATGTACCAAAAGTGTAATATTAAAATGTTATGAGGTCAAATCGGAAGTTATAAAACCTTAGGGTACAAACGTGACATTTAAAATCCATTTTTTTAGACTTTTACAAACTATAAGGGTCGTTTGGTAATTATCCAAAAGATTAAAGGTTGTTTGTGACTAAACCGAAACTTAAATAAACCCTCGGGGCTTATCTTGCCAAAAGCCAAAACTTATATAAGCCCTAGGGACTAAACATGTAATTTACCGAAGCTTATAAACCCTAGGGGCTGGTTTTGACATACGCTGAAAGTTATATAAGCCCTTGGGACCATACTTGCATGTTACTAAAACTATAAACCTTAGGGGTGTATTTTGCCAAATGCCGAAAGTAATATAACCCCTAAGGGCTGTTTTGCAATTATTATAAAACCAAGGACTTAGGTGCAATTTGAATTAAATTTTATTAATATTAATTGGTATAATTAATAAACTAAAAGGTTTAAACAAAAACTTGTGAAACGTGGAGGACTATTTTGTACAGTTGAAACTCTAAGGGTTTTTATGAAAATATTATTTTCCTATAAGTCCTAAGTGAATAAAAATCATTTTATTTAAATTATTATACCTTAATAATTAAAACAAAGGTAAATATACGCAAATAAAATGAAACGTGCAATATTAGAATAACTTATTATAGGTTGGAAAATAAAGTTACAAACGTCATAACTAAAATGTGATCATGCATTTAATTAACCGAAAGCATTCAACATCATTTTGTATATTTACTAAGACCCATTTAAATTACTTAGGTAATTTTACTACATCGTGATCGTACTGTTCCAGATCACCAATGACATCATTACACTCTACCACTAAGGTGAGTTCATGGCCTCATACTTTTACATTAACTATTTTAAACAATACTGGGGGAGAAAACATGCAACATATTTTCATAGGATGCAAACATTTACGGTACCATAATTTATCTGGCTAGTGTTTCCCTCTTTCCCCGTGGACTATAATTGTTAATTATATTGTGAGATAAGCGCAAGTGTTATAAATAGATCTATTTGGGATTGACAATCCCCATTTGGGTGAGTAGAGCTCACTATGCCTAGGCCATGACAACAGATGTATATCATGTCGGATTACAGGGCGTGACAGTAACAACTTATAACATCTAGCGTCAATTACAGACAATAGGAACTACTTTATAGTATTTGGATGATCTTCTTATAATAAGAGAAAAATGTAGAGGATGATCTTCTTTACCAATCCAAGTGGATTTCTTATTTTAGGAAGGCAAGAACTTGATGAACACAACAAGTATCTCCAAGACCATCAAATATCAAGAACATAGGTTGGAAAATCAGCCCTAGGACACAAGCAAATCACCTCCAAAGTTGTTTATATGGCCACCAAATGATCAAAGCTTCAAGGAAACACCTTAATAGGACTAGTAAACATGTGGTTTATGGCTAGAAAAGATCAATGATGGTGTTTGTTGCTTTATTTGGGACAACAAGGAGGGAGAGATTGAGAGAGTTTTAGAGTGGATTGCATGGAAGGAAATGGTAGAAATGAAACCATTTGCTAGTTTTGTGTTAAAGTGGAAATGGTTAGCTTAAGGTGTAAGCACAAGCTTACACTTGTGTAAACTTGCTAACTTGATGCCACCTATGTGTGGTGGTGTCAATATTGCCGTCCCATATAAGCTAGTGGGGTGGGGCAAAGTGTTTTGTCCCATCTCACTAGTTTACGGGTATTTCTCGATTCTAGTTTTCTCGATTTGAGTGCCCTCGGGTCGTTTTACAAAAAACGTTTTTATAAATTATGAATCACCGTCACAAAACGAATCCAATAAAAATTGTCTCATAAAAAACGGAGTTCAAAAACGTAAATACGTAATCCTAAGGTTTCCGGTTTAGTCGTAAAAGACGCCAAATTATGCACGTAAGCCCAAATTTAAATCCGTAAATTGTGAGTTCGTCAACCAACACAAAAATAAGTTTCAAAATATTATACGAGAAAATATTTCACTACCTGAAAATGTTAGACTTGTCACAGCTTTTCCTCCTAAAAGGGATCAACGTCCTCGTGATCCATTTCATTTGGATGTCCGTTTCTTATTGAAATCGAAGAGGTGCGGATATTTCTTCCACATTCCATCCTCTCGTTCCTAAGTATACTCCGGTCCATGCTTTGAATTCCATCGGATCTTGACAATAGGTATCTGACTTTGTTTCAGTTGCTTTACCTCACGGTCCATAACTTCTACGGGCTCTTCGATAAAATGCAACTTCCCATCTATTCGAACCTTACCTAACGGAATTTTCTCATCACTCATTGCTAGACATTTCTTCAGATTAGATACATGGAATGTGTTGTGAACACCATGAAGTTCTGGGGGTAACTCTAGTTTGTAAGCCACCGGACCTACTCTAGATAAAATCTTAAAGGGTCCAATATAACGGGGATTCAATTTTCCTCGTTTTCCAAATCTGATAACGCCTTTCCATGGCGATACTTTCAACATTACTCGGTCACCCACTTCAAACTCCATTGACTTCCGCCGCTCATCCGCGTAACTTTTCTGTCTACTACGGGCAGTCAACAACCTCTTCTTAATCTGAACTATCATCTCCGTAGTCTCCCGGATCAATTCCGGTCCCGTGAGCTGGGTATCCCCAACTTCACTCCAACATACAGGAGATCTACACTTCCTACCATACAAAGCTTCAAACGGTGCATCCTTAATACTAGAATGGTAACTATTGTTATACGAAAACTCTGCTAACGACAAATGTTTATCCCAATTCTTACCAAAGTCTAACACACAATCTCTCAACATATCTTCCAGTGTTTGTATCGTCCTTTCACTCTGCCCATCAGTCTGGGGGTGATAAGCAGTGCTCATATCGAGATTCGTTCCCAAAGATCTTTGGAGAGATTTCCAAAAACTCGATGCGAATCTAGGATCTCGATCTGAAATGATCGATACAGGCACTCCATGCTTGCATACAACATTATCAAGGTATATTCGAGTCAGCTTCTCCAGTGAGAACTGCTCCTTAACCGGAATGAAGTGTGTTGATTTGGTCAGTCTATCGACAATAACCCAAATCGAATTGTTTCCAGATGATGTTCTAGGAAGCTTGGTGATAAAGTCCATTGTAATTCGCTCCCACTTCCATTCAGGAATCTTTGGCTGTTGAAGTAGTCCTGATGGCTTTTGATGTTCCGCTTTAACTCTAGCACAAGTCAAGCATTGAAGAACATACATAGCTATGTCAGCTTTCATATTCGGCCACCAATACAACTTCTTCAAATCATGGTACATCTTATCAGATCCCGGATGAATGGAATACTTAGATTTATGGGATTCTAACATAATCAAATCTCTTAAGCCTCCAAACTTAGGTATCCACATATGACCTCTTAAACATTTCACTCCATCAGCTCTAACCTCTAAAGGATCTCCTTCTCCTCGGAACCCTTCATTAACAAAATTCTCCTTCTTACAAGCTTCTATTTGCGCATTTCTAATTTGCTCAGGCAAATTATTGTGCACGGTCAAGACTAGAGAACGCACCCTGATAGGCTCTATATCTTTCCTACTCAACGCATCAGCAACAACATTGGCTTTTCCTGGGTGATATTTTATATCACAATCATAATCACTTAACAACTCTATCCATCTTCGTTGCCTCATGTTCAATTCCTTCTGGTCGAGAATATACTGTAGGCTTTTGTGATCGGTGAATACCGTACACTTGGTGCCATACAGATAATGTCTCCATAACCTAAGAGCAAAGACCACCGCTCCTAGCTCAAGATCATGAGTAGCATAATTCTCCTCATTCTTCCTTAATTGCCTAGAAGCATAAGCTATCACTTTCTCTCTCTGCATCAAAACAGCTCCATAACCTCTAATAGATGCATCACAATACACTACAAAATCTTCACTCCCGTCGGGTAATGATAAGATTGGCGCACTACATAATTTTTGCTTCAATGTCTGAAATGCTCCATCTTCATCACTTCCCCAAACGAAAGGTTTATTCTTCTGAGTAAGCTTAGTCAAGGGTTTAGCTATCAAAGAAAATTCTTTAATGAATCGCCTATAATAGCCAGCCAATCCTAAGAACTGTCGCACTTCCGTTGGCGTTGTCGGTGCAGACCAATTCTTAATAGCTTCAACCTTTGCAGGATCAACATGAATTCCATCTCTGTTAATCACATGACCAAGAAATTGCACAGAATCTAACCAGAAATCACACTTTGAAAACTTAGCATACAACCTTTCATCCTTCAACAACTTCAAAACAATCCTCAAATGTTCTCTATGTTCATCTTCATTCTTAGAATAGATCAGAATATCGTCAATAAACACAATCACAAATTTATCCAAGTAGGGCTTGCACACTCGATTCATTAAATCCATGAAAACCGCAGGTGCGTTAGTTAACCCAAATGGCATTACTTGAAATTCATAGTGTCCATAACGAGTTCTAAATGCAGTTATAGGAATATCTTCTTCACGGACGCGAAGTTGGTGATATCCTGACCGCAAATCTATCTTAGAATACACACTAGATCCTTGCAGTTGATCAAACAAATCATCAATCCTAGGTAAAGGATATCGATTTTTAATTGTCAACTTATTCAGTTCCCTATAATCAATGCACATACGAAAAGATCCATCCTTCTTCTTAACGAACAAGACTGGAGCTCCCCAAGGCGACGAGCTCGGTCGAATAAAACCTTTATCAGACAACTCCTTAAGTTGCTCAGATAACTCCTTTAATTCAGAAGGGGCTAATCGGTAAGGCGCACGTGCCACCGGTGCAGCACCAGGAATTAAATCGATTCGAAACTCTACTTGCCTTATCGGTGGAAGTCCGAGTAAATCTTTAGGAAATACCTCAGGAAATTCAAAAATAATAGGTACATCTTCCAATCGTTTCTCCCTAGACTCATTCCCGGTCACTTGAGCTAAGAATAACTCACAACCGTTCCTGATGTACTTTTGGACTTTAATACATGAAACGATTTTCAAACGGGATTCACCTTGACTACCATCAATTACTAACGTCCTATTCCTAAGAGGAATCTTAACCTTCTTCTCTCCGCATAAAATAGTAGCATTATTCAACGACAACCAATCCATACCAATAATAATATCGAAACTACCTAATTCTATCAACATCAAATCAATCGGAAAGGAATGGTTCAAGAGATTTAGAGAGCATCCTTCTAATAGCTTATTAGTTTTCACTAATTTACCATCAGCCAATTCCACCTCGTAACTGGTACTTATCTCAAGAGGTTCAATATCAATAAGGGCACTAAATTTAGTGGATACAAAGCTCCTATTGGCACCCGAATCGAATAAAGCAACAGCATAATGATTGTTGAGTAAAAACGTACCGGTAACGACATTCGGATCCTCTTTATTCACCTCAATTGTTCCAAGTTGGTAGATACCACCCTGGGGGTTTCTTCCAGGTACAATCGCTTTCAACTTGGGGCATTCCGATTTCCTATGACCTTCTTCATTACAGTTGAAGCAAATGGTTCCCTTCTTACACCTTTCAACCTTGTCTCCAAGATTTCCGCAATTTCGGCACTTCCAGCAGTCGCCAGGATGCCTCTTGTTGCCACACTTAGGACATCTATCATCGTTGCGCGGTGCATTGTTGGTAAGAGCATTTGCATTCCCCTTTCTCTTGTTCTGACGGCGATTGAAATTCTTCCTATTATCACCTCTATCTACACGCTCACCGTCTCCCTTTCTTTTCTCACCAACACGGGCTTCATCTTCCTTATCCTGAATTATCTGTCCAATGAGTTGGTAAGCCATTCGAACAGCATCATCAATGGTCAGTGGTTTCGATGATGTCACGTCCCCCCGGATATTCCTGGTCAACCCTTTCACATATTGCTCAATTCGGATCTCTTCGGGTTCAACCAATCGAGGACATAGCAAGGCCAACTCATGGAATCGATTCGTGTAACTATCAATGTCCACACCTTTCATTCTCAAATGAATCAACTCTTGTTCTAACCTAATGATCACACTACGAGGACAAAACTCCAAAGTCATCCACTTCTTAATTTCAGCCAAGGAGTAGCATTAGCAGCATCAAGACCCATGAAAGCAATTCTTCCGTTCCACCAAGTCAACGCACGACCTTTAAGAGTAGCCATAGCAAAAGTCACCTTATCTTCCTCTTTACACTTACTAATCCTAAACACCGATTCAATCTTCTCGATCCACTGGCTTAGTCCTACAGCACCTTCAGTTCCATTAAAAGGTAGAGGTTCGCACTTCATGAACGTCACATAAGTACAGCCACCAACTTCAGGTGCATTAGTTCCAAGTCCTCCTACATTTCCTCCAGCATTAGCATTCACATTATTAGCATTCACATTCACATTTGTACCGCCAATTCCACTACCTCCAGCTCCACTACCGCCAGCTCCACTACCGCCAGCTCCACTACCGCCAGCTCCACTACCGCCAGCTTCATTTCTAGCATTTGCCATAAATTCTGTCATAGATGCGGTAACTTGCTCCGTAATAATCCGACGTACATCATCCTCAGTCACAGCCTTCTTGGGCGGCATAGTTCTATAATTCCACAATTTCAAAGTATTAAGCATTCATCCAACAAAGGATTCATATAATACGGATCGAATTCATAATCAAGATACAAATAAGGCACAATATGGAATTCAAGACAAGATACATATTTCATTCGATCTGAAACAAAAGTATTGTCTTAGTACATCTATATCAAAGTTCTAACACTATTTACACTCAAAATTCGTGCCAAGTCTACTACTAACAAGTCGGTTCAGTCAAAGCTACAAACACAAAAGATATAAAGGTCACTACTAAATACAGACTGGTCTACTGAGAACCGCCAGATAGTCCATCATCCATCGTCTTCTGGATCTTCGCCGGACGATCACTAGACACATCTTCAGCTGGGCGCTTACGGATTACTCCTCTTTCAACCATATCAGCATAAAATCTACTATTCCAACCCACATATATATTCAGCTCCTTTTCAGCTTTCTCACGCATCGCACGAGCCACACTCAACTGAATCTCCATAGAATTCACCTTTCTCTTCATAGCAGCATACTCACCACTTTCCAACACCGATAACCTCCTAAAAGCCTCATTCAAACCACGTTCTACATCACTCAAATCCAAACTAAGCAATTCCAGCTCTTTCTCACCAACCTTAGTCTTCGACTCCAAATAAGCAACCTGAGTCTGAACAACACCTAATCCAATCTCTGTCACACAATTCTTAACACGGGAAGCATCTAGATCACGTCTCAAGGCCCATGGTGCAAGACCATCAATATGAGTAGCCTCTCGAGTACTAGACGACTCTCCTATCTCATGTCTACGAGTATCAATACCATCAGTACCGTCAGGTGCATCGTCATCCTCATCCTTCTCTGATTCAGAATCAGATTCAGACGATTCAGACATTTCATCCCTAGGTAACTCATCCTCAGAATCAGACAAACAAACTGGTGGGGGCAAAGGCTCGCCCTCTGGAACATCATACGGATAAATAAGCTCAGCTTCCTCATCGTCATCAACCTCAACATCTATACCTACATCTTCCTCGACATCCTCGTCGTCAATCTCATCATCTAACTCATCTAACCCAATCTCATCATTGTTCTCAATATCAGCATTCTTAATATCCACGTCCTCAATATCCACATTCTCAATCTCCACATTCTCATTACCCACATTCTCAATCTCATTCTCTACTAAGTCAACCTGAGGGGCAATCTGATCTCCTAGTCCTAACTCGAGCTCGGGATCCTCAAATGGTTCCTCCTCATCATCAATATCAAAATATACTAAGTCTAAATAAGGATCATCTTCTATATTAGGTTCGGGAATAGCATGGTTTTCTACAGGAATATTAGGGTCAGCCATGACAATCTGCATTTATATATATTTATCTCGTATTAGGATAACATACTAGTTAAACAATTACATAATGAAATCACGATATATACATATATATAAATTATATTATATATATCAAAATATATATCTTCTCGATAGGGCTTGTTGGTAACGTCGGAGATCTCTGGCACCGTTATAGTCAAAAGATTTTTCAAATATTTTCTCAAATGTTCATTGTCAAAAGATTTTGAAAAGTTTTGTTCAAAACCTTGGTTTTTTTTAAAATCTTTTGTTCTCTACAACGAGAGCTCTGGAACCAAACTGTAACACTCTCATTTTTCGTATCGGTACAGCGGAAGGGTCTTTCAGAGTGTTACGGGATAGCACAATAACTCCAATCATAGACAACACATAAAAATGGTTGTACAAGGTTTAAAAAACATTCATTCGATAAAAAGTTTCAAAAGTGTACAACAGGTCCCAAATTATACAGGTCATTAAGTTTACAAAACATAGATCCAATGAACATTTTTAATATTAAGTGTGGGCCATCAGAGTCGATCTCCATCCGGATTACCTTCAAGCACCTGAGATAGAAAACATGCAAAAATCATATCAGCGAATGCCGAGTGAATTCATAGAGTTTAATGAAAACCGTTATATAAAACAATCATTTACAATCATTTAAAATCAGAACACAAGTATAATATCGGAAGTAAGTCCACATATTGCTAGTCAGGCAATATATAAATCAAGCATACATCTGAAACCGTCCATGAGACCGTAGTCTCTATATTACCATGATAGGTAATATATTCATCGTAATAGCGTCGTCATCGTTTATTATTTATGTCTTATAGCATACGTTGTATATTGTATAGGATTATTATTAGCCGCATGACATTGTTACCTTACTGTGAAAACAGCGGGCCGCGAACCCGACAAACAATTTGCCCATCTAAGTTAGCGTGTCGTCACAAAAATCACGCTATGGAATCTTCTCATACATAAATTCGCTTACCAATCAATGTGGTACGACGGGGATCAACCGTCAAGGCGCGAACTGGGGTGATCGTCCCTAAATAGTACTATCAAATGCATAAGCGTCTACCAAATCCCGGTAGTTCACAATTCATGCTAATGGGACTTTAAGTGACATAACCGAACTACTAATAATCCTTTTAGTCTCGAATATAGGGTCATAGCATCATTCGGGTCCATATCATTAAGCATACAATCGGGACTACTTGTGTTCTATTTTTATAAAAATCTAGCATGTTATCTCCCTCGCGGGTTTACAAATCATTTTATAAAACATTTAAAAGAGTGCGAGGCTATGAACTCACATTGTTAATGAAAGGCGGATTATCGGCTACGGGCGTGCTTCGGTCACGGAAACCTATATAAATAATAATCGGTCTTAGACTCGGTCCAATGACTTTTATCAAAATAACAATATACATATATGTGATTTTTGTACATATGATGATGATCAAGTGGGTTTATAAATCCTCGTTTACTCATTTTAGTGTTTACGTTTTGGTAACGTCTTACTAGTTCACTAGTTTTACCGATTTACCTATTTTAAGTTCATTAAGTATTTTATAAGTTCTTTTACTTGTTTTTACCCATTTTATACCTATATGATCAGTATATAGGTCTTTCATGTTGGGCCCAAATGGGTTAAGCCCAAATAATTCTTTTTACAAGTTTTTATCTTATTAAGTCCAATTATTAGTCCAATACGTTTATTTAGCTCGTAAATGTCCGTAATTCTTATAGTTCGGGTTTTATCGGTTTTTACTTGTATTAGTTACTTATACATCAGTATATAACTTTTATAAACTTTACATTAGACGGGTTTGGTCGTCTAAGTTTTATTTGATGAAAAACGTTAATTTTACGGCGATAGCCGAAAAAGTCGTAAAAATCAAGTTTATAGTTTTTATTACTTATAAATATTATTTTTACCACCATTTATATAATTTACCCATTTAATTAACCTTTTATACATTTATATAAATAAGTTCTATAAGTTAGTGGGTTTATATTTTTACATTTTATAAGTTATAATGTGAGTGCTTATATAATAATAATAAACATTATTTCCAAAATCTGATTTTTAACTTCATATTCACCATTTTTACCATATCTAGAGTTCTACAATGACTTAGAAGCTCATTTTTGGATGACAACTTCATAATATGTGCTACATATAACTTAGCTATAGCTACTGCCCATTTTGAGTTTAAGTTGCCTTAACAGTCCCTACAAAACTGCTTATTCAGATTATACCACCTAACTTGTTTTGATCATATCTCACTCATTATTTTGATTCCATTGCATGGCCAACTCTCACATGGGTATAACATCATCTACTTACTGTAAATGGATCAAACCATGCAATTTTATCAGTTCATATTTTAGTTATCTACTGTTTTTATACAGCCAACTAATTAGTCAAGATTTTAGCTTCATTTCTTATAGTTATCATCATTTTTAAGCATGTTTATCAACACTTGATCCCCACACAACATTTTTATCATCATATATACATCATATACATATACAAAATGAAAGAAAATACATTTGTTCTTTACAAAATAATAAGAGAAAAATGTAGAGGATGATCTTCTTTACCAATCCAAGTGGATTTCTTATTTTAGGAAGGCAAGAACTTGATGAACACAACAAGTATCTCCAAGACCATCAAATATCAAGAACATAGGTTGGAAAATCAGCCCTAGGACACAAGCAAATCACCTCCAAAGTTGTTTATATGGCCACCAAATGATCAAGGCTTCAAGGAAACACCTTAATAAGACTAGTAAACATGTGGTTTGTGGCTATAAAAGATCAATGATGGTGTTTGTTGCTTTATTTGGGACGGCAAGGAGGGAGAGATTGAGAGAGTTTTAGAGTGGATTGCATGGAAGGAAATGGTAGAAATGAAACCATTTGCTAGTTTTGTGTTAAAGTGGAAATGGTTAGCTTAAGGTGTAAGCACAAGCTTACACTTGTGTAAACTTGCTAACTTGATGCCACCTATGTGTGGTGGTGTCAATATTGCCGTCCCATATAAGCTAGTGGGGTGGGGCAAAGTGTTTTGTCCCATCTCACTAGTTTACGGGTATTTCTCGATTCTAATTTTCTCGATTTGCGTGCCCTCGGGTCGTTTTACGAAAAATGTTTTTATAAATTATGAATCACCGTCACAAATCGAATCCAATAAAAATTGTCTCATCAAAAACGGAGTTCAAAAACGTAAATACGTAATCCTAAGGTTTCCGGTTTAGTCGTAAAAGACGCCAAATTATGCACGTAAGCCCAAATTTAAATCCGTAAATTGTGAGTTCGTCAACCAACACAAAAATAAGTTTCAAAATATTATACGAGAAAATATTTCACTACCTGAAAATGTTAGACTTGTCACAATTTTTACATTGGAGGGTCAGCAGTACCAGACCCATAACTCTCTCATGTCTCAGGGAGACACTCTGCATTTCTTCTCCGATTTGGCTGAGATACATCATCAGGGGCTGGTTGCAGAGACAGATTATCTCCGAGCGTCAGACACAACACGTCGGGCCCAGTTGCTAAAGGATATACGGCTCCATAGGTAGACCCGTGTGGCTTTGATCACTATGCAGGTTGCTACTCAGGCACCTATAGCTCCCACTACACCGATTGCACCTGCTTCTTCCAGCGATTCTTCCAGTCATGTTTAGATTAGATGTGCTAGATTCCCTGTACATCATGAAAATTTTTGGGTTGCATCTCAGCTCTCATGATATAGGGTTTATGTACTTTATCTTTTGTACTTTTTTAGCTGTACTTTATCTTTTGTACCTAACCATAGTAGGTAGGTAATCTTGTAGCTGTACTCAAGCCATTATACCACTATTTTAGACAGGCATGCTATATTCCTATCTTAAATTGGTTGTACTTATATGATATTGTTGTTTTCCAGAAATGACTTGTACTAATGTTACACTATTATTTCTTGTGCTTATATTATATTATGAATTCTTAACGGGTTATCCAATTTTTTGTGAATTCTATGCATAGACATTACCATGAAAATTAATATAAATGCATATTGACAAAAACTAATAATCTCATTTTTGTATGACTATAGAAAAATGGCTTCAGCAAGAAACACTCGAGCAAATCTCGCTAGAGACGATACCACCCAAAATGTCCTAGAAGCCTAACTCGGGGTACTCATTGGACAAGGTATCGCTGATGCCATGGCTGCCAGGGAAACTAATCCCATCAGAAACCAAGATTACAGTCAGAACTCCAATGCCAGGAGGAATGACATAATCACTAGAGGGTGTACTTATCCAGACTTCCTGAAATGCAAGCCTTTATACTTTAAGGGAAAAGAGGGAGTTGTCGAACTAATGCAATGGTTCGAAAGGTTGGAGACTGTGTTCCGTATCAGTGATTATGAGGAAGAAAACAGAGTTAAGTTTGCCACATGCACTCTACTGGAAAGTACTCTCACATGGTGTAACTCTTTGGTTGCTACCCTAGGACATGATAATTACGATGGTATGACTTGGACCGCCTTGAAAGAAAGAATCGTCGAGAAATATTATCCTCGTGGAGAAGTGAATAAGTTAGAAATCAAATTATTGGATCTCAAGTGCAAGAACAATGACATTGTAGCATACAAACAAAGGTACCAGGAGTTGACTTTCATGTGTACCAGAATGTTTTCAAATGTGAAGGAAAAGATTGAGAAGTATGTTAGTGGACTTCCTGACTCTATTCATGACAGCGTGCTCACATCTTGACCTACTACTATTGAGAGTGCCATTGAGTTCGATACAGAGTTGATGGACAAACGAGTCCGTACTATTTCTGAGAGACAGACAGAGAGTAAGTGTAAAACCCGCATATAAATGCCATGAACATTACAATACGTAAACATACGAACCAATTAAAACTTTCCATTTATGTCATGAACACGTGTTAAACATGAATGAAAAATCCATGAAAATATTAATTACATGAAATTACAGATTAATCAAAAGTTAATTAATTAATTCACGACAAGCATTCAAGTATATTAAATGTACCGACAAGTAATTACATTCAATAAATAAATCAGAACAAGATAACACACGAACTCAGAACACGAATAAATACTACACAAGAATTTATAAATTTAAGATAACGAAAAAAATGCGTTTCTAGTAAACTCTCATCCTAAAATCACTCCCCCATAATCGGCTAATTAACCATTCAAGATCTTTTAAAACTAAGATTTATTTGGTCAATAAAAGAAGACTATACTATAATAATATGAGATAGAGACTATTGAGAAAAAAAGGAAATGATTTCACCGAGTCAAAAGTAACGTCAAAGTACCGATGGCCATTCTATATATTATCACTTCATAATACTTATTAATATAAAATTCTAAAACGAGAATAATACAATTTTAGTTCACGCTAAACATTGCTCTAGTTGTGTTCATGGTAGATTGATTTCGAGCTCAACATCATCGTCTCTGAATTACGGTATCAGAGCTATAGGTTCGACCTGTAGGCTCTAAAACTTGACCTGTGACTAGTAGGTAGTCACCAGGAACTTCCCAGATTTTGGTGTCGTTATCTTTCATGTTTCTCAGACATTTATCAGTAAATTTTCTTCTATTATCAGTCAGTTTTCTAATTTTTTTTTACTAAGTAAAAGGTTGGTACAGGACATGTCATATTTAGTCGCATGTGCTTTTCTGCGAATTTTGTTTTGGTGAACCGACCCATAGGCGTTCATCCTTACCAATGGTAGATTCATGTTTTCAGTTGAATATTAATTGTTGAACCGGCTCATAGACATTCACCATTGTTCATGTCAAAGTTCATGTTTTCAGACGATAGTTGTTTTGTGAACCGACCCACAAGTGTTCACCGTTGGTCATATTACGATGTTGCATCTAAGTTTGACTAGCATGGATTGGACAACAGCCATCCAAATTTATTCCTAGATTGTAAATTTCTATACATGACAGTTCTCCTAAAATTTTGACAAGTATGGATCGAACCAGAATCGCCCATACTTAGTCACATGTTTTCTTCTTTGAATTTTGTAGACTGAACCATAGCCATCCACATAAGTTGATGTTAAACTTCAGTTGGTTATACTTTTATATTCTTTGCAACAATCAAGTTTTCATGCCCTCACGTGGATGTCGTATTCATGCTGATTAAGTTCATGTCTCCTTATGAGGATTACGTTTTCAGCAAGGTGAAGATGTTTCCATGCTAAGATATAGAAGGGTTACAGTAAAAATCTTGTTTTCATAAAATCATGTTTGGCCTTTATCAGTCATGTCTTCATGCTGACCATTGTTGAAATTCTGTTTGATCGTATTCTTGAACCTCTATACAACCAACATCAAGTCTACGTAGGAATTACCAGGCTATCAAGTTACTCATTTCAGTTCATTTTACTATCATTTAAATCAATTTATTTGTTCGATCATCTCAGACAATTGACACCCGTATCGATCATGCCATAAAACTTCCACCAGTGTCTCAGATATGCTCCATGTACAGTACCCATCGTGTACTTCACGTATAATATTCAGGTGTACTCCATATACCTAACTCCATGTGTACTGTTAATAGATCCTTAATCATCTCAAGCGTTTCCACTTGTCGATATTCTACCAGATGTTGATGCTGCTCGTAAGTTGAAGATTTTACCCGATACGGATGCTGCTAACACTCCGAAGAGCTCACAAATGCTGATGATGTTGATACTTTGGAGAGTCCACAAGATGCAGATGCTGTTTATACTATGAAGACTCTTCAGAGCAAGGACGAAAACTATAAATTTGAAAATTACAGACAAGAATATACTTCAACCATCAAATGATCCATTCTATACCGCTACTTCCTCAGTTAGTTGTCATACGTCACTCAGCTAAGTTCAGTCAGAAGAGTGGGAACCGGTACCCATCCGGCAACTCAGCAAAATAGTTATATGAATCACGGTCATGATAATCGCTGTGATGAGACTGACAGATAAGGCGGTAGTGACAACCATCGTGATAATAATTAATCAGTCAGTAACCATCGGAATTCCGGACGGACGTTACCAGAAATACATAGGTCACCAGTTTAACCGGTCTGCCAACCCTAGCCGTTACCAAAAAAATTAAGCCTTGTTCAGATTCACCTACTAAAACACATGTCAAGACATCAGTCAAGACACGAATCTCTAGTCTCTTTTCGGAATACACCTTTCACGACACCAGTTACGATACATGTCATACGAATATCTTCTCAGGGAACGAGGCAACACTCATAAATCCAGTATGTTTTCTAGACCAGACCCTCAGTAATTCAGGGTAACCTCCAAAGGGGGGGTATACCGTTTTGTCATGCCACGCATAAATGGAACCATTAAAGATTCAGTTACCACCACTAGAGTATTATTCTGATTAAGTACGCAGTATTCATTCGGTGAGGTTACAGACGAACACACTCAGTGAATGTCGCCGCATTTACTTCACGTATTCCTATGACAGCTTTATATTAAATCAGGTATTTACCGACCTCCCAGCCAGAAAAGACTCCACAGTATCACCCATATTTTTTTAGGATTTTCCGTCTAGTTGAAAACAAGATCCATCTAACTAACTCCCAAATATAGTCATTTTATTTTCTGCTAGAAAATCAGTACAATTTGTTGTACTTTACAGTAAGTGACTTATTATTCCAAAGCTACAAAGACCTTTTTGCTGCCTGTTATAAATCAACTTCTGAGATCCCTTGAATTCATGATCAACAAATTATTCCAGAGTTTCCAGATGTCATTCTAGAAGGTTTTCCAGGAATTCCTTCCTAACCACGAGACGGAGTTTAACATCGAACTTGTCTCAAGGATAGAACCTGTTTTTAAACTCTTGATTGCAGGGTTTCAACTAAGTTAAAAGAGTTTCAGCATTTGCTGCAAGAGTTACCTGAATGAGGCTTTATTCGCCCCTAGCGCACCACCAGGAAGTGCACCATTTCTGTCTATCAGGAAGAAGGCCGGTAACATGAGATCATGTATCGACCAACAAAAATTTGATAAAACCACCATTCATAACAAAATTTCATTCCACATGTAGAAGGTTTAATAGATCTACTTTTTTTTCTTAATGGTTAATATATTAAGAAAAGGCCACAAAGGCAGAAGTACAAAGAGCTCCAAGCTAACAAAAATTAGATAGGGACACACCCCCCACTAACAAGCTTGAGCAAACAAAAGATTGGCATGGACAACATTCCATGCTCAATCACAAAAAACTACCAATTACTCAATAACAGTAAAGGCCATGGAAAAAACCCATGCTCAATACTTAAACAACAAAAAACAAGCAACAAGATAAAAAATAAATACCTAGCTGCTTCCCCGGTCACATACTACTTGATCCCTATTTGACAAAGACAAAGCTCCTGCATATCCATGGCACTTCAAAACAGACTTGTTCATAAGCATGATATGGAAAACCACTTCAGAATACATGGTAGCTTTGATTCAACCACAAAGGGAAGCAATCTCCACTACCAATCCATCCCCCATGGAACTAACCACATCCCAACTATGACACAAGCAAAGTAAGTATAAAGAGACTTACTCATAACCGCCATCAGATCATAATGCAGAATAGAAGGAGAGGTGCCAGTATAGCACATCTTGATTATTGCCTCCTAAAAACCCCCAACTATGTAAAACCCAGTGGGAAACCATAGAAAGAGGAAAGAGTACAACTAACCAAGAATCCTCTCACACGATGCCATAACCTAAATATCCATCATCACAACACTAAACAGATATCAGGTTTGATAAAATACAAGGGAGGACAAAGCATCATCAATAACAAGATTTGGAAACTAAAAAATTGTTCAAAAAGAAAGATAAAGGAGATATGGACCATACCAAGCATAGATGCACAATCTTTCAGAACACTCTAAGAGGCATAGTACACACCCACCCAAATCTAACTCAATGACCACTATTAGCACATCAAATCCATCCCGAAACCATCCAAACTGTCCTCCCAGGACCTCAATACATTAGGAAAGCAAATATACAGAATAAAGGACCCATACCTGAACATTCATCAGAAACTCCTGAAAGCTGTTTACATCAGGATAAGGACACACATGAAACCAGGACCTATTACACTTCAAAAAACCAGTCCCACCACAAGACCAATTAACCCAACCATTCAAACTAGAAAAACGATTCATTAAGTAATAATATGGTCACCCATATCAAAACCAACTCTATTACCACCATTAGTATCACTGATAAGATTCACATTCCAAATAGAAGCAGCTCTAGTTACCTCCACAGACGGTTTCTTTATAAGTCTTAACAATTTAAACCTGATAGTATTCACAACAAGCTTAAATAATGCCATGACGTCCATGCTAAAAATGCCAACCCTTCTGTTATTCCTTTCCTGCCACAAATAGTAAATACAAGCACCAAATACCAATCTTTGAATAACACTCCATATGTTATTCCTAGCTGGTAAACTAACAAGGCTAGAGATAACACTTAGCCACACGTCACTGATACTATCCATACGAGCCATAGGCTTAAGTGTAACACTCTCATTTTTCGTATCGGTACAGCGGAAGGGTCTTTCAGAGTGTTACGGGATAGCACAATAACTCCAATCATAGACAACACATAAAAATGGTTGTACAAGGTTTAACAAACATTCATTCGATAAAAAGTTTAAAAGCGTACAACAGGTCCCAAATTATACAGGTCATTTAGTTTACAAAACATAGATCGAATGAACATTTTTAATATTAAGTGTGGGCCATCAGAGTCGATCTCCATCCGGATTACCTTCAAGCACCTGAGATAAAAACATGCAAAAATCATATCAGCGAATGCCGAGTGAATTCATAGAGTTTAATGAAAACCGTTATATAAAAACAATCATTTACAATCATTTAAAATCAGAACACAAGTATAATATCGGAAGTAAGTCCTTATATTGCTAGTCAGGCAATATATATCAAGCGTACATCTGAAACCGTCCATGAGACCGTAGTCTCTATATTACCATGATAGGTAATATATTCATCGTTAATAGCGTCGTTATTATGTATAGGATACATTTTTATTTGGATTAGGATACATGGTATCTGAATTAGGATTATTATTAGCCGCATGACATTGTTACCTTACTATGAAAACAGCGGGCCGCGAACCCGACAAACAATTTGCCCATCTAAGTTAGCGTGTCGTCACAAAAATCACGCTATGGAATCTTCTCATACATAAATTCGCTTACCAATCAATGTGGTACGACGGGGATCAACCGTCAAGGCGCGAACTGGGGTGATCGTCCCCAAATAGTACTATCAAATGCATAAGCGTCTACCAAATCCCGGTAGTTCACAATTCATGCTAATGGGACTTTAAGTGACATAACCTAACTATTAATAATCCTTTTAGTCTCGAATATAGGGTCATAGCATCATTCGGGTCCATATCATTTAGCATACAATCGGGACTACTTGTGTTCTATTTTTATAAAAATCTAGCATGTTATCTCCCTCGCGGGTTTACAAATCATTTTATAAAACATTTAAAAGAGTGCGAGGCTATGAACTCACGTTGTTAATGAAAGGCGGATTATCGGCTACGGGCGTGCTTCGGTCACGGAAACCTATATAAATAATAATCGGTCTTAGACTCGGTCCAATGACTTTTATCAAAATAACAATATACATATGATGATTTTGTACATATGATGATGATCACTGGGTTTATACATCCTTGTTTACTCATTTTAGTGTTTACGTTTTGGTAACGTCTTACTAGTTCACTAGTTTTACCGATTTTACCTATTTTAAGTCCATTAAGCCTTGTATAAGTTCTTTAACTTGTTTTTATCCATTTTATACCTATATGATCAGTATATATACTTTTCATGTTGGGTCCAAATGGGTTAAGCCCAATAAGCTTTTTTTACAAGTATTTATCTTATTAAGTCTAATTATTAGTCCAATAGGTTTAGTTAGCTCGTAAATGTCCGTAATTCTTATAGTTCGGGTTTTATCGGTTTTTACTTGACTTAGTTATCTATACATCAGTATATGACTTTTATAAACTTTACATTAGACGGGTTTGGTCGTCTAAGTTTTATTTGGCGAAAAACGTTAATTTTACGGCGATAGCCGAAAAAGTCGTAAAAATCAAGTTTATAGTTTTTATTACTTATAAATATTATTTTTACCACCATTTATATAATTTAACCATTTAATTAACCTTTTATACATTTATATAAATAAGTTTTATAAGTTAGTGGGTTTATATTTTTACATTTTATACATTATAATGTGAGTGCTTATATAATAATAATAAACATTATTTCCAAAAATCTGATTTTTAACTTCATGTTCACCATTTTTACCATATCTAGAGTTCTATAATGACTTAGAAGCTCATTTTTGGATGAAAAGTTATTCATAATATGTGCTACATATAACTTAGCTATAGCTACTGCCCATTTTGAGTCCAAGTTGCCTTAACAGTCCCTACAAAACTGCTTATTCAGATTACACCACCTAACTTGTTTTGATCATATCTCACTCATTATTTTGATTCCATTGCATGGCCAACTCTCACATGTGTATAACATCATCTACTTACTGTAAATGGATCAAACCATGCAATTTTATCAGTTCATCTTTTAGTTATCTACTGTTTTTATACAGCCAACTAAATAGTCAAGATTTTAGCTTCATTTCTTATAGTTATCATCATTTTTAAGCATATTTATCAACACTTGATCCCCACACAACATTTTTATCATCATATATACATCATATACATATACAAAATGAAAGAAAATACATTTGTTCTTTACAAAATAACAAGAGCAAAATGGAGAGGATGATCTTCTTTACCAATCCAAGTGGATTTCTTGTTTTAGGAAGACAAGAACTTGATGAACACAACAAGTATCTCCAAGACCATCAAATATCAAGAACATAGGTTGGAAAATCAGCCCTAGGACACAAGCAAATCACCTCCAAAGTTGTTAATATGGCCACCAAATGATCAAGGCTTCAAGAGAACACCTTAATAGGACTAGTAAACATGTGGTTTATGGCTAGAAAAGATCAAAGATGCTGTTTGTTGGCTTATTTGGGACGGCACAAGGGAGGAGTTTGAGAGAGTTTTGGTGTTGAGTTTCATGTGAGAAATGGTGTAAATGAAACAAGTAGCTAGTTTTGTGGTAAAGTGGTAAAGGTTAGCTTAATGTGTAAGCATATGCTTACACTTGTTGTAAGCTACTTAAGTTGATGCCACATTGGTGTTGTGGTGTCAAGTGTAGCCGTCCCATATAAGCTAGTGGGGTGGGACAAAGTGTTTTGTCCCATCTCACTAGTTTACGGGTATTTCTCGATTCTAGTTTTCTCGATTTGCGTGCCCTCGGGTCGTTTTACGAAAAACGTTTTTATAAATTATGAATCACCGTCACAAAACGAATCCAATAAAAATTGTCTCATCAAAAACGGAGTTCAAAAACGTAAATACGTAATCCTAAGGTTTCCGGTTTAGTCGTAAAAGACGCCAAATTATGCACGTAAGCCCAAATTTAAATCCGTAAATTGTGAGTTCGTCAACCAACACAAAAATAAGTTTCAAAATATTATACGAGAAAATATTTCACTACCTGGAAATTTTAGATTTGTCACAACTTTTCCTCCTAAAAGGGATCAACGTCCTCGTGATCCATTTCATTTGGATGTCCGTTTCTTATTGAAATCGAAGAGGTGCGGATATTTCTTCCACATTTCATCCTCTCGTTCCCAAGTATACTCCGGTCCATGCTTTGAATTCCATCGGATTTTGACAATAGGTATCCGAATTTGTTTCAGTTGCTTTACCTCACGGTCCATAACTTCTACGGGCTCTTCGATAAAATGCAACTTCCCATCTATTCGAACCTTACCTAACGGAATTTTCTCATCACTCACTGCTAGACATTTCTTCAGATTAGATACATGGAATGTGTTGTGAACATCATGAAGTTCTGGGGGTAACTCTAGTTTGTAAGCCACCGGACCTACTCTAGATAAAATCTTAAAGGGTCCAATATAACAGTGATTCAATTTTCCTCGTTTCCCAAATCTAATAACGCCTTTCCATGGCGATACTTTCAACATTACTCGGTCACCCACTTCAAACTCCATTGGCTTCCTCCGCACATCCGCGTAACTTTTCTGTCTACTACGGGCAGTCAACAACCTCTTCTTAATCTGAACTATCGTCTCCGTAGTCTCCCGGATCAATTCCGGTCCCGTGAGCTGGGTATCCCCAACTTCACTCCAACATACAGGAGATCTACACTTCCTACCATACAAAGCTTCAAACGGTGCAGCCTTAATACTAGAATGGTAACTATTGTTATACGAAAACTCTGCTAACGACAAATGTTTATCCCAATTCTTACCAAAGTCTAACACACAAGCTCTCAACATATCTTCCAGTGTTTGTATCGTCCTTTCACTCTGCCCATCAGTCTGGGGGTGATAAGCAGTGCTCATGTCGAGATTCGTTCCCAAAGATCTTTGGAGAGATTTCCAAAAATTCGATGCGAATCTAGGATCTCGATCTAAAATGATCGATACAGGCACTCCATGCTTGCGTACAACATTATCAAGGTATATTCGAGTCAGCTTCTCCAGTGAGAACTGCTCCTTAACCGGAATGAAGTGTGCTGATTTGGTCAGTCTATCGACTATAACCCAAATCGAATTGTTTCCAGATGATGTTCTAGGAAGCTTGGTGATAAAGTCCATTGTAATTCGCTCCCACTTCCATTCAGGAATCTTTGGCTGTTGAAGTAGTCCTGATGGCTTTTGATGTTCGGCTTTAACTCTAGCACAAGTCAAGCATTGAAGAACATACATAGCTATGTCAGCTTTTATATTCGGCCACTAGTACAACTTCTTCAAATCATGGTACATCTTATCAGATCCCGGATGAATGGAATACTTAGATTTATGGGATTCTAACATAATCAAATCTCTTAAGCCTCCAAACTTAGGTATCCACATACGACCTCTTAAGCATTTCACTCCATCAGCTCTAACCTCTAAAGGATCTCCTTCTCCTCGGAACCCTTCATTAACAAAATTCTCCTTCTTACAAGCTTCTATTTGCGCATTTCTAATTTGCTCAGGCAAATTATTGTGCACGGTCAAGACTAGAGAACGCACCCTGATGGGCTCTCTATCTTTCCTACTCAACGCATCAGCAACAACATTGGCTTTTCCTGGGTGATATTTTATATCACAATCATAATCACTTAACAACTCTATCCATCTTCGTTGCCTCATGTTCAATTCCTTCTGGTCGAGAATATACTGTAGGCTTTTGTGATCGGTGAATACCGTACATGATGTAGAGTTTTTGTATACCCTTTTAGAAAAGGATGACAAATAGTGGTAGTATTAATTGTCGGTTTAGGAAAACCGAGCACTAATGACCCAAATGAAGTCCAAGTTCGTTTCCCAAGGAGGTATATGTGTGTGAAAAACTTGCCAAATATTTGTGATTAATGGTTGGTTTAGAAGGGGATTAGAAGAGAAAATGACGAAAGCGTAAAAATAAAAATTAACTAAAAATCACTATTAGAAAGTTAAGACGTAGAACCTAAAAAATCACCAAAAATAAAATAAATTCTAAAAATTACCAAAAATTCACCACAAATCAAAAATAATAAACTAAGAGTTTACCAATTATCAAAACTTTTTCAAACCTTTTAAATAATTAAATATTCAATTTTTAAATGCTAATTAAAGCCCTAAAAATCAAATAAATTATCAAAAAGCCCAAATAAAGAATTTTCAATTGTTAAACCTCTAAAATGACCTAAAATAATTAAAAACTATTTTTAGAAATTTTAAAACTAATCAAAACTATTTAAAATGATTTAAAAACTATTAAAATTTAAAATAATTATAAAAATTAATCTAAAAGTGATAAAATTATTCTAAAAGTTGCTAAATTCCTATTTTAATGTATCAAACCTAAAAAAAATGTAAAAAGTTGGAAAAAGTGAAATTTTTAAAAATAATAATAAAATAATAATAATAATATTAAAAATCCATAAATTATAAAAAATTCTAAAAACTTGCAAACTAGAGATAACACTTAGCCACACGTCACTGATACTATCCATACGAGCCATAGGCTTAAGTGTAACACTCTCATTTTTCGTATCGGTACAGCGAAAGGGTCTTTCAAAGTGTTACGGGATAGCACAATAACTCCAATCATAGACAACACATAAAAATAGTTGTACAAGGTTTAACAAACATTCATTCGATAAAAAGTTTAAAAGCGTACAACAGGTCCCAAATTATACAGGTCATTTAGTTTACAAAACATAGATTGAATGAACATTTTTAATATTAAGTGTGGGCCATCAGAGTCGATCTCCATCCGGATTACCTTCAAGCACCTGAGATAAAAACATGCAAAAATCATATCAGCGAATGCCGAGTGAATTCATAGAGTTTAATGAAAACCGTTATATAAAAACAATCATTTACAATCATTTAAAATCAGAACACAAGTATAATATCGGAAGTAAGTCCTTATATTGCTAGTCAGGCAATATATATCAAGCGTACATCTGAAACCGTCCATGAGACCGTAGTCTCTATATTACCATGATAGGTAATATATTCATCGTTAATAGCGTCGTTATTATGTATAGGATACATTTTTATTTGGATTAGGATACATGGTATCTGAATTAGGATTATTATTAGCCGCATGACATTGTTACCTTACTATGAAAACAGTGGGCCGCGAACCCGACAAACAATTTGCCCATCTAAGTTAGCGTGTCGTCACAAAAATCACGCTATGGAATCTTCTCATACATAAATTCGCTTACCAATCAATGTGGTACGACAGGGATCAACCGTCAAGGCGCGAACTGGGGTGATCGTCCCCAAATAGTACTATCAAATGCATAAGCGTCTACCAAATCCCGGTAGTTCACAATTCATGCTAATGGGACTTTAAGTGACATAACCTAACTATTAATAATCCTTTTAGTCTCGAATATAGGGTCATAGCATCATTCGGGTCCATATCATTTAGCATACAATCGGGACTACTTGTGTTCTATTTTTATAAAAATCTAGCATGTTATCTCCCTCGCGGGTTTACAAATCATTTTATAAAACATTTAAAAGAGTGCGAGGCTATGAACTCACGTTGTTAATGAAAGGCGGATTATCGGCTACGGGCGTGCTTCGGTCACGGAAACCTATATAAATAATAATCGGTCTTAGACTCGGTCCAATGACTTTTATCAAAATAACAATATACATATGATGATTTTGTACATATGATGATGATCAAGTGGGTTAATACATCCTTGTTTACTCATTTTAGTGTTTACGTTTTGGTAACGTCTTACTAGTTCACTAGTTTTACCGATTTTACCTATTTTAAGTCCATTAAGCCTTGTATAAGTTCTTTAACTTGTTTTTATCCATTTTATACCTATATCATCAGTATATATACTTTTCATGTTGGGCCCAAATGGGTTAAGCCCAATAAGCTCTTTTTACAAGTATTTATCTTATTAAGTCTAATTATTAGTCCAATAGGTTTAGTTAGCTCGTAAATGTCCGTAATTCTTATAGTTCGGGTTTTATCGGTTTTTACTTGACTTAGTTATCTATACATCAGTATATGACTTTTATAAACTTTACATTAGACGGGTTTGGTCATCTAAGTTTTATTTGGCGAAAAACGTTAATTTTACGGCGATAGCCGAAAAAGTCGTAAAAATCAAGTTTATAGTTTTTATTACTTATAAATATTATTTTTACCACCATTTATATAATTTACCCATTTAATTAACCTTTTATACATTTATATAAATAAGTTTTATAAGTTAGTGGGTTTATATTTTTACATTTTATACATTATAATGTGAGTGCTTATATAATAATAATAAACATTATTTCCAAAAATCTGATTTTTAACTTCATGTTCACCATTTTTACCATATCTAGAGTTCTATAATGACTTAGAAGCTCATTTTTGGATGACAAGTTTTTCATAATATGTGCTACATATAACTTAGTTATAGCTACTGCCCATTTTGAGTCTAAGTTGCCTTAACAGTCCCTACAAAACTGCTTATTCAGATTACACCACCTAACTTGTTTTGATCATATCTCACTCATTAGTTTTATTCCATTGCATGGCCAACTCTCAAATGTGTATAACATCATCTACTTACTGTAAATGGATCAAACCATGCAATTTTATCAGTTCATCTTTTAGTTATCTACTGTTTTTATACAGCCAACTAAATAGTCAAGATTTTAGCTTCATTTCTTATAGTTATCATCATTTTTAAGCATATTTATCAACACTTGATCCCCACACAACATTTTTATCATCATATATACATCATATACATATACAAAATGAAAGAAAATACATTTGTTCTTTACAAAATAACAAGAGAAAAATGGAGAGGATGATCTTCTTTATCAATCCAAGTAGATTTCTTGTTTTAGGAAGACAAGAACTTGATGAACACAACAAGTATCTCCAAGACCATCAAATATCAAGAACATAGTTTGGAAAATCAGCCCTAGGACACAAGCAAATCACCTACAAAGTTGTGAATATGGCCACCAAATGATCAAGGCTTCAAGAGAACACCTTAATAGGACTAGTAAACATGTGGTTTATGGCTAGAAAAGATCAAAGATGGTGTTTGTTGGCTTATTTGGGACGGCACAAGGGAAGAGTTTGAGAGAGTTTTGGTGTTGAGTTGCATGTGAGAAATGGTGTAAATGAAACAAGTAGCTAGTTTTGTGGTAAAGTGGTAAAGGTTAGCTTAATGTGTAAGCATATGCTTACACTTGTTGTAAGCTACTTAACTTGATGCCACATTGGTGTTGTGGTGTCAAGTGTAGCCGTCCCATATAAGCTAGTGGGGTGGGACAAAGTGTTTTGTCTAATCTCACTAGTTTACAGGTATTTCTCGATTCTAGTTTTCTCGATTTGCGTGACCTCGGGTCGTTTTACGAAAAACGTTTTTATAAATTATGAATCACCGTCACAAAACGAATCCAATAAAAATTGTCTCATCAAAAACGGAGTTCAAAAACGTAAATACGTAATCCTAAGATTTCCGGTTTAGTCGTAAAAGACGCCAAATTATGCACGTAAGCCCAAATTTAAATCCGTAAATTGTGAGTTCGTCAACCAACACAAAAATAAGTTTCAAAATATTATACGAGAAAATATTTCACTACCTGGAAATGTTAGATTTGTCACATTAAGCCTTTCTCACAACCTTTTAGAGAAATTACATGAAGAAAACAAGTGACTGTGTGACTCAGTATCACCCTTACAAAGGAAACACCTAGTCTCCCTTGCATTAAACCATTTCAAGAGCCTATCACCAGTTTTTAGTCTACCTTTAACAGCTAGCCATGCTATAAAAGCATGTCTAGGAATGCATTGGGTGAACCAAATGTGTTTATACCAAATAACATTCGGACTATCATCTCTAAGGGCCTTTCAAACCTCTGTGGCACTAAAATTCTTTTCCTTACCATTTTTATCCTTCCAGACAGTAATATCTTTTCTGTCATTGTTAAGGCATGGTACAGGAATATTTAACACATCCTCAAACTCATCAGTCCAGTCTATAGGCCAATCCCAATCACTATTATTGATAAGGTTAATAATCCTATCATTAACAGAATGACCAGCCTGCTCAATCCTAGCCTTACTAATATTTCTATTCAAAGGTCCCCTAGAATGCCACTTATCGACCCAAACCTTACAAGTTCTACCATTACCAATTTTAACAAACACAAATTCCCTAATCATATATCTCAATGTCAGAATATGCTTCCAACACCAAGACATTCCACGAATGGCTTTAATGTTCCAGATACTCTGTCCTTTAAGTTTATGAGTCTTAACCCACTTAACCCAAAGGGAGTTTTTATCACTAAGAATATTCCATACATGTTTAACCATCAAGGCATTATTCCAGCTATGCATAGACTTAATACCTATAGACGCTGAAACCATATCTCCATGACAAAGCATAAGCAAATCATCTGCAAAACATAGACTGTTTATACCTAATTTTTGACATCCAGAATGGTATCTAAATCTTTTATCACGCTTGATCTGTCTTTTAACCATTAGATTTAACACTTCCATAACCAATGTAAAAAGATAGGGTGAAATAGGGTCACCATGTCTCAATCCCCTATTAGCTTTAAAGTAACCATGAGTTTCACCGTTTACACACACCGAAAAAGATGCAGTCTCAAGGCATGTCATAATCCAATGCACCATAACCGGGTGAAATCCAAACTCCTTAAGGAAATTCCTAAGAAACTTCCAACTAACCGTATCATATGCTTTTTGGATATCAATTTTGAAACCACAATTCCTAATGCCACGTTCCCAGTTATAACCGTTCATAAATTCTTGAGCAAGCAGAATGTTGTCACTGATTAACCTACCCGGAATAAACGCACTTTGATTCATATCAATCAAATCATTAAGGACAGGCTTAATACTATTGGTTATCACCTTACTAATGATCTTATAAATGACATTACAACAAGATATGGGCCTAAAATCCGTAACTTTAGCAGGACAACCAGTTTTAGGAATGAGGGATATAAGAGTAGCATTTACCTGACCTAGCATCCTTCCACTCGAGCAGAACTCTCTCACGGCACCACACACATCCATCTTCACAATCTCCCATGTTGCTTTAAAAAACTTGGACGTATACCCATCCGGACCCGAAGCTTTATTATCCTCTATACTGTTAAGAGCCTCCTTAATCTCATAATCCGAGAAAGGTTTAATTAGATCCACAGATTTATCGATACTAAGTCGTTTCATAAACAAACTAGCCGGGTCTTCAATATCATAAACATCATCACAGGTTCAAAGAAAAGCGCTGAAATGATCAACAAATCTAGCAACAACCTCATCCCCATGATAAGAATTCCCGTTATTGTCATACACAACTTGAATCCTATTCTTACTCACTCTACCCCTAATAACATTATGGAAATACTTACTATTAGTATCACCATCCCTCAACCATTCAATCTTGGTTTTCTGCATTAAAACCTTCTGCTCATCAAACATGGCTTCCCTATAAGCACACACACACACTTCCTTTCTTCCTCCTTTAAACTAGAATTCTTAGGGTCTTTTTCAAGACAGAGTTGAACTCTTTCCAACTCAACCTTCACCACTTTAACCTTCTCAAACACATCCCCATTCTGTTTATTTAGGTGTCTCATATGTCTCTTAATAGCCTTAAGCCTTTTAACTAGCCTAAACATGAAACACCGCTTAACATTCATATTCCACTCTTCCGCCATAACAGTTCTAAACTCCTTTTTATCAGCTACATAATTCATAAAACGAAAAGACTTGGGTTTATAGCCCTTTATCTATGGCAAACATAACACAACAGGACAATGATTAGACGACAAAAACGGCAAAAAGTTATCATAACTAGTAGGATATTGATCAATAAACCAACTATTACCCATAACCCTATCTAGTTTTTTGAAAATCCCAAGCTCAAGGTTCCACATCCTCTGAATCCACGTATAGAACATCCCACGGCTAGTAATATCTTCAACCCCTAACTGCTCCATACATTCCACAAACTCATTCCTTTCCTCAAACCTAACATAAGCACCACTTGAGTTTTCATTAATCTTTAATATTACATTAAAATCTCCCATCAATACCCACAGATCATCACCTACTCTACTAGCATGATCAACCAAATTCTCCCACAGTCTCTTCCTAGGAGTTAAATAATTTTCACCATAAACAACAGTAATGAAAATTTTCCTATTATCCTTCAAAAGCGTAACCAAAAAATGCATAGCCTGACCTATTTGAGAGATCAGATGAGCATTCATCACATTAGTGTCCCAACCGACCGCAATACGACAGCTTTTAGGGCTATCCACATAATTAGTACACCACATCCAGTCTTTAAAAACAACGTCACATACCTTATCAACCATCTTCTTGCGAAGTTGGGTCTCTATAATTCCTATAAATACTAAACCATTATCTTTCATAAAATTCCTAACTTCTGTTTGTCTAAGAGTATTTCCCAACCCTTTGACATTCCACCAAGCAATCCTTGTACACATAATTAAACTAATGGGGGTGGTGCAGACATACCCTGCAAATAACTCAACTCCGGATCCACAAAATTTGACACAACATTGCTAGCCATAAATTGAGCATTACTACTCAAAACAGCAGCAACATCTTCGTCCATACCTCCTTCATTTTCTTTCTGAATGGCATCTAGAGCTAACTTAAAGGCATTCTCACCAATAGATGCTTTGTAGAACTCAATCTTCTCCATTGGCCAAGCATTCCACTCAATAGAATTAAACACCCCGCCCAATTTTGAAGAATAATTCCACCTCGGTAAACTGCCTCCTTAACTCTAACACACCAATTCTATCTAACTCATCAGTGTAAACCTCTTAATAGACTTCTTGGAACACTTCATTCTCAGACAATCTCTTTTCTTCCATGACCGCTCTATACTTCTGATCCGGTATATTTTTACTCTCGATAGCTATCATCTTTTGACTATGAAATTATAGATTAATCAAAAGTTAATTAATTAATTCACGACAAGCATTCAAGTATATTAAATGTACCGACAAGTAATTACATTCAATAAATAAATCAGAACAAGATAACACACGAAATCAGAACACGAATAAATACTACACAAGAATTTATAAACTTAAGATAACGAAAAAATGCTTTTCTAGTAAACTCTCATCATAAAATCACTCCCCCATAATCGGCTAATTAACCATTCAAGATCTTTTAAAACTAAGATTTATTTGGTCAATAAAATAAGACTATACTATAATAATAGGAGATAGAGACTATTGAGAAAAAAAGGAAATGATTTCATCGAGTCAAAAGTAACGTCAAAGCACCGATGGCCATTCTATATATTATCACTTCATAATATTTATTAATTTAAAATTCTAAAATGAGAATAATACAATTTTAGTTCACGCCAAACATTGCTCTAGTTGTGTTCATGGTAGATTGATTTCGAGTTCAACATCATCGTCGCTGAATTATGGTATCAGAGCTATAGGTTCGACCTATAGGCTCTGAAACTTGTCCTGTGACTAGTAGGTAGTCACCAGGAATTTCCCAGATTTTGGTGTCGTTATCTTTCATGTTTCTCATGCATTTATCAGTAAGTTTTCTTCTATTATCAATCAGTTTTCTAAAAAATTTTTACTAAGTAAAAGGTTAGTACAGGACATGTCATATTTAGTCGCATGTGCTTTTCTGCGAATTTTTTTTTGGTGAACCAACCCATAGGCGTTCATCCTTACGAATGGCAGATTCATGTTTTCAGTTGAATATTACTTGTTGAACCGGCTCATAGACCTTCACCATTGTTCATGTCAAAGTTCATGTTTTCAGACGATTGTTGTTTTGTGAACCGACCCAAAAGTGTTCACCGTTGGTCATATCATGATGTTGCATCTAAGTTTGACTAGCATGGATTGGACAACAACCATCCAAATTTAGTCCCAGATTGTAAATTTCTATACATGACAGTTCTCCTAAAATTTTGACAAGTATGGATCGAACCAGAATCGCCCATACTTAGTCACATGTTTTCTTCTTTTAATTTTGTAGACTGAACCATAGCCATCCACATAAGTTGATGTTAAACTTCAGTTGGTTATACTTTTATATTCTTTGCAACAATCAAGTTTTCATACCCTCACGTGGATGTCGTATTCATGCTGATTAAGTTCATGTCTCCTTATGAGGATTACGTTTTCAGCAAGGTGAAGATGTTTCCATTCTAAGATATAGAAGGGTTACAGTAAAAATCTTGTTTTCATAAAATCATGTTTGGCCTTTATCAGTCATGTCTTCATGCTGACCATTGTTGAAATTCCGTTTGATCGTATTATTGAACCTCTATACAACCAGCATTAAGTCTACGCAGGAATTACCAGGCTATCAAGTTACTCATTTCAGTTCAGTTTACTATCATTTAAATCAATTTATTTCTTTGATCATCTCAGACAATTGACACCCGTATCGATCATGCCATAAAACTTCCACCAATGTCTCAGATATGCTCCATGTACAGTACCCATCGTGTACTTCACGTACAATATTCAGGTGTACTCCATATACCTAACTCCATGTGTATTGTTAATCGATCCTTAATCATCTCAAGCGTTTCCACTTGTCGATATTCTACAAGATGTGGATGCTGCTAGTAAGTTGAAGATTTTACCCGATACTGATGCTGCTAACACTCCGAAGACCTCACAAATGCTGATGATGTTGATACTTTGGAGAGTCCACAAGATGCAGATGCTGTTTATACTATGAAGACTCTTCAGAGCAAGGACGAAAACTATAAATTTGAAAATTCCAGACAAGAATATACTTCAACCATTAGATGATCCATTCCATACTGCTACTTCCTCAGTTAGTTGTCACACGTCACTCAGCTAAGTTCACTCAGAAGAGTGGGAACCGGTACCAACTCAGCAGAATAGTTATATGAATCACGGTCATGATAATCGCTGTCATGAGACTGACAGATAAGGCGGTAGTGACAACCATCGTGCTAATAATTAATCAATCAGTAACCATCAGAACTCCGGATGGACGTTACCAGAAATACATAGGTCACCAGTTTAACCGGTCTGCCAACCTTAGCCGTTACCAAAAAAATTCAGCCTTGTTCAGATTCACCTACTAAAACACATGTCAAGACATCAGTCAAGACACGAATCTCTAGTCTCCTTTCGGAATACACCTTTCACGACACCAGTTACGATACATGTCATACGAATATCTTCTCAGGGAACGAGGCAAGACTCATAAATCCAGTATGTTTTCTAGACCAGACCCTCAGTAATTCTGGGTACCCTCCAAAGGGGGGGTATATCGTTTTGTCATGCCACGCATAAATGAAACCATTAAAGATTCAGTTACCACCACTAGAGTATTATTCAGATTAAGTACGCAGTATTCATTCGGTGAGGTTACAGACGAACACACTCAGTGAATGTCGCCGCATTTACTTCACGTATTCCTATGACAACTTTATATTAAATCAGGTATTTACCGACCTCCCAGCCAGAAAAGACTCCACAGTATCACCCATATTTTTTTAGGATTTTCCTTCTAGTTGAAAACAAGATCCATCTAACTAACTCCCAAATATAGTCATTTTATTTTCTGCTAGAAAATCAATACAATTTGTTATACTTTACAGCAAGTGACTTATTATTCCAAAGCTACGAAGACCTTTTTGCTACCTGTTATAAATCAACTTCTGAGATCCCTTGAATTCATGATCAACAAATTGTTTTAGAGTTTCCAAATGTCATTCCAGAAGGTTTTCCAGGAATTCCTTCCTAACCACGAGACGGAGTTTAACATCAAACTTGTCTCAAGGATAGAACCTATTTTTAAACTCTTGATTGCAGGGTTTCAACTAAGTTAAAAGAGTTCAGCATTTGCTGCAAGAGTTACCTAAATGAGGCTTTATTCGCCCTAGCGCACCACCATGAAGTGCACCATTTCTGTCTATCAGGAAGAAGGCCGGTAACATGAGATCATGTATCGACCAGCGAAAATTTGATAAAACCACCATTCATAACCAAATTTCATTCCACATGTAGAAGGTTTAATAGATCTTCTATGATATCTTAAACACCTTTTTAGAACAATTTCCGATCATGCTATCATCATGGTGAGAGAAAGAACATGATGTCTTCTAGACTACTGTTGCACATGTTATAGTCTCTAAAATTTTTATTTATACTTCAGAGCTCCATAATGCTCTAGCTATAGTATCAAATTGATGAATAAAGTTTTTCAAGATTTTCAGACAACATCGTCAGTATATTCATTCTGAACAGATTCTCATATAGGTGAAAATTATATACGCAACTCCCTAGATGTGACTTCTAGATGAACGAGGTGGCACTTCTGAGCCACCCTATTTCAATAGAAAGAAATTATAGACAGTCCTGCAAGGATGAAGGCCATCACCAGATAGTCAAGATCGACGCCTATGACTAAAGTACAAAATTTTCTAGAACTCAGTTGATTGATACCGTAGAAATTGCTGACAGTTTCCCCGATTAGCCTTCCATGGCTAAGCTTACGCATAAAGGAGAGGACCTACACTAAAATCTTTTATCACATAAGATCCTACGCTAGGGGAGATCTATTTTAGCCAGACTTAAAAATCCTTTCATGACTATTCACCCAGATTCCACCAGAATGCGCCAAAATTTCAGGCATGATTTTATAGAAACATTATAACGCGTTGAGGCAGCTATGTTCATATCTAATGCCTGCCATTTCAGCAGGTTTAAGATAGAATGTCGTCAGGCTAATGAGTCATTTCTACCAGTAGAAATTTTGGACAGAAAGGAGACAAGATTCCATAAAGATTGTTATCAGTTTACCACAGACTCGGAAAAAGTATGATACTATCTAAGTCATTGTCGAACATGTAATCAGCCTACGCGTTTTCTTTCATCCGAAAGGATTACGCAGTAGCAAACCTGCAAAAAAATCAGCAGTAAATCATACGATTTCAAGGTATTACATCAACAATCAAGTCAGATAAAAAAATTCACGTTCGCGAATTACGCTCACGTTCATGTTCACGATCACATGTACTTTCAGGCTTGTGTTCATCTTTACGTTACGTCTCATGCTTACATTATGATATTATTTCAGTCCATATTTTGTGCTATGTCATGAGTTAATTTCACGTCCGCATTCATGACATTTTTTACGTTCAGATTCGCGTTCCATCTCACAATATACGTTTCATAGCTTGTTACTGAATATGTCACAAAAAGCTTAAGAAACCAGACTCAAGTTTAGCACAGCTTTTCCATACCCAGGCAGACGTTTCACGTCTCAAGCCGTATCGCTTGGTATTCTTTTCTCAGTCAGCCTACGTTCATGATATGTCCTAGTATCACGTTAACAGTATGTTTCACATACCACGTTCACGATTGCTCACGTAGCACGTTCACAATTTCTCACGTAGCACGTTCACAATTGTTCACGTAGTTCGTCCCTATATATTTTCAGCAGCTTACTCATAGTTATAAATGTTATCTTTCTGGATATTTGTACGTACCGCTTCATGTATCTTACATGCTATGGCCTTACATGCTATGTCTTTTCATTCAATCAGATTCAAAAATTTCATCTTAAGTATGGAACCAGAAACTATTCAGAATCATCAGGACAGGGTCATAAGGACAAAGATTTTCATTATGTTTAGATCTTTGAAAGAAACGTTTCGAGCAGGAAGCCACTCGGAACGAAGGAGTCCATCCGGACCTCTCATCCTATTTCCTTCAATAATTCAGTTAAGTTCTTTCAGACATGTTAAGTTCCATGTCATCTTCGGCCATGTCACGTTCCAAGTACTTTCCCGTCATATCACGTGTATGCTCTTTCAACATCATCATGTTTCGTATTCGAGGATGAATTATCCTCTTTAGAGGGGAAGAATTGTAAAACCCGCAGTAATACCACATTTCTAATTCGAGGACGAATTATTCTTTTAGAGGAAAAGAGTTGTAAAACCCGAATGAAAAATCCTTGAAAATATTAATTACATGAAATTACAGATTAATCAAAAGTTAATTAATTAATTCACGACTAGCATTCAAGTATATTAAATGTACCAACAAGTGATTACATTTAATAAATAAATCAGAACACGATAACACACAAACTCATAACACGAATAAATACTACACAAGAATTTATAAATTCAAGATAACAAAAAAAGCATTCTAGTAAACTCTGATCCTAAAATCACTCCCCCATAATTGGCTAATCAACCATTCAAGATCTTTTAAAACTAATATTTATTTGATCAATAAAAGAAGACTATACTATAATAATATGATATAGAGACTATTTAGAAAAAAAGGAAATGATTCCACCGGAACAAAAGTAACGTCAAAGGACCCATGGCCATTCTATATATTATCACTTCATAATACTTATTAATCTATAATTTTATAACGAGAATAATACAATTTTAGTTCACGCCAAACATTTCTCTAGTTGTGTTCATGGTAGATTGATTTCGAGTTCATCACCATCGTCGCTGAATTATGGATCCGAGCGGCTCCCATTTGATTTTCTATTAGGGTGGTTTCTCATGCGGTTTCATTGGATCGTAATGCTCCTAATCACTTTGTTTTCGAATTGCCTCGTTTAGATCGATCAGTTCGTGTTCAGTTTCAAGGTTCTATCATGGTTCGCGGAACCTAGTGTTTGCGTCTTCGGTTTCGATATGCTTTCGTTAGCATTGAGATCACGTGAAGTCGGAGTAAGACTTTCCGCCGTTTCATCTTTCATCGATTACTGGACATAAGGTACGGAATTCCCGTCCTTCAGTAAGGACTTCCTTCTATACATGATTAGGATTCCTCGTCTGCAGCCAAATGTTTTCCCCAGTATATGTTTTAAGCTTATTAGTAATCATTTTAATAACTAAATAAATTGCTTGAGCTTCATATACAAGCATGACCAGTTTATGTACTAGTTACGGAGGTACCGTAACCATGACACTAGAGGCACCGGTGTCATAACTCCTCTGCGAGGGAGTGATTTCTAGCAGCGATTTATTTTAGCATGGCCATTTATCAGTATTATCAGCGGGGAGTATGGATGCATCCTAGGCTATCAGTTTACAGTTATCAAGTGAATGTGGTATGTGCTCTACATCCTTCAAATTGGAGTTGATCCCTCCACCTAGCACATTATTTAGATGTCACCCCTCTATAGCATGACGAGGTCATCCCTCCATATATTCATGTAGCAGTTGTTACAGCACATGACCTATATAAGCTCTTGGCAATTAAAATACAATAAATGCATATTTTCTGTTTTAACAGATAAGATTTCAGTTTCATTACTTATGAATCATACTTTTCAGATTATACACAAATTTCCGTTGCAACTTACTTATCTGTCTTACAAATTCAGTATTTTATCATCTCCTTCATTTCAGTATTTCTTATCATGCTTTATAGCCATTCACTGGGGGTTATGCTCAGCCGTAGTTCCTTTCATGTTCCATCAGCAGGTACACCAGGATGCTCTTAGGATTTTGAGAGCATGTGCATTTGGATGGAAGCTATCCAGACTTCTTACTTTATGCACTTTTTACATTATTCTACTTATTTGGACATTGTTTAGTCCTTTCCTTTAGTATTTACTTTTCATGTTTTGAGCTTATGTTTGGATTACCGATGTTTGTTTCTGGTATTTCCTTTATGGCCAGTTAATGTTTTAGGACATTTACCTTATGCTTTGATGACACGCCATAAATACACGTAACGGTCCACTAATCCAAGTGGGGTGTTACAACACGTGTCACGAATATTAAATTCAGAAACTACGTACGTGTTAGTGCACGATAATTATTAAGTACGTGATAATACACGAAAATTATTAAGTATAATAAATTATTATCACGAACACATGATCACGAACATTTACGAACATGATAATTATTACGTATAATAATTATACACGACTACTAGAACACGATATATGTACGTAGAAATTATGACACGAACATTTAACACGAACTAGAACGAATAATAAACACGAACGAACATGTAAATAGACTAAACATGGAAAAGCACAGTTTGCCCCTGTGGGCTTATGGTGGTCGCGGAAAAGTAGACAAGAAGGGGCCCAAGCCCATTTAATTTTGATTAAAGGAGGAAAAGTAAAAACATAGGTTTTCATATTACAGAATTTTAACAAAAAGTAAAAACCCTAGATCCTGCCTTCTCTCCTTTTGTCGCCAGCTACACAAGACACCAAAGGGGTGTTTGGTTGATTTTGATAATTCATTTTGGGTTTATCGTGTTCGTGTTCTTAGTTCTTTCCAAATCACGCATTTGGTATCACCATAACCTTCATCTTTTATTTTTATTTTCCTTTTAATTATGTTCATGTGATTTAGAAAATAAAAACATAATTAAACATGTAGATCAATACAAGAAAACATGAAAAAGGTTTGGTTTTGGGTGGGTTTTGGTCCGGCCGACACACAACCGGGAGCACCAAGCTCTCGGCTTGGTTTGCTTCGCACCAAAAGTCGAGACCTCATGGTCTCGGTGTGGTTTTTATTGGTTTGGTGGTTCGGCAGCGGGGACAAGGGACCCCGACGTGAGTCGGGGTGTTGTATTGTTTATATTTGGGTCTCGGTGCAGCAGCAGCAGCACCACCGGCATAATCCGGTGGCTGTTTTGTTCGACCAGTTGGAACCGCAGCCCAAACTGGGGGAACCACCGGCTACAACAGTGGCAACCATTGGCTTCAGCCGGTGGTGATTTGGTTCGGTAGTGGCAACCGGCTAGGCCGGGTAGCCACTATCAAGGGTTGTTTGGCCCGACTTATATGTAAAATACGGGTTCGGGTACGGGATTATTTTTACAAGGTATATTTTTACAAGGGAGATTAAATTAATTAAACATGATTACTAATTATTTTAATTTAATCATGAACTTAGGCTATATTTATTTTTAATAAATAATACATGTTTTAACCTAAGTATTTTACCATTTAATTTAGACTATACTTATTAATTAATTATTAAAACATGGACTATAAATAATTAATAAAACATGACTTAGGTTATAATTATGAAATATAATAATTTATTATGTATTTTATTTAGACTAATTTAATTAAATCATGCTTTATTTAATTAAATCATATAAATTTACCATGACATTTAATTAATAAACTATACTATTATTACATGACTTATGATTTCTAACCAGTAAACATTAGTTGATATTATTAGTCTTATTATGCTTATGTCATTTCATGCTATAATTGTATATCCGTTTACTACGCATTATGCTCAGTCGTTTTCCTTTCATGTTCCCAAATGGCAGGTACTCAAGGACGCTCGTAGACTTTAAGAGTATGTACATACGGATTGGAAGCCATCTAGCCTTCATTAATTTATGCATTTTCCATACATTACGCTACTTTATTTCTTTGGACATTGTTTAGTCCTTTTCCATTTCAGTACTTATACTCATGTGTGTTGAGCTTATACTTGGAATACAGATTTTGTTTCCGGTATTTCCATTCATGGTCATTTATTGTTTTTGGACATTTACCTTGCATGCTTTAATGACACGTCATATTACCTGTGATATTACATTTACCAAAATAGGGTGTTACAGTTATGGTATCAGAGCCAAGGCTTCGACCTGTAAGCTCTTAAAACATGACATGTGATTAGTTGATAATCACC
The DNA here is from genome assembly GCA_025667525.1 of Glebionis coronaria. NCBI lineage: Eukaryota > Viridiplantae > Streptophyta > Magnoliopsida > Asterales > Asteraceae > Glebionis > Glebionis coronaria. The sequence goes on from CM046877.1 coordinate 366,222,564, forward strand.
ATGGTCTTCCTAGAACTGACAGTTGTTTTCATGCATATATTCATGTATCATTGTTGCAGGAATTTTGACTAAGTAATGGTTGGTACAGGACTGGCCATATTTAGTCGCATGTGATTTTAATCGAATTATTTTGTTTTAATGAACAAACCCATAGGCGTTCATCCTCGTCATGTCATTTTGTTTAGGTGAACCGACCCATAGGCGTTCACCCAAACCCATGTCATTTTGTTGATCATGCATTCATACACTGTTTTCATGCATAAATTTTTTTTCATGTTTATATATTATGTTTTAATCATGCATTTTGTTTTATACTGTCAGATGTTTCTCACACGTGAACAAGAGCAACTGAATGTAGTAGTACAAGCTGCTATGCAGTCCATGCTTCCTCAACTGAGGAATGAAATTTAGGCCAAGGTGCAAGCTGCCAACAATCAGCACCAGCACCAGCATCAGAATCCTCCTCCTTCACCTCCAGCTACACTGATCACATGGCTGGAGCGATTCAATACGCAGCGTCCGAGGTCCTTCGAGAAGATTGATAGCCCCGATGAGGCTGAGAGCTGGTTAGCTCACATTGAGAAGATCTTTGACGCGATGGGATGCGATCCTGTCTTTAAGGCAAGGTTAACCTATTACAAGTTTGAAGGTAACGTGTTTGCATGGTGGAAGGCAGTGAAACTGTCGGAGGGAGGCGACGATTGGGTGGCTGGCTTGACTTGGGCACAGCTAAAGGAGTTGGTTATGGGGCAGTTCTTCCTGAAATATGAGCAAGATAAGCTCAAGAAGGAGTATCATAGGATTAGGCAGAGAGCTGGGGAAACAGTAATTTGTTCATGCAAAAGTTTCTTTGTTTGGTTGGATACCTTGGCGCAGCAGCTGGTACTGAAGAGGAGCAAGCGTATCACTTTCGCTGGGCTCTTCGCACATCTGTCGCCAATAACTTGGCATGTGCTACATTCAATACTATGGCACAAGTAGCAGATACAGCCCGTAAGTTAGAGATGCTGTAAGAGAGGGATGAGTTTGGAGAGGCAAAAAGACCCGACAAGAGGTATATTTTGTCATTCAGGGTGATCATTTCATTTCATTCAGTACTATCCAAATAATTATCTTTCTTTATACAATTTCATCTTTCGGGCAGAAGACTGGGGACCGGTCCCAACTGGCCACTCAGTAGCAGAGTCAACACAAGGGTAACGGTCAGACCCAAGATAGTTCTGCTTCAAATAGGCATGGCGGTAATGACAATTAGCATAGCAACGCCAACAACTCCAATAGCAGCAGGTCCCTAAACATACTCATTTTCTATGTTATATGCTATATGATTCATAATTCTAACAATTCAGGAATCTACTACCAGGAATCATGGTGACGGATGAGAGCAGGACCGCAGAGGTCCATAGCCCAACCATGCAGCTACATTTGGTATTACGTCTTACGATTTGCTGCATTGTCCTGTTTGTACGCATTAACCATGTCTCACGTATACTTTTCTGAACAGGCTCCCAGCCAGCTAGGGCACCTGTTGGAGGGTATACTCACCCTCTTTGCACTACATGCAACTGTAGGCACCCAGGGTCGTGTCTCTGTGATAGCGATGCTTGCTTCAAGTGTGGCCAACCAGGCGTCACATGAAGGATTGCCGTAAGGGTGAGATCGAGGGCACTTCTGGACATGCCGACTCCAAGCCACCTCCTACTACTGGACGGGTGTACACGACCTCACGTGATCAGGCCAACAAGTCAACATGTACCATCACTGGAATCTTGTATATGGATGGTCAAGCTGCATGCGTCTTATTTAACATGGATGCTACTCATTCAGTCATATCAACTGTTTATGCCAAGAGGGTTATGATATCCCCTATGTAACACTCTCAATTTTCGTACCGGTACATCGGAAGGGTCTTTTAGAGTGTTACGGGATATCACAATAACTCCAATCATAGACAACACATAAAAATGGTTGTACAAGGTTCAACATACATTCATTCGATAAAAAGTTTTAAAGTGTACAACAGGTCCCAAATTATACAGGTCATTAAGTTTACAAAACATAGATCGAATGAACATTTTTAATATTATGTGGGTCATCGGAGTCGATCTCCATCCGGATTACCTTCAAGCACCTGAGATAAAAACATGCAAAAATCATATCAGCGAATGCCGAGTGAATTCAAAGAGTTTAATAAAACCGTTATATAAAACAATCGTTAAAATCAGAACACAAGTATAATATCAGAAGTAAGTCCTCGTATTGCTAGTCAGGCAATATATAAATCAAAGCATACATCTTAAACCGTCCATGAGACCGTAGCCTCAATATTACCATTGTAGGTAATATTATCATCGTTATTAGCATCGTTATCGTACTGTATTGAAATACATGTTGTTCATTTGGATTATTATTAGCCGCATGACATTGTTACCTTACTATGAAAACAACGGGCCGCGAACCCGACAAACAATTTGCCCATCTAAGTTAGCGTGTCGTCACAAAAATCACGCTATGTAAATCTTCTCATACATAAATTCGCTTACCAATCAATGTGGTACGACGGGGATCAACCGTCAAGGCGCGAACTGGGGTGATCGTCCCCAAATAGTACTATCATATGCATAAGCGTCTATCAAATCCCGGTAGTTCACAATTCATGCTAATGGGACTTTGAGTGACATAACCTAACTAATAATAATCCTTTTTATCTCGTTTATAGGGTCATAGCATCATTCGGGTCCATATCATTAAGCATACCATCGGGACTACTTGTGTTCTATTTTATCATAAACTAGCATGTTATCTCCCTCGCGGTTTACAAATCATTTTATAAAACATTTAAAAGAGTGCGAGGCTATGAACTCACGTTGATAATGAAAGGCGGATTATCGGCTACGGGCATGCTTCAGTCACGGAAACCTATATAAATAATAATCGGTCTTAGACTTTTGTCCAATGACTTTATAAAAATAACAATATACATATGATGATTTTATACATATGATGATGATCAAGTGGGTTTATATATCCTTGTTTACTCATTTTAGTGTTTATGTATTGGTAACTTTTTACTAGTTTACTAGTTTTATCTTACTTACATATTTTAAGTCCAATAAGCTTATTATATGTTCTTTAACTTGTATTATTTCATTTTATACTTGTATTATCAGTATGTATACTTTACATGTTGGGCCCAAATGGGTTAAGCCCAATAAGAAATTTTCATAAGTGTTTAACTTATTTAGTCCAATTATTAGTCCAATATACTAACTTCGCTCGTTAATGTCCGGATGTCCTATATTTCGGGTTTTATCGGTTTTTACTTGTATTAGATACTTATATATCAGTATATGACTTTTAAAAACTTTAAATTAGATGGGTTTGATCGTCTTAGTTTTCATTGGCGAAAAACGTTAATTTTACGGTAATAGCTAAAAAAGTCGTAAAAATCAAGTTTATAATTTTTATAACTTATAAATATTATTCAACTACCATTTTTATAAATTTTCCATTTATTTAACCTTATACATATTTATATAAATGAAATTCATAAGTTAGTGGGTTTTAATTTCACATTTTATACTATATAGTTTGAGTGCTTATATAATAGTATTAAACATTAATTCTTCAAAATCTGATTTTTATTTTCATCTTCAGCATTTTTATCATATCTAGAGTTCTACAATGAATTAGAAGCTCATTCTTGGATGGAATGAACTTCATATTATGTGCTACAAATAAGTTAGCTATAGCTACTGCTCATTTTAAGTTTAACTATCCTTAACAGTCCCTACAAAACAGACTATTCAGATTAGCACACTCATTTTGTTTTGATCATATCTCACTCATTTTAATGATTCCATTGCATGGCCAACTCTCACATGTGTATGACATCTTATACATACTGTAAATGGATTCCACCATGCAAATTTATCATTTTAAATCTTGGTTACATACTGTTTTTATACAGCCAACAAATTAAGCATGATTTTAGCCTTGTTTCTTGTGGTTATTAATCTTTTTAAGCATATTTATCAACACTTGATCCCCACACAATATTTTTATCATCATATATTCATCATATACATATACAAAAACAAAGAAAATACATTTGATCTTTACAAAAATAACAAGAGAAAATGGAAAGGATGATCTTCTTTACCAACCAAGAGTATATCTTGTTTTTGGAAGACAACAACTTGATGAACACCAAATATATCTCCAAGATCATCAAACACCAAGAAAGTATGTTGAAAAATCAGCCCTAGGACATAAGCAAATCAACTCCTTTGTTGTTAAAATGGCCACCAAGCAATCAAGGCTTCATGGTAACTCCATAATATAGCTAGATAACAAGTATTTTGTGGCTAGAAAAGATCAAATGAGGTGTTTGTTCTTGAATATGGGACGGAAAAGGGGTGGAGTTGAGAGAGTTTGAGAGTTGTTTGCATGTGTGAATGGTGGTAAAATGAGTTAGCTAGTTGTTTTGTGAATGGAAGTAGCTTAAGTGTAAGGCTAAGCTTACACTTGTAAGCTAAGTGTTTACATGATGCCACATCTTTGATGTGGTGTCTTGTTTAGGCCGTCCCATGTATAGTAGGGTGGGATAAATTATTTTGTCCCATCCCGCTAATTTACGGGTACTCCTCGATTCTATTTTCCTCGATTTGCGTGCCCTCGGGTCTTTTTACCAAAAACATTTTATAAATTATGAATCAACGGCACAAAACGAATCTAATAAAAATTGTCTCATCAAAAACGGAGTTCAAAAACGTAAATACGTAATCCTAAGGTTTCCGTTTTAGTCGTAAAGGATGCTAAATTATGCACGTAAACCCAAATTTAAATCCGTAAATTGTGAGTTCATCAACCAACACAAAAATAAGTTTCAAAATATTATACGAGAAAATAATTCACTACCTGAAAATGTTAGATTGTCGCAGCTTTTCCTCCTAAAAGGGATCAACGTCCTCGTGATCCATTTCATTTTGATGTCCGTTTCTTATTGAAGTCGAAGAGGTGCGGATATTTCTTCCACATTTCATCCTCTCGTTCCCAAGTATATTCCGGTCCATGCTTTGAATTCCATCGGATCTTGACAATAGGTATCCGACTTTGTTTCAGTTGCTTTACCTCACGATCCATAACCTCTACGGGCTCTTCGATAAAATGCAACTTCCCATCTATTCGAACCTTATCCAACGAAATTTTTTCATCACTCACTACTAGACATTTCTTCAGATTAGATACATGGAATGTGTTGTGAACACCATGAAGTTCTGGGGGTAACTCTAGTTTATAAGCCACCGGACCTACTCTAGATAAAATCTTAAAGGGTCCAATATAACGGGGATTCAATTTCCCTCGCTTTCCAAATCTTATAACGCCTTTCTATGGCGATACTTTCAACATTACTCGGTCACCCACTTCAAACTCCATCGGTTTCCGCCTCACATCCGCGTAACTTTTCTGTCTACTACGGGCAGTCAACAACCTGTTTTTAATCTTAACTATCATCTCCGTAGTCTCCCGGATCAATTCTGGTCCCGTGAGCTGGGTATCCCCAACTTCACTCCAACATACAGGAGACCTACACTTCCTACCATACAAAGCTTCAAACGGTGCAGCCTTAATACTAGAATGGTAACTATTGTTATACGAAAACTCTGCTAAAGGCAAATGTTTATCCCAATTCTTACCAAAATCTAACACACAAGCTCTCAACATATCTTCTAGTGTTTGTATCGTCCTTTCACTCTGACCATCAGTCTGGGGGTGATAAGCAGTGCTCATGTCGAGATTCGTTCCCAAAGATCTTTGTAGAGATTTCCAAAAATTCGATGTGAATCTAGGATCTCGATCTGAAATGATCGATACAGGCACTCCATGCTTGCATACAACATTCTCAAGGTATATACGAGTCATCTTCTCCAGTGAGAACTGCTCTTTAACCGGAATGAAGTGTGCTGATTTGGTCAGTCTGTCGACAATAACCCAAATCGAATTGTTTCCAGATGATGTTCTAGGAAGCTTGGTGATAAAGTCCATCGTAATTCGCTCCCACTTCCATTTAGGAATCTTTGGCTGTTGAAGTAGACCTCATGGCTTTTGATGTTCAGCTTTAACTCTAGCACAAGTCAAGCATTGAAGAACATACATAGCAATATCAGCTTTCATATTCGGCCACCAGTACAACTTCTTCAAATCATGATACATCTTATCAGATCCCGGATGAATGGAATACTTAGATTTATGGGATTCTAACATAATCAAATCTCTTAAGCCTCCAAACTTAGGTATCCACATACGACCTCTTAAGCATTTCACTCCATCAGCTCTAACCTCTAAAGGATCTCCTTCTCCTCGGAACCCTTCATTAACAAAATTCTCTTTCTTACAAGCTTCTGTCTGCGCATTTCTAATTTGCACAGGCAAATTATTGTGCACGGTCAAGACTAGAGAACGTACCCTGATAGGCTCTCTATCTTTCCTACTTAATGCATCGACAACAACATTGGCTTTTCCTGGGTGATATTTTATATCACAATCATAATCACTTAACAACTCTATCCATCTTCGTTGCCTCATGTTCAATTCCTTTTGATCGAGAATATACCGTAGGCTTTTATGATCGGTGAATACCGTACACTTGGTGCCATACAGATAATGTCTCCACAACCTAAGAGCAAAGACTACAGGTCCTAACTCAAGATCATGAGTAGTATAATTCTCCTCATTCTTCCTTAATTGCCTAGAAGAATAAGCTATCACTTTCTCTCGCTGCATCAAAACAGCTCCATAGCCTCTAGAGATACATCACAATATACTACAAAATCTTCACTCCCGTCGGTTAATGATAAAATTGGCGCACTACATAATTTTTGCTTCAATGTCTGAAATGCTCCATCTTCATCACTTCCCCAAACGAAAGGTTTATTCTTCTGGGTAAGCTTAGTCAAGGGTTTAGCTATTAAAGAAAATTCTTTAATGAACCGCCTATAATAGCCAGCCAATCCTAAGAACTGTCGCACTTCCGTTGGCATTGTCCGTGCAGCCCAATTCTTAATGGCTTCAACCTTTGCAGGATCAACATGAATTCCATCTTTGTTAATCACATGACCAAGAAATTGCACAGAATCTAACCAGAAATCACATTTCGGAAACTTTACATACAACTTTTTATCCTTCAAACAAATTCAAAATAATCCTTAAATGTTATCTATGTTCATCTCCATTCTTAGAATAGATTAGAATATCGTCAATAAACACAATCACAAATTTATCCAAGTAGGGCTTGCACACTCGATTCATTAAATCCATGAAAACCGCAGGTGCGTTAGTTAACCCAAATGGCATTACTTGAAATTCATAGTGTCCATAACGAGTTCTAAATGCATTTATAGGAATATCTTCTTCACGGACGCGAAGTTGGTGATATCCAGACCGCAAATCTATCTTAGAATACACACTAGATCCTTGTAGTTGATCAAATAAATCATCAATCCTAGGTAAAGGATATCGATTTTTAATTGTCAACTTATTTAGTTCCCTATAATCAATGCACATACCGAAAGATCCATCCTTCTTCTTAACGAACAAGACTAGAGCTCCCCAAGGCGACGAGCTCGGTCGAATAAAACCTTTATCAGACAACTCCTTAAGTTGCTCAGATAACTCCTCTAATTCAGAAGGGGCTAATCGGTATGGCGCACGTGCCACCGGTGCAGCACCAGGAATTAAATCGATTCGAAACTCTACTTGCCTTATCGGTGGAAGTCCGAGTAAATCTTTAGGAAATACCTCAGGAAATTCACAAATAGTAGGTACATTTTCCAATCGTTTCTCCCTAGACTCATTCCCGATCACTTGAGCTAAGAATAACTCACAACCGTTCCTGATGTACTTCTGGACTTTAATACATGAAACGATTTTCAAACGGGATTCACCTCGATTACCATCAATTACTAACGTCCTATTCCTAAGAGGAATCTTAACCTTCTTCTCTCCACATAAAATAGTAGCATTATTCAACGACAACCAATCCCTACCAATAATAATATCAAAACTACCTAATTCTATCAACATCAAATCATAGTTTAAGAGATTTAGAGAGCATCCTTCTAATAGCTTATTAGTTTTCACTAATTTACCATCAGCCAATTCCACCTCGTAACTGGTATTTATCTCAACAGGTTCAATGTCAATAAGGGCACTAAATTTAGTGGATACAAAGCTCCTATCAGCACCCGAATCAAATAAAGCAACAGCATAATGATTGTTGAGCAAAAACGTACCGGTAACGACATTCGGATCCTCTTTCTTCACCTCAATTGTTCCAAGTTGATAGACACCACCCTGGGGGTTTCTTCCAGTTACAATCCTTTCAACTTGGGGCATTCCGATTTCCTATGACCTTCCTCATTATAGTTGAAGCAAATGGTTCCCTTCTTACACCTTTCAACCTTGTGTCCAAGCTTTCCGTAATTTCGGCACTTCCAACAGTCGCCAGCATGCCTCTTGTTGCCACACTTAGGACATTTATCATCGTTGCGTGGTGTGTTGTTGGTAAGAGCATTTGCATTCCCCTTTCTCTGGTTCTGACGGCGATTGAAATTCTTCCTATTATCACCTCTATCTACACGATCACCGTCACCCTTACTTTTCTCACCAACACGGGCTTCATCTTCCCTATCCTGAATTATCTGTCCAGTGAGTTGGTAAGCCATTCGAACAGCATCATCAATGGTTAATGGTTTAGATGATGTCACGTCCCCCCGGATATTCTTGGTCAACCCTTTAATATATTGCTCAATTCGGATCTCTTCGGGTTCCACCAATCGAGGACATAGCAAGGCCAACTCATGGAATCGGTTTGTGTAACTATCAATGTCCACACCTTTCATTCTCAGATGAATCAACTCTTGTTCTAACCTAATGATCACACTACGGGGACAGAACTCCAAAGTTATCCACTTCTTAATTTCAGCCCAAGGAGTAGCATTAGCAGCATCAATACCTATGAAAGCAATTCTCTCGTTCCACCAAGTCAACGCACGACCTTTAAGAGTAGCCATAGCAAAAGTCACCTTATCTTCCTCCTTACACTTACTAATCCGAAACACCGACTCAATCTTCTCAATCCACTGGCTTAATCCTACAGAACCTTCAGTTCCATTAAAAGGTAGAGGTTCACACTTCATGAACGTCACATAAGTACAGCCACCAACTTCAGGTGCATTAGTTCCAAGTCCTCCTACATTTCCTCCAGCATTAGCATTCACATTCACATTAGTACCGCCAATTCCACTACCGCCAGCTCCACTACCCCCAGCTCCACTACCGCCAGCTCCACTACCGCCAGCTTCATTTCTAGCATTTGCCATAAATTCAGTCATAGATGCGGTAACTTGCTCCGTAATAATCCTACGTACATCATCCTCAGTCACAGCCTTCTTGGGCGGCATAGTTCTATAATTCCACAATTTCAAAGTATTAAGCATTCACCCAACAAAGGATTCATATAATATGGATTGAATTCATAATCAAGATACAAACAAGGCACAATATGGAATTCAAGACAAGATACATATTTCATTCGATTTGAAACAAAAGCATTGTCTTAATTACATCCCATATCAAAGTTCTAGCACTATATATACTCAAAATTCGTGCCAAGTCTACTACTAACAAGTCGGTTCAGTCAAAGCTACAAAAGTACAAAAGATACAAAGGTCACTACTAAATACAGACTGGTCTACTGAGAACCGCCAGATGGTCCATCATCCATCGTCTTCTATCTCTTTGTCGGACGATCACTAGACACATCTTCAGCTGGGTGCTTACGGATCACTCCTCTTTCAACCATGTCAGCATAAAATCTACTATTCCAACCCACGGATATATTCAACACCTTTTCAGCTTTCTCACGCATCACACGAGCTACATTCAACTGAATCTCCATAGAATTCACCTTTTTCTTCATAGCAGCAAACTCATCACTTTCTAACACAGATAACCTCCTAAAAGCCTCATTCAAACCACGCTCTACATCAATCAAATACAAACTAAGCAATTCCCGCTCTTTGTCACCAACCTTAGTCTTCGGCTCCAAATAAGCAACATGAGTCTGAACAACACCTAATCCAATCTCTGTCATAGTACTCTTAACACGGGAAGCATCTAGATCACGTTTCAAGGCCCATGGTGCAAGACCATCAATATGAGTAGCCTCTCGAGTACTAGACGACTCTCATATCACACGTCTACGAGTAGCAATACCATCAGTACCGTCAGGTGCATTATCATCCTCATCCTCCTCTGATTCAGAATCAGATTCAGACAATTCAGACATTTCATCCCTAGGTAGCTCAACCTCAGAATCAGACAAATAAAATGGTGGGGGCAAAGGCTCGCCCTCTGGAACATCATAAGGGTAAATAAGCTCGGCTTCCTCATCGTCGTCAACCTCATCGTCTATACCTATATCCTCCTCGACATCCTCGTCGTCAATCTCATCATCTAAATTATCTAACCCAATCTCATCATCATCATTATCAATATCAACATTATCAATCTCATTCTCTACCATATCAACCTGAGGGGCAATCTGATCTCCTAGTCCTATCACGGGCTCGGGATCCTCAAATGGTTCCTCCTCATCATCCATACTATAATCTACTAAGTATAAATAAGGATCATCATCTACATTAGGTTCGGGAATAGCATGGTTCTCTACATGAATATTAGGGTCAGCCATGACAATCTGCATATATATATATATCTCGTATTAAGATAACATACTTTTTAAACAATTACACACTGAAATCACGATATATACATATATATAAATTAAATTATATATATCAAAATATATATATTCTCAATAGGGCTTGTTGGTAACGCCGGAGATCTCTGGCACCGTTATAGTCAAAAGATTTTTCAAATATTTTCTCAAATGTTCATAGTTAAAAGATTTTGAAAAGTTTTGTTCAAAACCTTGGTTTTTAAAATCTTTCGTTCTCTATAACGAGAGCTCTGGTACCAAACTGTAGCACTCTCAATTCTCGTATCGGTACAACGGAAGGGTCTTTTAGAGTGTTACGGGATAGCACAATAACTCCAATCATAGACAACACATAAAAATGGTTGTACAAGGTTCAACATACATTCATTCGATAAAAAGTTTTAAAGTGTACAACAGGTCCCAAATTATACAGGTCATTAAGTTTACAAAACATAGATCGAATGAACATTTTTAATATTATGTAGGCCATCAGAGTCGATCTCCATCCGGATTACCTTCAAGCACCTGAGATAAAAACATGCAAAAATCATATCAGCGAATGCCGAGTGAATTCATAGAGTTTAATAAAACCGTTATATAAAACAATCGTTAAAATCAGAAAACAAGTATAATATCAGAAGTAAATCCTCGTATTGCTATTCAGGCAATATATAAATCAAAGCATACATCTTAAACCGTCCATGAGACCGTAGCCTCAATATTACCATTGCAGGTAATATTATCATCGTTATTAGCATCGTTATCTTATTGTATTGAAATACATTTTGTTCATTTGGATTCTTATTAGCCGCATGACATTGTCACCTTACTATGAAAACAACGGGCCGCAAACCCGACAAACAATTTGCCCATCTAAGTTAGCGTGTCGTCACAAAAATCACGCTATGTAAATCTTCTCATACATAAATTCGCTTACCAATCAATGTGGTACGACGGGGATCAACCGTCAAGGCGCGAACTGGGGTGATCGTCCCCAAATAGTACTATCATATGCATAAGCGTCTACCAAATCCCGGTAGTTCACAATTCATGCTAATGGGACTTTGAGTGACATAACCTAACTACTAATAATCCTTTTTATCTCGTTTATAGGGTTATAGCATCATTCGGGTCCATATCATTAAGCATACCATCGGGACTACTTGTGTTCTATTTTATCAAAAACTAGCATGTTATCTCCCTCGCGGGTTCACAAATCATTTTATAAAACATTTAAAAGAGTGTGAGGCTATGAACTCACGTTGATAACGAAAGGAGGATTATCGGCTACGGGTGTGCTTCGGTCACAGAAACCTATATAAATAATAATCGGTCTTAGACTTTTGTCCAATGACTTTATCAAAATAACAATATACATATGATGATTTTATACATATGATGATGATCAAGTGGGTTTATATATCCTTGTTTACTCATTTTAGTGTTTATGTATTGGTAACTTTTTACTAGTTTACTAGTTTTACCTTATTTACATATTTTAAATCCAATAAGCTTATTATAAGTTCTTTAACTTGTATTAGTCCATTTTATACTTGTATTATCAGTATGTATACTTTATATGTTGGGACCAAATGGGTTAAGCCCAATAAGAAATTTTCATAAGTGTTTAACTTATTTAGTCCAATTATTAGTCCAATATACTAACTTAGCTCGTTAATGTCCGTATGTCCTATAGTTCGGGTTTTATCGGTTTTTACTTGTATTAGATACTTATATATCAGTATATGACTTTTTAAAACTTTACATTAGACGTTTTTGATCGTCTAAGTTTTCATTGGCGAAAAACGTTAATTTTACGATAATAGCCGAAAAAGTCGTAAAAATCAAGTTTATAGTTTTTATAACTTATAAATATTATTAAACTTCCATTTTTATAAATTGTCCATTTATTTAACCTTATACATATTTATGTAAATTAAATTCATAAGTTAGTGGGTTTTAATTTCATATTTTATACTATATAGTTTGAGTGCTTATATAATAGTATTAAACATTAATTCTTCAAAATCTGATTTTTATTTTCATCTTCACCATTTTTATCATATCTAGAGTTCTACAATGAGTTAGAAGCTCATTTTTGAATGGCATGAACTTCATATTATATGCTACAAATAAGTTAGTTATATCTACTGCTCATTTTAAGTTTAACTATCATTAACAGTCCCTCCAAAACAGACTATTCAGATTAGCACACTCATCTTGTTTTGATCATATCTCACTCATTTTAATGATTCCATTGCATGGCCAACTCTCACATGTGTATGACATCTTATACTTACTATAAATGGATTCCACCATGCAAATTTATCAGTTTAAGTTTTGGTTACATACTGTTTTTATACAGCCAACAAATTAAGCATGATTTTAGCCTTGTTTCTTATGGTTATTAATCTTTTTAAGCATATTTATCAACAATTGATCCCCACACAACATTTTTATCATCATATATTCATCATATACATATACAACAAGAAAGAAAATACATCTGATCTTTACAAAAATGGGAAGGATGATCTTCTTTACCAACCAAGAGTATATCTTGTTTTTGGAAGACAACAACTTGATGAACACCAAATATATCTCCAAGATCATCAAACACTAGGAAAGTATGTTGAAAAATCAGCCCTAGGACACAAGCAAATCACCTTTGTTGTTAAAATGGCCACCAAGCAATCAAGGCTTGAAGGTAACTCCATAATATAGCTAGATAACAAGTATTTTGTGGCTAGAAAATATCAAATGGGGTGTTTGTTCTTGAATATGGGACGGAAAAGGGGTGGAGTTGAGAGAGTTTGAGAGTTGTTTGCATGTGTGAATGGTGGTAAAATGAGTTAGCTAGTTGTTTTGTTAATGGAAGTAGCTTAAGTTTAAGGCTAAGCTTACACTTGTAAGCTAAGTGTTTACATGATGCCACATCTTTGATGTGGTGTCTTGTTTAGGCCGTCCCATGTATAGTGGGGCGGGATAAATTATTTTGTCCCATCCCGCTAATTTACGGGTACTCCTCGATTCTAGTTTCCCCGATTTGCGTGTCCTTGGGTCGTTTTACAAAAAACGTTTTTATAAATTATGAATCAACGGCACAAAACGAATCTAATAAAAATTGTCTCATCAAAAACGGAGTTCAAAAACGTAAATACGTAATCCTAAGGTTTCCGGTTTAGTCGTAAAGGACGCTAAATTATGCACGTAAACCCAAATTTAAATCCGTAAATTGTGAGTTCATCAACCAACACAAAAATAAATTTCAAAATATTATACGAGAAAATAATTCACTACCTGAAATGTTAGATTTTCACACCCTATGCCATTAGAAAATGTTAGATTTTCACACCCTATCACACATGGGTACAAGGGTCTTCCCATCGACTGTGACGACAAAATTTGTCTAGTTGACGCACTTCCATTGGACATGTGGGATTTTGACATGATATTAGGCATGGACTGGCTATCCAAACACCACGCTATCATTGATTGCCATTCATATTGGGTGATCTTCGGTGATGTAAACGCACCAGAGTACATTCACAAAAGTTTTATACCTGGAAGGTCTGTACAAATAATTTCAACCTTACAAGCACGTGCATTACTATCACATGGTTGCAAGGGCTACTTAGCTATTATTCATGATATGGAGGCTGAATCTCCATCTATTCAGAATAAGCCGATCGTGTTAGAATTTCCAGATGTGTTTCCAGAAGAACTTTCGGGCATACCACTTGCTCGTGAGGTAAAGTTTAATATTGAGATCATCCTAGGAGCTGAGCCAATTTCCAAGGCTCCTTACCGCATGGCTCCAATAGAGCTTAAGGAGTTAAAGGAACAACTATAGTAACTTTTGGAACTAGGTTTCATCCGCCCTAGTGCATCTCCATGGGGTGCACCGATTTTATTCGTAAAGAAGAAGGACGGCAGTATGCGTCTCTACATTGATTATCGTGAGCTTAATAAGATCACCATAAGGAATCGATATCCTTTGCCACGCATTGATGATCTGTTTGACCAACTCCAAGGGGATAACCATTTATCCAAGATTGACCTGAGGTCGGGCTATTATCAGTTACGGGTGAAAGAGCAGGACATCGCCAAGACTGCTTTCCGTACATGTTATGGACACTACAAATTTAGTCATGCCATTTGGCCTAACCAATGCTCCAACTGTTTTCATGGATTTGATGAACCGTATCTTCCATGAGTTTCTGGAAAAGTTCGTCATTGTCATCATTGACGATATTCTGATTTTATCTAATTCAAAGGAGGAACACGAAGACCATCTTCGTACAGTATTACATATACTTCGCCAGAAGCAGTTTTATACCAAGTTCTCCAAATGCGAAATCGGGTTAAGTAAAGTGGCGTTCCTAGGCCACATAGTATCCGTAAAAGGAATAACCATGGATCCTACGAATGTTGAGGCTATTACCAAGTGGCCAAGACCGACATCAGCAACGGAATTTCGCAGCTTTCTAGTCTTAGCTGGTTACTACCGTAGGTTCGTAGAGAACTTTTCTCGATTAGCACTGCCATTGACAAAACTGATGCAAAAAGGGGAAAAATTCGTCTGGACTGAAGAAACAGAGAATAGCTTTGAATACCTAAAGCAGAAGCTGGTATCTACACCGATTCTTACTCTCCCATCTAGTACAGGTGGATTTCTAATCTACATGTATGGCGAATCATGTGATATCTTTACAGATCACAAGAGTCTGAAATACATCTTTACACAGCGTGAACTAAACATGAGGCAGAGAAGGTGGTTAGAGCTATTGATGGACTATGACCTAAATTAACAGTATCATCCCGGCAAGGCGAATGTACTGGCAGATACTCTTAGTAGGAAGTCGGGTATGATCAACGACATTACGATAGAGGAAGAGATTATACGAGACTTGGAGAGACTTGATATTGAGATCATGGTATGTGGAAAGCATGGTTACTGGGATAATCTTAGAGTGGAACCTGACTTACTCTCTAGGATAAAGGAAGCTCAGAAGGATGATGGTGAAATCTAGGCAATTAATTAGAACTTAGAGCAGCAGACGGAGTTTTGGTTAGATGACGATGGTATCTTATGGTAGGGCACTCGACTTTGTGTTCCTGATGATCTTACACTCAAGGAAACGTTATTGGATTAAGCTCATAGCTCCCAATTCTCCATTCATCCTGGTTCAACCAAGATGAACCACGACATCAAGCAGTATTTCTGGTGGACTGGTATGAAGCAGGATGTTGCTACCTATGTCTCCAAATGTCTTACCTGCCAGCAGGTTAAGATCGAACATCAACGGTCTAGTGGTCTACTATAACCATTAGACATTCCAGAGTGGAAGTGGGAAAAATCACCATGGATTGTTTCACCAGACTTCCGCTGACCAAGAGGAAGCATGATGTAATTTGGGTTATCGTTGATCGACTTACCAAGTCAGCTCATTTCTTACCAATACAAAAAGATAATCCGGTTAGCAAATTGGCTGACACATATAAGAAGGAGATCATGAGACTTCATCGTGCTCCATCCAGTATCATTTCGGACAGAGATCCTCGGTTTACTTCGCGATTTTGGAGGAGTCTGCAGAAAGTTTGGGGTACCAAACTTAAGCTAAGCATGGATTTTCATCATTAAACAGACGGAAAGTCGAAGCGAACCATTCAGACATTAGAAGACATGCTTCGAGCATGTGATTTAGAATGGACATGATATTGGGACGAATATATCTGCTTGGTAGAGTTCGCAAACAAAACAGTTGACACGCCAGCATCAACTGTGCACCGTTTGAGATGTTGTATGGCAGGAAGTGTCGCACCCCAATCTGCTGGGATCAGGTTGGTGAGCGAACACTTGAAGGTCCGGAGATGAGATAGTTGGCCAACGAGAAAGTCGTTGTAGCTAGGGAAAAGTTACAAGAAGCTCGTGCACGTCAGAAGAATTATGCCGACAAGCATCATAGGGATTTGCATTTCAACGTGGGAGATCATGTCTTTCTTAAGGTATCACTGGCACGTGGTGTTAGACGTTTTGTAATCAAAGGAAACCTCAGTCCTCGATTCATCGGACCGTTTGATATAATCGAGAGAGTCGGTGAAGTATCGTATCGTTTAGCGTTACCTCCGTAGCTTTCTCACGTTCATGACGTTTTCCACGTATCCTTACTCAAAGGGTACAAGTATCATCCCCTTCACATGGTTTAGTATCAACTTGAACAGATTCGTGAAGATTTTACGTTCATCGAGGAACCCGAACGAGTTCTTGATCGATAGGAACGAGTCATGAGGAAGAAGACAATTCCATTCGTCAAAATCCTTTTGGGACCATATCGAGCGGGAAGCCACTTGGGCAACAGAGGAGTCTATCCGGACTTCTTACCCATATTTCAAGTTTTGATTTGGGTATGTTCCTCTTTCAGTTTACGTTATCTATAATTCAGGGACGAATTATTCTTTTAGGGGGGAAGAGTTCTAAAACCCGCATATAAATACCATAACAGTAGACTAGGTAAACATACGAACCAATTAAAACTTTCTATTTATGTCATGAACACGTGTCACGAATATTAAATTCAGAAACTACGTACATGTTAATGCACGATAATTATTAAGTACGTGATAATACACGAAAATTATTAAGTATAATTATTATAATCACGAACATATGATTACGAACATATACGAACATGATAATTATTAAGGATAATAACTATACACGACTACTAGAACACGATATATGTACGTAGTAATTATAACACGAACATTTAACACGAACTATACCGAATAATAAACACGAACGAACACGTAAATAAGTTAAACATGTAAAAGCCTGGTTTATCCTTGTGGGCTTATGGTGGTCGCGGACAAGGAGACAAGAGGGGGCCCAAGCCTATTTAATTTTGACTAAAGGAGGAAAAGTAAAAAAAAAGGTTTTGATATTATAGAACTTTAACAAAAAGTAAAAACCCTAGCTCCTCCCTTTTCTCCTTTTGCCGCCGGCTACACAAGACACCAAAGGGGTGTTTGGTTGATTTTGGGTTGATCGTGTTCGTGTTCTTAGTTCTTTTCCAATCACACGTTCGGTATCACCATAACCTTCATCTTTTATTTTTATTTTCCTTTTAATTATGTTCATGTGGTTTAGAAAATAAAAAACATAATTAAACATGTAGATCAATACAAGAAAACATGAAAAAGAATTGGTTTTGGTTGGGTTTTGGTCCGGCCGAGACGCAACCGAGAGCACTAAGCTCTCGGCTTGGTTTGCTTTGCACCAACAACCGGGTAGCCACTGTTAAGGGTTGTTTGGTTCGGCTAATATGTAAAACAAGGGTTCGGGCACGAGATTATATTTACAATGTATATTTTTACAAGCGAGATTAAATTAATTAAACATGATTACTAATTAATTTAATTTAATCATGAACTTAGGTTATATTTATTTTTAATAAATAATACGTTTTAACTTAATTTACACTATAGTTATTAATTAATTATTAAAATATGGACTATATTTAATTAATAAAACATGACTTAGGTTATAATTATTAAATATAAAATTCATGCTTTATTTAATTAAATCATATAACCTATAGTTTATTAATTTACTATGACATTTAATTAATAAAATATACTATTATTACATGACTTATGATTTCTAACCAGTAAACATTAGCTTATATTATTAGTCTTATTATGCTTATGTCACTTCATGCTATACTTGTATATCCGTTCACTGGGCGTTATGCTCAGCCGTTTTCCTTTCATGTTCCCAAACGGCAAGTACTCAAGGACGTTCGTAGACTTTAAGAGTATGTGCATACGGATTAGAAGCTATCTAGCCTTCATTACTTTATGAATTTTCCATACATTATGCTACTTTATTTCTTTGGACATTGTTTAGTCTTTTTCCATTTTAGTACTTATACTCATGTGTGTTGAGCTTATACTTAGACTACCAATGTTTGTTTCCGGTATTTCCATTCATGGTCATTTAATGTTTTTAGGCATTTACCTTGCATGATTTGATGACACGCCATATTACCTGTGATATTCTATTTACCAAAATGGGGTGTTACAGTAAGAGGAAAGCTGATGAGAGATTCCATAATCAGCACCAGTATCAGCCACCCAAAAGGCAAAACACTGGTCTGGTCTATAGTGCTACTACCACAGGAGCAAGACCATATGTAGGTACCAAGCCCAAGTATGCAAAGTGCAACTTCCACCACATCAGAAACGAACCTTTTAAGAAATGCCAAAAGTGTGGACAAATTGGCACCTCTTCAAACAGTGCCAAAACAATGTTGTCACCGACTTCAGACCCAACAACAATAGGGGCGGTTATGACTCCCATGGTGCTGGACGAGGAGGATTTCATTGCTATGAGTGTGGAGACTCAGGACACATAAGACCCGATTTCCAAAGCGGACAAACAGAAGTGGAAACAATGGAGGAGCACCAGCAAGATTTTACGTTGTGGCCAACGCTAGAGCCAAACCTGACTCTAATGTAGTTACTGGTACGTTTCTCCTGAACAACCGTTATACATATATTTTGTTTGATACCAGAGCCAATAGAAGCTTTATATCTACAAACTTTAGTAGTTTGCTATATATCACTCCTACCAAATTAGAAAACTGTTACAGAGTAGAATTAGCTGACAAAAAGATCATAGAAACCAACACTATTTTAAGATGTTGTACCTTAAACCTTTTAAATCATCCATTCAATATCAGTTTGATCCCGGTAAACCTCAGTAGTTTTGATGTTATCATTGGTATGGATTCGTTAGCAAGATATCATGCAACCATTGTGTGTGACGAAAAGCTAGTCCGTATAACATAGGGAGAAGAAAATTTAATCATCCGAGGAGAAGGAAACACCGACAGAACTGACACTAGACTGAGTGTCATCTCTTGTACGAAAGTCTAGAAGTATATACTGAGAGGATGCCTGATTGGTGTGTAAACACCCATCCTTTTTACCACTTAATTACAATAATAACCGAGCCAAAACGTGTATTTTATGTCATTTATGTCGGAATTATGCATGGTTTGTGTTTTTGTTGTGATTTAGGACGAAAAGGTGAAAATGGAGAAAACACGGGCATTCACGGGCTTTTATCGAAGAAAAAGACGAAAGACGAAGTCAAGAAATCAAGAGTGCAAAAAGAACGGAAGTCCAAGACCAATTCTGAAGAATTATCGAAGAAAAGTCAAAAGACGGAAGTTTGCTAAAAGCCGAAGAACTCAAGTCTAATTTACTGAAGAATTACAAGACGAGTTTAAAGAAATCCCGAGACAAAGTCATTAAAGTCCAAGATTTAAGAAGATTAAAGACTTAAGGACTTAATGGTGAAATTGAGGAAAGAAGAAAGAGGGGAGGAAGCTTCCTAAGCACCTCCCTAATCTCCCCTATATATAGATCATTAGGATATTCATTTTCTCTTGTTGGCTAAGTGTGACAATTAGTCTTCCACCTTTTAATTACCTTGTCATTTAATTTCATGTCCATTTAAATACATTGTCTTGCACCTTAAATACATTTAATTTCAAGTAAGTTTCCTTTTAATTCTTGTCAATCTTTATTTTTATTGTTCATCTCCTATCTACCTTTCTTTAATCTTTGATCTTTATGTTTATGTTCATGTTTATGTTTTTGAGTTTTTATTGATTAAAGTGGGTTTTGATTATTTTGATTAGTTTTGTTAGTTTTATTGATTTGGATTGTTTGTTTATGATTAGTAGATGTTTATTGATTAGTTTGATTTAATCTTTTGGTTGATTTGATTAGTTTTTGTTTAGATTTGTGTTATTCTTTTTTCCCCTTGTTATTCGCTGTTCATCTGTTTCCCAGGTACATTCCGAATCAACCACACATTCCGAATCAAAGTGCTGTTCAAGAAGTTCCGGATCAAGGGTTGTTCATCCGGAATATTAAACATTCCGGATCAGTGTTGTTTATTCGGAATAATTAAACATTCCGGATCAGTCTTGTTTATTCGAAATAATTTAACATTCTGGATCAAAACCTTTCATTCGGAATACCAAATATTCCGGATCAAGGAGTTTTATTCGGAATAATTAATTATTCCGGATCAAGGTCTTCATCCGGAATCTTCAACATTCCGGATCAAGGGGATTCATTCGGAAAATATTCCGGATCAGCAACATTCCGGATCAAGCTTAAGTATTCCGAATCAAGACTTTATTCCGGATAAGTGACATATTCCGGATAAAGGATTTATCGGGATCAAGGTTTTTGGTAAATATTCCGACTGAAGAAGAATCATTCCGAATGAAGGTGACATTCCGGATGAGTGATTATTCCAAACAAAGAATTATTCCGGATGAGCTGTTTTCAAGTTCTTTTTAGTTTCAGTTTTTAACTTTTTAGTTTTTAATTTTCAAGCTTTACTTTTCCCGCCTTTTTACTTAGTCGCACTTTAAGTTTATTTGTCTTAGATTTATTTTAGCCGTGCCTTAGTTTAAGTTTTAGTTGCGTCTTAAGTTTGCCTTAGATAGATTTAAGTTTGCGTTATTTACTCTTAGTGCCATTTAATTTTTCGTCTTTAATTACTTGCCATTTATTTTTAGATTAGACTTAGATTTTAAATTACTTGCACTTCTATTTTAATTGTTTTGCACTCTTTAATTTCTACAACGACACAACTATTTATTTCACAAAAGAACGACTGAGTCGCATAGTTAACCAGGATCAATTCGATTAGACATACGACAAAGAACTTTTTAACTGAGTAAAACCTAGTTATTAAAATGGCGCCGCTGGCGGCTCTTTTCGTGAAGATTAACGGTTTTCTAGAGACGCGTTGCTTTTTGGGATCCGTTCACTCGTGAACGTTATTTTACGTGTCAAAAGTTTTCAAAAAATCCCAAAAACATTTGAAAAATCATAAAAAGCATTTCTTTTTCACAGTTTTGCACCAAAAATATTCCTCTTTTTCATCTATTATGTTTAATTCTTTTCTTTACCCCTCTTATTTATAATTCTTCATGGATTCATCTTGCGTACGGTGTGGGAGACCATGGCATGGTTTTCAAACATGTCAATGGTGTAATTGTGAGCGGTGTGGTTTTAATATCGACGATACACAATTTGTATTTTGTCCATTCTGCAATTCAACAAATTCATACTTCTCCTCTTCCAGTACTTTCTCACCTTCTCCCGTCTATGACAATCCTTATCCTCAAGATGCACCGGGTTTTTCTCCATACCCGTGGTGCTATATTTGTGGGGGCCCTCACGATGCTTCTTCTTGTGATTCGTCGAAGGTCTTTGAGAAAGTTCCGTGCTATCATCCCAGTGTGTATAACTTTGAGCCCCCATGTCACACCGTCTATCATAAACCCTTTTGTGCACTTCCTCCTGAGCAAATGGCCACACTTTTTGACAACTTTCAAAAAGTTCAAGAACCTTGCAACAAGATCATGGAGAAATGTCAAGCGGATCAGCAACAAGAGCAAGTATCTAACCTTAATGCTTATACTCCTCCTCTTGTACCTCCATATTATTATGATAGTGATGACGATAAGAGTCCTATTTCTTTGAACGATGATAATTCTATTCCTTCGCCTGACTTGCCGGCTCTGGAGCCTAAGGATTCAACCATCCTAAGGGATGAGGATATTAGCACAATTCCTGCAAAGGAATCCGACGAATTCATAAAGTCTAGTGCTGATAACCTTGTCCCAATTCCAAGTGAAGCTGAGTTGACATCCGACAGTGACGATGAGTATCTTGCACTTTCTTCTGATGATGTTCCTTCTACCAACACTTTGGGAGAGGATTCTTTGGCTTTCTCTAATCCTCTTTTTGATCAAGATGATGATTTTACTTCTAGTGATGACGAGTCACTATCTGATGAAAACGTTCTGAAGGAAACTTTCAAGATTTATTCGAACCCTTTATTTGATTTTGATGATGCTTACATATCTAGTGAGGTGAATCCTCTCTTTGACGAAGGGATTGAGGACATTGATAGCTCTTATTCTCCTGCTATTACTGAACATACTTTGTTAGCCATGCCCCCTTCTATCATAGAGGTGGAGAGTTCTGACTCTACTGGAAAGGTACCGCAGGTAGAAGGTAATTCTTCTCTTACTTCTCCTACTATATTGCCCCCTCATCCCACTGAATGCACGCCCAAGCAGGTGATGTATCAATTTCACTCTCCGGGAAATGAGGATGAGTGCTTTGACCTGGGAGGTGAAAATGACAATTCTATGATTGATTACCTTACGGCTTTGCCAATTGGTCAACATCCATTGTCTTTGGAGGATGAGAATGTGATTCCTTTACCCACCCGACCTCCCGTGGATCAAGATTTCACAAACTTCTCGTATGTTGAAAGGACCTTCCTACCATTCAAGACTTATCCTCCTGCCTCTCTTTGTTATATTCCTCCGGGAACGAGGACAAAGTCTTTGATCCTGGTATTACATTCGAGGCTTCCCCATGGACTATTTAATTCGGGGACGAGTCAGGCTCGTGACTCGGTTAACAAAAACAAGCGCTTCTCGGGAGGCAACCCGACTATCTATCTATCTTTTTCTTTGTTTTTACCATAAGTGTTGGGGGAGACCCATTGGTGTTTGCTATTTCCTCTCTTCTACTATTCAGGGATTCGAGCGCTCAATAATCCACTCTTGATGATTTTTGACGACCCGTGATTCCGGGTTCCCTTCTTCCCGGTTCTATCCTAAACTCTTTTCGATTCACTATTTTATATTTTCCAATATTAAAACAGGAATCACTTTAGTTGTCTCTTCCTTAGCGAGATTTAAACAACGTGCACAATGTCCTAAGTGTAGGGGAGTTTACTCTCACATGCTTAAACATTGAGGACAATGTTTATATTAAGTTTAGGGGGGACTTCTATCGAAGTTAAGTGGCCTTTTCCTTGTATTTGTCCTCATTTTAACCGGAAAATCAATTTTTCGACATTTTTCAAAATTTTTGATCTATTTTGGCCTATTAGTTTTTACCTTTGTATAGTTATTTTCTTTCCTTATTAGAATAAATTTTGAATAAAGTGGTTTTAATTTTCAAACGTTATGAATCTTTTGACTCAACCCGAGTTTACTTATCTAAGTTTACTCTAGCTAGTATCCTTAACGTGTTTAAGTCAAGTTTTGCTAGGCTTTTATATAGGGAGCTGATAGGTGTGTAAACACCCATCCTTTTACCACTTAATTCTGGCTAAAACGAGACCAAAACGCGTATTTAATATCATTTGTTTGGAATTATGCGTGGTTTTTGTGTTTATTGTGTTTTCAGAGCCAACCGGATGGATAATGGAGAAAACATGGGATTGCACGGGTTTTACCGAAGAAAAAGACTCAAGATGAAGTCTATTGTCCAAGAGATGCAAAAGATTTGAAGTCACTGGGCCTTTTCGATGATTTATCGAAGAAAAGGACCAAAGATGGAAGATTTACAAAAGTCGAAGAAACTCAAGTCTATTAAACGAAGAAATTAAAAGACGAGTTGAATTTAATCAACGACAAATCCCGAATCAGAATCGAAAACGTCAAATCTTCTGAATAGACGAGAAGACAAGAAGAACGTGAGAAAGCCCACTCACCAACCAAAATACAAGCCTATATAAAGGGTTCCCCTCACACTTTTCATTCAGTTTTTAGTTTTTTCATCTCCTTCTTTTTCTCCCTTTCTGTTCGTAGACATCACCAACACCACTAGGGTGTTTGGTGATTTTGATCTTTGTTTTTCAATCTTGTAATTTCATCCTTGTTTTGTGATTGTTAAAACCTTATTCTATCAATTAAATCTTTCCATTTCATCTTGTTCATCTTCATCTATTTGGTTAAAAGTTTAAGTTATTATTTGATTGATTTGATCTTTAATAGTTATTGGGATTTAAGTTTTTATTGATGGGATTTGTTGTTATTGGTTAGTATATCATTTGTGTTTAGTTTTATTTAAGTTTTGGTTGAAAACTTGGTGAATTTTTGGCTTAAAATTGATTCCCCTGTTTTTCGGTAAGTTACTGTTGTTGAGTATTCCCAGGTTCCGGATGAACAAAAGTTCCGGATGAATACAAACTTCCGAATGAGTCTTAGAAGTTCCGAATGAAAGTGTTTTCAAAAGTTCCGGATGAGTTTTAAAAGTTCCGAATAAATTTCCTTTCAAAAAGTTCCGAATCAATTTTTAGAAGTTCTAAATGAATGCTCTTTTTAAATCTTCCGGAAAAACTTCCGGGTCAAAAGTTCCGAGTGAACTTCCGGATAAACTTCCGGACCAAAAGTTCCGGACGAACTTCCGGATCACCAAACTTCCGAAGAAAGTTCCGGATCAATCTTCCGAGTAAAGTTCCGGGTGAAAGTTCCGAACGAAGTTCCGGATCAATCTTCCGAGTCAACTTCCGAGTGAAGTTCCGAGTGAAGGTTCCGAATGAAGTTCCGGATCAACAACTTCCGAATCAAGGTGACTTCCGAATCAATTTTCTTTGAGTATTTTTAAGTGTTACTGTTCCTTACTGTTTCTTCATTTTTACTTTATATTTTAATTCAAGTTTTTATTAATTGTTATTAATTTAATTGCTTTTAAATTTAAGTTTACATTTTCGTGCATTTAAACTTTTAGTAGATTAAAAATCCAAACCCCCTATTTGTCACCAAAAACAAATCATTCCACTTAGAACCAAGATCAATTCGAGAGGATTTCGAGAGAATTTAGAGAACCCCACCAGTGCAAAAAAGCAAGTATCAAATGGCGCCGCTACCGGCTCTTCTCGTTAAGATCAACAGTTTTTTGTGAGAACTTGGATTTTGGGATGCGTTCCCCGTGAACGTTACTTTTTCATAAAATTTTCAAAAAAATCCTAAAAAATATAAAATTTTCAAAAAATCCTAAAAATTAAAAAACATAAAAACCAAAAATATTTTTTCTTTGTTTTTCCCTTGTTAGTTCTTTTGCAGGTGTATGCGCACTCGATCAACGTCTTATCAAGAGCCCGAGCCTCTCGATAACTTAGACATGGCCGGTGTACAAAACAACAACAACATACCACCTCAAAACAACAATAATAACAACAACAACCCACCTTTCAACAACATGAATAATAACAACAACAATGAGCCTCTACCGGATAATCACCCGATGATTGAACTTCTGCAAGCTCATGTAGATGGCAACACTAATCCAATTGTTATACCAGCGATTGCAGCCAACAATTTTGAGCTCAAATCCGGCTTTATCCAGATGGTCTCTGCTCAACCATTCTTGGGGCGTACCATTGATGATCCACATGACCACATCAAGAGATTTTTGCAACTCACCAATACGGTCAAATTCAATGGTGTTCCACAAGAGGTAATCCGGTTACAACTTTTTCCCTTTTCTTTAGAGGGACAAGCCCGACATTGGCTTGCTAAGGAACCGCCACAGAGTATTCTCTCGTGGACGGATTTGGAGACCAAGTTTATCAATTACTTTTTCCCACCCTCTCGTACTACCGCTTTGCGGAATGAAATCATAAATTTTGAACAAAAGTACGATGAGTCGTTTAGTGAATCTTGGGATCGTTTCAAAGACCTTTTGAGAAAATGCCCACAACATGGTTTTACCAAAGTGCATCAAATTAACACTTTTTATAATGGTTTAAACATGAATGATCAAGATTCACTAAACAGTGCCTCGGGGGGTAATCTTTTGGCTAAGACTACCAATGCTGCTTGGGATATCATTGAGAATAAGTCTCGTGTGCAAACCAAGAGTGTTCGGACCAATGTCGCTAGTGCTAGCACTAGTGACAGCGACAAGCGACTGGACAAAATCACTACGCTTCTTAAATCGCTTGCTACCCAAACCGCCAGCAACACCAACAGCATCAACGCTAGAAACGCTAAAGACGCTCAAGTCAATGCTGTTAGCGAACCATGCGAGATATGCGGGGGTCCTCACTCTTACACCACTTGTACTGCCACCCAAGACTACCCTTCTGAAAATGTGAATGCAGCTTATGGCACCTATCCTCAACCTGCTTATCAAGCTAGACCTCAAGGTGACCGTAATTTGCTTAGCTACCGCTCCAACAACTACCTCTCACCACCCGATTTTCCTCCAAACAACCTAAACCAACAACAAAACCTTCATCGCCCTCCTCAAAAACAACAACAACCTCGTACACCATACATACCACCTCACAAACAACCACAACCACCTCAAAGAAACAACCAAGTTTACCAGCAACCTGCTTATCAACCACCCGCATACAATGCTCCTCCCAACCAACCCACCGCTTTACACCAAGAAGTGGAAACCTACATGAGGACTAACGATGTGATCGTGGGAAATCTTCAGCGAGAAGTGCTCAACTTGAAAGCAGACCTAGTCAAACAAGGGAACGATCTGAGAGCTGACATGAGAAATACTTTGGATAGTCAAACTAATGACTTAAAAAACATGATGGCTAGTTTCTTCCAAGGTAATCAACCCTCTTCTTCGGGTACTCTTCCGAGTAACACCGTGGCGATTCCAAGAGGGGAGATGAAAGCAATCACCACTCGCAGTGGCAAAGGTACCAAGGAACCCGAGCTTCCTATACCTCCACCGGTGGTTGTGACTAAGGAAAACGAGTCACCTGCTCCTATTCCTCATCCTTTTACTTCCCTAATTTCTCCGCCTCCTTCACCTTCTACCCCCATTTCCCCACCACCCGTGGTTGTGAGTGATCCTATTCCCCTAAAGCCTTCTTCTTCGTCCAATATACCTTACCCTTCAAGGTTGAGGAAAGAGAAGCAAAAGAGCAAGGATGATATTCAAGTTTTAAACTTTCTCAAAATGTTTAAACAATTGAATTTTAACATCTCCTTTGCCGAGGCTCTCGTTCACATGCCCAAATACGCTAAGATGTTTAAAGATCTTCTAAGTGATAAGGAAAAGCTTCTTGACATCGCTCAGACCCAACTTAATGAGAACTGCTCCGCAGTGCTTTTAAGGAAATTGCCCACCAAACTTGGTGATCCGGGTCGCTTTTTGATTCCTTGCAACTTCCCGGGAGTAAAGAATTGCATGGCCCTAGCCGATCTAGGTGCCAGTATCAACTTAATGCCCTTAAGCGTTTGGAAGCAATTATCTCTCCCTGAGCTAGTCCCCACCAAAATGACTTTGGAATTAGCTAACCGTACGGTTGCTTATCCAGTGGGGATAGCCGAAGACGTCTTTGTAGGAGTCAAAAAATTCACTTTTCCTGCCGATTTCGTCTTGTTGACTACGACATAGACCCTCGTGTGCCATTGATCGTTGGTCGTCCATTCCTGAGGACCGGTCGCACTCTAATCGATGTTGAAGCCGGTGAGCTTATCATGAGAGTGGGTGACGATAAAATCGTCTTCAACATGGGAAAGCTTTCTAAACAGCCTTATTCATACGAGAGTGTTAATTGTATTGACGTTCTTGATGAGGCTTGTGAAGAACACTTCAAAGATGCTTGTAAAAGTATTCCTACCTCTCTTCCCAATGTTGAGACCGTTTCCTCTATTGACTCATCACTATCTCTATTTGGAGAAAGTGATTTCCTTTGGAAAGATTTGGAAGCCACCATGGGAGATGTGAACTTAGACCACGACGATTCTACCACCAATTGGGATGAAGATCTCCGTCTCATTCAAAACCTTCTCAAAGAAGACAATCTTTCTCCACTATCTCTGACGGTTACTGCTATTGATCCTCCTTCTCCTAAAGAGGTGACTAATGATGATCCATCATTAGTTTCACCATCTATTGAGGATCCTCCCACTCTTGAGCTTAAGGACCTACCTCCTCATCTTGAGTACGTTTTCCTTGAAGACAACGAGAAGTCGCCCGTCATCATCACAAAGGACCTAAAAGAAGAAGAAAAAGCCTGACTTGTCGCCATGTTTAAGAAGCATAAAAGCGCTATCGCTTGGAAAATCTCCGACATTCGTGGAATTGATCCTCACTTTTGCACACATAAAATTCTCATGGAGGACGACTTTAAGCCCACAATTCAAAGCCAACGAAGGGTGAATCCAAAAATCCATGAAGTCATCAAAACTGAGGTTATCAAACTTCTTGATGCGGGTATGATTTACCCTATTTCGGATTCACCATGGGTTAGTCCAATCCATTGTGTGCCTAAGAAAGGCGGCATCACCGTTGTGCCCAATGCAAACAACGAGTTGATTCCTACCCGTCTCGTCACTGGGTGGAGAGTTTGTATAGACTATCGCAAACTCAATGATGCCACGAGAAAGGATCATTTCCCTCTACCTTTTATGGACCGAATGCTTGAACGTTTAGCGGGTAATGAATATTACTGCTTTCTTGACGATTTCTCGGGTTATTTCCAAATACCCATCGATCCCCAAGATCAAGAGAAGACAACATTCACTTGTCCCTATGGCACATTTGCTTACAAAAGAATGCCTTTTGGCTTATGCAATGCCCCCGGGACTTTCCAAAGGTGCATGTTAGCTATCTTCCATGACATGGTTGAACAAACCATGGAAGTCTTCATGGATGATTTCTCGGTCTTCGGGGATTCCTTCTCTTCTTGCCTTGCCAATTTGGAACATATGCTTAAGCGGTGCGAAGACACTCGCCTTGTTATAAATTGGGAAAAATGCCATTTTATGGTAAAAGAAGGCATTGTGCTAGGACACAAAATCTCTAAAGCCAGTCTTGAAGTCGACCGTGCTAAAGTAGATGTCATAGCCAAATTACCTCCACCTTCAACCGTGAAGGGTGTGAGAAGCTTTCTGGGTCATGCGGGTTTCTATCGTCGATTCATTCAGGATTTCTCTAAAATCTCTCGCCCGATGACCCACCTCTTGGAAAAAGATACCCCTTTTATCTTTTCCAAAGAGTGCCTTGAAGCCTTCAACTTGCTTAAAGATAAGCTTACTAAGGCACCAGTCTTGGTTACCCCTAATTGGGAGCTACCTTTCGAGCTGATGTGCGATGCTAGCGACTTTGCTATTGGTGCGGTTTTGGGCCAAAGAGTGAATAAACACTTCCAACCAATCCACTATGATAGCTAGACAATGACGGGGGCTCAATTGCATTACACGACAACCGAAAAAGAGCTTTTAGCTGTTGTCTATGCTTTTGAAAAATTCCGCCCCTATCTTGTCCTTTCCACCACAATCGTTTACACGGACCATTCCGCGTTGAAGTACTTGATGACAAAGCATGATTCTAAGCCAAGACTTCTTCGCTGGGTTTTACTCCTTCAAGAATTCAACATTGAAATTCGTGACAAGAAGGGAGCCGAAAACCTGGCCGCGGATCATTTGAGCAGACTTGAGGATCCTTACCAAGGGGATCATCCGAACAAAGAGATCAATGATTCTTTTCCCTTGGAGACCTTAATGTCTATCAATTCGAATTTTGATGAAACCCCGTGGTTTGCGGACATTGCAAACTACTTAGCGGGTGGTGTTCTCATCCAAGGGTTAACATCCCAAGAAAAAAAGAAGTTCTTGAACGATGTTAAGACTTACTTTTGGGATGACCCTTTTCTATTCAAACAATGCGCTGACTTGATTATTCGCCGATGTGTTGACGGACCAGCCGCTTTGGACATTCTCCAGGCTTGCCACAAAGGACCCACCGGTGGTCACTTTGGTCCCAACTACACTGCCAAAAAAGTGTTTGATTCGGGATTCTATTGGCCCACCATTTACCGTGATGCTCACGAGATGGTTAAACATTGTGATTCTTGCCAAAAACAAGGCAAGATCACACATAAAGATAAGATGCCTCAAAATTTCATACAAGAATGTGAAATCTTTGATGTATGGGGCATCGACTTTATGGGGCCATTCCCTTCTTCTAAAGGCAACAAATACATCCTTGTCGCTGTTGACTACGTTTCCAAATGGGTTGAAGCCAAGGCTTTACCCACTAACGACGTGAGGGTGGTTTGTAAATTCTTGAAACAACTGTTTGCTCGATTCGGTGTTCCTCGTGCTATTATCAGTGACCGCGGGACTCATTTTTGCAACGATCAATTTGCAAGAGTCATGGCAAAGTAGGGTGTTAATCACCGTCTTTCCACCGCCTATCATCCTCAAACCAACGGTCAAGCCGAGATATCCAACCGTGGATTGAAGAGAATCTTGGAGCGTATTATGGGAGAGCATCGTGCCGCGTGGGCCGATAAGTTAGATGATGCTCTGTGGGCTTTCCGTACTGCTTACAAGACCCCGATCGGCTGTACGCCTTATCGTCTTGTGTACGGGAAAGCTTGCCACCTCCCTATCGAGCTGGAACATAAGGCATACTGGGCCTTGAAGTGGGCTAACTTCGACATCAACAAAGCCAGTGATTTTCGCAAGATTCAACTCAACGAGCTACAAGAATTGAGGAATCAAGCTTACGAGAACTCATTGATATACAAGGAGAAGACCAAGATTATCCACGATGCTAAAATCAAGAACCGAGAGTTCCACGTTGGTGATCAAGTCTTACTCTTTAACTCTCGGTTGAAGATCTTCTCGGGCAAGTTGAAGAGCCGCTGGTCTGGTCCATTCACCATCGCCAATGTTTTTCCCTATGTCACCATTGAGCTTTCTCAGCCAAATGGGCCCAACTTCAAGGTGAATGGCCAGCGTTTGAAATTGTACTTTGGTGTGGACATCTCTCAAGAGATGATTCCATCCCTCACCACGTTCCCCATGAACTAATTTTGGGTCGAGTCAGGCTCGTGACTCGGTTATCAAAAACAAGCGCTCCTCGGGAGGCAGCCCGAGTATCTATCCTTTTCCGTTTAACCTCCTAAGTGTAGGGGGACCTATATAGGTTGCTTTCTTTGTGTGGTGATGTGATTACAGGGATAAGTGCACTCTTGGAATCTCTGAAGAACCGTGCTCCCGTGTTATCCGAAATCCAGTTCTATCTCTCAACTATCGTGATTCAATTTTCTTCATACTCACATTTGAAATTGATCACGTTAGTCGTCTCTTCCTTAACTTGAGTTAACCAACGTGCACAATGTCATAAGTGTAGGGGGGACTTTTCCCACATGCTTAAACATTGAGGACAATGTTTATCTTAAGTGTAGGGGGGACTTCTATCGAAGTTTTAAGTGGACTTTTCCATGAAAATGCCTTCATTTAACGAGAAATCATCTTTTTCAACATTTTTCAAATTTTTTATTCACTTTGGCCATTTAGTCGTAATTTTTAAATTTTTATCGTTGCTTTCATATGTATATATCCCGCAATAAAGTCAAAAATATTAATAAAGTGGTGTAGCTAGTTTAGAAATCTTTGACATATTAGGCCCGTTGCGATTATTTTGACTCAACCCGAATAGACTTATCCAAGTTTGTTCAAGCTAGTATCCTTAACCATGTAGACCTTAATTGGTTTATTAGGCTAAGTATCCACGAGTCTCATTACTTGAGATTTTAAATTGTGGAGAACGAGAAATGATAGAGTCAATTATAAGTCGGTATTCTTACACAAGCTCACTTGGTGCAATTATCTACCTATTCTCCCATCACTTTCTAATAATTTATATGCAATAAGTAAGGTCGTACGATTTGAAAAGTTACTTAGCTTCTAGCCCAAGATCGTTTAAAAGTTGCTCGGTAATGATAAGAGTTCATAGCCAAGGCACAACTTATGAAGCGGGGCGCGAAGATTGGCGAGTCCGAAAAGGCCCTAACAAGGCATGAGGATTCCATTTTATTGCTAAAGATCCAAAGTGATGTGAAAAGCATTATTCCCAAAGTCAATATGAAGGATCAAGACTCACGACGAAAAGCAATCAACTCCCATAAAGATGATGGAGAAGTCTATCCGAAAAGACCCTAACAAGGTATGAGGATAAATAGATCTAAGTCCGAAAAGGAGGCGGATCGTTGTATCTCAAAATCCCAATTAGAGATTAAAGAAATAAACATGAAGTCGTGGTCAACAAAGTTGGAGTACCTCTCAAAAGTCTCCAAGTGAAGAAACTCTATTAACGATGAGAAGACCATTATCTCAAGCACGTCTCTCAAGATATGAAGTATGAACTACATGCCAAATATCGGCCCGAGAAAGGTCTCAAATCGTGAACCGAGTTATGCCAAGATATGAACTTTTTGATATCCCGAGAAGCAGTTTTAAGAGATTTTGTCCTTTAGCTAACTATTGATCAAATCGTCCTACTTTGCTTTCAACATAAATAAACTATCGAAATAAGTCCAAAAATGCATCTTCATGATCATTCTAAGACAAAAATAAAATATAAGAGATACACCTAGGAATAAGGGAGTTTAAGCATATAATTAAGCCATGTGTGTAAGTGTTTGATTTACTAACTTATAATAACAATGATCTCGTTTTTAAGCTTAGTTTGGGGAACGTGAAACTTGAGGATGATTAATTTTCGCAGCACCGAAGCCCTAATGTAAGTCCTTGATCTCTTTGCAAGTTATTTCCATATAGCTATTTTCAAGTGAAAATGGTTTTCTATCCTTTTGTTTCCTTTAAAGATTTTAATTTCTCTTAGAACTTTAATTTTTGTTTAGTAGTATTTTAATAAGGCCAAGGTTGATTGATTATGAGAAAAATGTATATTTGCTTTATCACTAAGCATTGCATGAGGGCATGGCAATGGTTAAGTGTAGGGGATTTGATAGGTGTGTAAACACCCATCCTTTTACCACTTAATTCTGGCTAAAACGAGACCAAAACGCGTATTTAATATCATTTGTTTGGAATTATGCGTGGTTTTTGTGTTTATTGTGTTTTCAGAGCCAACCGGATGGATAATGGAGAAAACATGGGATTGCACGAGTTTTACCGAAGAAAAAGACTCAAGATGAAGTCTATTGTCCAAGAGATGCAAAAGATTTGAAGTCACTGGGCCTATTCGAAGATTTATCGAAGAAAAGGACCAAAGATGGAAGATTTACAAAAGTCGAAGAAACTCAAGTCTATTAAACGAAGAAATTAAAAGACGAGTTGAATTTAATCGACGACAAATCCCGAATCAGAATCGAAAACGTCAACTCTTCTGAATAGACGAGAAGACAAGAAGAACGGGAGAAAGCCCACTCACCAACCAAAAGACAAGCCTATATAAAGGGTTCCCCTCACACTTTTCATTCAGTTTTTAGTTTTTTCATCTCCTTCTTTTTCTCCCTTTCTGTTCGTAGACATCACCAACACCACTAGGGTGTTTGGTGATTTTGATCTTTGTTTTTAAATCTTGTAATTTCATCCTTGTTTTGTATTTGTTAAAACCTTATTCTATCAATTAAATCTTTCCATTTCATCTTGTTCATCTTCATCTATTTGGTTAAAAGTTTAAGTTCTTATTTGATTGATTTGATCATTAAAAGTTATTGGGATTTAAGTTTTTATTGATGGGATTTGTTGTTATTGGTTAGTATATCATTTGTGTTTAGTTTTATTTAAGTTTTGGTTGAAAACTTGGTGAATTTTTGGCTTAAAATCGATTCCCCTTGTTTTTCGGTAAGTTACTGTTCTTGAGTATTCCCAAGTTCCGGATGAACAAAAGTTCCGGATGAATACAAACTTCCGAATGAGTCTTAGAAGTTCCGAATGGAAGTGTTTTCAAAAGTTCTGGATGAGTTTTAAAAGTTCCGAATAAATTTCCTTTCAAAAAGTTCCGAATCAATTTTTAGAAGTTCCGAATGAATGCTCTTTTTAAATCTTCCGGATAAACTTCCGGGTCAAAAGTTCCGAGTGAACTTCCGGATAAACTTCCGGACCAAAAGTTCCGGACGAACTTCCGGATCACCAAACTTCCGAAGAAAGTTCCGGATCAATCTTCCGAGTAAAGTTCCGGGTGAAAGTTCCGAACGAAGTTCCGGATCAATCTTCCGAGTCAACTTCGGAGTGAAGTTCCGAGTGAAGGTTCCGAACGAAGTTCCGGATCAACAACTTCCGAATCAAGGTGACTTCCGAATCAATTTTCTTTGAGTATTTTTAAGTGTTACTGTTCCTTACTGTTTCTTCATTTTTACTTTATATTTTAATTC
Source organism: Glebionis coronaria (assembly GCA_025667525.1). Classification (NCBI taxonomy): domain Eukaryota; kingdom Viridiplantae; phylum Streptophyta; class Magnoliopsida; order Asterales; family Asteraceae; genus Glebionis; species Glebionis coronaria. The sequence goes on from CM046877.1 coordinate 366,257,360, forward strand.
AAGTTTTTATTAATTGTTATTAATTTAATTGCTTTTAAATTTAAGTTTACATTTTCGTGCATTTAAACTTTTAGTAGATTAAAAATCCAAACCCCCTATTTGTCACCAAAAACAAATCATTCCACTTAGAACCAAGATCAATTCGAGAGGATTTCGAGAGAATTTAGAGAACCCCACCAATGCAAAAAAGCAAGTATCAGGAGCTATAAAACGCGAAAGTCTTAACTCTCACAGGTTAAGAACAAGAACTTTTCGCAAGTTCCTATAATTGATCCTAGAGAGTCGTTTATCAAGGGAACTTTAAGATGCGAATTCTAAACTTGAAAAAGTCTAAGAGTTTGCAAGATCCTATAGGCGACTCGAAAACCCAAAACTTTGATTTAATAGGCTAAGCATCCACGAGTCTCATTCCTTGAGATTTTAAATTGTGGAGAACGAGAGATGATAGAGCCAATTATAAGTTTGGTATTCTTTCGTGAATTTATGTGAGTTAATTATGAGCCTATTCTCCCATCGCTTGTTAATAAATTTATCTACAATAAATAAAGTTGTACGATTTGAAAAGTTACTTAGCTTCTAGCCCAAGATCGTTTAAAAGTTGCTCGGTATGGATTAGAGTTCATAGCCAAGGCATAACTTATTGAAGCGGGATGCGAAGATTGGCGAGTCCGAAAAGGCCCTAACAAGGCATGAGGGCTACATTTTGTTGCTAAAGATCCCAAAGTGATGTGAAGAATCATTTATCAAAAATCAATATGAAGGATCGAGACACACGACGAAAAGCAAATACTCCCCAAAAGTCATGGAGAAGTCTATCCAAAAAAGCCCTAACAAGGTATGAGGATAAATAGATCCAAGTCCAAAAAGGAGGCGGATCGTGGTATATCAAAGTCCAAAATAATGATTGGAGAAAAATGAAGAAGTCGTGGTCCAAGTATGAAGAATCTCTCAAAACTTCAAGTGAAGAAATTCCTATTATGAAGAGAAGACCATTATTTCATGCACGTCTCTCAAGGTTTGAAGTATGAAGTCGCTGCCAAATATCGGTCCGAGAAAGGTCTCAAATCGCGAAGCGAGTTATGCCAAGATATGAACTTTATGAGGTCCCGAGAAGCAGTTTTAAAAGATTTTGTCCTTTAGCTAACTATTGATTAAATCGTCCCACTTTATTTTTAGCCTAAATAACTATCGAAATAAGTCAACAATGCATCCTCGTGATCATTCAAGACAACAATAAAACATAAGAGATACACCTAGGAATAAGGGAGTCTAAGTAAATAATTGGCCCACATGAGTTCGTGTTAGTTTGCTAACTTATAATAACAATGATCTCGTTTTTAAGCTTAGCTTGGAGAAAGTGAAAACTTGAGGATGATGATCATTCATAACATTTCTAAAACCCGAAGGTATTTCTTTGATTTATTTACTTTGAATGTTTATAATTTTCTATCTCTTTAATAAGGGCCAATATGGATTGACTATGATGAGAAGTGTAAACGTGCTTTGTAACTAATGCATTGCATGAGGACATTGCAATGGTCAAGTGTAGGAGATTTGATAGGTGTGTAAACACCCATCCTTTTTACCACTTAATTACAATAATAACCGAGCCAAATCGTGTATTTTATGTCATTTATGTCGGAATTATGCGTGGTTTGTGTTTTTGTTGTGATTTAGGACGAAAAGGTGAAAAGTGGAGAAAACACGGGCATTCACGGGCTTTTATCGAAGAAAAAGACGAAAGACGAAGTCAAGAAATCAAGAGTGCAAAAAGAACGGAAGTCCAAGACCAATTCTGAAGATTTATCGAATAAAAAGTCAAAAGACGGAAGTTTGCTAAAAGCCGAAGAACTCAAGTCTAATTTATTGAAGAATTACAAGACGAGTTTAAAGAAATCCCGAGACAAAGTCATTAAAGTCCAAGATTTAAGAAGATTAAAGACTTAAGGACTTAATGGTGCAATTAAGGAAAGAAGAAAGAGGGGAGGAAGCTTCCTAAACACCTCCCTAATCTCCCCTATATATAGATCATTAGGATATTCATTTTCTCTTGTTGGCTAAGTGTGACAATTAGTCTTCCACCTTTTAATTACCTTGTCATTTAATTTCATGTCCATTTAAATACATTGTATTGCACCTTAAATACATTTAATTTCAAGTAAGTTTCCTTTTAATTCTTGTCAATCTTTATTTTTATTGTTCATCTCCTATCTACCTTTCTTTAATCTTTGATCTATATGTTTATGTTCATGTTTATGTTTTTGAGTTTTTATTGATTAAAGTGGGTTTTGATTATTTTGATTAGTTTTGTTAGTTTTATTGATTTGGATTGTTTGTTTATGATTAGTAGATTTTTATTGATTAGTTTGATTTAATCTTTTGGTTGATTTGATTAGTTTTTGTTTAGATTCGTGTTATTCTTTTTTTCCCTTGTTCTTCGCTGTTCATCTGTTTCCCAGGTACATTCCGAATCAACCACACATTCCGAATCAAAGTGTTGTTCAAGAAGTTCCGGATCAAGGGTTGTTCATCCGGAATATTAAACATTCCGGATCACTCTTTTTTATTAGGAATAACTAAACATTCCGGATCAGTCTTATTTATTCGGAATAATTTAACATTCCGGATCAAAACCTTTCATTCGGAATACCAAATATTCCGGATCAAGGAGTTTTATTCGGAATAATTAATTATTCCGGATCAAGGTCTTCATCCGGAATCTTCAACATTCCGGATCAAGGGGATTCATTCGGAAACTATTCCGGATCAGCAACATTCCGGATCAAGCTTAAGTATTCCGAATCAAGACTTTATTCCGGATAAGTGACATATTCCGGATAAAGGATTTATTCCGGATCAAGGTTTTTGGTAAATATTCCGAGTGAAGAAGAATCATTCCGAATGAAGGTGACTTTCCGGATGAGTGATTATTTCAAACAAAGAATTATTCCGGATGAGTTGTTTTCAGTTTCTTTTTAGTTTCAGTTTTTAAATTTTTAGTTTTTAATTTTCAAGCTTTACTTTTCCCGCCTTTTTACTTAGTCGCACTTTAAGTTTATTTGTCTTAGATTTATTTTAGCCTTGCCTTAGTTTAAGTTTTAGTTGCGTTTTAAGTTTGCCTTAGATAGATTTAAGTTTGCGTTATTTACTCTTAGTGCCATTTAATTTTTCGTCACGTTTTAATTACTTGCCATTTATTTTTAAATTAGACTTAGATTTTAAATTACTTGCACTTCTATTTTAATTGTTTTGCACTCTTTAATTACTACAACGACACAACTATTTGTTTCACCAAAGAACGACTGAGTCGCATAGTTAACCAGGATCAATTCAATTAGACATACGACAAAGAACTTTTTAACTGAGTAAAACCTAGTTATTAATGCCCAATCTTCTTAGCTCATATTTATAAAAATGACGAAGAGGACGAACCCGAGAAGAAGCAAATCAAGGACGTGCCAATAGTCCGAAATTTTCCTGAAGTTTTTCTAGACAAATTACCCGGTATACCACCAACTCGTCAAGTAGAATTCCAAATCGACTTGATACCAGGATCTGCACCTATAGCTAAAGCTCCATACCGGTTAGCACCATGAAAAATAAAAGAGTTAGCAGAGCAAGTTCAAGAACTATCTGACAAAGGTTTAAACAGACCTAGTTCCTCGCCTTGGGGAGCTCCAGTTCAATTTGTCAAAAAGGAAAGATGGCTCTTTCCGAATGTGTATTGATTGTAGTGAACTAAACAAGTTAACTATGAAAAATCGCTACCCACTTCCACAAACTGATGACATATTTGATCAACTCCAAGGATCAAGTGTGTACCCTAAGATCGATTTGAGACCTGGGTACCATCAGTTGAGGGTTATAGAGGAGGATATTCCAAAGACAGCGTTCAGAACTCGATACGGTCGTTACAAATTTCAGGTTATGCCATTTGGGTTGACCAATGCAACAACTATATTCATGGACCTCATGAACCGAGTGTGTAGACCGTACCTGGATAAATTTGTAATCGTATTCATCGACGACATACTCATCTACTCTAAGAATGAATAAGAACACGTAGAACACCTTGCACAAGTGTTGAAGTTACTCAAGGAAGAACAGATATAAGCAAAATTCTCCAAATGTGAATTTTGGATCCCTAAAGTTTAGTTTCTTGGTCATGTTATCGATAGCGAGGGTATTCACGTAGATCCCGCAAAGGTCAAATCCGTTAAGGATTGGGCATCTTCTACATCACCAAAAGAGATATGTCAATTCTTAGGCCTTGCAGGGTACTGTGACACCCCCAAATTGAGTCAAATGCAGCGGAAATAATATTTGGGTGTCACGTAGGTGGATCAACATCAGATAGCGTATAGAGCGGCAGATAAAAGATTATCATTACATTTATTACATGGATAAAAGTGCAAATAGTATTAAAAATGTCTTAAACATTGTTCAACTGTTTGAATTATTCCCCAGTTTATAAAACCCAGATGAGCTCTATAAATGCAGCCTATCATGATGCTTGACTCCATGCACACCAATACCTGCTTTAGTTTCCTGAGAAAACATGCTTAGAGAGTCAACATAAAGTTGGTGAATTCACAGGTTTAATAAAATAAGTTTGGACAATAAACATTCACTGAAGTAGTAATGCACAAAGCATCAATACTTAAAAGTAATTACATTCCCATATTGCCTGAAACTGAGACTTGACAGTTAAGTCCTTAACAAATAAGGACCCTTCTCCTTATAAAAAGGCACCCAAAAAAATAATAAGTGCTGACATGTGAAACATCTGTTGTCCTGGCCTAGGCACAGTGAGCATGACTCACCCAGATGGGGACGGTCAATCCCAAATAGATCAATTTATAACATTCAGGTAATTTAATAATTCTAACAGTTTCAGATGCACGGGTCATGCGTGTTCATCTACAATGGGCAATGTAATCAAAGGTTTCACAGTTCAATTCATGTCCATAAAATAAAATATGTTTCATGTTTTCTTCCCCGTTAAAAGGTTTAAAAGTTTTTCAATATATAAAGTGGGGCCATGAACTCACCTCAATAGTACAACAAATAGTCACAAGTAAATCTGATATGATGCTCACGATAGAGTCAACGACCTAAATAATTATAAGGTCTCAGTAAATGCATAACATAATGCATAAAAGTTTCAGAACAAGTTTGTGCATGCTTATACTGGTTTTAAGCATTTTATTACGATACTTGTATTTTTGTTCATCGTTGTACAAGTTATAGTAGTATTTATTTTAAGTACAAAATAAATAATAATCTTAGATTAATTAATCTATTTAATTAATATTCTTGTAATTATATTGTTTATAAAAAATTTAAATATTTATAAAAGGCAGTTTTATATATATTTCAAGTAATAGAAAATAAACATAATTAATATATTTATTTTTATAAATTAATCATTTTTAATATATATTTTATATATAAATAAGGTTTATAAAACGTATAAAATTTTAATTAAATTCCACGTTTACGTAGTGTAGATAATTATTAAATTATAAGTTCAGAAAAGAATAACGAATGTTGTGTTTATTTAAGTTTTACGTCATAAATATCGGGTATAAATATATAGTAATTTTTAGGGTTTGTTATACTTTGTACAAATTACATTTTAGTCCCTCTACTTATATAATTACCCGCGGTTTAATTACTTTTATACCCCTAGGGTTTCAAAATGTTTCTAGTAATTACAATATTGGTCCCTCCCTAGTTACACGGGTAACTAGGGTTTGTAAAAGTTTCATATAATGGCAATTTTGGTCCCTCTATATTTGGCTTTAATTTTAGGTTTACAAACAAGTTACAAAATGCCCCCTAGGGCTCCAATAACTTATGGCTTATGCCAAAAATCACCCCTAGGTTTCTCTAGGGCTTTCTAATGTTTGCTATATTGTCAAAATAGGTCCCTAGGGCTTACATTAGGTTTCGGTAAATGGCAAAAGGAATCCCTAGGTTTTTATTAACTTCCACAAATTACCTAACATTATAGAAATCTCATTTAAGTCCTTTTTGTTAATTTGGAGTTTCAGATAGTGTCAAAACACTACCCTTAACTCACGACATTTTACAAAAGTGACCTTAAGGTTCATATTTTTGGAAAATGAGTTTTTATACTTGTTCATTTAGATCCCTACACTTAGTAAAATTACAATATCAACCCGAAAGTTTTATATTTTCCATTTTAACCTGAAACATTATGGATTTACTATTTTAACCCAAAACTTCATAGATCTATCATTTTAGTCCAAATTATTTATAGATATATAGATCTATGTTTTTAACCCAAAACTCTATAAAGTTATGATTTTGTCACTAAAAGTTTTATAAACACATTATTTAGTAACAATGAAATTTATTTAGGCAAGCTTATTATAGTGGACTTAAAACTAAATCTTATAAGGCAAAAATAGTGAGCTTAACATTTTAAGGCAACTATAAATATACATCTAGTGTTTCTAGGCATATTTATACATTACAAGCTTAACCAATATTGAACCATAGGGTATAAACCTCACGTCCAACATATGCATGCTTATGTTTTTCATAGTTTTTCAAGTTTAACTTGTTCATAGTGATATGTTCATCATGGTTATTAAGATTTTACATCATTTGAGTTCATGAAACATTTTAAGCCGTGACCTATACTCGGTCTAGGGTTTTATGTTTTTGTTTCAACATTAAGTTTTTTTATTAGTAATAACCATGTGTATGTTTATGTAAATGAAAGTAAACATAATGAAGATATGTTTTAAGTTTTACTTACTTGTTTAGATAGGTTTAGGAATGGGTAGGAGAATGAGTAGGAATGAGAGCTAAGCTTCAACAATGGTGATTCTTGTAACCAAAATTTAAGCCGTGGGCTTCAATGGAGCTTCTAGGGCTTCTTTTCTTGTTTTGGAGATCAAGATAATTGTAGGAGTGAACCAATGATTAGCATTCAATATGGAGGAGACCTAGTAAATGAGCTTGAAGGTCTTGTTAATAGAGGAAAGGCTTATAGCCATATGTTTTTTAGAGAGAGAGTGAAGTGATGAGTATCAAGTGAATTATGTTGTGTGTGTATGTATGCATGTGAGTTTCAGACCAAATAAGGAAAGGAAAGGATCCAAGTGTATCTTGGTACTATGTCCTATGCATCTAGGAAAGATATACAAGATATTTCGTAGATTTGTTGTAGGATTTGTATGAGCACATGCCAAAATTAGTAAAATTCACTTCCTTCCCATTTGGTGGTTTAGACGTGTGTAAGTAAGCAAGGGGGACAAGGTATGTCCCAAATAGTGACTTGTGTATGGCTTGTGTAAGGCTTGTGTAAGGCTTGCATGATGGGGTTGACAAAAGTTCTCATGATTAGGATACTGTATACATATATGTACACGGCATATACATGCATGTGGGAGGGTTTTGGATAATTTTTATCAAGTGTTGTATGAGCATAATGGTCCTTGTATATTATTGTATGCCTTTGTTAAGTTTATAGGTATTTTGGTTAAACCTTTATGTAATTTAGTGAAATTATATAACAAATACATCATTATAATTATTTTACTTAAATAATGTAAATAAATGACAATGTAAAATAATGTACATTGTTTTAAGGTGTTAGGTGTTTATTACTAGTATGAAATATATGTAAATATATACATATAATAATAAGTCTAAGTACTTAATAAATAAATTAAGTAAAGTTACAGTTTATCTCAAAATATGTACTGAGGTGATGAGTCCTTGTTCTTTCAGGTGGCCAGTCAGTTGCTAGAGTAGTCAACAATGACTAAAGGTCCATATAAATATAAAAATAAATATGAAAGGTAGTATGACAAAAGGTATATGATTAATAATAAGTCCTATAAAGGTGGAATTATATATATTCCAAAAATAAAGAGTACAACAATTTACAAAGTCAATAAGGTAAAATCAGAGGTTTTACAGCACCATCCCGTTATTTTAGCTTTGTCCACAAAGCTTAGGATGAAGTCATTGGTCAGCTGAACAAGTGTGGTTACTTGGTTTTGAACGAGTCTTCTCGTTCCCAAGTGAACTCAGGGCCTCTCCTAGAGTTCCAACGTACTTTGACCAACGGGATGCGACTTCGTTTCAATTTCTTAAATGTCCTCTCCATGATCTCTACTTGTTCTTCTATGAACTGGAGTTTGTCGTCAAACTGAACTCCCTCCAATGGCATAGCCAATGGTTCTTCAGCATAGCACTTCTTCAGGTTAGACACATGAAAGGTAGAGTGTACCCGGCTCAGTTGCTCGAGAAACTCTAAAGGATAAGCTACTTCCCCGATCCTGGCTATTACTTTGAAAGGGCCAACATAACGTGGATTCAGTTTTCCACGTTTGCCAAAGCGTACAACACCCTTCCAAGGTGATTCCTTGAGCATAACATGGTCACCTACTTCAAATTGCATAGGTTTGCGTTTTAGGTCCGCGTAGCTCTTTTTTCGGTCGCGAGAAGCTTGAATTCTTTGCTTAATGAGGACGATCTTGTCTGTAGTATCCAAGATTAGTTATGGTCCAGTGAGCTGAAATGCACCTACTTCTGCCCAGCACACAGGTGAACGGCATTTGCGACCGTACAATGCTTCAAAAGGGGCAGCCTTAATACTGGCGTGATAACTGTTGTTGTAGGAGAATTCCACTAAAGGAATGTGGTCAACCCATCCATTTCCAAAATCAATCACACATGCCCGTAGCATGTCGTCTAGAGTCTGGATGGTTCGTTCACTTTGACCGTCAGTCTGCAGATGATAAGCAGTGCTCATGTCCAAATTGGTACCTAAGGCTCGTCGGAAAGCCTTCTAAAAGTTTGATGTGAACCTACCGTCTCGATCACAAATTATCGACACTGTATTCCATGTTTGGTCACAATCTCCTTCAGGTACGTTTTTGCTAGTCTTGCAAGGGAATCGTTCTCCCTATTTGGCAGGAAATGAGCGGAATTGGTGAGTCGATCGACGATTGCCCAGATAGTATCATAACCGTGAGATGACTTTGGGAGTTTGGTGACAAAGTCCATGGTGATGTTGTCCCACTTCCATTTTGGTATCTCGGGTTGTACAAGTAAAACCGATGGTCTCTGGTGTTCAGTCTTGACACGTGAACATGTCAAACATTTCTGCACATAGGTGGCGATGTTGGCTTTCATATTCGGCCACCAGTATAATTTCTTCATATCCTGATACATCTTTTCAGATCCGGGATGTATAGAATATTTAGACTTATGAGATTCGTGCATGATCAGTGATGAGACTGCTTTTATACATAGTCTCATCTTCCAAATAGGGCTTAAAATGCATTAAATATCATCAAAATACCCAAATATATGCTTGTGTTTGTTGCTTGTGTATTTTAGGTACGGATAATGAGATAATGACAAAAGATCACAAGAATCATGCAAAAACGAACACGGGAAACAAAGCCGCACAATGAACCAAGCCCTAGTGAAGACTTTCCCAAGATCAACCCTTGAAGATTTGAAGAATTATGAAGAAGGGTCCTCCAATTATGAAGAATTGACACTTTATACCCTTGTATCCTCATAATTACAAGTTTGGTCCCTAAAGTTTGTCAAAATTACAAAAAGGGCCCTCAACTTTGAAGAATTGGCAAGTTTAGCCCCTCAACAAAGCTAAATTGTCAACCAATATCATCCACAAAGTCAAATACATCATGAAGTCCTTCAAAGTACAAGAAATGACAAGTTTGGTCCTTTGAAAAATCCAAAATTACAAAAAGGACCCTCAACTTTCAACAATTGGCAAAAATGGTCCCTCATATATCAAGACTTGGCAATTTCAGTCCTCCAAGATGACAATCATACAAGTCAAGACCATTATCATTGAAGAAAATGCCAAACCAGCCCTTGAAGAATGCAAAAATGGCAAGAAATACCCCTGAATTTACTTTATGAAACTTTTTGGGGCAAAAGTGTGAAGTTTGAAACTTCAAATACAAAGGAAACGAGTTTTTGGCTAAATATTTACAAAGTGGCAAGTTTCTGAAAGATAGGGGGTAATAATGGGCCAGACAACCTAAGACACCTAGACCAACCAGCTTGTGCCACCTCACCCCACTCACTCTCTCCTCCAATCAGAACTCACCCCTCTTCCACCTCACCAATCCACTCAGCCGGATTAAGATTAATTTAATCTTGGCGCCATTAACACTTATTTAAATATAATCCAACACAAAAACAAATCAAACCTGGCACTATTCACCTCAAGAACACAATTAGGGATTTCTTAATTTCTTGTAATTAAGCCCTAATAATTTCCAGAATGATGATTAATGGCCCTCTAATCATAACCCAACCCCTAAACTCCCATCACTCTCATGCATGTGATAATGCCAACCTTCCCCTGCCCCACTTCTCACGTCCAAACAAAAACTAACCAGCAATCCAACGTTTGAGACTTGTGCTTACTTTTTAAGCTTCAAACACACCCTTGGATCAACTTTACACTTGCCAGCATCAACAAAAAGCCAAAAACAAGTCACATGATTCAAGAAGATGCCAAAGACCTCAAGGGCATTTTTGGGACTTTAGCTTTAGGGTTTACACGTTTTGCAGCTTGCTAGGACCTTGTACACCCTCTATATAAAGGGTCTAGTTCATTTCATTTGTTCCTGCTTTTGGTTTTTCCTTTGTTCAAACACTTGTAAATCCTTTTTCAGTTTTATGAATTTGAGTTAAGTGCTTTGAAGAAAGACCAAGTGCCATCTTTATTCTGTTGTTTATGTTCTTAGTTTACTGCTTTTGAAGTTTAAAACCTGTTTTCAAAAGAGGAGTGTGCACAAGTTTGCATATTTTCCTCATTTTCTTGATATTTTGCTAAGTCTTGTTCCAATCTTGGAATTCTTGGGCTATAGGGCTGATCATAGCATCCTAACTGAGTTGGTTAAGGTGTGGTGAGGCTTATAACTTGGGGATAATCAAGTGTGGGGTAACAAGTTTGCATCAATCAAGATTTTTCCAAGTTTCTGATTTTTCATGTTATTGTGCTTAACCCTTGTTGAATCTTAGCAGGCTTTTGTGGAAGCTTGTGCTTGTTCTTGCTAGCACATAAGCTCAAAATTCGTGGGTGTGGATGTACATCCATGAGGTTTGCTTACTTAATCTCCAAATCTGCATAAATTGTGATTTTTGGTGATATTTGTATGAAACTGTTGTTCTTGTGAATTTTATAGCTTGTTCTTGCTTGAATCTGTTATTTAGACTTGTTTGAGTGTTAATTGATGCTTGGTTGGCCTGAAATCTTGTTTTGCTTTTGAAAATCTTGATTTGAAAAAGTTAAAGGGGTGTTTGGGTCTACTGATTTATGCTTGTAATCTGATTTTGTGTTAAGGGAAAGTGTTGTTCATGCTTTGTATCTGATATACCTTTGTTTGAGAGTGTTTTGCTGTAAGTTTTTGGGTTTGAACACTTGAATTGATCAATCTGCTATATAGGCCTTGTTTCTGCTTGTTTTGACCTAGGATTTTGGGAACACTTAGTGTGTATGCATGCTTAGGGATAAAAGTGGTTTAAACAAAGTTAACATAACCTGTTTGAAAGATTTGAGGTGTTGAAATTGGCTTGTGTGTCAAATACATCAGCAAAAGTAGAAATCTGCATGTGTAGTGTTCATCAGTAACTTTTATAGCTTGGATCTTGCTTAATTCTTTGAACCAGTGCATGAAACCTGTTTAGACTTGCTTATTGGAGTTTATTATAGCTTGTGTGTGCATTTGGTTGAATTTGGTTGGCTGATTTGTGCTAAAATTGCTCTTGAATGCTAAACTGCTCATTGTTCATGTCTGTGCTATATCTGGTGATAAATTGATTAAACTGTATCAATTGGCTGTTTGTGATTGTGTTATTTTGCTTGTTATTGACTCCTTTTGATCCAAAGATCAATTGGGTGCCTTTGTGAAAACTGAATCCAAGAAAAAGTCACTAAAGACAACAAGTCAAAATAGTCAAGCAGTGGGAAAAGTTCCCACTGCTCAACATCCAAAACTAGCCCCTGCTAGTGCAATTTTATCATCAGCTTATTAATAAGCTATTCTAGCTTATTCTGACTTGCAACAACTTATTTTTTGTAATAGATCTTCATTATTTGACCCATCTAAGTGAACTGGAGCTTATCAGACTTTGACTTTGACTTTTCACTAGAAAACCATCTTGTTTGACTTTTAAGATAAGTGCTTATTTGATTTTCCAGCTTATTGAGTGTGCTTATTTGAAAGTTCTTTGGTTTTTAAGCTTAGTTTTGTCAAAAGAAACATTTTGCAACTTGAATCAGCTTCTGAGGTGGTCTAGATCATAAAAACGACTATTTTGTCGTTTTGTGAATAAGTTGTTGACTTGTTTCTGGCTTATTGAGTGGTCTTATTTGAAATTTCTTTTTACAGAAGTCTTTGTTAGGTCAAAAGAAGGTTGTGTGTTAAATTTTAGCTTATGGCATCAGCTTATAGCTTAATGGGCCAAAAAGCCCATTAAGAATAAGCTGCTTATTATAAGTTAGCTTATTTCACATTTTCAGCTTTTGGGCCTTTGGAAAAAGTTGTTTAAAATCAAATTTTGAGTCAACCTGTGCTTTTTGAGCTTATTTTGAGCACTTTTTCTTATTGGGCCTTAATTAAGCCCAATAAGGGACTGTTTTGGGTTTGGCCCATTTTCTAGGCCCAATAGGGGTATTTAAGTAATTTCACTTTCATTTCTGAGTTATTTAGGTTAAATTAAGCTAGTTTGCAAGTTTTTAGAATTTTTTATAATTTTTGGATTTTTAATATTATTTTAATATTATTTTATTATTAAAAATTAAAAGTCTGATTTTCTAGGTTTTTATATTTTTCCTAGGTTCTAAATACTTAATTAGGATTTTTGCAACTTTCCAAGTATTTTTTAGGTCTTTTAATTATTTGTTATAATTAATTTAAGATTTAATTGATTTTAGGAGTTTTTAATTATTTAAAAATAGTTTTAATTGGTTTTAAAATTTTGAAAAATAGTTTTTAGCTTAATTAGAGTATTTTTGAGGTTTACAAATTTGAAAATCTTGTTTAGGGCTTTTTAATAATTTATTTTGATTTTTAGGGCTTTAATTAGCATTAAAAAGTCATTATCTAATTAATTAAAAGGTTTTTGCAAGTTTTGATTTTTTGTAAACTCTTAGAATATTATTAAGGATTTTTGGTGATTTTTAGGGATTTTTAGGGTTAAATTTTAATTTTGGTAGTTTTTACGACTTTACGTGTACGCCTTTTTAGACTTAGTTAAATCCGTCTTCATAACCGTCATTCTTTTCTATTCCCTTTTCTATTTTTCTTTTCTCAAATATAATCACAAATTAATCCAAGTCATTACACACATAACACACTAGCCTCCTTGAGAACGAACTTAATTGGGTCATTCACACACGGTTTCCCTAAATCGTCGTGCTCACTTGCCCTATTTATTGCTCTCTTTTCCTAAAGGGTTGCAAAACTTCAACATCATTTTGGCGCCGCTGCCGGGGAGGCGTGTTGTGTTTTGATTTGGCATTGTTGTTTTTATACTAACCATAATTAGTATTTGTATTAGTAGCACTCTACTAATACGTATTATCGTTTTTCGGTTTTTGTGTGAATATTATTACTATATTGTATACGTAGAACAATAAATACACAAGTACTCCAAATACGTGAGCAATCACAACCTTGACTTGGGAGGTCATTACCCAATCATTGTATTCGAATCTCAAACCAAAGAAAAAGGCAAAAATAGATAAATACTTTCGTGAAGCTTAATCTTGAAAATACAAACTATAAGGTGGGTATAAGGCGGATATTATAAAATATATCCTAAAGAAAAAGGCTCTTAAGTGCTTCGCGCCGCCTCGTTTCCCCGCTTGCTTGTGAGTATTTGATTGTGAGAGTGAATCGAGGGTTTTTCCGCCCAAAGTATTACTAAGTACCATATATATTTTCTTGGTTTCAATTTGATTAAACCCTCTTGAACGATTTGGTGTTCCACCATCGTTCTAAAGTCATCGAAGGCGTTCACTCCACGTGTTCGTTTTCATTCCTTGAGGCTTCGTTAATCAAGAGATTTGATTAGTGAGGAGATTTGTGGACTTTTTGTCTACTTAGTACATTTCACCAAGTTCCAAAAAAGGTTAACACAATCAAAAACCACAAAAAAATTGAAAAAATACAAAACACCAAAAAGAATCTTCTTTGCTCATCCCCTCGTTGTACGTGACGTTTATGCTAACTCGAAATCAAGCAAGACGTGCTCGTAAACGAAAAAACAAATCTATCACTCCAAACAATTCTAGTGAGGAGTCTCCTATTGACGAACCCATTGTAAGAGAAGCACCAACCATGGCGAATCGAACTATGATGGAGTTACTTCAAGCACCCACCGAGGGTTATGGAGAGGCTATTGTGATTCCCGCTATCCTTGCGGAGAATTTTGAGGTTAAGACGGGTTGGTTGTCCATGATTCAAAACAACAAATTCCGTGGTGATGAGAAGGACAATCCTCACAACCATATCCGCCAATTCAATCGTCTTACCGCTACTTGCAAGTTTAAGGATGTGTCTAACGACTCGATTAAGATGATGCTTTTTCCGTATTCCTTAGCGGGGCCCGCAAAAATTTGGTTAGAGAAAGAGCCACCCAATTCTATATTGACGTGGAAGGATCTCGTGTCTAAGTTTGTGAACCAATTTTTTCCGCCCTCTAAGACTACGCACTTGAAAAACGAGATTTCAAAGTTTTCACAAGAATTTAATTAAAGTTTTTCAACGGCTTGGAATAGGTTTAAGGAAATGTTACATGAATGTCCTCATCACGGTTTTTCCGATTTGCATCAAATTGACACGTTTTACAATGGACTTAATGATCATGAAAGGGATTATTTGAATGCCGCCGCGGGTGGTAATTTTTTGTGTAAAACGGTTGAGGAAGCTTTGGTGATTATTGAAAATAGATCTAAGGTGTATAGTCCTCGTAGCACGTCTAGTGTTCGTAAGGCTTCGTCTTCGGCTTCACCTTCTTTGTCTAATACCATCGATGCTTGCCAAATTGAGGCGAACTTGGAAAACAAGATTTTTGATAAGTTGAAAGGACTTTTGATTGAGTTTAAAGTTGGTGAACCAAGTGCTCCCGCTACGGTTAAAGCGGTTGAGGTTTCTTGCATGTATTGTGGTGGAGGTCATGATTTCTCCGAGTGCATTACCAACGGTGGTAACACTTCGAGTGCCTTTGCGGCCACGGGAAATTACAACCAAAACGGTCAAGTTTCCCGCTCTAATCAAATGACTCCACCGGGTTTTGGATCAAATCAAAATGCTAACAACTATCGCAACAATCAAGTTGGTTTTAAGAACAATTACAACAAGGGGAATTATGGGAATCAAGGGGCTAATAATCAAGTTTCAAACAAAAATGATTTTCAAAATAACAACAAGAGTTTGCAAACATTGAAAGATCTTCCAAGTGAGTTTGTTGAATATGCTAGTGGTAATGATGCTAGGTTTGACAACATTCAAAGAGAAATAATTAGCCTAAGATCCGAGTTCAAAAACGACTTGAAGAAAGAGTTGAAAAATGAGTTAGCTAATGAACTTAAAATCCACACCAACAAGATGGAAGGAAATGTCACTAGGTTGCAACAAAACCAACAAAAAATGGAACAAGGGCAACATGAGATTAAACAAGAGATGCTTAAGGCCGAGAAAAGGCAAACCAAAGCCGTATTGAGGCAATCTAATTTTGAAGATAAAATCTCGTCTATGTTTGAGGCAATAATGTGTAAACCGTCGTCAAGTGGTCTTCCTAGTAACACCATATCCAACCCTAAGGGTGAGATGAAAGTGATTACCACACGTAGTGGTAAGACACTTAAGGAGCCGATTCCTCAACCAATTGCTCCTACGGAGGAAGCAATTGAGGAAGAACCCGAGGTGGTGGTCCAAAAGGAGCATGTCCCAATCCCACGAAGTACCGCTCATACCACACCTACGGTTGACCCATTACCATCATTGGAACCCGAGATTCCAAAGGCTATGCCTACTATGCCTCAACCCACATCACCTTTGCCCTATCCATCGAGACTTAGGAAGGAGAAACGTCAAGAGCGCGACAATTACCAATTTGAGCTTTTTATGAAAATGTTTCGTGATTTGCACTTTAATGTGAGTTTCGCCGATGCCTTGGTCATGATGCCTCGATTTGCCGCTAACTTTAAGAGTATGTTGAACAACAAGGAAAAATTGCACCAATTGTCTAGTTGTTCGTCGGTTTATCTTAATCGCATACCTCAAAAAGTCGGTGATCCCGGTAAATTTTTGATCCCTTGTGCAATCCAAGACATGGAAGAATGCTTCGCCTTGGCCGATCTTGGTGCTAGCATTAACTTGATGCCACTTGCAATCTTCAAGTCGCTCAATCTTCCTAATCTTACTCCTTCACTAATGTCTATCGAGTTGGCCGACCATTCCACAATTCCCGCATGTGGTTTGGCGGAAGACGTTTTTGTGAAAGTGGGGAAGTTCTACTATCCCGTAGACTTCATTGTTGTTGACATCCCCACGGATCCTCAAGTTCCTCTCATTTTAGGTCGTTCGTTTTTAGATACGTCTATGGCTTTGATCGATGTGCATGCTAGAAAGATCACCTTACGTTTCAACGACGAGGAACTTGTTATAAACGCAACTCAAAACTCTCAAATTTCTCATGTTTATTCCGTTGCAACCATAAACCTCGTTGATATGATTGACGTGGTTTGCGAGGAATTTTCACAAGAAGTTCTAGGTTTTGGTGATGAAGAAACTAGTGGCAATCCCACTATGTTGGATCCAATTCTTGATAACTCGACACCAACCTTCACTCCTTTTGAAGGTGGTGGTTTTACGTTGGAAGAATTCGATGTTCCACGTACTTGTGACGAAGATCTCGACAACTATGAGGACTTCTCGATTATCAAGGATTTTCTTAACGATTTCCCATTCCCTCCACCCGAGGAGGTTATGAGTATCGAGCCCAAATCTTCACTTGAGGAACCACCCATCCTCGAGTTGAAAGATTTACCTCCTCACCTCGAGTATGTCTATTTGGAGGAGGACGACAAGTTGCCGGTTATTATTGCGAAGGAACTTTCGAATGATGAAAAAACCGCACTTGTCGATATTCTTAAGGCTCACAAAGGGGCGATTGCGTGGAAGTTATCCGACATTAAGGGGATCGATCCCAAATTTTGTACCCACAAAATCTTAATGGAGGAGGATTTCAAGCCAACAATCCAAAGTCAAAGGAGGGTGAACCCCAAAATTCACGACGTCATTAAAAAGGAGGTCCTTAAACCCCTTGACGCGGGAATGATTTACCCTATTTCCGATAGCCCTTGGGTAAGTCCTATTCATTGTGTCCCTAAAAAGGGAGGGATGACCGTTGTGCCAAACGATGCCAACGAGTTGATTCCCACGAGACTCGTGACCGGATGGAGAGTGTGCATTGACTATCGAAAGTTGAATGAAGCCACTCGTAAAGACCATTTTCCCTTGCCCTTCATGGACCAAATGTTGGAGCGTCTTGCGGGAAACGATTTCTATTGCTTTTTAGATGGTTTTTCCGGTTACTTCCAAATTCCCATCGATCCTCGTGATCAAGAAAAAACTACGTTTACGTGTCCATATGGAACGTTTGCCTATCGTAGAATGCCATTCGGACTTTGCAATGCACCGGGAACTTTTCAACGATGCATGATGGCTATTTTTCATGATATGATCGAGAAGACGATGGAAGTCTTCATGGATGACTTTTCCGTGTTTGGTGATTCCTTTACTTCGTGTTTGTCGAACCTTGAGAGAATGTTAAAACGTTGTGAGGAAACCAACCTTGTGCTCAATTGGGAAAAGTGTCATTTTATGGTTAAGAGTGGAATCGTCTTAGGGCACAAGGTCTCGAAAGCGGGGATTGAGGTAGATCAAGCTAAGGTAGACGTCATCGCCAAATTACCTCATCCCAAAACCGTCAAGGGAGTTAGGAGTTTCCTAGGCCACGCGGGCTTTTATCGACGATTCATCAAGGATTTCTCGAAGATTTCTCGACCCATTACACATCTTCTTGAAAAAGAGGCACGTTTTGTCTTTGACGAAGATTGTGTACGAGCCTTTGAGATCCTTAAGAGGAAACTTACCGAAGCTCCCATTCTTGTTGCTCCAAATTGGAATCTCCCCTTTGAACTTATGTGTGATGCAAGTGATTATGCTATTGGGGCCGTTTTGGGGCAACGTCATGAAAAGCACTTCTTGCCTATCCACTATGCTAGCAAGACGATGACCGAGGCTCAACTTAAATACACTACAACGGAAAAGGAGTTCCTTGCCGTGGTGTATGCATTTGAGAAATTCCGACCTTACCTCGTCTTGACGAAATGCATAGTGTATACGGACCATTCGGCTATCAAGTATCTCATGGCTAAACAAGATGCAAAGCCGAGATTACTTCGTTGGATTCTCCTCCTTCAAGAATTTGATCACACCATTGTTGACAAAAAAGGAGCCGAGAATCTAGCGGCCGATCATCTCTCTCGTTTGGAAGATCCTCACCAAAGTGTTTACGAGCCCAAGGAAATCACCGAAACATTTCCGCTCGAGACACTTGGTTTAGTGAATTATAAGCTTGATTCTTCTACCCCATGGTTTGCGGATTTTGCAAATTACCATGCGGGTAACTTCATCGTTAAGGGTATGACGACTCAAGAAAAACGAAAATTCTTTCGGGACGTCAAGTTCTACTTTTGGAACGACCCTTACTTGTTTCGAACTTGTGCGGATCAAATCATCCGACGTTGTGTTTTTGGCACCGAAGCTTCTAACATCCTTAGAGCTTGCCATGAGGGACCCACGGGTGGTCACCACGGTGCTAATCTCACGGCTAAGAAGGTGTTTGATGCCGGCTTCTTTTGGCCTACTATTTACCGAGATGCACAAATCCTTGTGAAGTCTTGTGATGCGTGCCAACGACAAGGAAAAGCCTCACAAAAAGATGAAATGCCACAAAATATCATTCAAGTATGTGAGATCTTTGACGTTTGGGGTATAGACTTTATGGGACCATTCCCATCATCTCGTGGTAATAAGTACATCCTTGTTGCGGTTGACTACCTATCTAAGTGGGTGGAGGCGAAGGCCTTGCCCACTAATGATGCTCGTGTGGTAGTTAAGTTCTTGAAAAGTTTGTTTGCTAGGTTTGGAACCCCTCGTGCGATCATAAGCGATCGTGGAACCCATTTTTGTAATGACCAATTCGAAAGAGTCTTAAGGAAATATGGGGTTACACATCGTCTTTCTACGGCTTATCACCCACAAACGAGTGGGCAAGTCGAGGTTTCAAACCGAGCATTAAAGAGGATCTTGGAGAGATCCGTGGGGGAAAACCGACAATCTTGGTCGGATAAGTTAGACGATGCTTTATGGGCCTTTAGGACCGCTCATAAGACGCCCATTGGGTGCACTCCCTATAAGCTTGTGTATGGAAAGAATTGTCATTTGCCTATCGAGTTAGAACACAAGGCTTATTGGGCCCTAAAGCATTGTAATGATGACATGGAGACCGCGGGAAAACACCGAAAAATGCAACTAAATGAATTGGATGAATTGAGAGACATTGCTTATGAAAATTCATTGATTTACAAAGAGAAAACTAAAAAGTTGCATGATTCAAAAATTAAAAACTGGGTTTTTAACATTGGGGATCAAGTTTTACTTTTTAATTCAAGATTGAAAATATTTTCCGGTAAATTGAAATCCCGTTGGTCCGGTCCATTCACCGTGACTCAAGTGTTTCCGTATGGGACCATCGAGCTAGCTCAAGATGATGGTCCTAGCTTCAAGGTGAATGGACATAGGTTGAAGCACTACTTTGGTGGGGAAGTTCCATCCTTGAACTACCTCGACCAAGTCACCTTCCCCAATGATAATTAGTGTTGAGGGGATCGAGTCGAGCTCATGACTCGGTAATCAAAAACGAGGAGCCTCGTGGGGGAGTCCCATGCTTATCCTATGTACATATTATCGCTTTCTTAGTCTAATGTAGCTTACGTGTGGGGATTTGTGCCCTTCCAACCTTTGTTCCGTGGTTGTTTGTGATATGTGGTTTTTTTTAGATCATGATCTTCACGATTGGAACCTCTCGTGTTCGTTTTATGGGAGCACTCGATCGTTTGCTTTGGAGACATTTCTCAATATCCATGATATATCCTTTATTGTTCTAACCTTAGGTTTTTAGCACACTTCATAAACGGCTATTACTTAATGGTTACACCCTTTCCATGCTAGATTAGGCATTCGACTACGTCTCTAGTATGGGGTGTTTGCACCCCTAGACTCGAAACATTGAGGACAATGTTTAACTTTAGTATGGGGGGGTGAATAGATACTTGCCTTGCCAAACCTTCACGCTTTCCAAAGTTTATCGTTTTGTTTATCGTTTTGTAGCAAAATAAGGCTAAAAATGGCCAAATTTTAAAAATTTTCTCATATTTTATAAGTGTTTGAAGACACGAATGTAGGTTTTCCGATGGCGAGAATAAGAGTAATTTTTGACTCGACCGTGCGTGTTGAGCACTTAGCTTTGATTCCTTAACTATACATTAGGCTAAGTCTCTTAAATGAGGACGAGAAATGATAGAGTTAATTATAAGTTACTATGCTAAACGTAGAGTACTCGTATTCTTTCAAAAACTCATGTGTTCTCGTTGTTTGCTTATTCTCCCTTCGCATGTAAATATTTTTTGCTTAATAAATATTGACTTAGCGGTTTAGTTAGGATTGTTGGGTTTCTAGTCTTTTCTAGTAGCTTCCGTGTAATTAAATTGGGAAGACATTAAGATATCGCCAGCGTCACGGTTTTGAAGTATTGGCACCCTAATAATCGAAAGCTTCACCCAATAATAAGATTTCAAGTGCTCACCTAAATCAAGCAAACAATTTGAAGCCCCACAAGGCCGAAAAATCTATGCAAAACTGGAAGTGAATCAAGCCTTAATCTTCGAAGCTTTAAAGATCCAAAATTCGCCTTAGCGTGAGGATATACGTCTTTGGCTAATAAAACCACCGATGAGGCGGATAATAAAAGGCAAGGCAAGACCGAAGTCATAATAAAAGCTTCATGGCGAAGTTGAATAAAAGATGGAGGTAAACCAAAGATAATAAGGCCCTTCCGTTAGGGGGCGTATAAAAGTCTTGGTAATAAGTCTCATGTTCAAAACCGTTATAAAACCGTGTTTATCGATTCTTCTTGTCAACTTAATTTTTTAACATCGTCGTCTATTAGGAGGGGTTATTGATTTGATGGTCTTAGTTACACCGTTAGGACTCTATTTTTAGACCTAAATCTCTATTATCGCATAAGTCAAACAATGTATCCTCGTGAAACATTCAAGACATCATAAAATATAAGAGATACAACTTAGGAATAATGGGAGGATAAGTACGTGATTAGGGCATATGAGTAGTTTTAGCATTACTAACTTATAATGACAATGATCTCGTTGCACGCTTAGCATGGAATTGGAATGAAAATCGAGGATGACGAAATTATTTCTAACGAAGCATTCACGTGTTCTTATTCTATGAACCTAAACGTCCCATTTTGCGATGAAAATCATACATTATGTCTATAACACATGTAGTAGTAGTAATAGTAGTAGTGTAGCTAGTTTATCATTCAAATAAAGTCATAAAATTAAATTTTGGAGATGCTTAGATACTTTATTCTAGCATTGCGTGAGGGCACGGCAATGGTTTAGTATGGGGGAGTGATGAGACTGCTTTTATACATAGTCTCATCTTCCAAATAGGGCTTAAAATGCATTAAATATCATCAAAATACCCAAATATATGCTTGTGTTTGTTGCTTGTGTATTTTAGGTACGGATAATGAGATAATGACAAAAGATCACAAGAATCATGCAAAAACGAACACGGGAAACAAAGCCGCACAATGAACCAAGCCCTAGTGAAGACTTTCCCAAGATCAACCCTTGAAGATTTGAAGAATTATGAAGAAGGGTCCTCCAATTATGAAGAATTGACACTTTATACCCTTGTATCCTCATAATTACAAGTTTGGTCCCTAAAGTTTGTCAAAATTACAAAAAGGGCCCTCAACTTTGAAGAATTGGCAAGTTTAGCCCCTCAACAAAGCTAAATTGTCAACCAATATCATCCACAAAGTCAAATACATCATGAAGTCCTTCAAAGTACAAGAAATGACAAGTTTGGTCCTTTGAAAAATCCAAAATTACAAAAAGGACCCTCAACTTTCAACAATTGGCAAAAATGGTCCCTCATATATCAAGACTTGGCAATTTCAGTCCTCCAAGATGACAATCATACAAGTCAAGACCATTATCATTGAAGAAAATGCCAAACCAGCCCTTGAAGAATGCAAAAATGGCAAGAAATACCCCTGAATTTACTTTATGAAACTTTTTGGGGCAAAAGTGTGAAGTTTGAAACTTCAAATACAAAGGAAACGAGTTTTTGGCTAAATATTTACAAAGTGGCAAGTTTCTGAAAGATAGGGGGTAATAATGGGCCAGACAACCTAAGACACCTAGACCAACCAGCTTGTGCCACCTCACCCCACTCACTCTCTCCTCCAATCAGAACTCACCCCTCTTCCACCTCACCAATCCACTCAGCCGGATTAAGATTAATTTAATCTTGGCGCCATTAACACTTATTTAAATATAATCCAACACAAAAACAAATCAAACCTGGCACTATTCACCTCAAGAACACAATTAGGGATTTCTTAATTTCTTGTAATTAAGCCCTAATAATTTCCAGAATGATGATTAATGGCCCTCTAATCATAACCCAACCCCTAAACTCCCATCACTCTCATGCATGTGATAATGCCAACCTTCCCCTGCCCCATTTCTCACGTCCAAACAAAAACTAACCAGCAATCCAACGTTTGAGACTTGTGCTTACTTTTTAAGCTTCATACACACCCTTGGATCAACTTTACACTTGCCAGCATCAACAAAAAGCCAAAAACAAGTCACATGATTCAAGAAGATGCCAAAGACCTCAAGGGCATTTTTGGGACTTTAGCTTTAGGGTTTACACGTTTTGCAGCTTGCTAGGACCTTGTACACCCTCTATATAAAGGGTCTAGTTCATTTCATTTGTTCCTGCTTTTGGTTTTTCCTTTGTTCAAACACTTGTAAATCCTTTTTCAGTTTTATGAATTTGAGTTAAGTGCTTTGAAGAAAGACCAAGTGCCATCTTTATTCTGTTGTTTATGTTCTTAGTTTACTGCTTTTGAAGTTTAAAACCTGTTTTCAAAAGAGGAGTGTGCACAAGTTTGCATATTTTCCTCATTTTCTTGATATTTTGCTAAGTCTTGTTCCAATCTTGGAATTCTTGGGCTATAGGGCTGATCATAGCATCCTAACTGAGTTGGTTAAGGTGTGGTGAGGCTTATAACTTGGGGATAATCAAGTGTGGGGTAACAAGTTTGCATCAATCAAGATTTTTCCAAGTTTCTGATTTTTCATGTTATTGTGCTTAACCCTTGTTGAATCTTAGCAGGCTTTTGTGGAAGCTTGTGCTTGTTCTTGCTAGCACATAAGCTCAAAATTCGTGGGTGTGGATGTACATCCATGAGGTTTGCTTACTTAATCTCCAAATCTGCATAAATTGTGATTTTTGGTGATATTTGTATGAAACTGTTGTTCTTGTGAATTTTATAGCTTGTTCTTGCTTGAATCTGTTATTTAGACTTGTTTGAGTGTTAATTGATGCTTGGTTGGCCTGAAATCTTGTTTTGCTTTTGAAAATCTTGATTTGAAAAAGTTAAAGGGGTGTTTGGGTCTACTGATTTATGCTTGTAATCTGATTTTGTGTTAAGGGAAAGTGTTGTTCATGCTTTGTATCTGATATACCTTTGTTTGAGAGTGTTTTGCTGCAAGTTTTTGGGTTTGAACACTTGAATTGATCAATCTGCTATATAGGCCTTGTTTCTGCTTGTTTTGACCTAGGATTTTGGGAACACTTAGTGTGTATGCATGCTTAGGGATAAAAGTGGTTTAAACAAAGTTAACATAACCTGTTTGAAAGATTTGAGGTGTTGAAATTGGCTTGTGTGTCAAATACATCAGCAAAAGTAGAAATCTGCATGTGTAGTGTTCATCAGTAACTTTTATAGCTTGGATCTTGCTTAATTCTTTGAACCAGTGCATGAAACCTGTTTAGACTTGCTTATTGGAGTTTATTATAGCTTGTGTGTGCATTTGGTTGAATTTGGTTGGCTGATTTGTGCTAAAATTGCTCTTGAATGCTAAATTGCTCATTGTTCATGTCTGTGCTATATCTGGTGATAAATTGATTAAACTGTATCAATTGGCTGTTTGTGATTGTGTTATTTTGCTTGTTATTGACTCCTTTTGATCCAAAGATCAATTGGGTGCCTTTGTGAAAACTGAATCCAAGAAAAAGTCACTAAAGACAACAAGTCAAAATAGTCAAGCAGTGGGAAAAGTTCCCACTGCTCAACATCCAAAACTAGCCCCTGCTAGTGCAATTTTATCATCAGCTTATTAATAAGCTATTCTAGCTTATTCTGACTTGCAACAACTTATTTTTTGTAATAGATCTTCATTATTTGACCCATCTAAGTGAACTGGAGCTTATCAGACTTTGACTTTGACTTTTCACTAGAAAACCATCTTGTTTGACTTTTAAGATAAGTGCTTATTTGATTTTCCAGCTTATTTAGTGTGCTTATTTGAAAGTTCTTTGGTTTTTAAGCTTAGTTTTGTCAAAAGAAACATTTTGCAACTTGAATCAGCTTCTGAGGTGGTCTAGATCATAAAAACGACTATTTTGTCGTTTTGTGAATAAGTTGTTGACTTGTTTCTGGCTTATTGAGTGGTCTTATTTGAAATTTCTCTTTACAGAAGTCTTTGTTAGGTCAAAAGAAGGTTGTGTGTTAAATTTTAGCTTATGGCATCAGCTTATAGCTTAATAGGCCAAAAAGCCCATTAAGAATAAGTTGCTTATTATAAGTTAGCTTATTTCACATTTTCAGCTTTTGGGCCTTTGGAAAAAGTTGTTTAAAATCAAATTTTGAGTCAACCTGTGCTTTTTGAGCTTATTTTGAGCACTTTTTCTTATTGGGCCTTAATTAAGCCCAATAAGGGACTGTTTTGGGTTTGGCCCATTTTCTAGGCCCAATAGGGGTATTTAAGTAATTTCACTTTCATTTCTGAGTTATTTAGGTTAAATTAAGCTAGTTTGCAAGTTTTTAGAATTTTTTATAATTTTTGGATTTTTAATATTATTTTAATATTATTTTATTATTAAAAATTAAAATCTGATTTTCTAGGTTTTTATATTTTTCCTAGGTTCTAAATACTTAATTAGGATTTTTGCAACTTTCCAAGTATTTTTTAGGTCTTTTAATTATTTGTTATAATTAATTTAAGATTTAATTGATTTTAGGAGTTTTTAATTATTTAAAAATAGTTTTAATTGGTTTTAAAATTTTGAAAAATAGTTTTTAGCTTAATTAGAGTATTTTTGAGGTTTACAAATTTGAAAATCTTGTTTAGGGCTTTTTAATAATTAATTTTGATTTTTAGGGCTTTAATTAGCATTAAAAAGTCATTATCTAATTAATTAAAAGGTTTTTGCAAGTTTTGATTTTTTGTAAACTCTTAGAATATTATTAAGGATTTTTGGTGATTTTTAGGGATTTTTAGGGTTAAATTTTAATTTTGGTAGTTTTTACGACTTTACGTGTACGCCTTTTTAGACTTAGTTAAATCCGTCTTCATAACCGTCATTCTTTTCTATTCCCTTTTCTATTTTTCTTTTCTCAAATATAATCACAAATTAATCCAAGTCATTACACACATAACACACTAGCCTCCTTGAGAACGAACTTAATTGGGTCATTCACACACGGTTTCCCTAAATCGTCGTGCTCACTTGCCCTATTTATTGCTCTCTTTTCCTAAAGGGTTGCAAAACTTCAACATCAATCACGTTCCTCAAATCTCCATAGCAAGGTAACCAACTTCGTCCGTGAAGGCATAGGGTTGCATCTGCTCTTGGTTCTAGCTTCTCCTTACTAAGGTCATTTATGAGCATTCCCCCGACGTCTTCTTTCACGAGGTTTTCAGGTAATTGGGCTTGAGTCTGAGCTTCCGAAATCTGTTTGGGTAGATCCAAACTGATTGTCATAACTAATGCCCGAACTCTCATAGGAGGGTCCGTTTCCTTACGACCTAAAGCATCAGCAACCACATTTGCTTTACCGGGGTGGTATTTGATCTCGCAGTCGTAGTCACTCAACAACTCAATCCAACGGCGTTGTCTCATGTTCAGCTCCTTCTGATCCAATATATGTTGCAAACTTTTATGGTCAATATGCACTGTGCACTTCGTTCCGTATAGGTAATGTCTCTAGATTTTGAGAGCAAAAACTACGGATCCAAGTTCTAGATCGTGAGTGGTGTAATTCTTCTCATGATTCTTCAGTTGTCTTGAAGCGTAGGCAATCACTTTCATCCTCTACATCAATACTGCTCCTAGACCTTTATGTGAAGCATCACAGTATACAACGAAATCATCGTTGCCTTCAAGCAAGGCCAATATGGGTGCACTGCACAACTTCTGCTTGATCAGTTGAAAAGCTTATTCTTCCTTCACTCCCCAATCGAACTTTATTCCTTTTTGTGTGAGTTTGGTCATTGGCTTGGCTATTTTGGAAAAATCTTCAATGAATCTGTGGTAGTGCCCGGCAAGGCCTAGAAATTGGCGGATCTCTGTCGGTGATTTAAGAGATACCCAATCCTTGACAGATTTGACCTTTGCTGGATCTACATGAATACCGTCACAATCGAGGACATGACCGAGGAATTGCACTTTGGGAATCCAGAATTCACATTTGGAGAATTTAGCATAGAGCTGCTCCTCCTTGAGTACCTTTAGTACTTGTGCAAGGTGTTCCCCGTGTTCTTGTTCGTTCTTGGATTAAATGAGTATATCCTCAATGACGACTATCACGAATTTATCCAGGTAGGGTCCACACACATGGTTCATAAGGTCCATGAAAATAGCTGGTGCATTGGTCAACCCAAATGGCATAACCTGGAATTCGTAATGACCGTAACGGGTTCTAAAAGCTGTTTTTGGAATATCTTCCTCCCTAACCCGTAGTTGATGGTATCCAGATCTCAAGTCAATCCTGGAATACACACTTGACCCTTGCAGTTGGTCAAATAGGTCGTCAATGCGAGGAAGCGGATAACGATTCTTCACAGTTAGCTTATTCAGTTCTCTGTAATCAATGCACATTCGAAAAGAACCGTCTTTCTTTTTGACAAATAACACAAGAGCTCCTCATGGTGAGGAACTGGGTCGAATGAATCCTTTGTCAGATAGTTCCTGGAGTTGTTCAGCTAGTTCTTTCATTTCTGATGGTGCCAACCGGTACGGAGCTTTGGCTACAGGTGAAGCTCCGGGAATCAAGTCGATTTGAAATTCCACTTGTCGGGTCGAAGGTAAGCCTGGCAACTCATCAGGAAAAACTTCTGGAAAATCTCGGACGATGGGTACGTCCTTGATTTGTTTCTTCTCGGGCTTGTCCACTTCATCTGTTTGAGAAATATGGACCAAGAAGATAGGACATCCTCTCAACAAATATTTCTGGGCTTTAGTACAAGAGATAACACTATGTCTAGTGCCAGTGAGGTCGGTGTTACCGTCTCCTCGATGATTAGAGTTTCATTTCCCCATGGGATACGAACTAGTTTTTCGTCAAAAACAATGACTGCGCGGTATCTCGCTAACCAGTCTATACCAATAATAACATCAAACCTACCAACGCTTACGGGGATAAGGTCAATGTTAAACGGATGTTTGGAAAGATTTAAGGTACAACCTCTAATGATAGTGTCAGCATTTACAGTTTTACCGTCAGCTAATTCTACGGAGTAGTGGTGATCTAAAGTTGTAAGAACAACTTCTAGTACTTGGCTAAATTCAGTGGATATAAAACTTCGGTCTGCTCTAGTATCAAACAAAACAGATGCATAACGATTATTTAGTAGGAACGTACCAGTAACGACATTTGAATTGGGGTTGGCTTTTGCATTGCCGACCACGTACACTCTCGACGAAGCTCCTCCACTGTTCTTGTTTTGGTTAGCCCGCATAGGGCAACCTGGTCTCACGTGTCCTGGTGCTCCACACTCATAGCACACAACTCCCTTCTTTGGTCCATTGTTGTTTCCTCTAGCAGCATTGTGGTTCCCCTGCTGTCCATTCCCGTTCCCACGGGCATTGTATCCGCCCTTGTTATTGTAGTTCCCAGTGTTTTGATTGGGTCAGGCCTGAGTGACAGCATTAACTCGACAGGATTTAGCAAAATGACCCACTTGTCCACATCTGTAGCAGGTCTGGCATGGGCTATCAACAATATGATGATAGTTGTACTTGGAGCACAAAGGTTTCGCGCCCACGTATGAATAAGTCCCTGCAGAGGTAGCATTGTAAACTTGCCCAGTATTTTGCTTTTTAGGATGTTGCTGGTGCTGACTACGGAAATACTCATCTGCCTTTCGCTTGTTGTCAGTTTGCCTCTCGGATATGGTACGGACTCTTTTGTTGATCAATTCAGTAGCGAACTCGATGGCATTCTCGACGGTAGTAGGTCGAGAGGCGAGCACACTGTCGTGAATGGCGTCTGGGTGTCCACCCACATACTTCTCAATCTTATCTTCCTCCTCCACAAACATTCTGGTACACATTAAGGTAAACTCTTGGAACCTTTGGTTGTATGCAGTGATGTCATTGTTCCTGCATCTGAGATCCCACAATTCGATTTCAAGCTTCTTCATTTCACCCCTTGGACATAATTTCTCTGTCATTCTCTCGTTTAGTTTAGTCCAGTTGAGAGCATAGGCAGCGTCTTGTCCAACAGTAGCAACTACATAGTTCCACCAAGTAAGGGAACTCTCAAGTAGGGTACAGGTGGAACACTTTACTTTGTTCTCTTCTGCACATTCGCTGATGCGGAACACAGTTTCCAACCTTTCAAACCACTGCATCAGTTCCACCACTCCTTCCTTGCCCTTGTAGTAGGAAGGCTTACATTTCAAGAATTCGGGGTAAGAGCAACCCCTGGTGGTCTGATTATTCTGGCGGTTGTTGGAGTTTTGACTATCGTCTATGTTTCTGCTGGCAGCCATCGCAGTTGTGATGCCTTGATCAATCATTTCCCTTAGTTGGGCAGCAGTGACGTTTTGGGTAGTGTCGGCATTGTTGGGGTTCGTTCTAGTGATTACCATTTTCTATAATTATACACAAAAATGAAATCATTAGTTTAAGGTGTTAGCACAGTTTTTATATAAATACATGAAAATAAAAAATTCATGCATAGACTTTGCAACGAATTGGATAACCTGTTTAAAAGTTCATAATATAATACAGTACAGGATATAATAAAAGCTAATAAGTAAATGCCATGTGTCTAGAATAGGAATACAGTACAAACTGCACAACCAATCTAAGACAGAGCACAGACCGCCTGTCTGGGATGGTGGTACACATAATATAAAGTACATCATCTACGAATCCCTAATCTAAATAGTACAGTACAATGATACAACTGATTAAAGAAAGTACAAATACATGAGGTCCTATATCATGATAGACGGGATGCAACCCTAATAGCTTATCATGATGTACAAAAGATCTAGTACACCTAGTCTACTCATGCCTGACGGACTCCTCAGATACAGCTGGTGCCACTGGTGGTGATGAGACGGCTGGTGCCTGCATGGCATCCTGCATCGCGGTCATGGCAGCTCGGGTCTCCTTAAGGAGTAAGAGTGCCTCCAAGAACTGGTCTCTGAGGGTCTGATGAACTCCCCGAAGATGAGCGGTCTCTGATGTCAATCCCTGGTGACGGACGTCCTGGAGATCGAAGAAGATGGCAAGAGTCTTCTCCATGGTCATGAGAGCGGTGTGAGTCTCCGTCTGCTGACTCTGTAGTAGGTAGATCTGCTAACGGAGGAACTCATTCTCCTCCAGCAACCACTGGAGAGAATGGTAAGTAGGAGACCACGTTCCTCGTGATGCGTGTGCCTCAGCACTAACAGTCCAAGATATGAGGTCCTAACGCGATTGCAGAGCAGTGCGTCCAAGCTGTCCATCGGCCAGCAGAGCATGAAACTCTGCAACATCCTGTGCCTGGCGTGCAACCAGTGAAGTGATCTGGGCCTGGACAGAATCCACGCGCCTAGTACCCGAACACTCGCCGACCTTAAAAGTAGAGTCGACAGGTGCCTCATACCTCCTCTTACAAGGCGGCAGAGACTCGGGTGCGTAGTCCCGTAGTGAAGAAACTGGTGGTATGGCAGTAGGTGGCTGAACCTCTTCCCCAGCGGGGGAAATAGATGAAATAGGTGGAGTAGTAATGAGGGCAGCAACGAGAGCGGTGTCACCAGATGTGTGATTGTCGTCTATGTCACTAGCAGATATCCATCCACACAAGACGGACGTTGGTGATACGGCAGCAGGAGTATCAGTAGGTGAAGCCATAATAATCTAAAAATAATATCGTTTTAATTGACATAAGTATAAACTTACTCAAGTTAAAAGTTTTTGGGAAATAATGATTACATTATATATATTAGTGCCATTTAACATTCGTCATGTTAAAGGTTACGTTAATACTTATGAGATTAATTAACCGGATGTTAATAATCAGTGCACAGGTAGCCACGTAAGAATGCATGCTCTACACTCTATATGCTTAACTATTCTAGTCCCGAAAATCCCAAAATATTTTTAAAGCAGTTATAGTCCAGCTTATATAAAATTTTTATTTTTATATTTATTCAAATTTTTGTTCTGGTTCTCTATAACTATCGCTCTGATACCATTCTGTGGCACCCCCAAATTGAGTCAAATGCAGCGGAAATAATATTTGGGTGTCACGTAGCTGGATCAATAGCAGATAGCGTATAGAGTAGTAGATAAAAGATTATCATTACATTTATTACATGGATAAAAGTGCAAATAGTATTAAAATTGTCTTAAACATTGTTCAACAGTTTGAATTATTCCCCAGTTTATAAAACCCCAGATGAGCTCTATAAATGCAGCCTATCATGATGCTTGACTCCATGCACACCAATACCTACTTCAGTTTCCTGAGAAAACCTGCTTAGAGAGTCAACATAAACTTGGTGAATTCACAGGTTTAATAAAATAAGTTTGGACAATAAACATTCACTAAAGTAGTAATGCACAAAGCATCAATACTTAAAAGTAATTACATTCCCATATTGCCTGAAACTGAGACTTGACAATTAAGTCCTTAACAAATAAGGACCCTTCGCCTTATATAAAGGCACCCAAAAAAATAATAAGTGCTGACATGTGAAACATCTGTTGTCCTGGCCTAAGCACAGTGAGCATGACTCACTCAGATGGGGACGGTCAATCCCAAATAGATCAATTTATAACATTCAGGTAATTCAATAATTCTAACAGTTTCAGATGCACGGGTCATGCGGGTTCATCTACAATAGGCAATGTAATCAAAGGTTTCACAGTTCAGTTCATGTCCATAAAATAAAATATGTTGCATGTTTTCTTCCCCGTTAAAAGGTTTAAAATTTTGTCAATATATAAAGTGGGGCCATGAACTCACCTCAATAGTAAAGCAAATAGTCACAAGTAAATCTGATATGATGCTCACGATACAGTCAGCGACCTAAATAATTATAAGGTCTCAGTAAATGCATAACATAATGCATAAACATTTCAGAACAAGTCTGTGCATGCTTATACTGGTTTTAAGCATTTTATTACGATACTTGTATTTTTGTTCATCGTTGTACAAGTTATAGTAGTATTTATTTTATGTACAAAATAAATAATAATGTTAGATTAATTAATATTCTTGTACTTATATTGTTTATAAAACAATTTAAATATTTATAAAAGGTAGTTTTATATATATTTCAAGTAATAGAAAATAAATATAATAAATATATTTATTTTTATAAATTAATCATTTTTAATTTATATTTTATATATAAATAAGGTTTATAAAACGTATAACATTTTAATTAAATTCCACGTTTACGTAGTGTATATAAGTATTAAATTACAAGTTTGGAAAAGAATAACGAATGTTGTGTTTATTTAAGTTTTACGTCTTAAATATCAGGTATAAACATATATTAATTTTTAGGGTTTGTTATACTTTGTAAAAATTACATTTTAGTCCCTCTACTTTTATAATTACCCGCGGTTTAATTACTTTTATACCCCTAGGTTTTCTAAATGTTTCTAGTAATTACAATATTGGTCCCTCCCTAGTTAAACGTGTAACTAGGGTTTGTAAAAGTTTCATATAATGGCAATTTTGATCCCTCTATATTCGGCATTAATTTTAGGTTTACAAACAAGTTACAAAATGCCCCCTAGGGCTCTAATAACTTTTGGCTTATGCCAAAAATCACCCCTAGGGTTTCTCTAGGGCTTACTAACGTTTGCTATATTGGCAAAATAGGTCCCTAGGGCTTACATTAGGTTTTGGTAAATGGCAAAAGGAATCCCTAAGTTTTTACTAACTTCCACAAATTACCCTAACATTATAGAAATCACATTTAAGTCCTTTTTGTTAATTTGGAGTTTCGGATAGTGTCAAAACACTACCCTCAACTCACGACATTTTACAAAAGTGACCTTAAGGTTTATATTATTGGAAAATGAGTTTTTATACTTGTTCCTTTAGATCCCTACACTTAGTAAAATTACAATATCAACCTGAATGTTTTATATTTTCCATTTTAACCCGAAACATTATGGATTTACTATTTTAACCCAAAACTTCATAGATCTATCATTTTAGTCAAAATTATTTATAGATCTATGTTTTTAACCCGAAACTTTATAAAGTTATGATTTTGTCACTAAAAGTTTTATAAACACATTATTTAGTAACAATGAAATTTATTTAGGCAAGCTTATTATAGTGGACTTAAAACTAAATCTTATAAGGCAAAAATAGTGAGCTTAACATTTTAAGGCAACTATAAATACAGATCTAGTGTTTCTAGGCATATTTTTACATTACAAGCTTAACCAATATTGAACCATAGGGTATAAACCCCACGTCCAACATATGCATGCTTATGTTTTTCATAGTTTTTCATAGTTTTTCAAGTTTAACTTGTTCATAGTGATATGTCCATCATGGTTATTAAGATTTTACATCATTTGATTTCTTGAAACATTTTAAGACGTGACCTATACTAGGTCTAAGGTTTTATGTTTTTGTTTCAACATTAAGTTTTACTAGTAATAACCATGTGTATGTTTATGTGAATGAAAGTAAACATAATGAAGATAGGTTTTAAGTTTTACTTACTTGTTTAGATAGATTTAGGAATGGATAGGAGAATGAGTAGGAATGAGAGCTAATCTTTAACAATGGTGATTCTTGTAACCAAAATTCAAGCCATGGGCTTCAATGGAGCTTATAGGGCTTCTTTTCTTGTTTTGGAGATCAAGATACTTGTAGAAGTGAACCAATGATTAGCATTCAAGATGGTGGAGACCTAGTAAATGAGCTTTAAGGTCTTTTTAATGGAGGAAAGGCTTATAGCCGTATGTTTTTTAGAGAGAGATTGAAGTGATGAGTATCAAGTGAACTATGTTGTGTGTGTATGTATGCATGTGAGTTTCGGACCAAATAAGGAAAAGAAAGGATCCAAGTGTATCTTGGTACTATTTCCTATGTATCTAGGAAAAATATACAAGATATTTGGTAGATTTGGTTGTAGGATTTGTATGAGCACATGCCAACATTAGTAAAATTCACTTCCTTCCCATTTGGTGGTTTAGACGTGTGTAAGTAAGCAAGGGGGGACAAGGTATGTCCCAAATAGTGACTTGTGTATGGCTTGTGTAAGTCTTGCGTAAGGCTTGCATGATGGGGTTGACAAAAGTTCTCATGATTAGGATAGTGTATACATATATGTACACGGCATATACATGCATGTGGGAGGGTTTTGGATAATTTTTATTAAGTGTTGTATGAGAATAATGGTCTTTGTATATTATTGTATGCCTTTGTTAAGTTTATAGGTATTTTGGTTAAACCTTTAGGTAATTTAGTGAAAGTATATAATGAATACATCATTATAATTATTTTACTTAAATAAAGTAAATAAATGACAATGTAAAATAATGTACATTGTTTTAAGGTGTTAGGTGTTTATTCCTAGTATGAAATATATGTAAATATATACATATAATAATAAGTCCAAGTACTTAATTAATAAATTAAGTAAAGTTACATTTTATCTCAAAATATGTACTGAGGTGATGAGTCCTTGTTCTTTCAGGTGGCCAGTCAGTTGCCAGAGTAGTCAACAATGACTAAAGGTCCATATAAATATAAAAATAAATATGAAAGGTAGTATGACAAAAGGTATATGATTAATAATAAGTCCTATAAAGGTGGAATTATATAGATTCCAAAAATAAAGAGTACAACAGTTGATAAAGTCAATAAGGTAAAATCAGAGGTTTTACAGGTACTACTAGATATTTATTGAAGGATTATCTAAGATAGCTAAGTCTATGACAAAGCTTACTTCATAAAGGTGTAAAATTCGAATGGGGAGAGAAAGCAGAATCAGCATTCCAGACAATCAAACAGAAGCTGTATAGTGCAACTATCTTAGCCTTACCTGAAGGCAACGATGATTTTGTTGTTTACTGTGATGCTTCACACAAGGGCTTAGGTGCAGTGCTGATGCAAAGAAATAAGGTAATTGCTTATGCCTCAACACAATTGAAGAAGCACGAGAAGAATTACACTACTCATGATCTAGAACTTGGATCCGTCGTTTTTACCATAAAATCTGGAGGCATTATTTATACGGGACAAAAAGTACTGTGCACACTAACCACAAAAGTTTGAAGCACATACTAGATCAGAAGTAGCTGAACATGAGGCAACACTGTTGGATAGAACTGCTGAGTGATTACGATTGCGAAAATAAATACCACCCTGGTAAAGCAAACGTAGTTGTGGAAGCATTGAGCCGAAAGGTAACTGATCCTTCCATCAGAGTTTGACCCTTAGTCATTCCAGTTAGCTTGGACCTACCCAAGCAGATTTTAGAGGCTCAAATCCAAGCCCTAAGGCCGAAAAACCTCGAGAAGGAAGATATAGGAGAAAGGCTTAGGATAGATCTTACCAAGAGAAGTTAGAGCCAAAAGCAGATGGAACTTTATGTTTACACGGAAGAAGTTGGTTACCTTGTTATAGAGACTTGAGAAACGTGATAATGCACGAGTCTCATAAGTCTAAGTACTCTATACATCCTGGATACGAAAAGATGTATCAGGATATAAAAAACTTGTATTTGTGGCCAAACATGAAAGCCTACATCGCCACATACGTTAAGAAATGTTTGACATGTGCAAGAGTCAAAACAGAAAACCAGAGACCATAGGACTGTTAGTACAACCTGCGATACCGAAATGGAAATGGGATAGTATTACCATGATTTCATCACCAAACTTCCAACATCATCCCATGTATATGATACCATTTGGGTAATTGTTGATCGACTCACAAAGTCCGCTCATTTTTTGCCTATAAGGGATAATGACTCTCTGAATAGATTAGCAAGACTGTGCCTAAAGGAAGTTGTGACAAGACATGGAATACCGGTCTCAATTATCTATGATCGAGACGGTAGGTTCACGCCAAATTTCTGGAAAGCTTTTCAGCGAGCTTTGGTTACAAGCTTGGATATGAGCACTGCTTATCATCCACAGACGGATGGACAGAGTGAAAAAACAATCCAGACTCTAGAAGACATGCTAAAGGCACGTGTGAACGACTTTGGAAAAGGATGAGTTGAACACATACCACTAGTTTAGTTCTCTTACAACAATAGCTACCATGCCAACATCAAAGCTGCACCGTTTGAGGCACTCAATGGTCGCAAGTGCAGATCACCCGTGTGTTGGGCAGAGTAGGAGAATTTCATCGTACTGGACCCGAACTGATCCAAGAAACAATTGAGAAGATCACCCTCATCAAACAAAGGATTCAAGTTGCACAAGACAGACAGAAGAGCTACGCAGACTGAAAGCGGAAGACTATGCAATTTGAGGTAGGCGACCGTGTTATGCTTAAAGTATCACCTTTGAAAGGAGTTGTTCGTTTTGGGAAACGTGGAAATCTAAACCCATGTTACATAGGACCCTTCAAAGTGATAGCGAGAACTAGTGAAGTAGCATATCGTTTACACTTACCCAGCAATTGAGCCGGGTACACTCTGCCTTCAATGCTCAAATCTGAAAAAGTGCTACGCGGTTGAACCACTAGCCATGCCATTAGAGGGTGTCCATTTTGATGACAAACTCCAATTCATAGAAGAGCCAGTAGAAGTCATGGAGAGAGCAGTAAAGAAACTGAAACGCAGTCAAATTCTGTTAGTTAAGATACGTTGGAACTCCAAGAGAGGTCCTGAGTTCACTTGGGAACGAGAAGACTCGTTAAGGGCTAAGTACCCATATTTTTTCACCTAAGCAGTGACGTCATCTTAAGCTTTGAGGACAAAGCTAAAATAACGGGATTGAACTGTAAAACCCCTAATTTTCATTTTTAGAATGACATCACTGTATACGTCATCTCATTATTAATTATATATCATCACCTTTGCATAAGATATTTTTATCTATCATTTACATTGTGTTTTACATAAGTGTCATCACGGATATATGATCACGGGAACCTTCCATATTATTTTATATAATTATGAACATACAATCATTCAATTGATCACTTTGGTGACTTTTAAGCCACCTAGAACTCATGGACATCTACATTTCATTATTTTAGATTATTAACATCTGAAAACCATGATCACATATTTAAATTTACCAAGTGCCTAAACTTACTATAATATGTATATATATATATATATATATATATATATATATATATATATATATATATATATATATATATATATATATATATATATATATATATATATATATATATATATATATATATATATATATATATATATATATTAATTCACACTTACTATTTTTATACATTTCAACAAGTGTCATATTTTTATTTTACCTAAACTATAGATTTTATTTTACACTACATATACTTTCACTATAAACCCTAAACCTTAACCAAATCACCTTAGATCTAAATTAGTACTTACAATATCCTACTTATATCCTTATTATCTCCATAGATTTACCAAAATCAAACATAATTCAACCTAAAACACTTACACTAGCCAAAAATCATAACCTTACTACATAAGACATTCTAGAAACCTAAGACATTACCACACATGAAAATTTCAAAACCTTGTACAACATAGGAACATTATTGCCTAGTACTATGGCAACTATGTGTCTCCTTAACCTCTTTGTGCCAAGGCTAACAACAAAACCAAAAGGCAAATTGTACAACTTACTAATTAAGGTTGTACTAGGAAAAATCTTAGGAAGATCATACTTAGATTTTCAAAGATACATCTTAGATCTATCTCTCTCCCTATGCGTGTATAACATCACCACCATAAGCCACAATCTCACTTCCTACATCTACACCTCACGGCTGGAACATAAACACACCAAGATCTTTCCAAAAACTATATTCAATACACCAAATCCTTGTATCCTACATCATAACTCTTAGCATTAACTTCTACTTCACAAAACTTGAATATCAAGGCACCAAATGAACTCTATATCACGGTATAACTCATTTCATGTAGATCTAGAAGTAGCAGAGGATCACTAGCTCATTACTAATCTTAGTTCACCTTCCTAGTTAACAAGTAAGTACTACAACCTTCATTCTCATTCTTACTTTCTTATGAATAATAAACACATGAGCATATAAGCCAAGTCATGAGTAAAATAGTTACATTATGATTGTCACCATGAGAACACCATGCATACGTAAAATTTAATAAGCAAGCCTTAGGATAAACCCTAAAACCCACGGCTTGATTTTATTATAGGTGATATCATGTTAGGTTTAAGCTATAAAATGATAAGATATGTCACTTCCTAAATCTAAGATAAACCTAGAAAAACTAGAAAGCTTAAGATTGTCATAAGAAGACTCCATATGAGCTACTCACAGCTAAAGTCCCAAGCATTACTCATTTGAAGCCATTTGGCTGTCCTGACACCATTTTGAATACTAGTGACTATTTGGGGAAATTTAATGGCAAGGCGGATGAAGGCTACATTGTGGGATATTCAACTTACTCACGAGCCTATAGGGTATACAATCTCAATACTAAGCGTGTCATTAAAACTATTAATCTCAGGTACTTTGAGGAGAAGACAAACATCCAAGGCAAGGGTCCTAAATGGTATTTTGATCTGGATTATCTTAGTGACTCATTGGGATATTTTCGTTTCAAAACTAACCAAAATGCAGGTCCACAAGTGTTTGCGTCTTCTAGTGCACGTGCTACATCTAGCTTTTCGGACTCAGACGAGGATGATGACATTTTTGTCATACCCTCCTATTCCACCACAGGCGCTCCCGACAACAATGCTACTCCTATTGGTTCTACTTCATCAGACATTGTGGACGCACAAGGAGCTCTTGATACACTGCTTAAAAAGCAACATAATGCTACTACAGCAGCTACTCAAGGAGTCTTTGAGTTTTCTTTGGGTACTCCCGTTGTGCCAGTTACTCCTGGTGATCCTATTGTTACTCCTAGTGCAAGTTTAACACCTATTGGAAGGCCGGTTAGTGATCCTACTTCCACAACTAGGTTCTCTGGTCCTTCTGACCTAGGAAACTATCAAAAGAAGTCTTCAACTAAGCTGGATGATATTCATAAGCAACCAATAGATGGCATTTTCGACTCTACTTCATATGATGATGACATAGTTGGAGATCTTAATAACTTGTCAACAGAAGTAGAAGTAGCTCCTACTCCTAGTCAGTAGATCCATAAAGTCCATCCTACTACTTAAATCACAGGAGATCCTGGTTCTACTTTCAAGACTCGCGGCATGCATAAGAAAGCAACTTCTGGTCATCATGCTCTTGTAAGCTACATTAAAGACAAAAAGCGTAATAATCACATAGATTTTCTTCACTGTTTGTTTGCTTGTTTTCTGTCACAGGTGGAACCTAGGTCTGTCTCACATGCTCTTGAGTATCAAAGGTGGGTTGACGCTATACAGGAGGAGATGCAGCAATTCTTGTTTCAGAATGTTCGGATCCTCATTGATATGCCAGAAGGAAAGACAACAATTGGTACCAAATGGATACTCAAAAACAAGAAAGATGCAAGGGGTATTATGGTGAGGAATAAGGATAGACTAGTAGCACAAGGTCACACACAACTTGAAGAAATTGACTATACTGAAGTTTTTACTCCTGTTGCAAGAATTGAGGCCATTCATCTGTTTATGGCTTTTGCTTCTTATATTGGCTTTACGGTTTTTCAAATGGACGTCAAGAGTGCATTTCTCTATGGCAAGATTGACGAGGAAGTATATGTCACTCAACCTAAGGGCTTTGTGGATCCACTTCATTCCAAGAAAGTATACAAGGTGGTCAAAGCTCTTTATGGACTTCATCAAGCTCCTAGAGCTTGGTATGAGCGTCTATCCACTTTCTTGTTGAAGCATGGCTATAGATGAGGCATTATTGACAAAACATTGTTCCTTAAGATGAATGCCAAAGACATCATCCTGGTTCAAGTTTATGTGGATGATATTATCTTCGGTTCTACGAAGAAGGAATGGTGTGATGAGTTTGAACAGCTAATGAGAGGCGAATTTCAGAGGAGTGCCATGGGAGAACTAATATTTTTCCTAGGTCTTCAAGTCAAGCAGAAGTCGGATGGTATCTTTATTAGTCAAGATAAGTATGTTCATGAGATCATTCAGAAGTTTGATGTGGAACCTCTTAGACCAGCAACAACACCTTATGAAGTCACTAAAGTCAAACTCAAGAATGAGCCAGATCCCCTGGTAAATGTTCACATGTACAGGTAAATGATTAACTCTCTCATGTATTTGATTGTCTCACGCCCGGACATTATGTTTGCTGTTAGTGCTTGTTCTAGACATCAGGTGGCACCCACTGTGTCTAATTTGAATGTTGTCAAGAAGATCTTCAAATATATCAAGGCACAACCCAAGATAGGCTTGTGGTATCCACGGGAATCACCTTTTGTTCTTGAAGCCTATAGTGATAGTGATTATGCAGGTGCTAATAATGATAGGAAGTCAACTACTAGTGGTTCTCAATTTTTGGGACGAAGACTCATCTCATGGCAATGTAAGAAACATACAATAGTAGCTACTTCTTCAACAGAAGTTGAATATGTAGCTGCTGCTAGTTTTGTGGACAGGTCTTGTGGATACAAAATCAAATGCTGGATTATGGGTTCAACTTTATGAACACCAAAATTTTCATCGATAATCAAAGAACTATCTGCATAGTGAAGAATCCTGTGTTTCATCAACGAACCAAGCATATAGAGATTCGGCACCATTTTATACGTGATGCCAATGAAAAGAAGCTGATACAGGTTCTCAAGGTACATACGGATGATAATGTTGCTAATTTGCTGACTAAAGCGTTTGATGGTCCAAGGTTCAACCACTTGGTGGTTCACATTGGTATGGTCAATCTTTGAGGTCTAGGTTAAGGGAAGGCAAAGCCTAAGGGGAGGCTTTTTGTACATATATGCCTGTATATTCTTACTTATGGTATCTACTTACGACATTTCCATGGATACTTGTTATATGTGCAACTTATAGTGGAAGATGTTGGTTACTCCTAGTGGCACTCTTCTACTACTAGTGGGTCAATTACCCTATTATCCATGTGTGTTTGGCCTCTAGGACTGCTTTGGGTCACTGTTCATTATGTTGACTTTTGTTGACCACTCGCTGCTCCTAGCGTTGACCTCTAGCGTTGACCTTGATTCGTTTTGACTTTCAGTCAACGAAGGTTACTTCTGGTACCCATATTTGTTTATCTTTAGTAACTGGGATTTGCTAATAATGGTTCATAGGGCATGTGGTTACTCACCATTAATGACCTAATTTGGAAAGGGCAACCCTCATAATTAGGGGTCAATGAACAGTTTTCCCTCACCATTATTTATGGTCAAAGGGCTCATTTGACTCACTTATCAAAACCTAAACACACACACACACGCTCCTACCCTTAGCAATCTTCAAGCAATCATCTTCCACTTCTCAATCATCATCCATGGCATCTCTAGAGTACAAACCCGATCATAACAAGGTTTCTTATCTCGGAGAAGGCCCTAGAAGAGAGGAGTTCCTTGAAATCTTGGAGTACATTGAGGCTTCGAATCTCACGTATGCCCTTACTTTTTTCCCAACTGTGTATGATACTGTCATTCGTTAGTTCCGTGCTACTGCCAACACCCATGCTGTTTTGGGTCGGCCATTGGAGATCCATGTTACTATAGATGGTCGCTCCTATGTGGTGACATAAGCATCTATTAGGTCTGCCCTTCATCTCCAAGATGAAGATGGCATTATTTCTTTCCCAAATGCGGAGGTGTTGGATGGTATGGTTGCAATTGTTTACAATCATGAGGAGAAGTTTAACTTCCAGAAAAATCAATTTTATCCCCAATAGAAGCTGCTTGTTCACTTTTTGATTCACTGTTTGAGTCCCAAAGCTGGGAGTTGGGATGCATTTCCCATCCCCATTGCTACTGGTTTGGTATGTATTGCACAAGGTCGTCCATTTA
Source organism: Glebionis coronaria (assembly GCA_025667525.1). Taxonomy (NCBI): domain Eukaryota; kingdom Viridiplantae; phylum Streptophyta; class Magnoliopsida; order Asterales; family Asteraceae; genus Glebionis; species Glebionis coronaria. The sequence goes on from CM046877.1 coordinate 366,299,244, forward strand.
ACTTTTCTCGTTATCTACTTGATGATTTGGTTAGCAATCTTAGTGATACTGGTTCTAAAAAGAAGTTTCTCATGTACCCTAGGTTTTCGCAACAGATTCTAATATGTTTACCTAGAAATAGGAAAGAATATGTGCCTCCTAAGCTCACTTCGAAAGTTTATGCGAATATTGCAATTGGTTATCTTGGTCCTCTAAGGCTCCTCACTGATGTTATGCTAGGCCTTGCCCAAGGGGGTCCCAATGTGGTTCCTCCGGCTGGTCAAGCCAATGAGGAACCTCACTTGGTTGATGATCCCATAGAGGAGGAGATTCATGTTGCTGGTGTGCCACATGTGGAGTTTGAGGAGCCGGCAAGAGAGGTGGTGGTAGAAATACCATTTACCTCAAAGCCCACCTCTTCTTCTTTCCCACATGTGTCCCCATTTGCTGATTCTCCCCCTCCTAGCCTAACTCACCCTTCAGCTGAGAAGCCTTTTAGCTCTCGCCATCATGTGGCTGACCAATCTTATGCTTCTGGTCCCAATGACGCATCCCCCAAACCAAGTCCTCTTGGTGGGGAAGCTGAGGAACCTGTTACTTTGACTTCTTTGCTTGCTTTAGTGCACATGTACTATGATAAGACCATATCTTTGGAGGATAATCTCAACAAGCATCGAAAGCTCATAAGGGATTTTGTGCTCCATTTAGCAAACAGGGTCAAGTCATTGGAGAAGAAGCTGAAGCACCATAAGAAGAAGGTTGTGTTATCTGATACTAATGAGGATGAGGAGGAATATTGGTTGACTGTTTTGGCAAGGGATGCTTTTGTCTCCAAGCCGAGTGAAGATCTACATGTTCCTCCTAGTCCTTCATGCATTCCACCTACTGTTGCTGGCCCCGTGCCAAAGGATGATACTGCTGGTCCTTCATCCCCCACTCCTGGTCCCTCTTATGACCCAAAGGGTAAAGCCCCAATGACTGATGCTCATACCTCCTAGTTTATCTATTACAAAAATCTAATACATAGGTTCTACCATAAACCAAATTAAGATAGTATACTATAAGTGGTAACGCGCTTATAAGCCGAAATAAAATAGGCTGACAACATAGGCCCAAACCCATGGCTTATTTATTGAAGCCAAGCCCTAAATAAGCCCTTTAGGCCCAAGAGAATTATTTGGATTATTTTGTATAAGTTAAACACTTGTGTAACTTTTTCTAGACTTAGAAAAGCCCAAAAACTAAGCCCACTAAAGCCAAAACAAACCGGACCCTTAATGGATAAAAAAACCGAGCCCATTAAGCTTCAGAAACTATTTAATTCCTATTTGTGCCATTATGAACAATAAGTGGAAGTATGTACCAAAAGTGTAATTTTAAAATGTTATGAGGTCAAATTTGGAAGCTATAAAACCTTAGGGTACAAAACGTCACATTTAAAACCCATTTTTTAGACTTTTACAAACTATGAGGGTCGTTTGTTAATTATCCGAAAGATTAAGGGTTGTTTGTGACTAAATCGAAACTTAAATAAACCCTAGGGGCTTATATTGCCAATAGACAAAACTTATATAAGCCCTAGCGACTAAACAGGTAATTTATAGAAACTTATAAACCCTAGGGGCTGGTTTTGACATAACTCGAAAGTTATATAAGCCCTAGGGACCATACTTGCGATTTACTAAAACTCTAAACCTTAGGGGTATATTTTTCCAAATACCGAAAGTAATATAAGCCCTAAGGGCTGTTTTGTAATTATTATAAAACCAAGGACTTAGGTACAATTTAAATTAAGTTTTATTAATATTAATTAATATAATTAATAAACTAAAAGGTTTAAACGGTAACTTGTGAAACGTGGATGACTATTTTTATACAATTGAAACTTTAAGGGTTTTTATGAAAACATTATTTTTATATAAGTCCTAAGAAAATAAAAATCATTTTATTTAAATTATTAAACCTTAATAATTAAAACAAAGGTAAATATACGTTGATGACGTATAGTCCCTAGCCGGGTCTTGGAACCGGGCCAGGGGTACTACCCGTATCCAGCATGTCACAAATAAGTTGCATCAATGTTACTTTGGACTTATTGGTTCCGGGTAATGATGGCCGGATGAACTGTATGTGACCCGCGACCCAGTACGCCTGGCAAGGGTTAGACAAAATTACAACCTAATTAGGATTGTGATTCGTCCTAAAGTAAAGGATATTCACTAACAATGATTAGAAGATAACAATCAACCAATTTTGGTAGTTATCTTTTACTTGGGGCCTAGGATTCGGTAAAGCCCAATAGGGACTTTATCGCCTATATAAGGAACCCCCGAGGGTTCCACAAAGGTACGATTTCATTCAGACTCTCACATCTTACCGTTTACTAACCCTAAAACTGATTACTTACTCTCACGTCAGAGTCTAATCGTGGGATACGTTCCCACGGTAAGCCTAACAGCGTGTTGTTTAGTGTGCATGATCTCAACCATACATTCACTTGGTGCAAGATCTGGAGCCTCCTACACCCAAATTAAACCTAGTTCGGGTCAAGCTAGGTCCATCCAACTTTTGTATCAACAAGTTGGCGCCATTCGTGGGACCCTACACTAAACTATGCTCTACCAGCAACGAAGGGAAACCCTAATCCGGGATACCAGAAGAACGTTGGCCGGAAGTTAGGTACGGAAACCCCGACCATCTAGTCCCCAAGGGGGGAGCAAGAGCAGGCCCATATCAAAACGTAGCAAACCAACCCCCACGAGGGATAGACACACAATTCAGTACCCCTGCACCAACCATAGTGGTAAATAACCCAGATCCAGGGTCAGCACCAATACCTCCTAACAAAGAGAGGTCGCGACCTCCAATTATGGAGACTGAAGTCGACACAGTCATCCAAGACGTTAGTGACGGGAGTATCAAAGATTATGTGACGCAAAATTTGAATCAATTTTTCAAGTCATAACGGAAAGGAAGAATTTGGGAAGGAACCTCCAGGCCAGACTGAACTTTGATAGCGTTGCGGGTGACACACCCAAGCGGTCACAAAAAAGGAACATAAAACATCGGGCGGATGCACCTCCCCGAGTCGAGGAACACCCTCAACCGCGTAATGTCTTCGAACACATTAGAGACAGAATACTCGAGGATCTCAAGGCGAATCACGGGGATGCAAACCTCTCGGACGACTCAATAGAGCACGCTGCCCAAAGACGTCTCGAGAAAATACCCGTGGCGTTAGTGTCTTTGAGAGGAAATACCCTCCCAAAGGAAGAGATATCACCCCTCCACCACTAACTAGCAACTACCATAGTTGCTCTAGACGCGAAATGCGCTTACCCAGTAATGATCCGTCCGGATCAGACTCTGATGACCTTCATCCTAGACGTCGTAGGGTGAGATACCCCTCTTCAGAATCCTCAAACTGCAGCAGGGAACGCAGGAGGCAATCACGACACCGCTCCTATCGCTAGGATGAAGATCTTTCTCTTCCATGGTGCCGGAAGAAGGAGGATGTATTCACAAGTCACATTCGGGATTACTCCAAGGACAAAAAGCGACGCATGCCCACCTTCTTGAAAACTTACGATGGATCCGGATGACCATCTAAAAGTGTTTGAAACACAAGCAAAGATTGAGAGGTAGCCTATGCCTATGTGGTGCCAGATGTTCAGTTCAACTCTCATTGGGAACACACGCGACTGGTTCGAAAGACTCCCACACCGAAGCATCGATAACTTTGATGAGTTGCGAAGCGATTTCAGAAGGAATTATACTCAAAGAAAGAAGTATGACAGAGACCCTGTTTCACTGGCTACAGTGAAACAAAAGCACGGGGAGTCCACGAAATACTTCAAAGAGCGCTTCAAAGACGAGTGCACAAAAATCAAGGCATGCGCTAAGGTTTTAAAGATATCCGACTATATGCACGCCATAACGGATAAGGAACTAATTAGACGTCTGAATGACAAGCGTCCTGAAACATTCGATGAATAAATGAAAAGGTTTAGATCCTTTGTGGAAGGGGAAACCGCGGTCTCAGTAGCCTATCTCACAAAAGGAATCCAGGGTTACCGAAATCACGACCAACCCAAAAAGTAATCAAACCAGTCCAGTGGAAGGAGCCTTGACTATCGTGGTCAGCAAAGGGGAGGACGAGCTGGCGATAGGTTTACCCCTTTAAAAATGTCTCCACGATAGATATTATTGTCTGAGGGTGCAAACTTTCTAAGACCACCTCCTATGACAACTCTAGTCGATCGCCGTTAGGGGAATCGTTTCTACGAGTTCCATAATGATAAAGGCCACGAAACCGATGAGTGCATTTAGTTAAAAAAGTATATCGAGTACCTGGTAAAATAAGGACTGCTCAAACACCTCGCCAAAGATTGTAAGGATCGGAAGGAAAACAAAAAGTATGACAGAAAATATCACCCAAAAGATAAGCCAACTACCATATTCATGATACAATCATGGCAGCGCATAACTAAACAGGAAGTCAGCCAGGAATTTCCACGCTACAAGCAGATTTCGTTTCCCCCCATCACGGCAAGTAACGTGGCCCAAGGGCCCCTTACCATCAAAGTGAACATAGGAGACCATAATGTCCGTCGCATGTACATCGATGGAGGGTCGTCAATGGAAATACTCTATGAACATTGCTTAGCACGGCTACAACCGGAGGTGAAAAATACAGTTGATGCCGGCCACTTTGCCCCTCATTGGCTTCAGCGGAGAAACCATCTGGCCTCTAGGTCAGTTGCGGCTCCTAGTAACCATTGGGGACGACGAGCACTCAACCACAACATGGATGACCTTCATGGTGATACGTTCACCATCTCCGTACAACAGCATTATTAGAAGGCCGCGGATATTAGCTATCCTGGTCGTACCATCCATGGCGCATGGCATTGTTGAATTCCCTGTGGAAGGAGGAATAGTCACCAATTTCAATACAGTTGTACCACCATCAAAATGTCAAGCAATAACCGTACCAGCACAGCCAATTCCCAAGCGGAAGGAACAACTACCACAAATTTGGAAAGTAGCAATCCATCCAGACTATCAAGATCAAGAGATAGCGTTTGGAGGAAATTTAATAGATAAAGAAAAGAGCGTATGTGCGGCTTGCTAAAGGCAAACCTAGATGTATTAGCTTGGGAACCAAAGGACATGACGGGTGTACCACGTTCGATAGCAGAGCATAAGTTGCAAATCCGACCAGGGTATCCCCTCGTAAAGCAAAAGAAATGAAGACAGGCCCCGGAACGAAGCCAAGTAATACTACAAGAAGTTAAGAAGCTGGGTAACGCAGGCATTATGCGAGAGGTGTATTACCATGATTGTATATCTAATCCGGTCATGGTAAAGAAACACAACTGAACTTGGCGTATGTGTGTTGACTTCATAGATCTCAACAAAGCATGTCCGCAGGACTGATACCCACTTCCAGAGATTGATTAGAAAGTGGAATATTTATGTGGGTATCCCTTCAAATGTTTTTAGGATCCATACAAGGGATATCACAAATTCAGATGGCCGAGGAGGATGAGGATAAAACAGCGTTCCATACTAGCCAGGGTGTCTATTGTTACACTAAGATGCCTTTGGCCTTAAGAACACAGGGGAAACCTATCAAAGGTTGGTCGATAAAGCATTTGACAACCAAATTGGGCATAACCTGGAAGTCTACATTGACGACTTAGTCATCAATATCCATACGAGGGATGGGCTCATCAGAGATATTGAAGAAACTTTTGCCATGTTGCGACATATCAGTATAAAGCTAAACCTAAAGAAATGCACATTTGAGGCTACGGAAGGAATATTCTTGGGGTACATGATTGATCCAAATGGGAGCAAACCATGCCCAAAACAAGACGGGGGTCGTGATACAGCTACCATCCCCAAGGACGCGTAAGGAAGTACAGTCTCTTAATGGTAAGTTGGCAGGACTAAATAGGTTCTTATCCAAATCTGCAGAAAAATTGTTACCTCTCTTCAAAACACTCAAGAGGTGTGTGAGGAAGGGTGACTTTAATTGGATGAAGGAAGTAGAAATAGCCTTTAATGAACTCAAGAAAAAGTTGGCATCCCTCCTAATGTTGGTCGCACGCGACCTAAGGAGGAACTCATAATATACGTATCAGCCACTCATGGCGCAATCAGCACCGTCTTAATGACGGATAGGGACGCGATGCAGATGCCCATTTACTTTGTTAGCAGGGCACTACAAGGACCGGAGCTGAACTACACACCAATGGAAAAGCTGGATTTACCGCTAGCATATGCCACAAAAACGGTTGCGCCAGTACTTCCAGACGCATCCTATTGTGGTAATTACTGACCAACCAATCAAACAGGTCATATCAAGGCCGGACACAGCAGGACGTTTGCAAAAATGGAGTGTTCTGTTGGGGGAACATAATATTTCATATCGGTCTCGTATGATGATTAAAGGACAAATCTCGTCTGACTTTATAATAGAGAAGCCGGAGGAGGAAAGTATAGAGACTCCTAAGGAGGAGAAGCTCCAAGACCATGGGTCTTATTCATAGAAGGATCTTCATACACGGTTGGATCTGGCGCAGGCCTTATCCTTACCATTCTGGAGGGTATGAAATTCACATATGCCCTACGATTCGAATTTATAGCGACAAACAATGAAACTGAGTATGAAGCCTTGACCGTAGGCTTGAGAATAGCTGCCCAGATTGGGGTATGAAACCTGGAAGCACATGTCGACTCACGTCTAGTCGCAAACCATATTCTTGGGGAGTATGAGGCCAAAGAGGGTAACATGATCCAATACCACGAAAAGGTAAAATCCCTCATTAGAGGATTCACCAGGTTTACCATTAAACAAGTACCTAGAGGTGAGAACAAGAAGGTGGACGCCTTGAGTAAAATCGCATCCAAAAAAGTGTTGGTGGAAATACTCAAAGATAAGTCAATTGTGGGAGAGGAAACTCTGTCCATAGTCGAGGAGGAGGGATGATACTAGGCTTTTGACACCCCGTATAAAATTTAAAGTTCGAAAGTTTTCCTTGTGAACAAGGACTTTACTTAGTTAAAAATTAAAGTTCTTTGTCGTGTGTCTAATCGAATTGATCTAGGTTCTCTATGTGACTCTAATGTTCTTTGGTGAAACAAAAATATGTCGTTGTAGTATTTAAAATAAAAGTGCAAAACAATGAAAGTAAAAGTGCAATTAAAGTTAATCTAAAACTAATTAAAGTAAGTGCAATTATTTAAAACGTTAACTGAAATTAAAAGGCACTAAACGTAAATAACGCAAACTTAAAACTATCTAAGGCAAACTTAAAACGCGACTAAAACTGAAACTAAGGCAAGGCTAAAATAAATCTAAGGTAAAATTAACTTAAAGTGCGACTAAGGAAAAGGCGGGAAAAATAAAGCTTCAAAATAAAAATCAAAGACAAAAACTAAAAAGAACCTGAATATAGCTCATTCGGGATAATCCTTCGTTCGGAACAATCACTCGTCCGGAATGTCACCTTCGTTTGGAATGATTCTTCTTCACTCGGAATATTGCCAAAATCCTTGATCCGGAACAAATTATTCTGAATATGTCACTTATCCAAAACAATCCTTCATACGGAACTTTGCTGATTCGGAACTCTTCCGAATAAATTGGCTTGACTCGGAACTTCTTGAGTTCCGAATGAAACAATCTTGAGTCGGAACTCCTTGATTCGGAACTCTTCCGAATGAACAAGAAGATGTTGATCCGGAACTTTCGTTCGGAAGTTCTCTGAAGTAGTTGATTCGGAAGTCTTCCGAATAAGTTGTTTGACTCGGAACTTTGGTTCGGAAGTCTTTGATTCGAAACTCTTACGAATGAAGCTTGATTCGGAACTTTTGGATGTTCCGAATAAACACCCACTGGTTCGGAACTTTTGCTCGTTCGGAAGTTTCTTGATTCGGAAGTTCTTAATCCCAAGCCTTCGTTCGGAACTTATAATGTTCCGAATGAAGCTCAAAGCCTTGGTTCTGAAGTCTTATTCGGAACTCATCCGAATGAACAAGAAACCTTGGTTCGGAAGTTTTCCTTGTGAACAAAGACTTGATCCAGAACTTTCCTGGGAATCACAACAAGAGAAACAAACACCCCAGAAGAACAAGGGATTACAGTAACAACGAATCTAACCACAAATTAATCAAAATCAAACAAAAGATTTAACCAAACTAATAACAAAACAACAAATAATCATAAACAAACAATCTATATCAATAAAACTAACAAATCTAACCACAATAATCAAAACCCACTTTGATCAAAATAAAAACATGAACATGAACACAAACATAAACATAAAAAATCAAAGATTAAGAAAGGTAGATAAGAGATTAACAAGATAAAATAAAGATTGACAAGAATTAAATGGAAACTTACTTGAAATTAAAGGAATTTAAGGTGCAAGACAAGGTATTTTAAATTTGACAAGTATTTAAATGTGCATAAATTTAAATGTGCATGAAAGTAAATGTGGAAGACTAATTGTCACACTTAGCCAACAACGAAAATAATTAACTAGCCTAATCTATATATAGGGGAGGATTAGGAATCTTCCTCCCCTCCTTCCTTTCTTCTTAATTGCGTCATTAGGTCCTTAAGCCTTTCATTCTTCATTAATTGCACCATTAGTCCTTTATTCTTCTAATCTTCTTTAAACTTGGACTCTAATGACTTGTGGCTCGGGATTTCTTTTGAACTAGTCTTTTAATTCTTCAATAAAATAGACTTGAGTTCCTCGGCTTTTAGTCAACTTCCGTCTTTTGACTTTTTCTTCGATAAATCTTCAGAATTGGTCTTGGACTTCCGTTCTTTTTGCACTCTTGACTTCTTGACTTCGTCTTTTCATCTATTTATTCAATAAAAGCCCGTGAATGCCCGTGTTTTCTCCACTTTTCATCTTTTCGTCCTAAATCACAACAAAAACATAAACCACGCATAATTCCGACATAAAAGACATAAAATACACGTTTTGGCTCGGTTATTATTGTAATTAAGTGGTAGAAAGGATGGGTGTTTAGACACCTATCAAATCCCCTACACTTGACCATTGCAATGTCCTCATGCAATGCATTAGTTACAAAGCACGTTTACATGTTTCATCATAATCAATCCACGTTGGCTTTTATTAAAGAGATAGAAAATTATAAACTTTCAAAGTAAAGAAATCAAAAGCATACCTTGGGTTTTGGAAATGTCATGAATAATCATCATCCTCAAGTTTTCACTTTCTCCAAACCAAGCTTAAAAACGAGATCATTGTTATTATAAGTTAGTAAACTAACACGAACTCATGTGGGCCAATTACTCACTTAGACTCCCTTATTCCTAGGTGTATCTCTTATATTTTATTGTTGTCTTGAATGATCACGAGGATGCATTGTTGACTTATTTCGATAGTTTATTAGGCCGAAAATAAAGTGAACGATTTAATCAATAGTTAGCTAAAGGACAAAATCTTTTAAAGCTGCTTCTCGTGATCTCATAAAGTTCATATCTTGGCATAACTCGCTTCGCGATTTGAGACCTTTCTCGGACCGATATTTGGCAGCGACTTCATACTTCAAACCTTGAGAGATGTTCATGAAATTATGGTCTTCTCTTCATAATGGAATTTCTTCACTTGAAGTTTTGAGAGATACATACTTGGACCACGACTTCTTCATTTTTCTCCAATCTTTATTTTGGACTTTGATATACAACGATCCACCTCCTTTTATGACTTGGATCTATTTATCCTCATACCTTGTTAGGGTCTTTTCGGATACACTTCTCCATGACTTTTGGGGAGTATTTGCTTTTCGTCGTGTGTCTCGATCCTTCATATTCATTTTCGATAAATGATTCTTCACATCACTTTGGATCTTTAGCAACAAAATATAGCCCTCATGCCTTGTTAGGGCCTTTTCGGACTCGCCAATCTTCGCGTCCCGCTTCAATAAGTTATGCCTTGGCTATGAACTCTAATCCATACCGAGAAACTTTTAAACGATCTTGGGCTAGAAGCTAAGTAACTTTTCAAATCGTACAACCTTATTTATTGCAGATAAATTTATTAGTAGGCGATGGGAGAATAGGCTTATAATTAACTCACATAAATTCACGAAAGAATACCAAACTTATAATTGACTCTATCATCTCTCGTTCTCCATAGTTTAAAATCTCAGGGAATGAGACTCGTGGATGCTTAGCCTAATAAGTAAAAGTTTTGGGTTTTCGAGTCGCCTATAGGATCTTGCAAATTCTTAGACTTTTTCAAGTTTAGAAATCGCGTTTTAAAGTTCCCTTGATAAACGACTCTCTAGGATCAATTATAGGAACTTGCGAAAAGTTCTTGTTCTTAACCCATGAGAGTTAAGACTTTCGCGTTTTATAGCTCCCTATATAAAAGCCTAGCAAAACTTGACTTAAACACGTTAAGGATACTAGCTAGAGTAAACTAAGATAAGTAAACTCGGGTTGAGTCAAAAGATTCACAACGTTTGAAAATTAAAATCACTTTATTAAAATTTATTCTAACAAAGAAGGAAAAATAACTATACAAAGGTAAAACTAATAGGCCAAAATAGATCAAAAATTTTGAAAAATGTCGAAAAATTGATTTTCCGGTTAAAATGAGGGCAAATACAAGGAAAAGAGCCACTTAACTTCGATAGAAGTCCCCCCTACACTTAAGATAAACATTGTCCTTAATGTTTAAGCATGTGGGAGTAAATTCCCCTACACTTAGGACATTGTGCACTTTGTTTAAATCTCGCTAAGGAAGAGACAACTAAAGAGATTCCTATTTTAATATTGAGAAAATATAAAATAGTGAATCGAAAAGAGTTTAGGATAGAACCGGGAAAATGGAACACGGAATCACGGGTCGTCAAGAATCATCAAGAGTGGATCATTGAAGCTCGAATCCATGATTAAGAAGTGAGGAGAGGAAATAGCAAACCAACGGGTCTCCCCTACACTTATGATAAAGAAAGCTAAAAGATAGATGCATGGGTTGCCTCCCAAGAAGCGCTTGATTTTTGTTAACCGAGTCGTGAGCCTGACTCGACCTTGATTATCAACGGAAGAAGCATGAAACATATCCACCAGGATCAAAGACATAGTTTTCGTCCATCAAATAGCACAAGCTTAAGGCGAACAAGGCAAGCCAAAGAAGAGTAGGCAAGGTTCCCTTAAGCAGCGATGGAGGACGGTGGAAGCAAGGTTGAAGTGGTGCAAGCAGATTTCCATAAGTTCCAAAGATATTTCCTTTTATTTCATCAGGTGGATACTGAGATGGCTTAAAGATTTGAATACCAGGGTCGAACACCTTTTCCTTTAGGGGAAAATAGCACTCAGGCTCAGCAGAGTGGGAAGAAGATCCGCGAAGAAGCACAACCTCGTCCTCAGATGATGGACAAAGAGGTGTTAACTCATACGTGCTGCGGATATTGGTGTCGATCGGTTTCTTCTCCTTAGAAAGAATGTGATTCAAATCCAAAGTAGGATCAAGACGATAATCTTCAAAGTCATAAGGAGGAGCATCACTCTCATGAGGGAAGTAAGTGTTGAGAAACGTAGAGAAGTCTTCCTCAAATGAGTAATCGTCCAAAGTAGGATCGAGTGATGGCGGAGGATCTTCATCATGTGAAGAATCGCTCGAAAGAGTATCAGCCTCATCGAAATCATCATACGTGGGTAGGTCGGGATACTCAGAAGTAAGGTCATCATAATCATCTGAATCTGAGCTAGAATCATCATCATCATAAGCATCAAAGACCGGTGGAGAATCATAAATGGGAGAAGCTTCCAAAGTAGAGAGAGAATCATCCACATCATCTTGAAAAAGTGGATTATCAATAGAAGAATCGAATAGAGGATTGTTGTAGACGGTAAAATCATCGAGCACATTAATCATATTCACTGATTCTCGGCCTCCAAAGGATTTGCTTGTAAGCTTTCCCATTTTAAAAACTTGTGCATCATCCCCGACTCTTAAGATTAACTCACCTTCGGCAACATCAACTAAAGCTCGTCCGGTTCTCAAGAATGGCCGACCAAGTATTAAAGGAATACGAGGGTCCATTTCATAATCAACAACGACAAAATCGACCGGGAAAGTAAATGTGCTAACTTTAATGAACACGTCTTCGGCTATACCAACGGGGTAAGCGAGAGTGCGATTTACAAGTTCAAGAGTCATTTTTGTTGGAGTGAGGTCGGGCAATGATAGTGTTTTCCAAGTACTCAAAGGCATCAAATTAATACTAGCCCCGAGATCAGCAAGGGCAGTAAATTCTTCAGTTTTGTTGAAAACGCAAGGCAACACAAAACGACCGGGATCTCCAAGCTTTTCTGGAAGTTCTTTAAGAATAACTGCAGAGCAGTTTTCATTTAAGCGTGTGTTGGCGAGTTCAATCAGCTTCTCCTTCTTGTTAAGCAATTCCTTAAATGCTTTGATAAATTTGGGCATGTGGACAAGTGCTTCAAGAAAGCTAATGTTGAAGTTCATCTGAGAAATCATCTTCACATAGCGTGTCACTTTGGAGTCCTCCTTGGTTAACAGTTTGGTCTTGCCTAAACGAGATGGATAAGGGATATTGGGTTTGGGTAGTGAGGGTGCAGGCGTAGCAGGTACAGGTTTAGATGTTGAAGGTTCCTTGCTAGATACATCGTCATGACAAGGCGGAGACGGTAATGGTGCACTAATACTAGGTGTAGGACGAGTAGGGATACATGGTGGTGGAGGAGGTGTAGATGATGGGGGTGGGATTGGTGGATCGACAATGGTAATCCCACTACGAGTAGTAATAGCACTCACATTAGCTCGCGGATGGGTGACGGTGTTTGAAGGTAGAGAACTCGAAGAAGAAGGTTGAGCTGCGGGCAAGAAACTAGCAAGCATATTCTTCAAATCATTGGTTTGATTGCTGAAGGAGGATTGGATATTATCTCGAAGCTCGGATCTAATCTCATTTCCTTGCTTTGTGATATCTCCTTTAAGATTGATAATTTGGCTCTGCAGATTCTTGATTTGGTCACCTTGGGTTCTCATGATGGCTTCAACATCGGGAGTAATGGGTGGGGTTTGTTGGGCGGGTGGGTGATAAGGATTAGAAGCTCTTGGTGGGATTTGGTTTCTTCTATTGTAGTTGTTGGCGGGGTTTTGGTTTTGAGGAGAAAAACCGGGTGAAAGGTAATTGTTGGACCGGTAACTCAGCAGATTTCTATCCCCTTGAGGTCGAGCTTGGTAATTTTCCGGTGAATAATTACCATAAGCTGCATACACATTTTCTGGATTTCCTTGTGTCGAAGGACAATCGGTGTATGAGTGAGGACCGCCGCATGTTTCACAAGGATTAGCAACCACTTTAACTTGTTGTTGTTGTTGGTTTGAAGCGAGAAGCGTGATACTTTTGCTCATTTCAGTCATCATGCGGGTGAGTTCGGTCATATCAGGGTTTGTTGAGGTGGAAGAAACAGTGACTCTCGGGTTATTATTTGAAGAAGCAGAGGAATCACGATTTTTATGATGAGTAGTCATGTTCTCAATAAGCTCTCTACACTCCTCGGGTCTCCTTTTCATGAATGTGCCACCGGCGGCTGCATTAATCGTATCACGATCTCGAAAAGTTAATCCGTTGTAGAAAGTATCAATTAAGGTTACAGGGAGCATGTTGTGGTTTGGACGACGATCAATTAAGACATTATATCATTCCCAAGCATCAAAAAGAGATTCATCGGGATCTTGCATGAAACCACTGATTTGATTGCGAAGGCTCGTGACCATGGATGGTGGAATGTAGCGCGACAAAAAACGTTGAGTCATGTCATCCCAAGTGTGAATAGAATTCTTCGGGAGACGATCAAACCATTTCTTGGCATGATGCGATAAAGTATGTGGAAAGAGTTGTAGGCGAAGAACATCCATTGTGGCACCAGGCAACTTCATGCTTTGGGTGATTGTAATGAACTTGTCGAGGTGTTTGTTGGCATCATCATCAGGCAATCCACGGAATGGGTTAGTTTGCACTTGCTGAATCATGTGGTGCTTCAACGAAAAATCAGGAGCGTTGATTTGCATCGGCGCAATCGGTCCTCCTCGTCCAAACATAGTTGGTTGACAAAGCTCCTCCATTGTCCGAAGATCGGGCTGTGGAAGAACATTGTTGTTATTGTTGAGGTGCGGTGGAATATTGTTCTTGACACCTGACATACTTAAATCTTCTCGAGTCTCGGGCTCTTGATAATTAGAAGATCTAGTACGCATACACCTGAAAATGCAAAAGAAAAAGAAACCAAACACAAAGACAATATATATACACAATAAAGATAAAATCTTTTTGGATTTTTGAAATTTTTAATTTTTATGGATTTTTTGAATTTTTTATGCAAGAAAAGTAGCGCTCACAAGTGAACGGATCCCAAAAAGCAACGCTTCTTTCATAGAAAACCGTTATTCTTTACGAAAAGAGCCGGCAGCGGCGCCATTTGATACTAGGCTTTTGACACCCCGTATAAAAATTAAAGTTCGAAAGTTTTCCTTGTGAACAAGGACTTTACTTAGTTAAAAATTAAAGTTCTTTGTCGTGTGTCTAATCGAATTGATCTAGGTTCTCTATGTGACTCTAATGTTCTTTGGTGAAACAAAAATATGTCGTTGTAGTATTTAAAATAAAAGTGCAAAACAATGAATGTAAAAGTGCAATTAAAGTTAATCTAAAACTAATTAAAGTAAGTGCAAGTATTTAAAACGTTAACTGAAATTAAAAGGCACTAAACGTAAATAACGCAAACTTAAAACTATCTAAGGCAAACTTAAAACGCAACTAAAACTTAAACTAAGGCAAGGCTAAAATAAATCTAAGGTAAAATTAACTTAAAGTGCGACTAAGGAAAAGGCGGGAAAAATAAAGCTTGAAAATAAAAATCAAAGACAAAAACTAAAAAAAACCTGAATACAGCTCATTCGGGATAATCCTTCGTTCGGAACAATGACTCGTCCGGAATGTCACCTTCGTTTGGAATGATTCTTCTTCACTCGGAATATTGCCAAAATCCTTGATCCGGAACAAATTATTCTGAATATGTCACTTATCCAAAACAATCCTTCATACGGAACTTTGCTGATTCGGAACTCTTCCGAATGAATTGGCTTGACTCGGAACTTCTTGAGTTCCGAATGAAACAATCTTGAGTCGGAACTCCTTGATTCGGAACTCTACCGAATGAACAAGAAGATGTTGATCCGGAACTTTCGTTCGGAAGTTCTCTGAAGTAGTTGATTCGGAAGTCTTCCGAATAAGTTGCTTGACTCGGAACTTTGGTTCGGAAGTCTTTGATTCGAAACTCTTCCGAATGAAGCTTGATTCGGAACTTTTGGATGTTCCGAATAAACACCCTCTGGTTCAGAACTTTTGCTCGTTCGGAAGTTTCTTGATTCGGAAGTTCTGAATCCCAAGCCTTCGTTCGGAACTTATAATGTTCTGAATGAAGCTCAAAGCCTTGGTTCTGAAGTCTTATTCGGAACTCTTCCGAATGAACAAGAAACCTTGGTTCGGAAGTTTTCCTTGTGAACAAAGACTTGATCCGGAACTTTCCTGGGAATCATAACAACAGAAACAAACACCCCCGAAGAACAAGGGATTACAGTAACAACGAATCTAACCACAAATTAATCAAAATCAAACAAAAGATTTAACCAAACTAATAACAAAACAACAAATAATCATAAACAAACAATCTATATCAATAAAACTAACAAATCTAACCACAATAATCAAAACCCACTTTGATCAAAATAAAAACATGAACATGAACACAAACATAAACATAAACATAAAAAATCAAAGATTAAGTAAGGTAGATAAGAGATTAACAAGATAAAATAAAGATTGACAAGAATTAAATGGAAACTTACTTGAAATTAAAGGAATTTAAGGTGCAAGACAAGGTATTTTAAATTTGACAAGTATTTAAATGTGCATAAATTTAAATGTGCAGGAAAGTAAATGTGGAAGACTAATTGTCACACTTAGCCAACAACAAAAATAGTTAACTAGCCTAATCTATATATAGGGGAGGATTAGGAAGCTTCCTCCCCTCCTTCCTTTCTTTTTAATTGCGTCATTAGGTCCTTAAGCCTTTCATTCTTCATTAATGGCACCATTAGTCCTTTATTCTTCTAATCTTCTTTAAACTTGGACTCTAATGACTTGTGGCTCGGGATTTCTTTTGAACTAGTCTTTTAATTCTTCAATAAAATAGACTAGAGTTCCTCGGCTTTTAGTCAACTTCCGTCTTTTGACTTTTTCTTTGATAAATCTTTAGAATTGGTCTTGGACTTCCGTTCTTTTTGCACTCTTGACTTCTTGACTTCGTCTTTTCATCTATTTCTTCAATAAAAGCCCGTGAATGCACGTGTTTTCTCCACTTTTCATCTTTTCGTCCTAAATCACAACAAAAACACAAACCACGCATAATTCCGACATAAAAGACATAAAATACACGTTTTGGCTCGGTTATTATTGTAATTAAGTGGTAGAAAGGATGGGTGTTTACACACCTATCAAGGGACCTATGTGGATGACCCCGCTCATCGAATACTTCACAAATGAAACACTCTCAAAGGACAAAACTGAAGCCCGCCGAATCTGGCGAAAGGCGTAGGGGTTTGAGGTCCGTAACGGGATTCTATACAAGAGATCATTATTGCAACCCTGGTTACGTTGTGTCAGACCAAAACAAGCGAGCTACGTGATTAGTGAAATTCATGAAGGGTCCTACATTATGCATGTGGGCCCCAGGTCAGTCGTGGCAAGAGCCCTACAGACGGGATACTATTGGCGACCATGCATAAGGACGCACGAGACATCATACTAAGGTGTAATGATTGTCAAGTGCACAGGCCAGTACCACGTCACCCACAACAAAAGTTAACACCAATCACATCCCCATGGCCATTCTACAAGTGGGGAATTGACATAGCAGGACCATCCTGGTGGCAACGGGAGGTGTTAAAATTTTAATAGTCTCTATGGATTACATTGCCCAATGGATCGAAGCCAAAGCAATGGCAACAATTACGGGCAAACAGGTAAAAACGTTTGTGTGTGAGAATATTGTATGCCGCTGTGTCATGCCAAGGGAGATAATCTCTGACAATGGCAAACAGTTCGTAGAAAATCCATTTAGGGATTGGTGCGCAGCGTTGAATATCATGCATCATTTCGCATCTGTTAAGCACCCGCAGACCAATGGTTTAGTAGAGCGTGCGAATCAAAGTCTGGGAGAAGGAATTAAGACACGTCTGGATGACAAAAGTGCCAAGTAGGTCGATGAGCTACCACATTTGTTGTGGTCGCATCGAACAAAGATCAAAACCTATAATGGAGACACCCCATTCGCATTAGCGTACAACACTGAAGCAGTAATACCAGTTAAAATTGGAATGCCAACAATCCGCACAGCGGCAATGAACGTTACCATAAACGATGAGGAACAACGGGTTAACTTAGATCTATTAGAGTAAAAACGAGAATTGGTCAGCAATCAATGAGGTGAAAGCTAAAGCAACAATGAAAAGGTAATATGATGATAAGGTGAAGGGTGTATCCTTCAAGCCAGGAGACTTTCTTTATCGGGAAAATGAAGCAAGTCGTGATGAGAACACAGGGAAACTTGGCCCAAAGTGGGAAGGACCGTATGAAATCACAGATGCTTTGGGCAATGGTGCGTACAGGTTGCGCGACATTGGTGGCCGAGACTTAGGTCGCACATGGAACATCAACAATCTCAAAAAGTGCTATCTTTAAAGGCTATGCCTTTCACATGGACATCTCGCTATAGTCAGCACTAATAAGGTCCATGTCATTCTTTATGTTTTTTCTAGGAATCATTTGTCTTAGGGTTTTTTCAGTTTGTCTCAAAAAATCGTGAACGTAAAAATAAATGACCGTGGTGCCTAGCTAGCTCCACGGCTATTTCTTGTTCAAATTTTCTTTTTCTTTATACTAAAGAATTATTTGTTTTTGTTTCCTTATTCAAATGCATTCATCAAACCGTACATGTACTATTCGTTTCCATGGTAAGCAAGAGGATTGAGTGAACCTACTAATTCAACTTGTCGAATAAGAGGGATGCAACCCCATCAGCCACAGATAATGAATCCTTACTAGACACCTTATTTGCAAGACGTTGTAATAAGTTTGGGCATGCTGCATTGACAAAATAAGCGGACATGCGTAAAGACACACGGTGCACATCTAGTAATACGTAATACTTAGTCTTTTCTCTAAGATGTATTATGGCGTTCATGAGAAAGATATATATTTATCTAAACACATTGAATGTGAACCACAAAAGATAAGTATATATACAAAATGTCATGGACATCCACGGCTGAATATTACAAATAAACATAAGTGTTTTAATAGATACATATGAATTGTTCATCATTTAGGGAGCATGGACTCTCTAAGTTCCTTCCTTTGTTGGGTAATTGATGCTAAGTTAGACCCTCTCGACGCGGCATCATCCTCCAACAATAAGGTCAATCCGGGTCTAGTAGGGGCTGTCACGTGTAACACCTCCAAAGTGGTCAAATGTAGCGGAATAGTAATTTGGGGTAACTTTGGTGAATCGATAGCACACAGTATATAGACCAATGATCATAATTGTCATTAAACTATATTACATGGATTTAATTATGAAAATTAAGTAAATTGTCTTGAAATCAACATTTAACATTTTTTTAAGTAATATCCCAGCCCAATGGTAACATAATGCTTCCTATGATGCTGGAAATCCAAGTGCACATGAACCTGCTTATTTTCATAGAAAAAAATATAAAGTAATATGTGGGGGTCAACACGAGGTTGGTAAATTCATAGGTTTAATTTATAATTAAAGGTACTGATATGCAAAACACCACGAAAGTAGTAGAGCTCTAAGCTCAATACTATAGTAGTTCCTATTTCCCTTTAATAGAAGCTAGACAAGTGATCAGAGGCCTATGTGGATCGTTCCTAAGAAGTACCCCTTTAGTCTGACAATGTATAAAAGTCTGGTGGCCTTGGCCTAGGCTAGGTGAGAGCTACTCACACAAACTTGGATTGTCAATCCCCAAATAAATCTATTTATAACATTTCGCGCTACACCATTAAATATTACAGTCCACTGGAATGGGGCAAAACAATAGGCAATAAATAAGTTGCGGACCCGTGAAATGTTTGTATATACAATAATTAGTATGATTTCTTCCCCAGTTATAAAAGATGTAAAAATATGGGGCCATGAACTCACCTTATTGGTGATGCATTAGTGATAAGGTCACCGAATAGACTGTCACAATATGACCACGAAGCAGTAGAATTACCTAAGTAATTTATATGGGCTCAGTAAATGCACAAATAAAATGTACAGATAAATGCAGTTGATGAGAATGCATGATCCCAATTTAATAAGTGTTACTATTGTTAAACGTTAAACTTATAGTAAGTTATTGATATAGGTACATTTTTAGTTTCTAAAAAAGTATTTAACTTGTTTGAACGTCAAAAGGCGTAATTAATTAAATAAATGATTTTATTTAATTAAGAGTTCTAAAAATATAATGTTTCTCAAAAGTCCTTAGAGTTTCAGATGTACAAACTTTAGTCCTTCAGTTTACGTAAGTTTTCTAATATATCCTTTTTGTTTATTTAATTAAGTAATTAAAATAAACTTAATTTGATTTATTTCAAAACAATATTATTGTTATTTAAATTAAATTGTACTATGGTCCTTGTAAAAATAATAGATTCTAAAACAACCCCTAGGGTTTATAACATATTCGGTTAATGGCAAGAATTACCCCTAGGGTTTCGTCCATTAAGTTCATTTGCAAAGTTAGTCCTTGTTCGTTATACTAAATTCCAAACCAGCCCCTAGGGCTCATTTAAGTTTAGGTATATGGCAAAATTGGTCCCTAGGGTTTATAACTTTCGGGAAAAGGCAAAATGCGTCCCTAGGGCTCGTTTGAAGTTTGATAGTTGTCATAAATGCTCCCTTAAGTCTTGAAATTTATTAAAGGACACCAAACCAATATCTAGGGCTCGTTTAAAGTTTATAAAATGGAAACAATGGTCCTTTTTGTTTAATTAAGTTTCGGCTATGATAGATTCTACCCTTAAACTTTCAGAAAAATTCAATTTAGTCCCTAGACATTACAATAGTCAAGAAATGTATATAGGTAGTTTTATAACTTTGCAAAATAGTCTCATACTTTCACCTAATTCCAATTTTGGCACGAAAAGTCTAGGAATAGTGTTTTGAGGCTTAATGGGCTCGTTAAGCCCATTAGTGATTCGGTTTGGTTTCAAACTTAGTGGGCTCATTTCTTGGGCTTATCTAAGTTAATAAAATCTACTAAGCACTTAACTGATCCTAAATAAGTTAATTAAGTAAATTGGGCCTAGTGGCGTAGGCTTATACACGGCTTAATAATAAGCCATGTGTTATGGCTTATGGCTTATGGCTTAATTGATTTTAATGGTTTGTGGCTTATATGAAGGTCTTATCCAAGTAGCTTATTGCGTTTCAAGATAACTAGTTCATTAGGGATTTAAACAATCTTATCTTTTGATAACGCCCAAATCCAACATGTTTGTGGGAGCGTTATCTGTACTATTGTACATGTATATTGGTTATATCTATAATACTTTTGTGTATATTTGTGCCCAATTGTGTTTGAAAGTATTTGTGTAGCCAATTGTAGGAATAGAGTGTAAAACAACGCAAACATGGAGATTAATACGCGTACAAAGAATCCTTGTCAAGTTCAAGACCCGTGTACAAGTTACAAGTCTTCAAAGATCAATTTCGGGTGCAAGAACAAGTATTTCCAAGGAGCATACAAGTCACTCACCAAGAAGTTGTCACCAATAGAATCAAAGTTGCCACCAGCAAAACTCAGCCGACTTGCCACCAATAGGATTCAAGTGGCCACCCACATTTGTGTTGGCAGAATTTGTGTCTACATTCATGCAAGCTCAAGGGAGAACATACAAGAAGATTCTAGACTTCCTTTGGCTCCAAGCATTTGTCTTTGGCTACAAGCCAATCATTCACGTCTAGGCCTTAACTTTTCCTATAAATAAGACCCTTGGGGTCATGTAATCATATATCTCTTCACATAATCTCATTACTCTTTCATAACCACAAAATAACTCTCTCAACCTTGTACAAACCTCCATCCCCGGATTTGAGCAAGATGGTGCAAGAAAAGTCACTTTTGGAGTCCAAAAATCAAAGTTAACATCATGAAACTCTTAGGGATCATTACCCTAATCATCAGCAACATATTTCCACTTTGTAAGAATCTTAATTATGACTTATAAGACTATTATTTCAAAGTTTATTTCCTTGTTTATTAAGAGTAGCTAAACCTCATTCTACACTTGGTAGGATGATGTTTGTGGTATGAAGAAGTGGGTGTGATTGTGATTTATGTTTATTTCAATTTCAGTCTTTCCTTTGAACCATTAGTACTTATGTTTCATGTGACAATTGTTATCAAAACTTATATTGTTGGTAAAGATTTCATAGGTCGAAAGGGTTATTTTCTATCAACAAGTCATAGCCGGTTTGTCTATGATTGGCTATCTTTTGTATTGATCATTTCTTAAGAAGTTTTGATGATCAAGAAACATAATTATAAGTGTTATCAAAATCGTGAAATGATCGTAAATCGAATGTGTTGAAATTGGATTAATTCTTGAATTGAGTGATTGTGTCTAATGCTTGTTTTCTTTAACCAAAGTCTAGACAAAGATTAAAGCTATTGAAAACAATAGATTGTATTATCCATCTAATTATCATAATCATATTTTTTAAACGTGTCATCGCAATCATACCACTACGGATGCCTAAACTAGTCTTTACCAAGTGTTGCTTTAAATCTTATTATTAATCTCATCATTTTACTTGTTATTTGTTTGTCTACAATTGCTACAATCAACGATTATAGTTTTATTTTTGAATGATCATAGGTTTTCCAAATCCACGTGAACGATCTCGGTATTACCAAATAAAAGCTATACACAAACGAAAGGGTTATACTTGCCTGTGCGTTTTTAGTCAATCCGGTAATTCGTGTTTATAAATTTAAAACTTGTTCTCCAAATCCATTACGCCAGAAACGCATCAAGTTTTTGGGCCGCTGTCGGGGATTTTATTGTGTTCTTAGTTCCAAAATCATCCTATAATCAAACCCATTGTAGCGTTCTTATTGCCAAAAAGCCAAAAATCAAAAACTAAAAAAAAATCGTTTTTTTTTTGCAGCAGCATTGATTTTGCCGCCGGTAAAACCAATCTGCCGCTGGCAATATCACCATAGAAGTGATTTTGCCACACGGCAAAACCCTTCTTCCGACCTGCAAAATAGCCCGACCCACATTCTGCAGCCGGCAGACTCATAGTTGCCGCCGGAAACTTCTCCCACTTTTTCATAAAACATCTTTTGCCGACCGACAAAACCAAATCTGTTTATGATGGTAGTAAAATCATACACGGTAGAAACGACAAGTATTAAATTTTACGTTTTAGGAAAAACGCAAAACCGAATAAGTGCGAGTTCGTTCTCGGCGGAGGTGTGTTTGATTTAATTTAGGGATTAATTAAGTTTAAAAAAGTGTTTAGGTGGGAAAAACTTAACTAATTTAATAATCAATTTAGTTTAAGATAGTGGATTTAGGACGTGGATGGGAGGGGTGACGTGAGTGATGGTGATTGGGTGTTGGGAGTAAGTGGGTGAGGTGGCAGGTGGCTATTGGTGGGATGGAGTTCTGATGTTTGACAAAATGAGTCCCCCATATCCCAATTTGTTGTCACTTCATTTTAATCAGCTCAAAACTTCAATTCCCTTTATAAGAAAGTTTCCTTTTTTATACATTGGCCACCAAAAGTTTTCATAACTTGTTTCAAGGGCATTTAATGTAATTTGAGCAATCTTCAATGGCCAATCTTGTAATGTCTTGATAATTTAGGGACCCAAATGTAATTAATAAGTTTTACAAGGGTATAAAATGTCAAATCTTCAAAGTTGAGGGACCAATCTTGAAAAATCTTCAAACTTCAAGGACTTCTTTGGAAAAATCATGATCTGGGTCCGGTTCTTTGTGCGGCTTCGTTTCTCGTGTTCATTTAGCTTGATTCTTGTGATCTTTTGTTGATTTCACGATATCCGTTCCTAAAATACACAATGAACAAACACAAGCATATTTTGGGTTATTTTTATGATATTTTAAGCGTTTTAAGCTCGATTTGGACGATGAGACTATGTATAATTACAGTCTCATCAGTTTAAAAAAAAATAATTTTTTTATGTTTTTATTTTGTTTGGTTTATTTAATTTCTATTTTAGTTATTTTCCTACTAGTTATATTTTGTTTGTTTTTATTTTTGTTACTTGTAATCTTTTTCAAAAGTTCATCAAGAATTGCTTAGTCCATACACCGATCCCGAACGTTATATTCATCAATCTCGAAAGAAAACCCAAGAAGCAACCCTTTGTTTCTTTTGAAAACCGAACTTCAAAAACCAAAAACCCACCATTTGATAATATCTTGGACGTACTTGTCGTCTTATACCCATTTAACGATCTACCATTCCCAATGGGTGACGATCAATCCATGTGGGCAGCCAACCGAGTAGTAGCACCTAACCTCGAGGTTGCTATTGTTCAAGTTGAGCTTGGAGAAAACTTCACAGTGAAAGGTCATCACCTTTCAATGATCAAAGAACTCCAATTTGACGGACGTACGAGGGCCGATCCGCATAAGCACATATTCGAATTCATAGAAATATGTCGCATGTTCCGATATGGAGCCGACGTCAATGTATACAATATAATACTCAAACTCTTCCCATCATCTCTATCCAGAGATGCAAGAGTTTGGTATAATGAGTTGACGCCCGGTACCATTGAAACATGGGAACAAATGAGAACCGCTTTTGTTAGCCGTTTCTTTCCACCTGCCATGTACGAAAGACTCATGGGAGAAATCCGAGGTTTCACCCAATTTCCACAAGAAACAGTCATTGATGTGTGGAACCGAATGAAAGACCTACTTCGTAGTTGTCATGGACATGGTTTATTAAAAGGAACCATCATCTAAATCTTTTATCATGGTCTCAATGAACCGACGCAAGGAATCCTTTACGCCGGTGGACTCTTTCTCTATAAGACTCCCAACGAAGCATATCAATTGCTCGAGGACAGAGTTCTCTTAAATCTCGATTGATCCAAAGATAACCATTCCAAACGTTTCAAGAAAACCGTTGCTTTCGTTGAAAGTAGCAAAAATTCTAAACTCATGGAAAAGATGGACGCTCTCAAATCTAAATTCAACTCGCAATTCAAAACTATCAAACATGAAATGAAAGAGATGTGAGGCGAATGAACTCTTTGTGGAGGACCACACCCATGTACGGAGTATGATGACACACCAATAAGAGAACCACCACAAGAAGCAAACTACACCCAAGGATATCGAGGAGGTGGTTTGTGTTTATGTCGTAATAAGTGTGAAAACACTTATCCTTTTACCACTTATTTCCAATAATAACAAGACCAAAACGTGTGATTTATGTCGTAAAAGTCGGAATTATGCGTGGTTTGTGTTTTTATTGTGTTTTAGGACCAAAAGATGAAAAAGGAAGAAAACACGGGCTTTCACGGGCTTTTATCGAAGAAAACGGGAAAAGACGAAGTCAAAAGATCAAGAGTGCTTAAAGAACGGATGTCCAAGACCTATTCTGGAGATTTATCGAAGAGCAAGTCTAAAGACGGAAGTTTAATGAAGTCGAAGAACTTAAGTCTAATAGAAGAAGAAAATTAAAAGACAAGTTCAAATCCCGAGACTACAAAGACGAAGAATTAAAATCGAGTCGAGAAGAAAAAGAAAGAAGAAAGCACCACACATGCCTCCCACTTCCCTATAAATACCCTCCTAATCACATTAGGAGGGGGTTAGCTAGTTTTTATTTCTTTAGTTTTCTTTCTAGTTTTTAGAGAGAGAAAGTCTTAAACTTTCTCTCACTAGTTCATCTTTTTCTTTTAATCTTTCAAGATTAAATACTTTTGTATTGCTTATTTCATTAATCAAAGTTCTATTTTAAGCTTTTGATTCTTATTCTCATTCTACACTTCTTGATTCATTCACCTTTGATCCGATTTACATACTTCATGTTTATGATTTGATGTTTCCGTGATTAAAGGATTGCTCTTTTTAGTTTTACACATAAGCTCCTTCGTCTAAACCATAAGCTCGTGATGCTTATTGGCTTATGCGATTCTTAGCTTATTGAGTGTCGGATTTCTTCAAGGTTTTTAATGGTTTGAAGTTCATTTCATAAAGTTCTTGATTTTAAGTTTTGATTAGTCATCGAATTTGAGCTTTTTGGGATCATTTAAGATTTGTTCGAGTAGCTTATTGCAATTGCTTATTTAGTTTCACTCTTCCACGAATTTCGGAATTAGTTGCATCCCATCGCAATCCTAGGGTTTTGACACCCATTCCGACGGTTACTCCACATTGCGATAGCCTTGCTTTTCGATCGCAATAACCCATTAGGGTTTTACTTTGCGATCAGTTGGTTAACCTCCTTATTCCGATCTGGGTTGCGATCGCACATTGCGATCGCGTATTCCGACGGGTCTTAAGGACTTGGTTAAGACGAAGTGCTGCCCATTTTTCGATAACATCATTCCGATAGATAGACATTGCGACAGTAGCCTTTTACATCATTCCGATCTGGATCATTGCGATGGTGGCTTTCCGATAGATGGTTATTACGATAGTATTGATCTGTTATATTCCGATGGTTGCTATTTGGTGTATTCCGATGAACATGAATCGTTTTCTTACAATTAATTAAGTTTTTCAAAGCTTTAAGTTTTAAGAATTTTCATAAATTAACTTCAAGATTAATTTTGTCAAAGCTTTAATTTACTCAACGACACTTTAATTACTTGCTATTAGATTAAAACAAACCAACCAAACCTTTGATTCACCACAAGACGATTGAGTCGCACTTTAGACCGGTTTTCAATTCGAAAAGATTCGGAATTAACTAACGATAATATTTCATACCTAGCCAAAAGCGAAGTATTAAATGGCGCCGCTGCCGGCTCTTTTCGTTAAGATAAACGGTTTCTAGTGAGAGACGCATTGAATTTTGGGATCCGTTCTTTGAACGTTATTTTCCTCGCTTCAAAAAATTTTCAAAAATCCATAAAAAATTATAAAACTTTTCAAAAATACAA
Source organism: Glebionis coronaria (assembly GCA_025667525.1). Taxonomy (NCBI): domain Eukaryota; kingdom Viridiplantae; phylum Streptophyta; class Magnoliopsida; order Asterales; family Asteraceae; genus Glebionis; species Glebionis coronaria. The sequence continues at coordinate 366,325,547 of CM046877.1, forward strand.
AAACATTCAAAAACCTATAAAAACCAAAAATATTATATTCTTTGTGTATATTTTTCTTCTGCAGGTGCATGCGTACTAGATCTACAAACTATTCTGAGCCCGAGAATCGTGAAGATTTAGATATGGCTGGTGTTACCAACAACAATAATCACCCACCTCAAAATAATTTGAATAATAACAACAACAACAACAACAACAATGTCCTTCTACCTGATTTACGAACCATGGAGGAATTGTGCCAACCCACCATGAACGGACGCGGAGGCCCGATTGCGCCAATGCACGTCACGGCTCAGGAGTTTTCGTTGAAGCATCACATGATACAACAAGTGCAAACGAACCCATTTCGTGGAATTCCGGATGATGATGCCAACAAACACCTCGACAAATTCATTACCATTACCCAAAGCATGAAGTGCCCCGGTGTTTCTATGGATGACCTTCGCCTTCAACTTTTTCCACACTCGCTTTCTCACCATGCCGAAAAATGGTTTGACCGTCTTCCTAAGAATTCTATTCATACGTGGAACGACATGACTCAACGCTTTTTATCGCGCTACTTTCCCCCATCCATGGTCACTAGCCTTCGTAACCAAATCAGTGGATTTATGCAAGAGAATGATGAATCGCTTTTCGATGCTTGGGAACGTTACAATGATTTGATCGACCGCTGTCCTAATCACAATATGCTCCCCGTTACTCTCATTGACACCTTCTACAATGGTCTCACTTTTCGTGATCGTGACACGATCAATGCCGCCGCCGGTGGTACTTTTATGAAAAGGAGACCGGAGGAGTGTCGAGAGTTGATTGAAAACATGACTACTCACCACAAGAATTGGGATTCTTCCGCATCCTCAAGATCTAATCAAAGAGTCAATGTTTCATCTACTTCTTCCACCCCTAACCCGTCTATTTTGGAACGTGCTATTCTTGATATCAACAAAAGTCTCCAAATTTTGACTTCTAACCAAACTCAACAAGCTAAAGCCGTTGTTATTTCTTGTGACACATGTGGTGGTCCTCATTCCTACAATGAGTGTCCTTCTACTCATGGCAATTATTCTGAAGACGTTAACGCAGCTTACGGCACTTATCCCACGGGAGGCTATCAAGCTCGCCCGCAAGGAGACCGTGGCTTGCTAAGTTATCGTTCTAACAATTATCTTGCTCCCCCCGGTTTTCCCCCTGCAAACCAAACCCAACAACAAAGCTTTAACCGGAACAATCAATCCCAACCTCGTGCAAACAATCCGTATCAATCCCAAAGAAACCCATACCCAACTCAAGGAAATTCTCAAGCTTACCAAGCTCCACCTCTCAACCAACCGATGGCCGTAAGTCAAGACGTCGAGACATTTATGAAGACTAATCGTGAGATGGTGACGAATCTTCAGAGTCAATTTGTCAACTTGAAGAATGACATGGTGAAACAAGGGAGCGATATTCGAGCCGAGCTAAGGAATGATATGGCCAAACACAGCAATGATATTAATGCCAACATGCAAAACTCTTTCAACAATCAAGCTCTTCACCTTCGTGATATGATTGGTTCGCTCATCCAAAGTAATCAACCCTCTGCTTCGAGTACTCTTCCGAGTAATACCGTTGCGAATCCAAGGGGGGAGATGAAAGCAATCACCACTCGTAGTGGAAAAGGTTATATGGAACCCGAGCTTCCTACACCTCCACCGGTGATTGTGAACAAAGAAAAAGAGCAACTTTCTTCACCTCCTTTACCTTCTATCCCCATTTCCCCACCAGCCGTGGTTGTGAGTGATCCTATTCCCTTAAAGCCTTCTTCTTCATCCAATATACCTTATCCTTCAAGGTTGAGGAAAGAGAAGCAAAAGAGCAAGGATGATATTCAGGTTTCGAACTTCCTTAAAATGTTCAAACAATTGAATTTTAACATCTCCTTTGCCGAGGCTCTCGCTCACATGCCCAAATACGCTAAGATGTTTAAAGATCTTTTAAGTGATAAAGAAAAGCTTCTTGACATTGCTCAGACCCACCTTAATGAGAATTGCTCCGCAGTGCTCTTAAGGCAATTGCCCACCAAACTTGGTGATCCGGGTCGCTTCTTGATTCCTTGTAACTTCCCGGGAGTAGAGAATTGCATGGCCCTAGCCGATCTAGGTGCTAGTATAAACTTAATGCCTTTAAGTGTTTGGAAGCAATTATCTCTCCCCGAGCTAGTCCCCACCAAAATGACTTTGGAATTAGCCAACCGTACGGTTGCTTATCCAGTGGGGATAGCCGAAGATGTCTTTGTTGGCGTCGATAAATTCACCTTCCCGGCGGATTTTGTCGTCGTTGATTACGAGATGGATCCCCGTGTTCCATTAATCGTCGGACGTCCATTTCTGAGGACCGGTCGCACTCTTATTGATGTTGCCGCAGGCGAAATCATCATGAGAGTTGGTGACGATCAAATTGTCTTCAACATGGGTAAGATTTCTAAGCAACCTTATTCATATGAGAGTGTTAATGCTATTGATGCTCTCGATGAGGCTTGTGAAGAACATTTTCATGATGCATGCAAAAGTACTCTTTCCTCTCTACCCAATGTTGAGACCGTTGCCTCAATTGCTCCAGCATTGACTCCTTTCGGAGAAAGTGACTTGGATGACTTCGAAGCTAGCTTGGGTCCTCTCGATATTAAGTATGATAATTTGTCCACAAATTGGGATGAAGACATTAGTACTATTGAGAGACTTCTCAATGAGGACCCATTCTCTCCTCCTGCTCCTAAAGAGGTGACTAATGATGATCCATCGTTAGGTTCACCATCTATTGAGAATCCTCCTACTCTTGAGCTTAAGGACCTACCCCCTCATCTTGAGTACGTTTTTCTGGAAGACAACGAGAAGCTACCGGTCATCATCGCCAAGGATCTGAAAGAAGACGAAAAAGCCCGACTTGTCGCTGTGTTGAAGAAGCATAAACGAGCTATCGCTTGGAAAATCTCGGACATCCGTGGAATTGATCCTCATTTCTGCACACATAAAATTCTCATGGAGGACGACTTTAAGCCCACTATTCAAAGCCAAAGAAGGGTGAATCCTAAAATACATGACGTCATCAAAAAAGAGGTTATCAAACTTCTTGATGCGGGTATGATTTACCCTATTTCGGATTCACCGTGGGTTAGTCCAGTCCATTGTGTGCCTAAGAAAGGTGGTATCACCGTTGTGCCTAATGCAAACAACGAGTTGATTTCTACCCGTCTCGTTACTGGGTGGAGAGTTTGTATAGACTACCGCAAACTCAATGATGCCACGAGAAAGGATCATTTCCCTCTACCTTTTATGGACCAAATGCTTGAACGTCTAGCTGGTAATGAATATTACTGCTTTCTGGATGGTTTCTCGGGTTATTTTCAAATACCCATCGATCCCCAAGATCAAGAGAAGACAACATTCACTTGTCCCTATGGCACCTTTGCTTACAAACGAATGCCTTTTGGCTTATGCAATGCCCCCGGGACTTTCCAAAGGTGCATGTTGGCTATCTTCCATGACATGGTTGAGCAAACCATGGAAGTCTTCATGGATGATTTCTCGGTCTTCGGGGATTCCTTCTCTGCTTGCCTTGCCAATTTGGAACGTATGCTTAAGCGGTGCGAAGACACTCGCCTTGTTCTAAATTGGGAAAAGTGCCATTTTATGGTAAAAGAAGGCATTGTGCTAGGACACAAAATCTCTAAAGCCGGTCTTGAAGTTGACCGTGCTAAAGTTGATGTCATAGCCAAATTACCTCCACCTTCAACCGTGAAGGGTGTGAGAAGTTTTCTGGGTCATGCGGGCTTCTATCGTAGATTCATTCAAGATTTCTCTAAAATCGCTCGCCCGATGACCCACCTCTTAGAAAAAGATACTCCTTTTATCTTTTCTAAAGAGTGTTTCGAAGCCTTCAATCTTCTTAAGGACAAGCTAACTAAGGCACCGGTCTTGGTTACCCCTAATTGGGAGCTGCCTTTCGAATTGATGTGCGATGCTAGCGACTTTGCTATTGGTGCGGTTTTGGGCCAAAGAGTGAATACACACTTCCAACCGATCCACTATGCTAGCAAAACAATGACGGGGGCTCAACTGCATTATACGACAACCGAAAAAGAGCTGTTAGCTGTTGTCTATGCTTTTGAGAAATTTCGCCCCTATCTTGTTTTATCCACCACCATCGTTTACACGGACCATTCCGCGTTGAAGTACTTGATGACAAAGAACGATTCTAAGCCAAGACTTCTTCGCTGGGTTTTGCTCCTTCAAGAATTCAACATTGAAATTCGTGACAAGAAGGGAGCCGAAAACCTGGCCGCGGATCATTTGAGTCGACTTGAGGATCCATATCAGGGGGATCATCCGAACAAAGAGATCAACGACTCTTTCCCCCTGGAGACTCTAATGTCTATAAATCTCCATCTTGATGGCACCCCGTGGTTTGCGGACATCGCAAACTACTTAGCGAGTGGTATTCTCATCCAAGGGTTAACATCCCAACAAAAGAAGAAGTTCTTGAACGATGTTAAGACTTACTTTTGGGATGACCCTTATCTATTCAAACAGTGTGCTGATCTGATTATTCGTCGATGTGTTGACGGACCGGCAGCTTTTGACATTCTCCAAGCTTGCCACAAAGGACCCACCGGTGGTCACTTTGGTCCCAACTACACCGCTAAGAAAGTGTTTGATTCTGGATTCTACTGGCCTACCATTTATCGTGACGCTCACGAAATGGTTAAGCACTGTGATGCTTGCCAACGTCAAGGCAAGATCACACATAAAGATGAGATGCCTCAAAATTTCATACAGGAATGTGAAATCTTTGATGTATGGGGCATCGACTTTATGGGGCCATTTCCATCATCCAAAGGGAACAAGTACATCCTCGTCGCCGTCGACTACGTCTCTAAATGGGTTGAAGCTAAGGCTCTTCCCACGAATGATGCGAGGGTGGTTGTGAACTTTTTGAAGCAGCTTTTCGCTCGATTTGGCGTTCCTCGTGCTATTATCAGTGACCGCGGGACTCATTTTTGCAACGATCAATTTGCAAGAGTCATGGCAAAGTATGGTGTCACTCACCGTCTTTCCACCGCTTATCATCCCCAAACCAATGGGCAAGCCGAAATTTCCAATCGTGGCTTGAAGAGAATTTTGGAGCGTACTGTGGGAGAGCATCGTGCCGCGTGGGCCGATAAGTTAGATGATGCTCTGTGGGCTTTCCGTACTGCTTACAAGACCCCGATCGGTTGTACACCCTATCGTCTTGTGTACGGGAAAGCCTGCCACCTACCCATCGAGCTGGAACATAAGGCGCACTGGGCCTTGAAGTGGGCTAACTTCGACATCATCAAAGCCGGTGATCATCGCAAGGTTCAACTCAACGAGCTAAATGAACTAAGGAATGAAGCTTATGAGAACTCGCTGATCTTCAAGGAGAAGACGAAGCTGATCCACGATGCTAAAATCAAGAACCGAGAGTTCCACGTTGGTGATCAAGTTCTACTCTTTAACTCTCGGTTGAAGATCTTCTCTGGCAAGTTGAAGAGCCGCTGGTCTGGTCCATTCACCGTCGCCAAAGTCTTTCCGTATGGGACCATTGAGCTTTCTCAGCCGAATGGGCCCAATTTCAAGGTGAATGGCCAGCGTTTGAAGCTGTACTTTGGTGAGGACATCTCTCAGGAGATGCTTCCATCCCTCACCACGTTCCCCATGAACTAAAATTGGGTCGAGTCGGGCTCATGACTCGGTGAACAAAAACAAGCGCTTCTCGGGAGGCAACCCGTGTTCTATCCCTTACTGCTTTCATAATAAGTGTAGGGGGAGCCCCGCATATGTTTGTTGTCTTGTTTCTTGTGCTGTGCAGGGATTTAAGCTTCAGAAAGCATCTTGATGACTTTTGACGACCCGTGATACCGTGTTTCCATCTCCCCGGTTCTATCCTAAACTCTTGTGATTCAATATTTCATAGTCTATATGTTCACATTGAATTCACTTTAGTTGTCCTTTCCTTAGCAAGATTTAAACAAAGTGCACAATGTCCTAAGTGTAGGGGAGTTTTACTCCCACATGCTTAAACATTGAGGACAATGTTTATCTCAAGTGTAGGGGGGACTTCTATCGAAGTAAGTAGTCTTTTCCATGAATTTGCCCTCATTTTAACCGGAAAATTTGATTTTTCGACATTTTTCAAAATTTTTAATCTATTTTGGCCTAGTTGTATAGTTGTATTTTCCCTTATTATGTTTATTTTCTTTCCTTGCTTAAATAAAGTGGTTTTAGATTTTTCCTAGTCGTGAACATTTTGACTCAACCCGAGTTTACTTGCCTAAGTTTACTCTAGCTAGTATCCTTAACATGTTTAAGTCAAGTTTTGCTAGGCTTTTATATAGGGAGCTATAAAACGCGAAAGTCTTAACTCTCACGGGTTAAGAACAAGAACTTTTCGCAAGTTCCTATAATTGATCCTAGAGAGTCGTTTATCAAGGGAACTTTAAAATGCGATTTCTAAACTTGAAAAAGTCTAAGAATTTGCAAGATCCTATAGGCGACTCGAAAACCCAAAACTTTGATTTAATAGGCTAAGCATCCACGAGTCTCATTACTTGAGATTTTAAACTGTGGAGAACGAGAGATGATAGAGTCAATTATAAGTTCGGTACTCTTTCGTGGATTTATGTGAGTTAATTATGAGCCTATTCTCCCTCCGCTTGCTTAATAATTTATCTGCTAATAAGTAAGGTTGTACGATTTAAAAAGTTACTTAGCTTCTAGCCCCAGATCGTTTAAAAGTTGCTCGGTAATGACGAGAGTTCATAGCCAAGGCATAACTTATGAAGCGGGGCGCGAAGATTGGCGAGTCCGAAAAGGCCCTAACAAGGCATGAGGGCTACATTTTGTTGCTAAAGATCCAAAAGTGATGTGAAGAATCATTTATCAAAAATCAATATGAAGGATCGAGACACACGACGAAAAGCAAAAACTCCCCAAAAGTCATGGAGAAATCTATCCGAAAAGACCCTAACAAGGTATGAGGATAAATAGATCCAAGTCCTAAAAGGAGGCGGATCGTTGTATATCAAAGTCCAAAAATAAAGACTGGAGAAAAATGAAGAAGTCGTGGTCCAAAGATGAAGAATCTCTCAAAAACTTCAAGTGAAGAAATTCCTATTATGAAGAGAAGACCATAATATCAAGAACGTCTCTCGAAGATTCGAAGTATGAAGTCGCTGCCAAATATCGGCCCGAGAAAGGTCTCAAATCGCGAACCAAGTTATGCCAAGATATGAACTTTCTGATATCCCGAGAAGCAGTTTTAAAAGATTTGGTCCTTTAGCTAACTATTGATTAAATCGTTCACCTTATTTTCGGACTAAATAACTATCGAAATAAGTCAAACAATGCATCCTCGTGATCATTTAAGACAAAAATAAAATATAAGAGATACACCTAGGAATAAGGGAGTCTAAGTGAATAATTGGCCCACATGAGTTCGTGATAGTTTGCTAACTTATAATAACAATGATCTCGTTTTTAAGCTTGGTATGGGGAACGTGAAACTTGAGGATGATAAATGTTCATGGCCGCCAAAACCCAATGTAAGTTTTTAATTTCTTTACTTATTTCTATCTTTTATGTTTAGTATTTAATAAAGGCCAAGATGGGTTATTTATGATGGAGAATGTAAACCGTGCTTAAAATTAATGCATTGCATGAGGACATTGCAATGGTCAAGTGTAGGGGATTTAATAAGTGTGAAAACACTTATCCTTTTACCACTTATTTCCAATAATAACAAGACCAAAACGTGTGATTTATGTCGTAAAAGTCGGAATTATGCGTGGTTTGTGTTTTTATTGTGTTTTAGGACCAAAAGATGAAAAAGGAAGAAAACACGGGCTTTCACGGGCTTTTATCGAAGAAAACGGGAAAAGACGAAGTCAAAAGATCAAGAGTGCTTAAAGAACGGATGTCCAAGACCTATTCTGGAGATTTATCGAAGAGCAAGTCTAAAGACGGAAGTTTAATGAAGTCGAAGAACTTAAGTCTAATAGAAGAAGAAAATTAAAAGACAAGTTCAAATCCCGAGACTACAAAGACGAAGAATTAAAATCGAGTCGAGAAGAAAAAGAAAGAAGAAAGCACCACACATGCCTCCCACTTCCCTATAAATACCCTCCTAATCACATTAGGAGGGGGTTAGCTAGTTTTTATTTCTTTAGTTTTCTTTCTAGTTTTTAGAGAGAGAAAGTCTTAAACTTTCTCTCACTAGTTCATCTTTTTCTTTTAATCTTTCAAGATTAAATACTTTTGTATTGCTTATTTCATTAATCAAAGTTCTATTTTAAGCTTTTGATTCTTATTCTCATTCTACACTTCTTGATTCATTCACCTTTGATCCGATTTACATACTTCATGTTTATGATTTGATGTTTCCGTGATTAAAGGATTGCTCTTTTTAGTTTTACACATAAGCTCCTTCGTCTAAACCATAAGCTCGTGATGCTTATTGGCTTATGCGATTCTTAGCTTATTGAGTGTCGGATTTCTTCAAGGTTTTTAATGGTTTGAAGTTCATTTCATAAAGTTCTTGATTTTAAGTTTTGATTAGTCATCGAATTTGAGCTTTTTGGGATCATTTAAGATTTGTTCGAGTAGCTTATTGCAATTGCTTATTTAGTTTCACTCTTCCACGAATTTCGGAATTAGTTGCATCCCATCGCAATCCTAGGGTTTTGACACCCATTCCGACGGTTACTCCACATTGCGATAGCCTTGCTTTTCGATCGCAATAACCCATTAGGGTTTTACTTTGCGATCAGTTGGTTAACCTCCTTATTCCGATCTGGGTTGCGATCGCACATTGCGATCGCGTATTCCGACGGGTCTTAAGGACTTGGTTAAGACGAAGTGCTGCCCATTTTTCGATAACATCATTCCGATAGATAGACATTGCGACAGTAGCCTTTTACATCATTCCGATCTGGATCATTGCGATGGTGGCTTTCCGATAGATGGTTATTACGATAGTATTGATCTGTTATATTCCGATGGTTGCTATTTGGTGTATTCCGATGAACATGAATCGTTTTCTTACAATTAATTAAGTTTTTCAAAGCTTTAAGTTTTAAGAATTTTCATAAATTAACTTCAAGATTAATTTTGTCAAATCTTTAATTTACTCAACGACACTTTAATTACTTGCTATTAGATTAAAACAAACCAACCAAACCTTTGATTCACCACAAGACGATTGAGTCGCACTTTAGACCGGTTTTCAATTCGAAAAGATTCGGAATTAACTAACGATAATATTTCATACCTAGCCAAAAGCGAAGTATTAAGGTGGTTATCAAGGTAACTACTACGGTAGAAACCCCGTCACTTGGTGTGAGTACCCCAAAAACGAACATCATAACTCACAACCTCGTAAGAACGATAATTCAGTTCCATCAAACGAGAAGAACACAAAGAATCGAACTTAGAAAAAATGTAGTTAGCTTTCATAGAATCTTAAAAATCAACAAACACGTTCATTAAGAACCAATTCTTCGATCTCAAAGCCAACTTTTAAAGAGGACAAAGACACCAAACCACCACTATTAGTGATCTCGAAACCAAGATCGGTCGAATCACCGACCAATTAGCCAATCGACCAGATGGTTCTTTGCCAAGCAACACTCAAACAAACCCAAAACCATCTATAGATAAACCATACCGCCCAGCCTCCTCCTGTAATGAACATGTGAATGTCGTATTCACAAGAAGTGGGATGAGTTATGATCTACCACAAAACCCAAACACCAATGCTCCCACTTTCGCTGATGAAAGTGAAGATGAAGTCGATGAGCCCGAGAAGGAAGAATTTGTTCCTCCTTCTAAACCAAAACCAAAACAAACCACACCCATTTTAACACCAACACCAAAGGAGTATACATCCAAAATTCCATATCCTCAACACCGACGAAAGAAAAAGATGGAGGCTCGTAATGCCAATGATCAAAGAAGTTAAGATCAATGTTCCCCTTGTTAATATCTTAACCGGCATGCCGAACTATGGGAAATTCCTCAAAGATCTTGTGAGCAACCATAGTAAGACAGAGCATATCCCTGCTGCGTTTCTGAATGAAGAATGTTTTGCATCCTTGCAAAGCAAACTTCCACCAAAGCTCGGAGATCCGGGAAGCTTTCTCATACCATGTACTCTAGCCAACAATGTTGAATGTCACGCCTTGGCCGATCTAGGCGCGAGTATCAATCTTTTGCCATACTCATTATACAAAAATCTTTCAAGCAATACTTTGAAACCTACAAGTATGAGTATACGTTTGGCTAACCACACCTACCATTATCATATTGGGATATCCGAGAACATGCTTGTTCAAGTTGGCAAATTCATATTTCCCGCCGACTTCGTAATCCTTGAAATAGAGGAAGACCATCAAGTCCCTATCATTTTAGGACGACCATTCTTGCACACCGCCGATGCTATTATTCATGTGAATAATAAAGAACTCAACCTTGGAGTTGGTGACGATCGAGTCACATTCTTAGTCGATAAAGCTATGCAACATTCTCATTCTAATGATGACACAAGCTTCCGCGTGGATGTTATCGATGAAGTAACAGAAGAAGAGTTGGATGCATTGCTTGATGACAACACACCATTCCAAACAACTTCGGAAAAGATTAGAGATACCGATCGTGATCGTGAATTCGAAGAATTCATGGCCCTTGAATCTGAAGTAACTCTCGAAGAAGAGGAAAACAAACCCTTCGAAGTTTTGCCTTCGAAGTCGAACTTTATAGTACCCAAATCTATTCATGATCCACGGACGGATCTTGAATTGAAACCTCTTCCCGAAAATCTCGAGTACGCTTATCTAGAGAAGGATTCACTCCTTCCGGTGATTATCTCAGCCTCACTCGAGGAAAATGAGAAGAAACGCCTTGTTTCTTTGCTCAAAAACCATAAAGAAGCGTTTGCATGGACAACATCCGATATACCGGGAATTGATTCACAATTTTGCAAACACAAGATCAATCTTGAACATGATGCCAAGACCGTTATTGAGAGGCAACGTCGACTTAACCCAAACATGAAGGAGATTGTAAAAACCAAAGTAATCAAACTCCTTGAAGCAGGAGTCATCTTTGCCATAGAAGATAGTCCTTGGGTTAGTCCTATTCACTGCGTTCTTAAGAAAGGAGGAATGACTGTTGTGACCAACGAACATAACGAACTTGTTCCTACAAGAACCATTACCGGTTGGCATGTGTGTATTGATTACCACAAATTAATTGATGCCACACGAAAAGATCATTTTCCTCTACCAATCATGGACCAAATGTTGGAAAGACTAGCAGGGAACAAATTATTTGGGTTTTCGATGGATTTTTCGGATATTTCCAAATACCTATCGAACCATCCGATCAAGACAAGACAACTTTTACATATCCTTTTTGAACATTTTCTTATAGGAGTATGCCTTTTGATCTTTGCAATGCACCTGCGACTTTTCAAAGATGTATGATCGTGGTCTTTCAAGACATGATCGAAGTATCCATGGAAGTTTTCATGGATGACTTCTCAGTCTTCGGAAACTCATTCGATTCTTGCCTTTTTAATCTAGAGCACATGCTCATCCGATGCAAACAAGCTCATCTCGTGCTCAATTGGGAGAAATGTCACTTTCTGGTGACTAAAGGAATTGTGCTTGGACACGAAGTCTCCGGAGCCGGATTGGAAGTAGACACGGCCAAGATCGATGTGATATCCAAATTATCACCACCCACTAACGTTAAAGTCGTTAGAAGTTTTCTAAGTCATGCGGGATTCTACCGCCATTCATAAAAGACTTTTCCAAAATCGGTAGACCAATGACCAAACTCCTTGAAAAAGATATAGTCTTTGATTTCAACGAAGAATGCATAAAGACAATTGAAAAGCTTAAAGACAAGTTAACGAATGCACCGATCATGGTTTCACCAGATTGGTCGCGACCGTTTGAACTTATGTGTGATGCAAGCGATTTCGCTGTAGGAGCCGTATTAGGACAACGTGAAGGAAAACATTTTCGTCCTATAAATTTTGCGAGCAAAACACTAAATAGCGCGCAACTCAACTACACAATCACAGAGAAAGAACAACCTGTCGTACTTTTTGCTTTTGACAAATTTCAATCCTATCTCGTGTTGTCGAAAACGATTGTATTCACCGATCATTCCGCGTTGAAATACCTATTCTCTAAACAAGATTCTAAGCCGTGTCTTATTAGATGGATTTTACTTATCCAATAATTTGACATTGAAATTCCAAATAAGAAAGGAGCTGAAAAAGTCGCAGCCGATCATTTATCGCGACTTGCAAATCCAAACATGGAAGAGTTAAGGGATGAAGATATCGTTGATTATTTTCCCGATGAAACTCTTATGCAAATCTCTACAGACAAATCTCCGTGGTTTGCAGATTTTGCAAATTACCTCGTTGGAAGAATTCTAAGAAAAGGTTTAACCTATCACCAATGATGTAAATTCTTTTCCCACCTAAAATACTAGTTCTGGGAAGATCCCTACCTTTTCAAGGTATGCCCCGATGGCATGATTATGAGATGTGTTTATGGTGCGGAAACAAGAACGATCCTTGATGCATGTCATCATGGCCCTACTGGGGGACATTATGGTCCTTCCACCACCGCAAAAAAGTGTTTGATGCTGGTTTCTATTGGCCAACAATTTTTAAAGAGGCCTATACTCTAGTCGAAAATTGTGATGCTTGTCAACGTACTGGTAACCTCTCACGAAGAGATGAGATGCCCAAAACAATATCTAAGTTAGCGAAATATTTGACGTATGGGGAATCGATTTCATTGGACCCTTTCCCAAATCCCATAAGTTCGACTATATCTTAGTCGCAATTGATTACGTGTCCAAATAGGCTGAAGCCGAAGCATTACCCACGAACGATTCACGAGCCGTAATGAATTTTCTGAAGAATCTTTTCTCTCGTTAAGGAATGCCGAAAGCTTTAATTGGCGATCGAGGTTCCCATTTTAGTAACAAACAAATGGAGAAAATCTTAAAGCGTTATGGAGTCACCCATCACTTTGCCACCGCATATCATCCACAAACAAGTGGAAAAGTTGAGAATACCAACAGAGCCTTAAAAAAATACTCGAAAAAACGGTTAAGGACAATCCTTTCATTTGGTCAAGGAAACTTGACGATGCTCTGTGGGCATTCCGAACAGCTTATAAGACACCAATTGGCACAACACCTTATCGTTTATTGTAAAGTAAAACGTGTCGCTTGTCCTTTGAAATTGATCACTGTGCTTATTGGGCATTGAGAAGCTGTAATCCCGATCTCAAAATCGCTGGAAAAAACCGATTCTTGCAATTGCATGAACTCGATGAATTAAGACTCCAAGCTTATGATAATTCCAAATTATACAAAGCACGTACCAAAGCTTATCATGACAAGAAACTTCGAATCCGAAAATAATTCAAGAAAGGAGAAAAAGTTCTCTTGTTTAATATGCGATATTAATTCAAAGCTCCAAAGCTTAAACAAAAGTGTTACGGTCATTTTATAGTAAAACATGGATACCCGTCCGGTTATGTTGAATTTTATGACAAGAATGGAGGAAGCTTCATTGTTAATGGACACTGTGTTAAACTATACCATGATGAGTCGAGTGAACATTTTCCGCTCGATAAAAAATAAAGAAAACTAAAAAGAAGTACGAGTCAGGCTGATGACTCAATAAAATAAGCGCTTCTCGGAAGGCAACCCGTGTGTTTTTTTTTAATTTTTATGTGTGATTTTCCTTTTTAAAATAAATTCATGCTTACACCCCATAATTTTTAACCAGTGTTTTGCTTAAGTGTGAGGGGGTGTAGCATGTGTCGCTTTTATAAAAAACCTATAAAACAAAAAATAGAGTGTTTTTGTATTTTTGTGTGTATTATTTTTTTTTGTAGGTACCGCAAGTTGAAGGCGAAGACAAGACTCTTGTATGATACATGATATTCCCTTGATTATGGTTTTTCTCTTATTCCCTAACTTTTGTTCAGTTTCATTACATTGAGGATAATGTTAAACTTAAGTGTGAGGGTGTTGTAGGAAAATCGAGAAAAAAGATGCTTAATTTTGGGTTATTTTAATGTTTTGTTCTGTTTTGCCCTCGTAAATAAAAAAGTTTCAAGCAAATGTATATAAATAATTAAGAAATTATCCAATCGGTAATTTTTGAAAATTTGAGATATATTTTTGTGTCAAACTTACCGAAGTCAAAGTCGCATATAATAGTAGAAGACAAATCCAAAAAGGTTGCAAGCTCAATGTTTTTCAAATACAACTTGAACTTTGCAAGTATGTTGATCCATGGCTAGTAGTTTTAGCCAAGAAAACAAAAAGAAAGAAAAAGTAAAAAAGACAAATAAATAGCCAGTGAGCTATAATGTTATGAAGTTGAAGGAAGAAGAAGAAATAAAAGGTATCGATTAGCCAATGTGCTAAGTAGGGATACATGTTGCTTCAATTCATATGTTATTAGTAGTTTGAAATAAAAGACTTTCTAGATTATTATGGGTATTGACTTTATATCTCAATTTTTCAACTTTAAAAACTTAAGTCGATGAGTTTTATCTTGTACTTGTACTTGGAAGACTTGCATCGAATTTTTATAAAATACATGTACCTTTGGATTTAATTTACTTTTCTTTTTGCTTGAGGGCAAGCAAAACATAAGTGTGAGGGGATTTAATAACGCCCAAATCCAACATGTTTTTGGGAGCATTATCCGAACTGTTGTACATGTATATTGGTTATATCTATAATACTTTTATGCATATTTGTGCCCAATTGTGTTTGCAAGTCTTTGTGTAGCCAATTGCAGGAATAGAGTGTAAAACAACGCAAACATGGAGATTAGTATGAGTACGAAGAATCCTAGTCAAGTTCAAGACCCGTGTACAAGTTACAAGCCTTTAAAGATCAATTTCGGGTGCAAGAACAAGTATTTCCAAGGAGCATACAAGTCACTCAGCATGAAGTTGCCACCAATAGAATCAAAGTTGGCACCATCAAAACTCAACCGACTTGCCACCAGCCGGATTCAAGTTGCCACCCACATTTGTTTTGGCAGAATTTGTTTCTACATTGATGCAAGCTCAAGGGAGAACATACAAGAAGATTCTAGACTTCCTTTGGCTCCAAGCATTTGTCTTTGGCTCCAAGCTAATCATTGAATTCTAGGCCTTAATTTGCCTATAAATAAGACCCTTGGGGTCATGTAATCATAGATCTCTTCACATAATCTCATTACTCTTTCATAACCACAAAATAACTCTCTCAACCTTGTCCAAACCTCCATTCCCGGATTTTAGCAAGGTGGTGCAAGAAAAGTCACTTTTAGAGTCCGAAAAGCAAAGCTAACATCACGAAACTCTTTGGGATCTTTACCCTAATCATTAGCAACATATTTCCACTTTGTAAAACTCTTAATTATGATTTATAAGACTATTATTTCATAGTTTATTTCCTTTTTTGTTATGAGTAGCTAAACCTCATTCTACACTTGGTAGGATGATGTTTGTTGTATGAACAAGTGGTTGTGATTGTGATTTATGTTTATTTCAATTTGTTGAACCATTAGTACTTATTTTTCATGTGACAATTGTTATCAAAAATTAATTTGTTGGTAAAGATTTCATAGGTCCAAAGGGTTATTTTCTATCAACAAGTCATAGCCAGTTTGTCTATGATTGGCTATCTTTTGTATTGATCATTTCTTAAGAAGTTTTGATTATCAAGAAACATAATTATAAATGTTAGAAAATTCGTGAAACGACCGTGAATCGAATGTGTTGAAATTGGATTAAGTCTTGAATTGAGTGATTGAGTCTAATGCTTGTTTTCTTTAACCAAAGTCTTGACGAATATTAAAGCTTTTCAAAATAATAGATTGGATTGTCCATCTAATTATCATAATCATATTTGTTAAACGTGTCATCACAATCATACAACTACGGATTCCTAAACTAGTCTTTACCAAGTGTTTCTTTTAATCTTATTATTAATGTTATCATTTTACTGGTTATTTGTTTGTCTATAATTGCTACAATCAATGATTATAGTTTTATTTTTGAATGATCATAGGTTTTCTAAATCCCCGTGAACGATCTCGGTATTACCACATAAAATCTATACACAAACGAAAGGATTATAATTTCCCGCGTTTTTAGTCAATCCGATAATTCGTGTTTATAAATTTAAAACTTGTTCTCCAAATCCATCACACCGGAGACGCATCAAGTTTTTGGCGCCGCTACCGGGGATTTGATTGTGTTCTTAGTTCCAAAATCATCCTAATCAAACCCATTGTAGTGTTCTTGTTTCCAAAAAGCCAAAAATCAAAAACTAAAAAAAAATAAAAAAATAAATGTCATTTTTTTTGTAGCAGCATTGATTTTCCCGCCGGTAATATCACCACAGAAGCGATTTTTCCGCCCGGTAAAACCCTTCTGCCGACCGGCAAAACAGCCGACCCACATGGAGAGTGTAAGTGAGGTATGAATGTGTTAGTTTAGGTTTATAATGAAGTGATGTTGAGGATGTGTGTGGTTCAGCTTAAGGCCACGCCAAGAGATAAATTTAGGAAGATTCGGGGATCTTAGCCAAGTACTAGGTAAATCTTATGATAGATTCATGGTACACCTTCCTTAAATTCTTAGGAAGTACAAGTTGGCATTTGGTCTTTTTCTAGCTGTCGCGTGTAAGGGGTCAAGGGGATAAACTGGATGTCTAAAATACTGTTGGTTTAATGAGATGAGGTAGTACATGTTCAAGTTGTGGCTAAGTGTGGTGTTTATGAATTTTTAGATCTTTTAATTGTAATGTATATGGAAATCGGCTAGTTATGATGTTTAGGGTGGTTTAATGTTTGATCCTAGTGAATTGGTAGAGTTACTAATAGTCTAGGTAGTATAATGAGAGTGTAGGTTCGAATCTAGAGCGATTTGGTTAAGTTTTAGGGTTTTTGGTGAAAGTATAAGTAGTAATCTATAAACATATCATTTTATTAAATCAAAACGTGAGACACTTAATAAAATGTAATAAAGTTGATATGTGTGAAGTTGAAATATGAAAAGTAGCTTTTGTTGACTCGTAGTATCCTTTATAGTGCATAGAAAATATATAAACATATATTTTGTAGTAATTACAAGTACTTGGTAAACGTTATTAATTGTGATCATGGTTTTAGATTTTTATAAACCTAAAATGATGCATGAATATGCTCATGTGTTTCAGGTGAGTTAATAGTCGTCAAAGTAATCAACTGTATGTTTTGTATGCTCATAAAGATGTAGTCATACTAAATGTTCCTGTGATCCCATGATTGAATAATCACAATCATAATATAAGTTCATAGTTTAATTTGGCCAAGTGGTTGAATACTCACAGTCATGTTATAGTATATAAATAGTTCTCATGATCAAATGTATGAATGCTCATGAATGATGCTTATGATAGTATAAAGTTTTCATGCAAAGGTGGCAATATATATATAACTCATGAGATGACATGTACAATGATGTCATAACAAAAACATGAAAACCACATGTTTTACAGCACTATCCCATTATTTTAGCTTTGGCCTTAAAGCTTAAGATGACGTTACTGCTCAGGTGAACAAGTGTGGGTACTTAGCTCTAAACGAGTCTTCGCGTTCCCAAGTGAACTCAGGACCTCTCCTCGAGTTCTAACGTATTTTAACTAACAGAATTGGCTGTGTTTCAGCTTCTTGACTACCCTCTCCATAACTTACACTTGTTCTTTGGTGAATTGGAGTTTGTCGTCAAATTTGACTCCCTCCAATGGCATGACTAACGGCTCCTCTACATAGCACTTCTTTAGGTTTGAAACATGAAAGGTAGAGTCTACCCGGCTCAGTTGCTGGGGTAACTCTAAACGATAGGCCACTTCACCAATTCTGACAATCACTTTGAAAGGTCCTACGTATCGTGGATTTAGCTTACCACGTTTTCTAAAACGTACAACACCCTTCCATGGTGATACCTTGAGCATAACACAGTCACC
This sequence comes from Glebionis coronaria, assembly GCA_025667525.1. Classification (NCBI taxonomy): domain Eukaryota; kingdom Viridiplantae; phylum Streptophyta; class Magnoliopsida; order Asterales; family Asteraceae; genus Glebionis; species Glebionis coronaria. Next base: position 366,343,651 of record CM046877.1, read on the forward strand.
TACTTCAAATTGCATAGGTTTCTTTTTCTTGTCTGCGTAGCTCTTCTGTCGTTCTTGTGCAACTTGAATTCTATGCTTGATGAGAGTGATCTTCTTTGTTGTCTCTTGGACTAATTCGGGTGCATTAAGCTGAAATTACCCTACCTCTGCCCAACAAACGCGTGATCTGCATTTGCGACCATAGAGAGACTCAAATGGTGCGGCTTTGATGCTGGTATGGTAGCTATTGTTGTAGGAGAATTCAACTAAAGGTATATGTTCGACCCATCCTTTTCCAAAGTCGATCACACATGCTCTCAGCATGTCATCCAAAGTTTGGATCGTTCTTTCGCTCTGACCATCGGTCGGAGGGTGATAAGCAGTACTCATATCCATATTTGTACCCAAAGCTCGTTGATAATCTTTCCAAAAGGTTGACGTAAATCTCCGATCTCGATTACAAATAATGGAGACGGGTATTCCGTGTCTTCTCACAACTTCATTTAGGTACAATCTTGCTAGCTGGCTCAGATAGTCATTCTATCTTATTGGTAAAAAATGGGCAGACTTGGTGAGTCGGTCGATAGTTACCCAAATAGTATTGTACCCATGAGATGAGGTGGGAAGTTTGGTGATTAAATCCATGGTGATGTTGTCCCATTTCCATTTTGGGATTTCAGGCTGGACCAATAGTCCTGACGGTCTCTAGTGCTCAGTCTTTACTTTGGAACACGTCAAGCATTTCTTCATGTAAGTTGCAATGTCTGCCTTCATGTTTGGCCACCAATATAACTTCCTCATATCCTGATACATCTTCTCAGATCCTGGATGTATGGAGTATTTGGAATTGTGAGACTCGTGCATGATCACGCTTCTTAAGTCTCCGTAACATGGTAACCAACTTCTTCCATGTAAATACAACGTTCCATCTGCTCTTGGTTCTAGCTTCTCTTTGCTTAGATCTGTCTTACGCATTCCTCCAATATCTACTTGGGTAAATCCAAGCTAATCGTCATAACCAAGGCTCGGACTCGCATGGGAGGATCAGTTCCCTTGCGGCTTAATGCGTCTGCAACTACATTGGCTTTACCAGGGTGGTATTTGATATCACAATCGTAGTCGCTAAGCAGTTCTATCCAACAGCGTTGTCTCATATTCAGCTCCTTTTGATCTAGAATGTGTTGCAAGCTTTTTTGGTCGATATGCACGGTACATTTTGTTCCGTGTAGATAATGCTTCAAAATTTTTAAGGCAAAAACTACAGATCAAGCTCTAGATCATGAGTAGAGTAATTATGCTCGTGCTTCTTCAGTTTCCTTGAAGCGTAAGCAATTACTTTCTTCCTCTGAATCAGTACAACACCTAAGCCTTTGTGTGAGGCATCATTGTAGACAACGAAATCCTTGTTGCCCTCTGGCAAGGCTAAAATAGGTACGCTGCACAATTTTTGTTTGATGGTTTGGAATGATAGTTCTTCTTTCTCTCCCCACTCAAATTTCACACCGTTCTGAGTGAGCTTCGTCATATATTTGGCTAACTTGGAGATTCCTTCTATAAATCTCTGGTGGTATCCGGCGAGACCTAGAAATTGGCGAATCTGTTTCGGTGATGTAGGTGCTGCCCAATCCTTTACGAATTCAACTTTTGCGGGATGTACTTGAATACCGTCTCTATCGATCACGTGGGCAAGGAAATGAACCTTTGGAATCAAAAAATCACATTTGGAGAATTTTGCGTACAAATTTTCTTCCTTAAGTACACTTGAGCTAGGTGTTCTCCATGTTCTTGTTCATTCTTGGAGTAAATGAGTATATCGTCGATGAATACAATCACGAATTTATCAAAATAAGGTCTACACACTCGATTCATGAGGTCCATGAATATTGTTGGTGTGTTGGTTAGTCCAACGGGCATAACCTGAAATTCGTAATGACCGTAGCGAGTTTTGAAAGCTGTTTTTGGAACTTCTCTGACCTTGAACTGATGGTATCCCAATCTTAATTCGATCTTGGAATACAAACTTGATCCTTGGAGTTGATCAATAGGTCATCGATTCTAGGAAGTGGATATCGATTTTTCACAGTTAACTTATTCAGTTCCCTGTAATCAATCACATCCGGAACGAACCGTCTTTCTTTTTGACAAACAGCACTGGAGCTCCCCAAGGTGAGGAACTAGGTCTAATAAAACCTTTGTCTGACAGTTCTTGGAATCGTTCTGTGATTTCTTTCATCTCAGTTGGTGCCAACCGGTAAGGTGCTTTAGCTACAGGTGCAGCTCCTGGTATCAAGTCAATATGTAATTCTACTTCACGAGTTGGTGGTAAACTAGGTAAGTCGTCTTGGAAAACTTTGGGATAATCGGGGACAATTGGTATGTCCTTGATTTGTTTCTTCTCTGGCATGTCTTCTTCGTTCGTTTTAGAAATATGTGTTAAGAAGATAGGGATCCTATCAGTAATCATTTCTGGATTTTTGTACATGAGATAACACTCAGTCTGGTGTCAGTCCTGTTTGTGTTCCCTTCTCCTCGGACAATTAAGTCTTCTCCCCCCCAAGGTATACAGACTAGCTTTTAATCACACACGATGGTTGCGTGATATTTTGCTAACCAGTCCATACCAATGATAACGTCAAAACTACCAAGGTTTACTGGGATTAAATAAATATCGAAGGGATGTTTCAGAAGATTCAAGGTACAACCTGTTAAGATAGTATCGGTTTCGGTGACTTTACCGTCGGCTAATTTCACTCTGTAACAGTTGTCTATCTTGGTAGGAGTGATGTCTAGTAAACTACTAAACTCGGTAGACATAAAACTCCTATCGGCTCCGGTATGAAACAAAATAGATGCATATCGATTGTTCAAAAGAAACGTACCAATAACCACATTGGAGTCGGGGTTGGTGTAAAACCTGTCAATTTCAGGTTTTGACCATGTCAACATTGTGTACGTCACCTCATGATATCTATATATATATTTATTCTACCACCTTTGCATGAATTCCTTTGAACAATCATATGCATCACATGAGCATACATCATTCTAATCATTTGAACAGGAAACAACTATATCACAATTTTTATTGTGAGTATGAGTATTTTTTATCATAAAAGCATGACCACATTTGTATGACTATATCTCAATAGCATACTGGACAACAAATGATCTATTGTAAAGGACTTTAAGTCATCTGAACATATGATCACTTGCATACATCCCATTGATTTTCTAAAAATCCAACGTGATGATCACAATTAATAACTGGCTATTTATATATATAAATATTTTAGAATTGGATAGTTTATATATATATATTTTCACACTATAATTGGCTTTAAACTACAATGACAATTACTTTTACACAAGAACACTACAATAAATCATTTTATATTTCTTTTATATATTTTTGTAATAATAAAATCATCTAAGGACCATACTTTCACCAAAGGCCCTAAACGTAACCAAAATTACTTAAACTCAAACGTACTCACATAATATTATAACCTTAACTCACTTAACACTCACCTAGACACAAAAATTAAACACAAGCATACCCTATACTTATATTAAACCGTATATATTCATATATATACTTAACCATAACCCTTTTTACCAAAACTCTTACCCTCCTTACCAATTGTCTAAACTATACACTAAATATAACACCTATGTATATACCTTACACGAATTTTACTTCCCTTTTTACTTGAACCCTATGAAACCGCCGGTTTCATTTGTAAACCATGGGAAATTTGTAAATTTTTGGGCAATTAAGGATAGTACTAGGAACACTATTTGGAAAACTATGACACACATCCTTTCTTGTTTGTCTTAGCCGTGTATACCCATATCAGCACACACCAAAACTTGTACAAATTGCCATTAAATGAACACACTCAAAAACTTACCATTTGTCCCTTTGAATCATTTCATGCGATGGCTAAACACAACCCAACTAGCAAGCTTGTACATCCTAAACATTTATGAAATGTACTCACCAAGTACCATGACAAATTCACACAATCTCTTTACCTCTCTCTCTCTCTTGCCGTGTCTTACCCCAAGCCACAACCCATCTTCACTCTTAGATATTTAGTAAACTCACAAACACTCATTCACCCTCATACATTTATATTCGGATCATAAATCCTCCCATTTAACACCTTGAGTTAACCGAAAACCCTCCATCTCATTTACTACCAAATCCTAGTACTCCAAACATTGAAGTATAGCATTCAAGACTCCTAGTACTCGTCTAGAAGCAAGCCGACGCCATCACTACTCTCTTTGTCACCATTTGATCAAACAAGTAAGTAAGACTACACTAGACCTATTTCCATCTTTCTTTTACTTTCCATCTCATATCATGCATGTATAAGCTTAGGAAATGGACCTAGGTTGCCATGCATACGTAACACTTCCATGAAATGCCATCCATGTGATATATAAGCCACGGCTTATACAATGGGTGAGCATTCCGTGCCCTAGAATCCTTATTCATGTACTAGCATGTTGGACACCTTGCTTAAAAACCTTAGGAATGAACTAGTTATGAATGAGTACCTTAAAAATGTTTATGTTGTAAAATAAGCCGAACCACTTAGCATATATAAGCCATATTGTTATATAAGCCACGTCATATAAGCCTTAAAAATCTATATAAGCCGAAATAGTACTAAAATAAGCTAGCTTGACAATAAAACTATATATAAGCCGAAACCTAGATAGCTTATTTAAGCTCTTAGGAATTTAAGCCTAAAAATATAAGCCATGCATATATAAGCCGAATACTATAAGCTTTAGAGTAAGCCCAAAAGCCTTCAAAATATAAACTTATGATTAACTAGTAGGAAAATATAAGCCTTAGTCAAAAAATAATAAACTTATATAAGCCACCCCAAATAAGACGAAACATATAAGCTTAGAAACTAAGCTAGTTTTTTTTGAAATTTAAAAACATAATATAAGCCCACTAGTTAAGGCCCAATAGTAAAAATTACCATTTACTAATTACCTTAAGTTTTACTAAGCCCAATAACCTTTTTACCCTAACCGGACCTTAATGGGCCGCATAGCCTAACACTAAAAACAAATGGATACTTTTCGTGCCAAGAGTGTCATATGGTGAAAGTTGGGTCCGAAAATGAAACTAATAAAACTATGTGAAACATTCCGTCACTATTAAATAGTCCAAGGGGCGTTTAAGCCATTTTTGAAACTAAAGTGGGTAAACTAAAACTAACCGAGAACCTTAAACAAACCACAAGGACCTTTCGTGCCATTTTTGAAACTCAAAATAAGCCCTAACCCTACCTTATATATAAGTCGTGGGGTTGGAGGGGGTATTTTGCCATTTCCCGAAAGTTTACCAAGCCCTAGGGGGCATTTACATAAAATGGAATAACTAACAAGGACTAACGGTGTAATGAATTTAACGGATGAAAACTTAAAGTTAATTTTCCTAAACAATTATATTTACAAAAGAATTATTATAGTTTATTTAATTACAAGAAGTTATAAAACTTATCATTTGTAAAATAAATTATTTTAGTTACTTAAAAACTCCACGATATTGACAAACCCCGTTAACCATTTTCCTTTGAAATCTTAAAACCTAATAAGGTATAATTTATTTCTTTATAATAAATTAAATAAGATATAGGTACTTATTTAATTTACGACCCCTTCTCCTTAAAACAAATTTATATACACTTATATATATATTTTTCTTGAACAAAAATATATATACATACCTTTATTTCACTATAAGAACAAACACTTAAGCCAACGTAACAATTCATAAATTGTGATCATGCATTTTCGTATGTACCATTAATCATGCATAATTATTATTGCATTCACTGAGACATTTAAATTACTTAGGTAATTTCTCCAGTTCGTGACTATACTGTGACATCATCCTCACTACCTCATTATCACTAAGGTGAGTTCATGGCCCCATCTTTACTGTTTTATAACTGGGGGAGAAAACATACAAAACTATTTATATGCAAGCATGTACAGACAACAACAATTTATTCGCCTACTGTTTGCTCCATTCCCGTGGACTGTATTAGTTAATAGTGTAGCGCGAAATGTATGGATAGATCTATTCGGGTGTGGACAACACCCGGCCTGTCGTGATTAGCTGTCATGTATTGCTTAGGCCGAGCAGCAGGTTTATGTCATTGTCGGATTTAGGGAAACCTCAATCAGGATAGACCCAATGGGCGTACTGAGAATCATGTCTAGCTTCTATTACAGGGCAGTAGGAACTACTGTAGCGTTGGGCTGTGATGTCCTGCTACCTACGTGGTGCTTTGCATATTGATACTTTATTTAATTAAATTAAACCTGTTAATTCACCAACCTCGTGTTGACCCCCACATTTTACTTTTATGTTTTCTCAGGAAAGTAAGCAGGTTCATGCATTGGATCCTAGCATTTTAGGAAGCATCATGTTGACCATCGGGCTGGGATATTTATTTCTGTTTTATAATAAATGTGGTTTAAATTTGGACAAGATACTAAATGTGTACGATTAATTCATGTAATATGTTTCCAAATGATATTATGATCATTGCTCTATATGCTATGTGCTATCGATCCACCCAAGTAACACCCCAATTACTATTCCGCTGCATTTGACCAACTTGGGGGTGTTACAGAAATGGTATTAAAGCGCATAGTTATAGAGAACCAGATCAAAAACCTAAAAAATTTTAAATAATAAAAATTTTAAACTGGACTATAACTGAACATAAAAATCAGTCTAAAGAAAAATTGATTTTTGGGGAACCTATAAGTTAGGCATATCGCATTATAGAGCATGCATATTATGTGAAGTAACTTCACATTGATTTATTCCCTCATGGTAAATAAATCACATAAGTATCTATTTATACTTTTGACATCATGGTTAAAAGTTTTAAAACCACATCGCATATGCATCATAAAAACTTTTTAAATTGTGTAAGTTGAAAACTTGCTCAACTTTAAAATGTTACTTTCAGATATCATGACGACGCCCACTATTGTTACTACTTTCGAGGAGCTTATGGTTCCTACCATTACACCTTTGTCACCGACGTCAGTGTTAGCTGGACCTGCTTCCGATACAGAGTCCAGAGATGACCAGCAGGACGGGGTCATCGTACTCACAGATTCACCTACTCCTTCACCACCCACTGTATCTCCTACTACACCACTTCTTGTAGTACCTGCATCCCCTCCTAGAGAGGTGGACCAGGTCGTACCTTCTCTACCATCCTTACCGCCACCTTCTGTACCTAGCACTTACCCCACCAGTGTCTTGCCACCTCGTAAGAGGAGACATGACACTATCCCTGACTCGACCTATGAGGTTGGAGAGGGATCAGGAGCCGGGCAGGCTAGACTTAGTGCCCTTCAGGCACAGGTTGATGCACTCACGGCCTGACAGGCATAGGACACCACCCTTATCCACTCTCTACTACAGGCGGACCAGCAGGGTCGCGCCATGCTCCAGGAGAGACTAGACTCTCTTTATTGGGCCATAGCCGGGGAGTCATACACCACCCGGGAGACCATACACTGGCTATTGGATGAGGTAGCTTACCTCCGTTACCGCTTAGCTTCATTGGAGAGTCATTCCTACGAGACTCGAGCCGCCATCTACACACAGGAGGACACCTTTAGGACCTTCGTGGATTTGACAGGTCTCAGTCATCAGGGGATCACTACAGAGACAGAGCAGTTACGGAGTGCCGACACTGCACGTCAGCAGCAGCTACTAGAGGCCTTGAGATACAGCAGAGAGACTCGGAGTGCCGTGATCCGTATGCAGGACGAGCGTGCACCACCAGCTGGACCACCTGCACCTGCAGGCAGCCATACTAGTATAGGATAGATTTTAGTAGTTGTACATCATGACAAGCACTGAGTTGCATCTCAGCTCGCATGATTTATTTCTTTTGTACTTGTATTCCTTTCAGTTGTATTCGTAGTACCTGACCTTAGTCGGTAGAATATCTTTTGGTTGTATTACAAACATATGTACCACTATTTCAGACATGTTGCTATGACTCTGTCTTAGATCGGTTGTACTTGTACTATACTGTTGTTTGCCAGAAATAGCATGTTACCGTTCACTTGTTTGTTTACATTTATATTATTATGAACTCTTAACGGATTATCAAATTTGTTTTGAATTCTATGCATAAACATTTCCCATGCAGTTTAATATAACCATCTTTTATCAGCTAACAAATCTCAGTTTTTCTTATAGAAAAAATGCCACCAAGACGCGCACGCCCAAACACCGCAGAAACACCTGTGACGACTATATCTGATGCACAACTCAGAGTACTGATTGAGCAAGGCATCATTGACGCCTTAGCTGCCAGGGAAAACCGCCCCAGTGGAACCCATGGAGACAGTGAAAACTTTAATAACCGAAACCGCGAAGCTCGAGGATGTACTTACCCTGACTTCCTAAAGTGCAAGCCCAGCTATTACAAGGGCAAGGAAGGGGTAGTCGAGCTCATGCAATGGTTTGAGAGGACTGAGACCGTATTTCGTATTAGTGACTGTACTGAAGAGAACAAGGTGAAATTCGCCACTTGTACACTTTTGGAACATGCACTCACGTGGTGGAACTCACAAGTTTCTACCCTCGGACACGATGGAGCCTATGGGATGACATGGGCTGCATTGAAGGAAAAGCTTACCATGAAATACTGTCCACGTAGTGAAATCAAAAAGTTGGAGATTGAATTATGGAACCTCAAATGAACCAACTTCAATATTACGGGTTACAATCAGAAGTTCCAGGAACTAACTTTGATGTGTACCCGTATGTACCCAAAGGTGTCGGATAAGATAGAGAAGTACGTTAGTGGACTTCCAGACGCTGTTCATGACAGTGTGCTTGCATCCCGACCTACTACCATCGAAAGTGCTATTGAGTTTGCCACAGAATTAGTGGACAAACGTGGTCGTGATCATATGATTAGACAAGCAGAGCACAAGAGGAAAGTCGATGATAACTACCGTCATCATCCACAGACTCAACAGCCCAAGAGGCAGGGCTTAGGTCAAGTCTGCAGTGCTGTTTCCTCAGGATCGCCACCATACGTGGGAAACAAACCAAAATGCTCAAAGTGTAACTTCCATCACTACCCCACTGTTGAATGTAGAAGACCAGAGCAGGGCAATGCATATGTTCCGACCAATAGGAACAACTTCAGTGCCAACAATAAGCCCCACAACGGCAACAGGCAGAATTCCCGTGGAAGTGGATACCAAGGAAGCCGCCAGATCACTGGCAGTGGAAACATGGCTCTTAAGGAGATCCGTTGCTTTGGTTGTGGAGAAATTGGACACATCATACCTGACTGCCCAAAGCGTAAGAATGAAAGCCAAAGCGGAGCATCCGCCAGAGTTTATGTCATAGGAGAGAACAGGACCAACCCCGACTCCAATGTAGTTACTGGTACGTTCCTTCTGAATAATCGCTATGCAAATATTTTATTCGATACGGGAGCCGATAGGAGTTTCGTATCCACAGAGTTTAGTAGCTTACTAGGCATTTCACCAACCCCGTTAGATAACTGTTACAGAGTCGAATTAGCAAACGGAAAGATCATTGCAACTAATACCATCATAAGATGTTGTACTTTAAACCTTCAGAACCACCCATTTGATATTCAATTAATAGCCATAGAACTAAGTAGTTTCGATGTCATCATTGGTATGGACTGGTTAGCCAAATATCATGTAACCATTTTGTGTGACGAGAAACTAGTCCGTATACCATGGGGAAACGCAGATCTAATTATCCGAGGAGACGGAAATTCAGATAAAACAGACACTAGGTTGAGTGTGATCTCGTGTACCCAAGCCCAGAAATATCTACTAAAAGGATGTCCTATCTTTTTAGCGCATATTTCTAAAACAGACAAAGAAGAAGAATCCAAGGAGAAACAGATCAAGGATGTACCCATCGTCCGTGATTATCCTGAAGTCTTTCCAGACGACTTGCCAGGATTACCTCCGACTCGTCAAGTTGAATTTCAAATAGACTTGGTGCCAGGAGCTGCACCTGTGGCTAAAGCACCCTACCGTTTAGCACCTACCGAGATGAAATAACTCGCAGAACAACTCAAAGAACTGTCAGACAAAGGCTTTATCAGGCCCAGTTCCTCGCCTTGGGGAGCCCCAGTATTGTTTGTTAAAAAGAAAGACGGTTCTTTTCGAATGTGTATCGATTACAGAGAACTGAATAAGTTAACTGTGAAGAACCGCTACCCGTTACCACGAATCGACGACCTATTTGATCAGCTACAAGGATCAAGCGTGTACTCCAAGATCGACTTACGATCCGGGTATCACCAGTTGAAGGTCAGAGAAGAGGACATACCAAAAACAGCTTTCAGAACACGATACGGTCATTATGAGTTCCAAGTCATACCATTTGGACTAACTAATGCACCAGCCATATTCATGGATCTTATGAATCGAGTATGCAGACCCTATCTGGATAAGTTCGTGATAGTGTTTATTGATGACATCCTCATCTATTCCAAGAATGAGCAAGAGCACGGAGAACATCTGGCTCAAATACTAAAACTGCTAAAGGAAGAAAAGTTGTACGCAAAATTCTCAAAGTGTGATTTTTGGATCCCTAAAGTACACTTTCTCGGTCATGTGATTGACGACAAGGGAATCCAAGTTGACCCTGCGAAAGTCGAATCCGTGAAAGATTGGGCATCTCCCACATCGCCGAAGGAAATCCGTCAATTCTTAGGTCTTGCCGGTTACTACCAACGATTTATCGAAGGTTTCTCTAAGATTGCTAAACCAATGACCAAGCTCACCCAGAAAGGTATAAAGTTTGTGTGGGAAGAAAAAGAAGAAGCTGCATTCCAGACCATTAAACAAAGGTTATGCAGTGCACCTATTTTAGCCTTACCAGAAGGTAGCGAAGACTTCGTTGTCTACTGTGACGCCTCGCACAAAGGTTTGGTAGTTGTGTTGATGCAGAGACAGAAAGTGATTGCTTATGCTTCAAGACAACTGAAGAAGCACAAGCAGAATTACTCCACCCATGATCTAGAACTTGGATCCGTAGTTTTCGCCTTAAAAATCTGGAGGCACTACCTGTACGGGACCAAGTGCATAGTTCATACTGATCACAAGAGCTTGCAACATATCCTAGATCAGAAAGAATTAAACATGAGGCAACGTCGTTGGATAGAATTACTCAGCAACTACGACTGTGACATCAAATACCACCCAGGAAAAGCAAACGTAGTTGCAGATGCACTAAGCCAAAAGGGAACTGATCCTCCCATGAGAGTTCGAGCCTTAGTCATGACCATTAATTTGGACCTACCCAAACAGATATTAGAGGCCCAACTCTAGGCACAGAAGCCCGAGAATATCGGAAAGGAAGACATAGAAGGAATGCTTAGGACGGACCTAAGCAAGGAAAAGTTAGAAGCTAGAACGGACGGAACATTGTGTCTACACGGAAGAAGCTGGCTACCATGTTACGGAGACTTGAGGAACGTGATCATGCACGAATCCCATAAGTCCAAGTACTCCATACATCCCGGATCCGAAAAGATGTATCAAGCCGTGAAGAAATTATACTGGTGGCCGAACATGAAAGCAGACATTGCCACCTACGTGAAGAAATGTTTGACTTGTGCTAGAGTTAAAACCGAACATCAGCGATCGTCAGGTTTATTGGTTCAACCCGAAATACCAAAATGGAAATGGGACAATATCATTATGGATTTCCTTACCAAACTTCCTACATCATCCCACGGCTACGGTACAATTTGGGTAATCGTTGACCGCCTCACGAAATCAGCTCACTTCTTACCTATCAAGGAAAATGATTCTCTGAGCAAATTAGCCAAAACGTACTTAAAGGAAGTTGTGACAAGACACGGGATACCAGTCTCAATCATCTGCGATAGAGATGGCAGATTTACATCAAACTTCTGGAAAGCCTTTCAGAGAGCTTTAGGGACAAACCTGGATATGAGTACCGCATACCATCCATAGACAGACGGTCAGAGTGAAAGAACAATCCAAACATTAGAAGACATGCTGAGAGCATGTGTGATCGATTTTGGAAAAGGATGGGTCGAACACATTCCATGGGTGGAGTTCTCCTACAATAACAGCTACCATGCCAGTATTAAGGCGGCACCATTTGAGGCCCTCTATGGCCGCAAATGTCGTTCACCAGTATGCTGGGCAGAGGTGGGAGAATTTCAACTAACAGGACCCGAACTGATCCAAGAGACTACTGAGAAGATCGCCCTCATCAGGCAACGAATTCAGGCTGCCCAGGATAGACAAAAGAGTTATGCTGACAGGAAACATAAACCTATGGAGTTTGCTGTAGGCGATCGTGTCATGCTGAAGGTATCACCTTGGAAGGGTGTTGTACGGTTTGGGAAACGGGGAAAGCTAAATCCACGTTACGTAGGACCTTTCAAAGTAATTGCCAGAATTGGAGAGGTCGCCTATCGCTTAGAGTTGCCCCAGCAGTTGAGCCGAGTACACCCTACATTCCACGTCTCCAACTTGAAAAAGTGCTACGCAGACGAACCATTAGCAATACCATTGGAAGGAGTCTATTTTGACGACAAACTTCAATTTGTAGAAGAACCAGTGGAAGTCGTGGAGAGAGAAGTTAAGAAGTTGAAACGAAGCCAAATCCCGTTAGTTAAAATACGATGGAACTCTAGGAAAGGTCCCGAATTTACTTGGGAACACGAAGACTCGTTTAGAGCTAAATACCCACACCTTTTCCCCTGAGCAGTGACGTCATCTTAAGCTTTGAGGACAAAGCTAAAATAACGGGTTTATGCTGTAAAACCTGTCAATTTTAGGTTTTGACCATGTCAACATTGTGTACGTCACCTCATGATATCTATATATATATATATTTATTCTACCACCTTTGCATGAATTCCTTTGAACAATCATATGCATCACATGAGCATACATCATTCTAATCATTTGAACAGGAAACAACTATATCACAATTTTTATTGTGACTATGAGTATTTTTTTTAATCATAAAAGCATGACCACATTTGTATGACTATATCTCAATAGCATACTAGACAACAAATGATCTATTGTAAAGGACTTTAAGTCATCTGAACATATGATCACTTGCATACATCCCATTGATTTTCTAAAAATCCAACGTCATGATCACAATTAATAACTGGCTATTTATATATATAAATATTTTTGAATTGGATAGTTTATATATATATTTTCACACTATAATTGGCTTTAAACTACAATGACAATTACTTTTACACATGAACACTACAATAAATCATTTTATATTTCTTTTATATATTTTTGTAATAATAAAATCATCTAAGGACCATACTTTCACCAAAGGCCCTAAACGTAACCAAAATTACTTAAACTCAAACGTACTCACATAATATTATAACCTTAACTCACTTAACACTCACCTAGACACAAAAATTAAACACAAGCATACCCTATACTTATATTAAACCGTATATATTCATATATATACTTAACCATAACCCTTTTTACCAAAACTCTTACCCTCCTTACCAATTGTCTAAACGATACACTAAATATAACACCTATGTATATACCTTACACAAATTTTACTTCCCTTTTTACTTGAACCCTATGAAACCGCCGGTTTCATTTGTAAACCATGGGAAATTTGTACATTTTTGGGCAATTAAGGATAGTACTAGGAACACTATTTGGAAAACTATGACACACATCCTTTCTTGTTTGTCTTAGCTGTGTATACCCATATCACCACACACCAAAACTTGTACAAATTGCCATTAAATGAACACACTCAAAAACTTACCATTTGTCCCTTTGAATCATTTCATGCGACGGCTAAACACAACCCAACTAGCAAGCTTGTACATCCTAAACATTTATGAAATGTACTCACCAAGTACCATGACAAATTCACACAATCTCTTTACCTCTCTCTCTTGTCGTGTCTTACCCCAAGCCACAACCCATCTTCACTCTTAGATATTTAGTAAACTCACAAACACTCATTCACCCTCATACATTTATATTCAGATCATAAATCCTCCCATATAACACTTTGAGTTAACCGATAACCCTCCATCTCATTTACTACCAAATCCTAGTACTCCAAACATTGAAGTCTAGCATTCAAGACTCCTAGTACTCGTCTAGAAGCAAGCCGACGCCATCACTACTCTCTTTGTCACCATTTGATCAAACAAGTAAGTAAGACTACACTAGACCTATTTCCATCTTTCTTTTACTTTCCATCTCATATCATGCATGTATAAGCTTAGGAAATGGACCTAGGTTGCCATGCATACGTAACACTTCCATGAAATGCCATCCATGTGATATATAAGCCACGTCTTATACAATGGGTGTGCATTTCGTGCCCTAGAATCCTTATTCATGTACTATCATGTTGGACACCTTGCTTAAAAACCCTAGGAATGAACTAGTTATGAATGAGTACCTTAAAAATGTTTATGTTGTAAAATAAGCCGAACCACTTAGCATATATAAGCCATATTGTTATATAAGCCACGTCATATAAGCCTTAAAAATCTATATAAGCCGAAATAGTACTAAAATAAGCTAGCTTGACAATAAAACTATATATAAGCCGAAACCTAGATAGCTTATTTAAGCTCTTAGGAATTTAAGCCTAAAAATATAATCCATGCATATATAAGCCGAATACTATAAGCCTTAGAATAAGCCCAAAAGCCTTCAAAATATAAACTTATGATTAACTAGTAGGAAAATATAAGCCTTAGTCAAAAAATAATAAACTTATATAAGCCACCCCAAATAAGCCGAAACATATAAGCTTAGAAACTAAGATAGTTTTTTTTGAAATTTAAAAACATAATATAAGCCCACTAGTTAAGGCCCAATAGTAAAAATTACCATTTACTAATTACCTTAAGTTTTACTAAGCCCAATAACCTTTTTACCCTAACAGGACCTTAATGGGCCGCATAGCCCAACACTAAAAACAAATGGGTGCTTTTCGTGCCAAGAGTGTCATATGGTGAAAGTTGGGTCCGAAAATGAAACTAATAAAACTATGTGAAACATTCCGTGACTATTAAATAGTCCAAGGGGCGTTTATGCCATTTTTGAAACTAAAGGGGGTAAACTAAAACTAACCGAGAACCTTAAACAAACCACAAGGACCTTTCGTGCCATTTTTGAAACTCAAAATAAGCCCTAACCCTACCTTATATATAAGTCGTGGGGTTGGAGGGGGTATTTTGCCATTTCCCGAAAGTTTACCAAGCCCTAGGGGGCATTTACATAAAATGGAATAACTAACAAGGACTAACGGTGTAATGAATTTAACGGAGGAAAACTTAAAGTTAATCTTCCTAAACAATTATATTTACAAAAGAATTGTTTATTTAATTAAAAGAAGTTATAAAACTTATCATTTGTAAAATAAATTATTTTAGTTACTTAAAAACTCCACGATATTGACAAATCCCGTTAACCATTTTCCTTTGAAACCTTAAAACCTAATAAGGTATAATTTATTTCTTTATAATAAATTAAATAAGATATAGGTACTTATTTAATTTACGACCCCTTCTCCTTAAAACAAATTTATATACACTTATATATATATTTTTCTTGAACAAAAATATATATACATACCTTTATTTCACTATAAGAACAAACACTTAAGCCAACGTAACAATTCATAAATTGTGATCATGCATTTTCGTATGTACCATTCATCATGCATAATTATTATTGCATTCACTGAGACATTTAAATTACTTAGGTAATTTCTCCAGTTCGTGACTATACTGTGACATCATCCCCACTACCTCATTATCACTAAGGTGAGTTCATGGCCCCATCTTTACTGTTTTATAACTGGGGGAGAAAACATACAAAACTATTTATATGCAAGCATGCACAGACAACAACAATTTATTCGCCTACTTTTTGCTCCATTCCCGTGGACTGTATTAGTTAATAGTGTAGCGCGAAATGTATGGATAGATCTATTCGGGTGTTGACAACACCCGGCCTGTCGTGATCAGCTGTCACGTATTGCTTACGCCGAGCAGCAGGTTTATGTCATTGTCGGATTTAGGGAAACCTCAATCAGGATAGACCCAATGGGCGTACTGAGAATCATGTCTAGCTTCTATTACAGGGCAGTAGGAACTACTGTAGCGTTGGGCTGTGATGTCCTGCTACCTTCGTGGTGCTTTGCATATTGATACTTTATTTAATTAAATTAAACCTGTGAATTCACCAACCTCGTGTTGACCCCCACATTTTACTTTTATGTTTTCTCAGGAAAGTAAGCAGGTTCATGCATTGGATCCCAGCATTTTAGGAAGCATCATGTTGACCATCGGGCTGGGATATTTATTTCTGTTTTATAATAAATGTGGTTTAAATTTGGACAAGATACTAAATGTGTACGATTAATTCATGTAATATGTTTCCAAATGATATTATGATCATTGCTCTATATGCTATCTGCTATCGATCCACCCAAGTAACACCCCATTTACTATTCCGCTGTATTTGACCAACTTGGGGTGTTACAGTTGGTTCTAGCATCTACTACGACATAAACTCTAGCCGGTGATCCTCCACCATTCTCGTTCTTGTTTTCTCGTTTTGGGCACTCGGGTTTGATGTGTCCCAGTTCCCCACAACCATAGCAGCGAACTTCTTTCCATCTCATATCATTCCCACCAATGGGATGGCGGTTTCTTTGTTGTCCATTACCACGGAAGTTCTAACCACTCCCGTTGTTGGGTCTGAAGTTAGTGCCAGTGTTGCTTCTGTCAGCTGAAACGAAGGTATTGCTTGATCCGGGTCTTCGGCAAGATGAGTCACGGTAATGATGAAAATTGCACTTGGCACACTTCGGCTTGGTATCTATATATCAAGGTGACTCTGAGGTAGTAGCACTATAAAACTGGCCTATGTTCTGCCTCTTGGGTGGCTGAGTCTGATGATGGCTATAGAAGTTCTCATCGGATTTTCTCTTGTTCTTAGTCTGGCTTTCCGCATGGTTACGGCCTCATTTGTCCATCAGCTCAGTTGCAAACGCAATGGCACCCTCGACTGTAGTCGGTCGAGATGCGAGCACGCTGTCGTGGATGGATTCCGGAAGTCCACTAACATACTTCTCGATCTTATCCTTTACATCGGGAACCATTCTGGTGCACATTAAGGTTAGCTCTTGGAATTTCTGATTGTAAGCCGTAATGTCATGGTTCGTGCATTTGAGATTCCATAGTTCGATCTCTAGCTTCTTAATTTCACCACAAGGACAATACTTCTCGGTTAGCCTTTCTTTCAACACACTCCAAGTCATCCCGTAGGCATTGTCATGTCCAAGGGTAGCAACCAAAGAATTACACCAAGTGAGAGCACTTTCTAGAAGAGTACAGGTGGCAAACTTCACCTTGTTCTCCTCTGTGCAGTCACTGATATGAAATACTATCTCGGTCCTCTCAAACCATTGCATTATTTCAACAGCCCCTTCTTTGCCCTTAAAGTAAGTGGGCTTATATTTCAAGAAGTCAGGGTATGTGCAACCTCTAACAATCCTATCGTTCCTCATTGTGTTGGAGTTTTGACTAGTGTGATCTTCCCTAGCGGCCAAGGCGTCAGCTATGCCTTTCCTGATAAGTACTGATACAAGGCTTTTGCCCGTATAAAAATTAAAAAGGTTCTTTGCCGTGTGTCTAATCGAATTGATCCTGGTTATCTATGTGACTTAGTCGTTCTTTGGTGAAACAAATAGTTGTGTCGTTGTAGTATATTAAAAGTGCAAAACTTCGAGTAAAGAACAATTAAAGTAAAATGACGTTAAAGTAAATCTAAGTCTAATTTAAAATAAATTGCGAGTATTTAAAAGCGTGACTAAAATTAAAAGGCACTTAAAGTAAATAACGCAAACTTAAATCTATCTAAGGGAAACATAAAACGCAACTAAAACTTAAAACTAAGGCAAGGCTAAAATAAATCTAAGGTAAATAAACTTAAAGTGCAACTAAGTAAAAAGGCGGGAAAAATAAAGCTTGAAAACTAAAAACAGAAAGTTAAAAACTGAAACTAAAAATAACCTGAAAACAGCCCATCCGGGATAATCCTTCCTTCGGAATAAACACTCATCCGGAATGTCACCTTCGTTCAGAATGTTCTTCTTCACTCGGAATATTCACCAAAACCCTTGATCCGGAATAAATCCTTTATCCGGAATATGTCACTTATTCGGAATAAAGTCTTGATTCGGAATAATGGTCTTGATCCGGAATGTTCTGCTTGATCCGGAATAACTTCCTTGATCCGGAATATTGGATATTCCGGATGAAACACCTTGGCTAAACCTTGATCCGAAATGTTTTGATATTCCGAATAAAGCACTTTGATCCGGAATAATAAATCATTCCGGATGAACTTGCTGATTCGGAATGTGTGGGTGATCCGGAATGTGGACTTGATCCGGAATGTTGAAGCTGATCTGGAATATGTCACTTATTCCGGATGAAAGCCTTGATTCGGAACAACTTCCAACACAACCTTCACTCGGAATAACCTTTTGATCCGGAATATACTAACCAAATTCCTTTGTTCGGAATAACTGGGGAAGAACAGTACCTGGAAAAACAATAAAAGCGAAGAACACGGAGGACAAAAAAGAACACGAATCTAATCAAAACTAATCAAAATCAAACACAATATTAAATCAAACTAACCAAATAACATCTACTAATCATAAACAAACAATCCAAATCAACAAAACTAACAATAATGATCAAGATAATCAAAACCCACTTTAATCAAAATAAAAACACAAGAACATAAACATGAACATAAACATAAAGATCAAAGATTAAGAAAGGTAGATAGGAGATGAACAATAAAAATAAAGATTGACAAGAATTAAAAGGAAACTTACTTGAAATTAAAGGTATTTAAGGTGCAAGACAAGTATTTAAATTTGACAATAAAGTAAATGACATGTATTTAAATGGCAAGGTAATTAAAATTGGGAGAACTAATTGTCACTATTAGCCAACAAGAGAAAAAAATAATGAAATCCTAATCTATTTATAGGGGAGGATTAGGGAGTGCTTAGGAAGCTTCCTCCCCTCTTTCTTCTTTTCCTTAATTGCATGCTTTAGTCCTTGATCTTCTTAATCCTTTGTTAATATTCTTAATACTTGGACTTTAATGACTTTGGCTAGGGATTTCTTTAAACTCGTCTTTTAATTCTTCAATAAATTAGACTTGAGTTCTTCGGCTTTTAGTAAACTTCCGTCTTTTGACTTTTTCTTCGATAAATATTCAGAATTGGTCTTGGACTTCTGTTCTTTTTGCACTCTTGATCTTTCGACTTCGTGTTTCGTCTTTTTCTTTGATAAAAGCCCGTGAATGCCCGTATTTTCTCCACTTTTCACCTTTTCGTCCTAAATCACAACAAAAACACAAACCACGCATAATCCTGACATAAATGACATAAAATACACGTTTTGGCTCGGTTATTATTGTAATTAAGTGGTAAAAAGGATGGGTGTTTACACACTTATCAAATCCCCTACACTTGACCATTGCAATGTCCTCATGCAATGCATTAGTTACAAAGCATGTTTACACTTTTCATCATAATCAATCCACGTTGGCCTTTATTAAAGAGATAGAAAATTATAAACATAAAAAGTAAAGAAATCAAAATCATACCTTCGGGTTTTGGAAATGTTATGAATGATCATCATCCTCAAGTTTTCACTTTCTCCAAACCAAGCTTAAAAACGAGATCATTGTTATTATAAGTTAGCAAACTAACACGAACTCATGTGGGCCAATTACTCACTTAGACTCCGTTATTCCTAGGTGTATCTCTTATATTTTATTGTTGTCTTGAATGATCACGAGGATGCATTGTTGACTTATTTCGATAGTTTATTAGGACAAAAATAAAGTGAACGATTTAATCAATAGTTAGCTAAAGGACAAAATCTTTTAAAACTGCTTCTCAGGACCTCATAAAGTTCATATCTTGGCATAACTAACTTCGCGATTTGAGACCTTTCTCGGACCGATATTTGGCAGCGACTTCATACTTCAAACCTTGAGAGACGTTCATGAAATAATGGCCTTCTCTTCATAATAGGAATTTCTTCACTTGAAGTTTTGAGAGATTCTTCATATTTGGACCATGACTTCTTCATTTTTCTCCAATCTTTATTTTGGACTTTGATATACAACGATCTGCCTCCTTTTTTGGACTTGGATCTATTTATCCTCATACCTTGTTAGGGCCTTTTCGGATAGACTTCTCCATGACTTTTGGGGAGTTTTTGCTTTTCGTCGTGTGTCTCGATCCTTCATATTGATCTTTGATAAATGATTCTTCACATCACTTTTGGATCTTTAGCAACAAAATGTAGCCCTCATGCCTTGTTAGGGCCTTTTCGGACTCGCCAATCTTCGCATCCCGCTTCAATAAGTTATGCCTTGGCTATGAACTCTAATCCATACCGAGCAACTTTTAAACGATCTTGGGCTGGAAGCTTAGTAACTTTTTAAATCGTACAACCTTATTTATTGCAGATAAATTTATTAGCAAGCGATGGGAGAATAGGCTTATAATTAACTCACATAAATTCACGAAAGAATACCGAACTTATAATTGACTCTATCATCTCTCGTTCTCCACAGTTTAAAATCTCAAAGAATGAGACTCGTGGATGCTTAGCCTATTAAATCAAAGTTTTGGGTTTTCGAGTCATCTATAGGATCTTGCAAATTCTTAGACTTTTTCAAGTTTAGAAATCGCATTTTAAAGTTCTCTTGATAAACAACTCTCTAGGATCAATTATAGGAACTTGTGAAAAGTTCTTGTTCTTAACCCGTGAGAGTTAAGACTTTCGCGTTTTATAGCTCCCTATATAAAAGCCTAGCAAAACTTGACTTAAACACGTTAAGGATACTAGCTAGAGTAAACTAAGATAAGTAAACTCGGGTTGATTCAAAAGATTCACAACGTTTGAAAATTAAAACCACTTTATTAAACATTTATTCTAATAAGGAAAGAAAATAACTATACAAAGGAAAAAACTAAAAGTCCAAAATAGATCAAAAATTTTGAAAAATGTCGAAAAATTGATTTTCCGGTTAAAATGAGGACAAATACAAGGAAAAGGCCACTTAACTTCGATATAAGTCCCCCCTACACTTAATATAAACATTGTCCTCAATGTTTAAGCATGTGGGAGTAAACTCCCCTACACTTAGGACATTGTGCACTTTATTTAAATCTCGCTAAGGAAAAAACAACTAAAGAGATTCCTATTTTAATATTGAGAAATATAAAATAGTGAATCGGAAAGAGTTTATGATAGAACCGGGAAGATGGGAACACGGAATCACGGGTCGTCAAAAATCATCAAGAGTGGATCATTGAGCGATCGAATCCCTGAATAGTAGAAGAGAGGGGATAACAAACACCAACGGGTCTCCCCTACACTTAGGATAAAGAAAGCTAAAAGATAGAAACATGGGTTGCCTCCCAAGAAGCGCTTGATTTTTGTTCACCGAGTCGTGAGCCTGACTCGGCCTTGATTACCATTGGAAGAAGCATAAAACATATCCACCGGGATCAGAGACATAGTTTTCGTCCATCAAATAGCACAAGCCTAAGGCGAACAAAGCAAGCCAAAGAAGATTAGGCAAGGTTCCCTTAAGCAAAGACGGAGCACGGTGGGAGCAAGTATGGTGGGGTGCAAGCATATCTTCAGTAGTTCCAAAAATCTTTCCTTTTATTTCATCAGACGGATACTGAGATGCCTGAAGAATATCGATACCGGGGTCGAACACCTTTTCCTTTAGGGGAAAATAGCACTCAGGCTCAGCAGAATGTAAAGATGATCCGCGAAGAAGATGCACAACCTCGTCCTCGGAAGGTGGACAAAGAGGTGTTAAATCATATGTGCTGCGGATGTTGGTGTCGACCGGTTGCTTCTCCTTTGAAAGAATTTTCTTCAAATCCAAAGTAGGATCAAGACGATACTCATCAAAATCTAAAGGAGGAGCATCACTCTCATGAGGGAAGTATATATTGAGAAAAGTAGAGAAATCTTCCTCAAATGAATAGTCATCCAAAGTAGGATCGAGTGATGTAAGCGGAGGATCTTCGTCATGAGAAGAATCACTCGAAAGAGTATCGGCCTCATCAAAATCATCGAAAGTGGGCATGTCGGGATACTCGGAAGTAAGGTCATCATAATCATCCGAATCTGAGCTAGAATCATCATCATAAGCATCAAAGATCGGTGGAGAATCATAAATGGGTGAAGGTTCCAAATTGGGGAGAGAATCATCCACATCATCTTGAAAAAGTTGATTATCAATGCAAGAGTCGAATAGAGGATTGTTGTAGATGACAAAATCATCGAGCACATTAATCATATTCGCTGATTCTCGTCCATAAGATTTGCTTGTAAGCTTCCCCATTGATAGGTGTGTAAACACCCATCCTTTTACCACTTAATTCTGGCTAAAACAAGACCAAAACACGTAATTAATATCATTTGTTTGGAATTATGCGTGGTTTTTGTGTTTATTGTAATTTCAGAGCTGACCGGATAAATACTAAAGAAAACATGGGATTGCACGGGTTTCATCAAGGAAAAAGACTCAAGATAAAGTCTATTGTCCAAGACGTGCAAAAGATTTGAAGTCACTAGGCCTATTCGAAGATTTATCGAAGAAAAGGACTAAAGACGGAAGATTTTTATAAGTCGAAGAAACTCGAGTCTATTTAACGAAGAAATTAAAAGACGAGTTGGATTTAATCGACAACAAACCCCGAATCAGAATCGAAAACGTCAACTTTTCTGAAAAGACGAGAAGACAAGAAGAAAGGGAGAAAGCCCACTCACCAACCAACCATTAGGACTATAAATAGATCACTCCCTTCACATTGAAGGGAGTGAGTTTTTCATTTTTCTTTTTTCCCAGGCTTTGTAGTTCGTCTCATCACAAACTCCATTAGGGAGTTTGGTGATTTTCATCTTTTTCTTTTCATCTTGTAATCATTGATCATTATCCTTGTTACTCTTTCATTAATCAATCCATTCCATCTTTCTATTCATCTTGTTCTTCATCATTTTTATTGCAAGTTTCTAAGTTTCTTCTTTGATTCTAGTTTGATTTTAAAAAGTTGTTGAATTAATGTTTTTATTGGTGGGATTTGTTACTTATGGTATTTAAATGATTTGTGTTAAATTTGGTAAAACCTTTTTGAGTATTTAAGTCGATTGGATTAAATTTCGTGTCTATTTTCTTTCTTCTGCTGCTGTTACTGCCCAGACTTGATCTTTCCGAATAGCCATATTTTTGTTCCCTTATTCGGAATTTTTGATATTCCGAATAAGGGTGTTAATTTTCTTCTATTCGGAACATTCCATACATTCCGAATAGGATTGTTCGTGTTTGCTTATTCGGAACATTTTCCGAATAGGATTGTTCGTGTTTGCTTATTCGGAACATTTTCCGAATAGTCCCATTTTCCGAATAGAGTTTTATTCCGAATAGGGTTTCCACGTTTCCCTATTCGGAACATTTTAAATTTTCCGAATAGCAAATTTTTGTTTGCTTATTCGGAACATTTTCTGAATAGTCCCATTTTCCGAATAGAGTTTTATTCCGAATAGGGTTTCCACGTTTCCCTATTCGGAACATTTTAAATTTTCCGAATAGCAAATTTTTGTTTCCTTACTCGGAACATTTTCCGAATAGTCCCATTTTCTGAATAGAGTTTTATTCCGAATAGGGTTTTCCATAGTTCCCTATTCGGAACATTCCGCATAAGCACTTTTTCCGAATGGTCAAGCTTTCCGAATAGGGTATTTTTCCAGTATCAATTCAAGTTTTGGTTACTATTTGTTGCTTGTTTTAAGTTTACTTCATTACCATTTTATTCACTTATCTGTGTAGTAGATTAGAAAACCAAATACACTTTTTGTCACCAAAAACAATTCATTCCACTTTTAACTGAGATCAATTCGAGAGGATTCCGAGAATTCAGAACCTAACAATTTCCATGTTTCAAATGGCGCCGCTGCCGGCTCCTCTCGTTAAGATCAAAAGTTTTTTGTGAGAATTTGGATTTTGGGATCCGTTCCCCGTGAACGTTACTATTTCAAGAAAATTTTCAAAAACAACTAAAAAATATAAAATTTTCAAAAATCCTAAAAATTAAAAAACAATAAAAACAAAAAAATATTTTTGCTTTGTTTGTTCGTTCTTTTGCAGGTGTATGCGCACTCGATCCACGTCTTATCAAGAGCCTGAGCCTCTTGATAACTTAGACATGGCTGGTGTTCAAAACAACAATAACATACCACCTCCGAACAACAATAATAACAACAACAATCCGCCTTTCAACAACATGAATAACAACAACAATGAGCACCTTCCGGATAATCGACCAATGATTGAATTGCTGCAAGCTCATGTTGATGGCAACACGGATCCAATTGTCATTCCTCCAATTGCCGCCAACAATTTCGAGCTCAAGTCCGGCTTTATCCAGATGGTCTCAGCTCAACCGTTCTTGGGACGCACCATTGATGACCCACACGACCATATCAAGAGGTTTCTACAACTCACCAACACGGTCAAGTTCAATGGAGTTTCGCAAGAAGTGATAAGGTTACAACTTTTTCCCTTTTCTTTAGAGGGACAAGCCCGGCATTGGCTTGCTAAAGAACCGCCACAGAGTATTCTCTCGTGGACGGATTTGGAAACAAAGTTCATCAATTACTTTTTTCCACCCTCTCGTACTACCGCTTTGCGGAATGAGATTATAAACTTTGAACAAAAGTACGATGAGTCATTCAGTGAATCTTGGGATCGTTTTAAAGATCTTTTAAGAAAATGCCCACAACATGGTTTTACCAAAGTACATCAAATTAATACTTTTTACAATGGTTTAAGCATGAGTGACCAAGATTCACTGAATAGTGCCTCAGGGGGTAATTTATTGGCTAAGACTTCCAATGCTGCTTGGGATATCATTGAGAACAAGTCTCGTGTGCAAACCAAGAGCGTTAGGACCAATGTTGCTAGTGCTAGCACTAATGACAGCGACAAGCGATTAGACAAACTCACTACGCTTCTGGAAACGCTTGTCACACATACCGTCAGCAACAACAACAGCAACAACGCCAAGAACGCACAAGTGAACGCTGTCAGCCAACCTTGTGAGATATGCGGTGGTCCCCATTCTTACACAACTTGTACCGCCACCCAAGATTACCCTGCTGAGAATGTGAATGCGGCATATGGCACCTACCAACAACCCGCTTATCAAGCAAAACCCCAAGGTGACCGTAACTTGCTTAGCTATCGCAGCAACAACTATCTTTCCCCACCTGGTTTTCCTCCTACCAACCCAAACCAACAACAAAACCTTAATCGCCCTCCTCAACAACAACAACAACCTCGACAACCATACATCCCACCTCACAAGCAGCAACAACCACCTCAAAGAAACAATCAAGTCTACCAACAACCTGCTTACCAACCACCGACATACAATGCTCCTCCCAACCAACCCACCGCTCTTCACCAAGAAGTGGAAACTTATATGAGGACTAACGATGCGATAGTGGGAAATCTTCAGAGAGAAGTGCTCAACCTGAAAGCCGATTTGGTAAAGCAAGGAAATGATTTGAGAGCCGATATGCGAAACACGTTGGATAGCCAGACGAATGATCTGAGGAACATGATGGCTAGTTTCTTCCAAAGTAGTCAACCCTCTTCTTCGGGTACTCTTCCGAGTAACACCGTTGCTAACCCAAGAGGGGAGATGAAAGCAATCACCACTCGAAGTGGTAAAGGTACCAAGGAACCCGAGCTTCCTATACCCCCACCGGTGGTTGTGACTAAGGAGAACGAGTCGCCTGCTCCTATTCCTCCTCCTTCTCCTTCCCCAATTTCTCCACCTCTTCTTTCTACCCCTCCTCCACCCGTGGTTGTGAGTGACCCTATTCCCTTAAAGCCTTCCTCTTCTTCCAATATACCTTATCCTTCAAGGTTGAGGAAAGAGAAGCAAAAGAGCAAGGATGATATTCAGGTTTCTAACTTTCTGAAAATGTTTAAACAACTGAATTTTAATATCTCCTTCGCTGAGGCTCTCGCTCACATGCCCAAGTATGCTAAAATGTTTAAAGATCTTTTGAGCGACAAGGAAAAGCTCCTCGACATTGCCAACACCCAACTTAATGAGAACTGCTCTGCAGTACTCTTAAGGAAATTGCCAACCAAGCTTGGTGATCCGGGTCGTTTTCTTATCCCTTGCAATTTCCCGGGAGTAGAGAATTGCATGGCCCTAGCCGATCTAGGTGCCAGTATAAATCTCATGCCTCTAAGTGTTTGGAAGCAATTATCTCTCCCAGAGCTAGTCCCCACTAAAATGACTTTGGAATTGGCCAACCGTACGGTTGCTTATCCAGTGGGGATAGCCGAGGACGTTATTGTAGGAGTCGACAAATTCACCTTTCCTGCTGATTTTGTTGTCGTCGACTACGAGATATAAACCTATTTGATATGGTATAATGCAAGTTCGTTTTCTCAGTTCTTAACTAATAGAAAGTCCAATCAATATCAAATTTTTAATTGTTTTTGGTTGTTCAAGCTTGCTTGGTAATCTATTGCTAATTCAAACAACACTAAGTAAAAATGAAAAATATAAACCTATTTATACGTAAAAACAAATTGCAAATTCCAAATTTTATTCAAGTAAAATATTAAAATGCAAAATTTAAAAGTATAAGGACTGAAAATGTAATTTCTATGAAATATAAATGCTTGAAATGTAAATTCTAAAAGTTACAAGGACTAAAAATGTAAATCAGTTAACTACAAGGACTAAACTTGTAAAAACTCTAACAAAATAACCAAAAACTAACAAACTAACAAACTCTTAAACTGAATTTAACAACCTAACAAATCCAGGGACCAAGTTTTGCAATTACCACAAATTCAGAAAGATTAGCTAGGTTTAAAAACAGATTAAAAATATAGGGACTAAAGTGCAATTAAACTAAAATTATAACCAAAAACGGGCTCAATGAAACAATAAGCTCGTTTGAGCTTATTTCTCAACCAAATAAACTAAAATCACTTGCAAAACTTCTAAAATCCAATTACAACTACGTGCATTCAAGGAAATAAGCTAAAAGTCCAAGATAAGCAAAAGAGAGCTTATCAATAAGCTCAAAATAAGCTATAGCATAATCCAGACATCCACAACTTAATTTTTGTAAAGAAAATGATTAAGAACTTGATTTAAAGCAGGGGAAGTCAAACTAGAACAAATTTCATCCACTAATAAGCAAGATATCAGAAAATAAGCTCAAATGAGCTTATGTTGACCAAATGTTGACCAGATTTTGGAAAAAGCTAAAAATCTCAAAACTTCATATCCAAACCTTTCTAAACTGATTTGTGAAAGAAAATAAAGACTTTTATGAAGTGGATTGTGAGATCTAGCAAAACAGTCAACCACTTATATCAGAGAATGCAATTTGCTCAGGTCTTAACTAATAAGCTGATTTCTTGCTTATTTCTTGAAACTATAGAATTTCCTTCTAGATACTAAAAGATTATGATATAAGCTATGACTGGAAACTAATTTGAGCAAATTTCATTAAGATTTGAAAGAGAAATAAGCAAATGAATCTGGCTAGTTTTGGACTAAAAGCTGTTTAAAGGAATGACCCAAACTTTTTATCAACCAATTGCCTCTTTGACTAATTTTATGACTTACAAAAGGCTCAAAATTAGTTGTTAACTTCTAAGAACTGCAAATGATCACTTAAAATCCAATTAACAACACTTGAATACTGATTAATAGCTACTCCCAAACACACCTTATCTGATTTTTATCAAACTTTTACAAAGGATTTTTGAGCTATGATAAGAACTGAACAAAAAGCTATAGCAAACTAGTTAAAGAGATCCAAATGAGATGTATACAAGCCAAGAACAAGTAATAACCAGGACTAGAACTACAAGTAGCTATTGGACTAAAAAGGACTGAAAATCAGCTTAAAACTACAAGATTGAAAACAAGCACAAGTATCAAACTACGAACTACAACACTCAAAGACAATCAAACATCAACTAAACAAGTATAATCAAGCAGCCATCAAAGTTTACACTAAGAAATGAGCAGGCAAGAACTGTTTAGAGGAATTTAAATCAGAAACTCAGAAACCTTTTGTAGTTATCCTTTGGGTAGAAGAGGAGCGCTGAGCTCTCTTGCCCTAGTGATACCACCACCTATCACTAGCTATCAACTCAAATCAATCAACCAAAACAGCTACAATACTTCATTCTGCCATGGAAAACTTCAAGAACTAGGAATGAACTGAATTTTTGATCAAACAGCAACAAATCTTCAACAAAGCCAGTTATGATCAATGTATGATCATAACAAACTTCAAACAGCAACAATGGAATCCAATTACAGCAAGTAAGTAGCAGGAATTGAAGAACAAGTTTTGGCGGGAAAACTGGAATTTGAAATTTTATTGATGAATTCTGTTACAAATGTAGTTACAAGGGTTCTAACTAACTAACAAACTCAAGAGGTTGTCAGTCTCTTGAGTTGTTAGATGAAAAGGAGGGAAAAGAAGAAAAGGGAAATTGAGAGAACTATGTGTTTACAAATTTAAGCTACTCCTGAAAATGAAGAACAAGTTGTGTATTTATAAGCTAGACTTGAGAGTTTGTTGGAGATGTGACGTGTTCAGGCCAATCATTGCTTGACACGTGGAAGAATTCTGCATTCCCACTTTGAAGGTGATGAACATCTTTTGGGGGTTTTTGATCCAATGAATTATATGTTAATTAAGTAGCACCATTGAATTCGTCTCTTCAAAACGAGCAAGATTGATGTTTTGATCTTCTTCTGAAATGCACTCTATCAAAAACGCGATCCTGGAAAATATTTTGGTGAAAGAGAGAAACACGTGGCAGCTTCTGATTGGTAGAAAAAGTGAGTTGCGGATCACACTGTTGAGATTTGGCAATAAATGTGGTGGCTGCAAGTGGGTTTTAATTGTTTGATCCGTGTGCCTTTCTTTCTCTCTTCTCATTGGTCCTTAGCCCTTTCACTTGGATTGATCTTTATTAACTTTCAAAACTTGGCAGAATAAGCCCCTTAACTTGGCAGATTTCTCTTTAAGGCTAGAAACTTCATTTCTTTGACAATTTTGGCCCTTCAACTTTGATTCTTCAACAAAATGACCCTTTGACTTGAGTTGACTTTGTAGTTGACCAAATTTGACTTTAATCTTGACTTTTCTTTATTTGCACTTTAAGTCCCTCAACTTTCAAGACTTGTCAAGATAGGTCCTTGAGCTTTGAAAACTTGTCACTTGTGATCCTTCCTTGTCTTTTTCATCCTTTTGAGCTTGGTTTTTCCTTGTTTGCTTGAAATTGTATCCTTTTACCTACACATGATCACACAAACACAAACATACCACATAACACTGCTTTTACAATATAAAAGGGTATTTTGCTTCATGTTTTAGGGTTATTTGTTGATAAAAGGATATGAGTTTAAGCTCATATCAAATTCCCCTACACTTGAGCATTGCCATGTCCTCATGCAATATTATCTTTCAAGGCTTAAGAAATTTACATTTACCTCATAATTAATCCACCTTAGCCATATGAGATGCATCTACACTACTCTAAACTAGATGATGCATGATTTTGACTTTTAACAATGCTATGGATTAAAATACAATTCTATCTATATCTTTTTGATTTTTCTTGAAATGGTTTTGATGGAAATAACTCATAAAGAATTCAATGACTTGGATTAGGGCTTGGGTACCATGGACATTTATCACCCTCAAGTTTCACTTTCCCCATACCAAGCTAGTAAATGGGATCATTGCATTCACAAGTAAAAAGTGCATCAACTTATTCATGACAATTAAATGTGGAACCGGTTATTATTTGAGCAAATTGCTTGTGAGCAAATTTGTCATTATTAAAGTGTGAAATATAAGAAATGTAAAATCCAAAAATAAGGAAGGACGGTTTTAATCCTAAGTAATCTTCTCATCCATTACTTGAAAAACCGCTCACAATTAATATAAGTCCGTATTAAGAGTAATAAGTCATTCGCCTTATGTGTAAAATCCTCATACCATGCTTTCATAAGTAACTACACACTCGCTAAGGAAAGAAAAATAAAACTCACGCAATAATTTACATCCGCATCTTTTTGAGATTTTGGATCTTCAACCCCGCAACCCGTCAAGGTAATATTGGATTGGAGCAATCTATTGAATCCCCGCAACCCGTCAAGGTAATATTGGAACTCAATAGTCACTATAATTAACACCACACTGCCCCTCTTGGGAGTCTTGCATTATTTTTTTTTTTTTTTTTTTTCTCTTTTTTTTTTCTAGCCACTCATTTTTTTTTCATAAGCCGCTCTTATTTTTCTTTATTCCTCACCAAGAAATTTGCAAAGAAGAAAAGGAAAAACACCCGCTAAATATGGAGCATGACACAAGTCTAGTACACATAAAACGTGCTAACTTAGAATCTTAAGACGTACTCATATCAACCATAAATGATTAGCCAAAAATGCATAAGAGATTACGAACCAATTAAAACCGTACTTGATTATTTATTAACAATTATATACAAGCGAAGAAAATAGAGGAAGAGAAGAGAAGGGTTTAGCCACAAGTAATTGCCATGAAGTCTATCTAGCCCTTTTACACTTGCTTCAACTCTATCATTTCCCATTCTCCACAAATTTAAAATCTCAAATAATGAGATTGGTGGAAGCTTAGCCTAATAGACCAATGAAGGACTACATGGTTAAGGATACTAGCTAGAGAATGCTAAGATAAGCAAACTCGGGTTGAGTCAAAATATCCATGGCGGGCCTAATATGTCAAAGAAGTCTAAACTTGTTAAACCATGTTTTTATTATATTTTTTTTTTCTTTTCATATATTTTTGATGAAAAATAAAAGAAGAAATATATACAATGCAAATGTGATACGCAAATGAAAAATGATTGATGCAAAAATTATGAATGCATATTTTTGTGGCCAAAGTAGATCAAAAATTTGAAAAATGTTTGAAAAATTAATTTTCCAAGTTATCATGAAAGACAATGACAAGTTCTAGGTAAGGTCACTTCGATAGAAGACCCCCCTACACTTAAGCTAAACATTGTCCTCAATGTTTAAGAGCATGGAAGTGAACTCCCCTACACTTATGACAATGAATAGACTTTGCTTAACCCAAGTTAAGGAAAGGACTACTATTAGTGAAATCAAGTTTAAGCACAACGTGTCAATGAAAAATCACTAAAGTAACGAAGTGAACCGGATACAAGGGCCTCCTCCATAAGCTCCAAAGCATGAGATGAGTGAGCAACCCTACAAACAAGCATGAAAACAAAAGAAGGTCTCCCCTACACTTATTTCCAAATCTATGCCTTTATTTCTAACCTACAACACTCTAACCTAGTTATACGATGCTTGAGTTAATGAGTCTCTAGCTCGACTCGTCCCTCAATGAATTAATTCATGGGGAAAATGGGGACCTCTTGGACCATTTCAACGGAAATGTCCTCCCCAAAGTAATGCTTAACACGGTGACCATTCACTTTAAAATTTGGACCATCGGGTTGGGACAACTCAAGAGTTCCATATGGAAACACTTGAGCAATAGTGAATGGACCGGACCATCTCGACTTAAGCTTGCCCGCAAAAAGCTTTAATCTTGAGTTAAAGAGGAGAACCGGCTCTCCAACTTTGAACTCACGATTCTTAATCTTGGCATCATGCAATTTCTTAGTCTTTTCCTTGTATAGCAAAGAATTCTCATAGGCATTGGCTCTCAACTCATCCATCTCATTGATTTGATCTTTCCTATGTGAACCGGCTTGGTTTAAATCAAAGTTAGCCCACTTGAGAGCCCAAGATGCCTTATGTTCTAACTCAAATGGGAGGTGGCACGCTTTTCCATAGACAAGCCTATAAGGAGTACAACCAATTGGTGTCTTAAAAGCCGTCCTAAACGCCCACAAAGCATCATCAAGCTTATCCGACCAAGAAGCTCTATGCTCTCCCACCGTTCTTTCTAAAATTCTCTTTAAACCACGATTTGTGACCTCGGTTTGACCATTTGTTTGAGGGTGATACGCGGTAGAAAGTCTATGATTCACTCCATATTTCTTCATAACTCTTGTGAATTGATCATTACAAAAATGCGTACCACGATCACTTATGATGGCCCGAGGTACACCAAATCTAGCAAACAATTGTTTCAAGAACTTTACAACCACTCTAGCATCATTAGTAGGTAAGGCTTTAGCCTCCACCCACTTGGACACATAATCCACCGCCACAAGTATATACTTGTTTCCCTTAGAGGATGGAAAAGGTCCCATGAAATCTATTCCCCATACATCAAATATCTCACACTCTTGGATAAAATTTTGTGGCATCTCATCACGTTGTGTAATTTTTCCTTGTCTTTGACAAACATCACAAAATTTCACCATCTCTTGGGCATCCTTGTAAATGGAAGGCCAATAGTAACCCGAATCAAAGACTTTCTTGGCGGTGTAGTTAGGCCCAAAATGTCCACCCGTAGGTCCTTTATGACATGCCTCTAAGATTTTAAATGCCTCGGGCCCATCTACACACCGTCTAATGATTTGGTCCGCACATTGCCTAAAAAGATATGGATCATCCCAAAAGTAATACTTAACTTCCTTAAGAAACTTTTTCTTTTGTTGGTAAGTAAGACCCTCAATAAGAACATTGCCCACAAGATAGTTTGCAATATCCGCAAACCAAGGTGTGGCATCCTCTTGGGAAGAGATAGACATGAGCTCCTCTAATGGAAAGGATTCATTGATTTCTTGATGTGGGAAATCTCCTTGAAAAGGATGCTCAAGTCTACTCAAATGATCCGCCGCTAAATTCTCGGCCCCTTTTTTATCACGAATCTCTATCTTAAACTCTTGAAGCAACAAAACCCATCTCAAAAGCCTAGGCTTAGCATCTTGTTTTGTCATAAGATACTTGAGAGCGGAATGATCCGTATACACTATGGTCTTGGAAAGCACAAGGTATGGTCTAAACTTCTCAAAAGCATATACTATAGCAAGCAACTCTTTTTCCGTGGTAGTGTAATGAAGTTGTGCACCGGTCATGGTTTTACTCGCATAGTGTATAGGTTGGAAATGCTTATTAACTCTTTGTCCTAAGACGGCCCCCACCGCATAATCACTAGCGTCACACATAAGCTCAAAAGGTAATTCCCAATTTGGAGAAACCAAAACGGGAGCCTTTGTCAATTTTTCCTTAAGTGTCTCAAAAGATTCTAAACAAGCTTGGTCAAAAATGAAAGGAGCCTCTTTCTCCAAGAGATGAGTCATCGGTCTAGCTATCTTAGAGAAATCTTGTATAAAGCGCCTATAAAAGCCCGCATGACCTAAGAAACTCCTCACACCTTTAACCGAGGTGGGTGGGGGAAGCTTAGCAATCACATCAATTTTGGCTCGATCAACTTCTAATCCCTTATTGGATATCTTGTGTCCTAAAACAATCCCCTCTTTTACCATAAAGTGACATTTCTCCCAATTAAGCACCAAACGTGTCTCCTCACAACGCTTAAGCATTCTCTCAAGATTGGTGAGACACGAGCTAAAGGAGTTCCCAAATACGGAAAAGTCATCCATAAAAACCTCCATGGTTTGCTCTATCATATCATGGAAAATTGCCATCATGCACCTTTGAAACGTCCCCGGTGCATTACATAGGCCAAAAGGCATCCTCTTGTAAGCAAATGTACCGTATGGACAAGTGAATGTGGTCTTTTCTTGATCCTTAGGGTCAATTGGGATTTGGAAATAACCCGAAAAGCCATCAAGAAAACAATAGTACTCATTTCCCGCTAAGCGTTCAAGCATTTGATCCATAAAGGGAAGCGGGAAATGGTCTTTCCTAGTTGCCTCATTAAGTTTTCTATAATCAATGCAAACTCTCCAACCGGTTACAAGTCTCGTGGGAATAAGCTCATTGTTCTCATTAGGCACCACGGTGATTCCACCCTTCTTTGGAACACAATGAACCGGGCTAACCCATGGAGAGTCGGAAATGGGGTAAATCATACCCGCATCTAAGAGTTTAATCACTTCTTTCTTAATAACCTCATGAATTTTTGGGTTAACTCTCCTTTGGTTTTGAATGGCGGGTTTATAATCATCCTCCATAAGGATTTTGTGAGTACAAAAATGTGGATCAATTCCCCTTATGTCGGATATTTTCCATGCTAAAGCTTTCTTATGTTTCTTAAGGACTTCAATGAGTTGCTCCTTCTCATCCTCTTGTAATTCCTTAGCAATAATCACCGGTAATTGGTCTTTTCCTTCTAAGAAAGCATATTCTAAGTGGGATGGAAGTTCCTTAAGTTCAATGGGAGGTGGACTCTCTATGGAAGGTTTCACTATGGAAGGTTCCTCAATGGTAATCTCTTGTGGAATAGGGGAAGGAATAGGGTCCTCATTGAGCAACTTTTGGATTGTAAGAATATCTTCTTCCCAATTAATGGGAGAATCATCATCACCAAGAAAGTTGGACTCAAATTCCTCCAAGAGGAAATCACTCTCTCCAAAAGGTGTTAAAGAGGGAGCAATTGAGGCCACGGTTTCAACATGTGGAATCTCATCACTAGCATTCTTACAAGCATCATGAAAGTGTTCATTACACACTTCATCTAACACATCCACAATGTTAATCGTCTCACAAGGTCTAGACTCCTTAACCTCTCTTCTATCACAAACTTTCCCTAACTTAAACACCACTTTCTCATCCTCTACTCTCATAATTAATTCTCCTTCCGCCACATCTATCAAGGTACGACCCGTTCTCAAAAACGGTCTACCAACAATCAAAGGCACTCTAGGATCCATGTCATAATCGACCACTACAAAGTCGGCCGGAAAGGTAAACTTATCCACACCTACAAACACATCTTCCGCTATACCTACGGGGTGAGCTATGGTTCGGTTGGCTAGTTCAAGAGTCATCCTAGTGGGGGTGAGCTCGGGAAGAGAGAGTTGTTTCCAAACCGATAAAGGCATGAGATTTATGCTTGCCCCTAAATCCGCCAAAGCCATGCAATTTTCAACACCGGGAAAATTACAAGGTATCAAGAAGCGCCCCGGATCTCCAAGTTTTGTTGGTAAGGTTTTAAGTAACACCGCGGAACAATTTTCATTAAGTGATGTGTTGGGCAAGTCAACCAATTTTTCTTTGTTTGAGAGCAAATCCTTGAACATCTTAGCAAACTTTGGCATATAAGCAAGAGCTTCCGCAAAGGATATGTTGATATTGAGTTGCTTGAACATCCTTAAGAAATTGGACACTTGTATGTCATCTTTGTTCTTTAACTTGTCCTTTTTCAACCTTGAAGGGTATGGAAGAGTAGGTTTTGGTGTAGGTGGAATAGGTGTTGTAGTGGAAGATTTGTCTTTGTTAGCCTCTTCATTGGGAAGTGTGGAAGTTGAAGGAGAAGTATGAGATTGTTGAGAAGGTGTGTTTGAGTGAATAGGAGCACTTTGAGGAGGTGGAGTAGAAGTAGAAGGCTTATCACAAGTAGGAGCACAAGTGGGTTGAACAATAGTAGGTTTAGGAGGTGAAGGATCCTTTGTTGTTGTACCACTCCTTGTTGTAATAGCATTGACATTAGCCCTAGGATTTGTTTGTGTGTTGGAAGGTAAAGCCCCTTGTGGTCTTTGAGTTACCGCCACTAAAACCCTATTGATTTGTTCCTCTATTGTACGTTTCACTTGGTCATTCATTCTCTTCTCAATATCACGCATTTTCTTGTCAACATACTCTTGAGTCTCTTGCATCCCATATCCTTGAGTTTGGTTTTGAGGGTAAGCTTGATTTGGAATTGGAGCATATGCTTGATTGGGAATAAATGGAAGTGGTTGATTAAATCCTTGTTGTGGTGGATAAAAGGTATTAGCTTGAGGTTGAAATTGATTGGGTGCTTTGTAATTATTGCCTTGGTATGGTTGTCTTTGCCCTTGATTCCTTGCTAGAATTTGAGGAGGATTTTGTGGAATTTGGGTGGGTGGTTGGGGTGGAAAGCCGGGTGGAGTAAGGTAATTTTGGGATTTGTAAGAAAGGTTATTTGGATTGATGTTAGGCTTGAAGTGTTCACGGTGTTCCTCTTGATAAGCATAACATTCCCCTTGATACCCTTGCACCTTGTCACATTGTTCATAAGAGTGAGGTCCTCCACAAGTAACACAAGAAATGGTGATTGCATTCACATTGTTTGAGGAATTGTTCAATGTCATGCTCTTAAAAGTTTGAAGCATGTCTTGTTGTGCTTGCAAATGCCTCTCACTTTCTCTATCCATCCTTTGAAAAATAGCTTCTTGAAACTTGAGGAGTTGGTTGTCAAAAGGGATTTGAGAAGTGTTTTGGATAACATGAACTCTTTCCTCAAATGGATCATTGGTTTGAACCATTGCCTTAGTCTCAATAATGGTCAAAGCCTCTTGGTATGTCTTGAAATGAATACTCCCTCCCGCGGAAGCATTTAGTGAATCTTGGTGGTGAGGTTTAAGGCCATTGTAGAAAGTATTGATTTTGCTTAGATCATCCATTCCATGATTAGGGCATCGCCTCAACAACTCACTATACTCTTCCCAAGCATCACCAAAGGATTGACTAGGTTTTTGTGTAAAGCCCATAATCATATTTCTCAAAGCCATAGTCTTTTGTGGAGGAAAGAATTTGTTCAAAAACTTAGTGGTAAAACCATCCCATGTGGTGATACTATCGGGTGGTTGGGTGTCTAACCAATGCTTAGCACTCCCATCTAGTGAAAATGACACTAACAACAATCTAATGACATCCGGTGGAACCCCATTATGCTTAATGGTGTTGCAAAGTGAAAGGAATCTCTTAAGATGAGCATGGGGATCCTCATTTTGTTTTCCATAGAAAGGTGATGCAGCAACCATATTGATCATAGATGTATGTAGCTCAAATGTGTTAGCGGGATAGTCGGGAATCTTAATGGCACTAACAAATCCATGAATGTTGGTTTGCATACGTTCAAACAAAGTACGGTTATCAACAGCCATGGCTCCTTGTGGTGGTGACAAAGCACGATTCTCGTGATCGGCTTGGTGGACGGTGGTGGTCTTACTCTTACTCTTCTTCTTCCTTTTCGGAGGAAGAGGTTGTACACCAATCGGTATTTGTGCACGCCCGCGAGTGAGCATGCAACTCAATACGAGGAATGAGAGAAAAGCTCTCGTGTGACTTTGAAAAGAATAAGATTATCCTCTTCGAGTTTCGATATTAAATATCCACAAGAAAGTAACAATATATGTAATACTACTTTGGGTGCAAGACCCTCAATGAAGCTTTCCTTCTTAGAATACTCCCAAGTGAACGGGGGGTTAGGTGGCGCGAAGCACTTAAGTACCTATTGACCCTTAGATGGCATTTTATAGCACATCGCCTTTCTATTCACTTAAATGTTCGTATTCTTCGAATTATTGCTTATTGAGAGTATTTATCTATTCTTGCTTTATTTTGTTTGATCGATACGCGTGTCAAGGACCGGAGCGCCCCTCAACACGGTGTATTGCCTCGGCAATACTTATGGAAGATATGTAGATTGATTGTTCTTATACGTATACGTATTTACTTATAATAATATATGGAAAATATTTTTGTAT
Source organism: Glebionis coronaria (assembly GCA_025667525.1). Lineage (NCBI taxonomy): Eukaryota > Viridiplantae > Streptophyta > Magnoliopsida > Asterales > Asteraceae > Glebionis > Glebionis coronaria. Next base: position 366,381,508 of record CM046877.1, read on the forward strand.
TTATGAGTTTTTTAAAGGAAAATACTATATGTACATAAAAACCGAGAGAATCCAATAATATATATTTTTGGGTGCAATCTCTTAGGAAAAAGATTGCTTTTTGGATTTTTTAATTTTTTTGGTCAATTCTTTAGGAAAAGAATTGTTTTGTTAATTTTTTAGTTTTTATATATTTTTATATTTTTGATTTTTTATTTGTTTTTAATTTATGATACGTAAAAATAACGTTCACAAAGTGAACGGATCCCAAAAGCCAATGAAAACCGTCAATCGATAGTCTCTCGTGTAGTCAAAGAACCGGCAGCGGCGCCATTTGATATGGTATAATGCAAGTTCGTTTTCTCAGTTCTTAACTAATAGAAAGTCCAATCAATATCAAATTTTTAATTGTTTTTGGTTGTTCAAGCTTGCTTGGTAATCTATTGCTAATTCAAACAACACTAAGTAAAAATGAAAAATATAAACCTATTTATACGTAAAAACAAATTGCAAATTCCAAATTTTATTCAAGTAAAATATTAAAATGCAAAATTTAAAAGTATAAGGACTGAAAATGTAATTTCTATGAAATATAAATGCTTGAAATGTAAATTCTAAAAGTTACAAGGACTAAAAATGTAAATCAGTTAACTACAAGGACTAAACTTGTAAAAACTCTAACAAAATAACCAAAAACTAACAAACTAACAAACTCTTAAACTGAATTTAACAACCTAACAAATCCAGGGACCAAGTTTTGCAATTACCACAAATTCAGAAAGATTAGCTAGGTTTAAAAACAGATTAAAAATATAGGGACTAAAGTGCAATTAAACTAAAATTATAACCAAAAACGGGCTCAATGAAACAATAAGCTCGTTTGAGCTTATTTCTCAACCAAATAAACTAAAATCACTTGCAAAACTTCTAAAATCCAATTACAACTACGTGCATTCAAGGAAATAAGCTAAAAGTCCAAGATAAGCAAAAGAGAGCTTATCAATAAGCTCAAAATAAGCTATAGCATAATCCAGACATCCACAACTTAATTTTTGTAAAGAAAATGATTAAGAACTTGATTTAAAGCAGGGGAAGTCAAACTAGAACAAATTTCATCCACTAATAAGCAAGATATCAGAAAATAAGCTCAAATGAGCTTATGTTGACCAAATGTTGACCAGATTTTGGAAAAAGCTAAAAATCTCAAAACTTCATATCCAAACCTTTCTAAACTGATTTGTGAAAGAAAATAAAGACTTTTATGAAGTGGATTGTGAGATCTAGCAAAACAGTCAACCACTTATATCAGAGAATGCAATTTGCTCAGGTCTTAACTAATAAGCTGATTTCTTGCTTATTTCTTGAAACTATAGAATTTCCTTCTAGATACTAAAAGATTATGATATAAGCTATGACTGGAAACTAATTTGAGCAAATTTCATTAAGATTTGAAAGAGAAATAAGCAAATGAATCTGGCTAGTTTTGGACTAAAAGCTGTTTAAAGGAATGACCCAAACTTTTTATCAACCAATTGCCTCTTTGACTAATTTTATGACTTACAAAAGGCTCAAAATTAGTTGTTAACTTCTAAGAACTGCAAATGATCACTTAAAATCCAATTAACAACACTTGAATACTGATTAATAGCTACTCCCAAACACACCTTATCTGATTTTTATCAAACTTTTACAAAGGATTTTTGAGCTATGATAAGAACTGAACAAAAAGCTATAGCAAACTAGTTAAAGAGATCCAAATGAGATGTATACAAGCCAAGAACAAGTAATAACCAGGACTAGAACTACAAGTAGCTATTGGACTAAAAAGGACTGAAAATCAGCTTAAAACTACAAGATTGAAAACAAGCACAAGTATCAAACTACGAACTACAACACTCAAAGACAATCAAACATCAACTAAACAAGTATAATCAAGCAGCCATCAAAGTTTACACTAAGAAATGAGCAGGCAAGAACTGTTTAGAGGAATTTAAATCAGAAACTCAGAAACCTTTTGTAGTTATCCTTTGGGTAGAAGAGGAGCGCTGAGCTCTCTTGCCCTAGTGATACCACCACCTATCACTAGCTATCAACTCAAATCAATAAACCAAAACAGCTACAATACTTCATTCTGCCATGGAAAACTTCAAGAACTAGGAATGAACTGAATTTTTGATCAAACAGCAACAAATCTTCAACAAAGCCAGTTATGATCAATGTATGATCATAACAAACTTCAAACAGCAACAATGGAATCCAATTACAGCAAGTAAGTAGCAGGAATTGAAGAACAAGTTTTGGCGGGAAAACTGGAATTTGAAATTTTATTGATGAATTCTGTTACAAATGTAGTTACAAGGGTTCTAACTAACTAACAAACTCAAGAGGTTGTCAGTCTCTTGAGTTGTTAGATGAAAAGGAGGGAAAAGAAGAAAAGGGAAATTGAGAGAACTATGTGTTTACAAATTTAAGCTACTCCTGAAAATGAAGAACAAGTTGTGTATTTATAAGCTAGACTTGAGAGTTTGTTGGAGATGTGACGTGTTCAGGCCAATCATTGCTTGACACGTGGAAGAATTCTGCATTCCCACTTTGAAGGTGATGAACATCTTTTGGGGGTTTTTGATCCAATGAATTATATGTTAATTAAGTAGCACCATTGAATTCGTCTCTTCAAAACGAGCAAGATTGATGTTTTGATCTTCTTCTGAAATGCACTCTATCAAAAACGCGATCCTGGAAAATATTTTGGTGAAAGAGAGAAACACGTGGCAGCTTCTGATTGGTAGAAAAAGTGAGTTGCGGATCACACTGTTGAGATTTGGCAATAAATGTGGTGGCTGCAAGTGGGTTTTAATTGTTTGATCCGTGTGCCTTTCTTTCTCTCTTCTCATTGGTCCTTAGCCCTTTCACTTGGATTGATCTTTATTAACTTTCAAAACTTGGCAGAATAAGCCCCTTAACTTGGCAGATTTCTCTTTAAGGCTAGAAACTTCATTTCTTTGACAATTTTGGCCCTTCAACTTTGATTCTTCAACAAAATGACCCTTTGACTTGAGTTGACTTTGTAGTTGACCAAATTTGACTTTAATCTTGACTTTTCTTTATTTGCACTTTAAGTCCCTCAACTTTCAAGACTTGTCAAGATAGGTCCTTGAGCTTTGAAAACTTGTCACTTGTGATCCTTCCTTGTCTTTTTCATCCTTTTGAGCTTGGTTTTTCCTTGTTTGCTTGAAATTGTATCCTTTTACCTACACATGATCACACAAACACAAACATACCACATAACACTGCTTTTACAATATAAAAGGGTATTTTGCTTCATGTTTTAGGGTTATTTGTTGATAAAAGGATATGAGTTTAAGCTCATATCAGACCCCCGTGTGCCACTTATTGTTGGTCGTCCATTCTTAAGGACCGGTCGCACTCTTATTGATGTTGAAGCCGGTGAGCTTATCATGAGAGTGGGTGACGATAAAGTAGTCTTCAACATGGGAAAGTTGTCCAAACAGCCTTACTCATATGAGAGCGTTAATTGTATTGACGTTCTTGATGAGGCTTGTGAAGAACACTTTAATGATGCTTGCAAAAGTATTCCTACCTCTCTTCCCACTGTTGAGACCGTGTCCTCCATTGATTCATCGTTGTCTCTATTTGGAGATGGTGATTTATTCTGGAACAATCTTGAAGATGCTATGGGAGATGCGAATTTACCCACTAATGATTCTCCCACCGAGGGGGATGAAGATATGAGTTTCTTTGACAATCTGCTCACCGAAGACAATCCTTCGCCTCCATCTCCCACGGTTATTGCTATCGATACCACGACTTTGAAAACGCCTCCCGTCGAAAATCCTCCGGATTTGGAACTTAAGGAGTTGCCGCCTCATCTCGAGTACGTGTTCCTTGACGACAACAAGAAATCGCCCGTCATTATTGCGAAGGATTTGAAAGATGAAGAGAAGACTCGTCTAGTTGCTGTGTTGAAGGAGCATAAGAAGGCTATTGCTTGGAAAATCTCGGATATTCGTGGAATTGATCCTCACTTCTGCACGCACAAAATTCTCATGGAGGACGACTATAAGCCCACTATTCAAAGCCAACGAAGGGTAAATCCAAAAATACATGAAGTCATCAAAACAGAGGTTATCAAACTTCTTGATGCGGGTATGATTTACCCTATTTCGGATTCCCCATGGGTTAGTCCAATCCATTGTGTGCCCAAGAAGGGCGGAATAACCGTTGTTCCCAATGAACACAACGAGTTGATTCCCACTCGTCTCGTTACTGGGTGGAGAGTTTGTATAGACTACCGCAAACTCAATGATGCCACGAGAAAGGATCATTTCCCTCTACCTTTCATGGACCAAATGCTTGAACGATTAGCCGGTAATGAATATTACTGCTTTCTTGATGGTTTCTCGGGTTATTTTCAAATACCCATCGATCCCCAAGATCAAGAGAAGACTACATTCACTTGTCCCTATGGCACTTTCGCTTACAAAAGAATGCCTTTTGGCTTATGTAATGCGCCCGGGACTTTCCAAAGGTGTATGTTAGCCATCTTCCATGACATGGTTGAACAAACCATGGAAGTCTTCATGGATGATTTCTCGGTCTTCGGGGATTCCTTCTCTGCTTGCCTTGCCAATTTAGAACGTATGCTAAAGCGGTGCGAAGACACTCGCCTTGTTCTAAATTGGGAAAAATGCCATTTTATGGTAAAAGAAGGCGTCGTGCTTGGACATAAGATTTCGAAAGCCGGTCTTGAAGTAGACCGTGCTAAAGTTGACGTTATAGCAAAGTTGCCTCCACCTTCCACTGTGAAGGGTGTGAGAAGTTTCTTGGGTCATGCGGGCTTCTATCGTCGATTCATTAAAGATTTTTCTCAAATCGCTCGCCCGATGACCCACCTCTTGGAAAAAGATACTCTTTTTATCTTTTCCAAAGAGTGTCTTGACGCCTTCAACTCACTTAAGGATAAGCTAACTAAGGCACCCGTCTTGGTTACCCCTAATTGGGAGCTGCCCTTTGAGTTGATGTGCGATGCTAGCGATTTTGCTATTGGAGCGGTTCTTGGACAAAGAGTGAACAAACACTTCCAACCGATCCATTACGCTAGCAAGACAATGACTGGGGCACAATTGCATTACACGACAACCGAAAAAGAGCTTTTAGCTGTTGTCTATGCTTTTGAAAAATTCCGCCCCTATCTTGTCCTTTCTACCACCATCGTGTATACCGATCACTCCGCGCTGAAGTACTTGTTGACAAAGCAAGATTCCAAACCAAGACTTCTTCGCTGGGTTTTGCTGCTCCAGGAATTTAAAATCGACATCCGCGATAAAAAAGGAGCAGAAAACCTAGCCGCGGATCATCTCAGCAGACTTGAGGATCCATACCAAGGGGATCATCCGACCAAAGAAATCAATGATTCTTTTCCCTTGGAGACCTTAATGTCTATAAACTCGAAGCCGAATGAAACCCCGTGGTTTGCGGACTTTGCAAACTACTTGGCGGGTGGAATTCTCAAGGAAGGGTTGACGTCCCAGCAAAAGAAGAAGTTCTTTACCGACATCAAGACTTACTTTTGGGACGACCCTTACCTATTCAAACAATGTGCTGATCTGATAATTCGCCGATGTGTTGATGGACCGGCAGCGTCGGACATCCTTGATGCTTGCCACAAAGGACCTACCGGTGGTCACTTTGGTCCCAACTACACCGCAAAGAAAGTGTTTGATTCGGGATTTTATTGGCCCTCCATATACCGTGATGCTCACAATATGGTTAAGCGATGTGATGTTTGCCAAAAGCAAGGCAAAATCACACATAAAGACGAGATGCCTCAGAATTTCATCCAAGAGTGTGAAATTTTTGATGTTTGGGGTATCGACTTTATGGGGCCATTCCCTTCTTCTAAAGGAAACAAATACATCCTTGTAGCCGTTGACTACGTTTCAAAGTGGGTTGAAGCCAAAGCTTTGCCTACTAATGACGCAAGGGTGGTTTGTAACTTTTTGAAAGCTCTATTCGCTCGCTTCGGTGTGCCTCGTGCCATTATTAGTGATCGTGGGACTCATTTCTGCAATGACCAATTTGCTCGAGTCATGGCTAAGTACGGTGTAAACCATCGTCTTTCCACAGCCTACCACCCACAAACTAATGGCCAGGCCGAAATATCCAACCGAGGACTGAAGCGAATTTTGGAAAGGACCGTGGGAGAGCATCGTGCCGCATGGGCTGATAAACTCGATGATGCTTTGTGGGCTTTTCGTACTGCTTACAAGACCCCGATCGGCTGTACGCCTTATCGTCTTGTGTACGGGAAAGCGTGCCACCTCCCCATTGAGTTGGAGCACAAGGCTTATTGGGCCTTGAAGTGGGCTAATTTTGATATAAACAAAGCCGGTGACCTACGCAAGATCCAACTCAATGAGCTGAATGAACTCCGGAATGAGGCTTATGAAAATTCTTTGATCTATAAGGAAAGAACTAAGCTCATTCACGACTCCAAGATTAAAAACCGAGAGTTCCATGTTGGAGACAAAGTCTTACTTTTTAACTCTCGGTTGAAAATCTTTTCGGGCAAGCTCAAATCTCGTTGGTCCGGCCCATTCACCATCGCCCAAATTTTTCCATATGGTACTCTCGAGCTCGCTCAACCTAATGGACCAAATTTTAAGGTGAATGGCCAACGAGTGAAGTTGTACTTTGGTGAGGACACCTCTCAGGAGGTGATTCCATCCCTCACCACGTTCCCCATGAACTGAATTTGGGTCGAGTCAGGCTCGTGACTCGGTTATCAAAAACAAGCGCTCCTCGGGAGGCAGCCCGAGTATCTATCCCTTTAACCCCTTAAGTATAGGGGAGGACCTATTTTGGTCATTTGTGTTTGTGTGGTGATGTGCTTACAGGGATTACTGCAATCTTGGAAACTTTAAAGAACCGTGCTCCCGTGTTATCCGCAATCCGGTTCTATCTCTCAACTATCGTGATTCAATTTTCTTCATACTCACATTTGAAATTGATCACTTTAGTCGTCTCTTCCTTAACTTGAGTTAACCAACGTGCACAATGTCATAAGTGTAGGGGAGACTTCTCCCACATGCTTAAACATTGAGGACAATGTTTATCTTAAGTGTAGGGGAGACTTCTATCGAAGTTTTAAGTGGACTTTTCCATGAAAATGCCTTCGTTTAACCAGAAAATCCTATTTTTCAACATTTTTCAAATTTTTTTATTAACTTTGGCCATTTAGTTGTAATTTTTAAATTTTTATCGTTGCTTTCATATGTATATATTCCACATTAAAGTCAAAAAATTTTAATAAATTGGTGTAGCTAGTTTAGAAGTCTTTGACATATTAGGCCCGTTGCGTTTATTTTGACTCAACCCGAATAGACTTATCCAAGTTTATTCTAGCTAGTATCCTTAACCATGTAGACCTTAATTGGTTTATTAGGCTAAGTATCCACGAGTCTCATTATTTGAGATTTTAAATTGTGGAGAACGAGAAATGATAGAGTCAATTATAAGTCGGTATTCTTGCGCAAGCTCACTTGGTGTAATTATTTGCCTATTCTCCCATCACTTGCTAATAATTTATCTGCAATAAGTAAGGTCTTACGATTTGAAAAGTTACTTAGCTTCTAGCCCAAGATCGTTTAAAAGTTGCTCGGTAATGATAAGAGTTCATAGCCAAGGCATAACTTATGAAGCGGGGCGCGAAGATTGGCGAGTCCGAAAAGGCCCTAACAAGGCATGAGGATTCAATTTTATTGCTGAAGATCCAAAGTGATGTGAAAAGCATTATTCCTAAAGTCAATATGAAGGATCAAGACTCACGACGAAAAGCAATCAACTCCCATAAAGATCATGGAGAAGTCTATCCGAAAAGACCCTAACAAGGTATGAGGATAAATAGATCCAAGTCCGAAAAGGAGGCGGATCGTTGTATCTCAAAATCCCAAATAGAGATTGAAGAAATAATCATGAAGTCGTGGTCAACAAAGTTGGAGTACCCCTCAAAAGTCTCCAAGTGAAGAAACTCTATTATGATGAGAAGACCATTATCTCAAGAACGTCTCTCGAAGATATGAAGTGTGAAGTACATGCCAAATATCGGCCCGAGAAAGGTCTCAAATCGTGAACCAAGTTATGCCAAGATATGAACTTTTTGATATCCCGAGAAGCAGTTTTAAGAGATTTTGTCCTTTAGCTAACTATTGATCAAATCGTCCTACTTTGCTTTCAGCCCTAATAAACTATCGAAATAAGTCCAAAAATGCATCTTCATGATCATTCTAAGACAAAAATAAAATATAAGAGATACAACTAGGAATAAGGGAGTTTAAGCATTTAATTAAGCCATGTGTGTAAGTGTTTGATTTACTGACTTATAATAACAATGATCTCGTTTTCAAGCTTAGTTTGGGGAACGTGAAACTTGAGGGTGATAAATCTTCGCAACACCAAAGCCCTAATGTAAGTCCTTGATTTCTTTACAAGTTATTTCCATCCTTTTGTTTACTCTAAAGTTTTAAGTTCTCTTAGTATCTTAATTGTTGTTTAGTAGAGTTTAAATAAGGCCAAGGTTGATTAATTATGAGAAAAATGTAAAATTGCTTTATCACTAAGCATTGCATGAGGGCATGGCAATGGTTAAGTGTAGGGGATTTGATAGGTGTGTAAACACCCATCCTTTTACCACTTAATTCTGGCTAAAACAAGACCAAAACACGTAATTAATATCATTTGTTTGGAATTATGCGTGGTTTTTGTGTTTATTGTAATTTCAGAGCTGACCGGATAAATACTAAAGAAAACATGGGATTGCACGGGTTTCATCAAGGAAAAAGACTCAAGATAAAGTCTATTGTCCAAGACGTGCAAAAGATTTGAAGTCACTAGGCCTATTCGAAGATTTATCGAAGAAAAGGACTAAAGACGGAAGATTTTTATAAGTCGAAGAAACTCGAGTCTATTTAACGAAGAAATTAAAAGACGAGTTGGATTTAATCGACAACAAACCCCGAATCAGAATCGAAAACGTCAACTTTTCTGAAAAGACGAGAAGACAAGAAGAAAGGGAGAAAGCCCACTCACCAACCAACCATTAGGACTATAAATAGATCACTCCCTTCACATTGAAGGGAGTGAGTTTTTCATTTTTCTTTTTTCCCAGGCTTTGTAGTTCGTCTCATCACAAACTCCATTAGGGAGTTTGGTGATTTTCATCTTTTTCTTTTCATCTTGTAATCATTGATCATTATCCTTGTTACTCTTTCATTAATCAATCCATTCCATCTTTCTATTCATCTTGTTCTTCATCATTTTTATTGCAAGTTTCTAAGTTTCTTCTTTGATTCTAGTTTGATTTTAAAAAGTTGTTGAATTAATGTTTTTATTGGTGGGATTTGTTACTTATGGTATTTAAATGATTTGTGTTAAATTTGGTAAAACCTTTTTGAGTATTTAAGTCGATTGGATTAAATTTCGTGTCTATTTTCTTTCTTCTGCTGCTGTTACTGCCCAGACTTGATCTTTCCGAATAGCCATATTTTTGTTCCCTTATTCGGAATTTTTGATATTCCGAATAAGGGTGTTAATTTTCTTCTATTCGGAACATTCCATACATTCCGAATAGGATTGTTCGTGTTTGCTTATTCGGAACATTTTCCGAATAGGATTGTTCGTGTTTGCTTATTCGGAACATTTTCCGAATAGTCCCATTTTCCGAATAGAGTTTTATTCCGAATAGGGTTTCCACGTTTCCCTATTCGGAACATTTTAAATTTTCCGAATAGCAAATTTTTGTTTGCTTATTCGGAACATTTTCTGAATAGTCCCATTTTCCGAATAGAGTTTTATTCCGAATAGGGTTTCCACGTTTCCCTATTCGGAACATTTTAAATTTTCCGAATAGCAAATTTTTGTTTCCTTACTCGGAACATTTTCCGAATAGTCCCATTTTCTGAATAGAGTTTTATTCCGAATAGGGTTTTCCATAGTTCCCTATTCGGAACATTCCGCATAAGCACTTTTTCCGAATGGTCAAGCTTTCCGAATAGGGTATTTTTCCAGTATCAATTCAAGTTTTGGTTACTATTTGTTGCTTGTTTTAAGTTTACTTCATTACCATTTTATTCACTTATCTGTGTAGTAGATTAGAAAACCAAATACACTTTTTGTCACCAAAAACAATTCATTCCACTTTTAACTGAGATCAATTCGAGAGGATTCCGAGAATTCAGAACCTAACAATTTCCATGTTTCAAATTAAAAACTTGTGCATCATCCCCGACTCTTAAGATGAGCTTACCTTCGGGAACATCAACTAGAGCTCGTTCGGTTCTCAAGAATGGCCTTCCAAGTATTAAAGGAATACGAGGGTCCATTTCATAATCAACAACGACAAAGTCGACTGGGAAAGTAAATGTGCCAACTTTAATGAACACATCTTCGGCAATACCAACGGGGTAAGCGAGAGTGCGATTTGCAAGCTCAAGAGTCATCTTCGTTGGAGTAAGGTCGGGTAATGATAGTGTTTTCCAAACACTTAATGGCATCAAAGTTATACTGGCCCCGAGATCAGCTAGGGCAGTAAATTCTTCGGTTTTGTTAAAGATGCAAGGCAACACAAAACGACCGGGATCTCCAAGTTTTTCCGGAAGTTCTTTAAGAAGGACGGCAGAACAATTTTCATTCAATCGAGTATTAACAAACTCGGCCATCTTCTCCTTCTTACTAAGAAATTCCTTAAACATCTTCACAAATTTCGGCATTTATGCAAGAGCTTCGACAAGGGGAAGAGTGATGGTCATTTCCGAAACTTTCTTCAAATAATTTGACCCTTGGATGTCATCCTTGGTGTGCATTTAGGCCTTGCCTAAGCGAGAAGGATATGGAATATTAGGTTTTGGTGGTGAAGGTGCAGGTGTAGCAGGTAAAGGTTGAGATGTTGAAGGTGGGGTTGGTGGAGGATTCTTGGTGGGTGCTTCATCACGACGAGGCGGAGACGGTAATGGTGTACTAATACTAGGTGTCGGAGTAGGAGGGATAAATGGTGGTGGAGGAGGTGTAGATGATGGGGGCGGTATAGGTGGTCCTACTATGGTAACTCCACTACAGGTAGTAATAGCACTCACATTTGCTCGCGGATTGGTGACGGTGTTTGAAGGTAGAGAACTCGAGGTAGAGGGTTGAGTTGTGGGCAAGAAACTAGCCAGCATATTCTTCAAATCATTCGTTTGATTGCTGAAGGAGGATTGAATATTATCTCGAAGCTCGGATCTAATGTCATTTCCTTGCTTGGTGATATCTCCTTTCAAATTGATAATTTGGCTCTGCAGATTCTTGATTTGCTCACCTTGGGTTCTCATTAAAGCTTCAACATCGGGATTGATGGGTTGGGGCTTGTTGAGCGGGTGGGTGATAAGGATTAGAAGCTCTTGGTGGAATTTGGTTGCTTCTATTGTAATTGTTGGCGGGATTTTGGTTTTGGGGAGAAAAACCGGGTTAAAGGTAGTTGTTGGACCGGTAACTCAGCAAATTTCTATCCCCTTGAGGTCGAGCTAAGTAATTTTCCGGTGAATAATTACCATAAGCTGCATACACGTTTTCCGGATTTCCTTGGGTAGAAGGAAAATCAGTGTATGAGTGTGGACTGTCGCATGTTTCACAAGGATTGGCAACCGCTTTAACTTGATATTGTTGGTTTGTAGCGAGAAGCAAGATATTTTTGTTCATTTCAGTCATCATGCGGGTGAATTCGGTCATATCGGGGCTTGCTGAAGTAGAAGAAACATTGACTCTCGGGTTGTTCCTTGAAGAAGCGGAGGAATCCCAGTTTTTGTGATGAGTAGTCATGTTTTCAATAAGCTCTCTACACTCCTCGGGTCTCCTTTTCATAAATGTGCCACCGGCGGCTGCATTAATCATATCACGATCTCGAAAAGTCAAACCGTTGTAGAAAGTATCAATTAAGGTCACATGGAGCATGTTGTGGTTTGGACATCGATCGATCAAGACATTATATCTTTCCCAAGCATCAAAAAGAGATTCATCGGGTTCTTGCATGAAACCGCTGATTTGATTGCGAAGGCTCGTGACCATGGATGGTGGAAAGTAGCGCGACAAAAAGCGTTGAGTCATGTCATCCCAAGTATGAATTGAATTCTTTGGAAGACGACCAAACCATTTCTCGGCGTGGTGTGATAAAGTATGTGGGAAGAGTTGAAGGCGAAGAACATCCATTGTGGCACCGGTGCACTTCCTGCTTTGAGTGATTGTAAAGAACTTGTCGAGGTGTTTGTTGGCATCATCATCAGGCATTCCTCGAAAAGGATTTGTTTGCACTTGCTGAATCATGTGGTGCTTCAACGAAAACTCCGGAGCCGTGATTTGCATCGGCGCAATCGGTCCTCCTCGTCCAAACATGGTAGGTTGACAAAGATCCTCCATTGTCCGAAGATCGGGCTGTGGATGAACATTGTTGTTATTGTTGAGGTGCGGTGGATTATTATTGTTGTTAACACCTGCCATAACTAAATCTTCTCGAGTCTCGGGCTCTTGATAATTAGAAGATCTAGTACGCATACACCTACAAAGGCAAAAGAAAACAATAGCAAACACAAAGAGAATATATATACACAATAAAAATAAAATCTTTTTGGATTTTTGAGAAGTTTTTAATTTTTATGGATTTTTAACAATTTTTTAATTTGTATGGTTTTTTGAATTTTTTAAGGAAAGAAAATAACGCTCACGAATGAACGGATCCCAAAAAGCAACGCGTCTCTCACAGAAAACCGTTAATCTTTACGAAAAGAGCCAGCAGCGGCGCCATTTGATACAGGGCTTTTGCCCGTATAAAAATTAAAAAGTTCTTTGTCGTGTGTCTAATCGAATTGATCCTGGTTATCTATGTGACTCAGTCGTTCTTTGGTGAAACAAATAGTTGTGTCGTTGTAGTAAATTAAAAGTGCAAAACTTAGAGTAAAGGACAATTAAAGTAAAATGACGTTAAAGTAAATCTAAGTCTAATTTAAAATAAATGGCGAGTATTTAAAAGCGTGACTAAAATTAATAGGCACCTAAAGTAAATAACGCAAACTTAAATATATCTAAGGCAAACTTAAAACGCAACTAAAACTTAAAACTAAGGCAAGGCTAAAATAAATCTAAGGCAAATAAACTTAAAGTGCAACTAAGTAAAAAGGCGGGAAAAATAAAGCTTGAAAACTAAAAACAGAAAGTTAAAAACTGAAACTAAAAATAACCTGAAAACAGCCCATCCAGAATAATCCTTCGTTCGGAATAAACACTCATCCAGAATGTCACCTTCGTTCGGAATGTTCTTCTTCACTCGGAATATTCACCAAAACCCTTGATCCGGAATAAATCCTTTATCCGGAATATGTCACTTATCCGGAATAAAGTCTTGATTCGGAATAATGGTCTTGATCCGGAATGTTCTGCTTGATCCGGAATAACTTCCTTGATCCGGAATATTGGATATTCCGGATGAAACACCTTGGCTAAACCTTGATCCGAAATGTTTTGATATTCCGAATAAAGCGCTTTGATCCGGAATAAAAAATTATTCCGGATGAACTTGCTGATCCGGAATATAATCTGTTCGGAATGTGTGGGTGATCCAGAATGTGGACTTGATCCGGAATGTTGAAGCTGATCCGGAATATGTCACTTATTCCGGATGAAAGCCTTGATTCGGAACAACTTCCAACACAACCTTCACTCGGAATAACCTTTTGATCCGGAATATACTAACCAAATTCCTTGGTTCGGAATAACTGGGGAAGAACAGTACCTGGAAAAACAATAAAAGCGAAGAACACGGATGAAAAAAAAGAACACGAATCTAATCCAAACTAATCAAAATCAACCACAAGATTAAATCAAACTAACCAAATAACATCTACTAATCATAAACAAACAATCCAAATCAACAAAACTAACAATAATGATCAAGATAATCAAAACCCACTTTAATCAAAATAAAAACACAAGAACATAAACATGAACATAAACATAAAGATCAAAGATTAAGAAAGGTAGATAGGATATGAACAATAAAAGTAAAGATTGACAAGAATTAAAAGGAAACTTACTTGAAATTAAAGGTATTTAAGGTGCAAGACAAGTATTTAAATTTGACAATAAAGTAAATGACATGTATTCAAATGGCAAGGTAATTAAAATTAGAAGAACTAATTGTCACTATTAGCCAACAAGAGAAAAAAATAATGAAATCCTAATCTATTTATAGGGGAGGATTAGGGAGTGCTTATGAAGCTTCCTCCCCTCTTTCTTCTTTTCCTTAATTGCATGCTTTAGTCCTTGATCTTCTTAATCCTTTGTTAATCTTCTTATTACTTGGACTTTAATGACTTTGTCTCGGGATTTCTTTAAACTCGTCTTTTAATTCTTCAATAAATTAGACTTGAGTTCTTCGGCTTTTAGTAAACTTCCGTCTTTTGACTTTTTCTTCGATAAATCTTCAGAATTGGTCTTGGACTTCCGTTCTTTTTGCACTCGTGATCTTTCGACTTCGTCTTTCGTATTTTTCTTCGATAAAAGCCCGTGAATGCCCGTGTTTTCTCCACTTTTCACCTTTTCGTCCTAAATCACAACAAAAACACAAACCACGCATAATTCCGACATAAATGACATAAAATACACGTTTTGGCTCGGTTATTATTGTAATTAAGTGGTAAAAAGGATGGGTGTTTACACACCTATCAAGTACCCTGAGTTGGGCTTCTGAGATGGTGGGTGTGGCATTAACTCCTGAACGGTTTGATCGGGTGTTTCTTGCCGCCATATTTCTATAATATACAAGAATGAGATTCATTAGTTGATTAATATTGCATTTATATCAGTTACATGAAATGTATATACATGAAGTTTGTAACAAATTGGATAACCTAACAAAAGTTCACAATATAATATAAGCACAAGAGAGTAATAAAGTAACATCAGTACAAGTTATTTTTGGTAAACAACAATATCATGCAGGTACAACCAATCTAAGACAGGGAAACATCGTGCCTGTATGAAATAGTGGTACAGATGTTTTTGGTACAACAAAAGATAACCTACCTACAAGGGTTAGGTACTAAAAGATGAAAATACAACTGAAAGAACAACAGATACAGTATATCAGTCCTAGATCATGAGAGTTGGGATGCAACCCAATACTTGTCATGATATACAAGATATCTAATCTAAACAGGTCTAGCTGAATCACTAGAAAAGGCTGGTACAGCTGGGGCTACAGGTGCCCGAGTAGCATTCTGTAAAGCAATCACGGTAGCACGGGTGTCTCTGGTGTGGCGAAGAGCCTCTAGTAACTGCAACTATCATGTTGTATCCGCACTCCGGATGTAGTAAGTCTCTGCAGTTGTCCCCTGATGACGGATCTCTACCAAGTCAAAAACGAAGCGAAAATTCTCCTCCTGGGTCATGAGAGTTGTGTGTGTGTGGTATTGCTGGCTCTCGAGGGCGGACAAACGTTGTCGAAGATGAGAGTAGTCCTCGAGCAACCACTGCTGGGTGTCCTGGACAGTCGCCCAAGTCCCCTGTGTAGCGTGCGACTCCGCCGTTACTGCCCAGTAGAGAGAGTCTAGTCTCTCCTGGAGTACTGAGCGTGCATAATGGCCCGCTCGTAGTAGGGAATAGATAGCAAATGAATCGTGATCCTGCCTCACAGCTAAGGCAACAATCTATGCCTGAACAGGGTCGAGTCTTGTCCGTCCCGCTCCTGATCACTCTCCTATCTCAAAGGTGGAGACAGGAGTAGATTCACACCTCCTCTTGCGAGGTGGTAGGGCTCTGGTGGGATATTCATGTAGAGTAGAGAGTGGTGGAAGCGGTGGTAAGGTGGGTAAAGTCTGATCTCCTTCTCCGGTTGGGGAAGTAGGTACAACTGGTGGCGTGGAGGTGGTAGAATCCGATATAACGATGGCTCCAGTAATCTCGTGATCTCCATACTCAGTGTCTGATGGTAGTCCGTGGAGTATCAAGGTCGGTGATGCTGGGGTAGTAGTAGTCATGGGAGCGTCAACAGTGGGTACACGTGCCGGTGATGTCATGATAATCTGTAAATAATAGCATTTCAAAGTTGAGTAAGTATTAGCTTACCCAATTCAAAAAGTTTTCAAAAATGAATATGCGATGTTGTATATGACTTTTAATAGCGTAGGTTAAAAATTACGTAGATACTTATGTGATCATATAGCCAAAAGCTATATATCAGTACACAGTTAGTTCACACAATATGTATGCTCTATATGATGTATGACTAATCATAAAGGTTCCCCAAAAATACATTTTTCTAAAAATCGATTTTTAAATTCAGTTATAGTCCAGTAATAAATTTTATTATTTTAAAAATTTTAGAATTTGATCTGGTTCTCTATAACTATGCGCTCTGATACCATTTCTTTAACACCCCCAAAGTGGTCAAATGCAGCGGAATAGTAATTGGGGGTTACTTTTGTAGATCGACAGCACACATTATATAGAGCAATGATCATAATTATCATTAAAACATATTATATGAATTTAATTGTGCAAATTAAGAAAATTATCTTGAAATCAACATTTAACGTTTTTGAAGTAATATCCCAGCCAAATGGTTACATGATGCTTCCTATGATGCTGGAAATCCAAGTGCACATGAACCTGCTTATTTTCCTGAGAAAACATATAAAGTAAAATGTGGGGGTCAACACGAGGTTGGTAAATTCACATGTTTAATTTATAATTAAAGGTACTGATATGCAAAACACTACGAAAGTAGTAGAGCTCCAAGCTCAATACTATAGTAGTTCCTATTGCCCTGTAATACAAGCTTGAAAATTGATCAGAGGCCTATGTGGATCATCCTTGAGAAGTACCCCTTTAGTCCAACAATGTATATAAGTCTGCTAGCCTTGGCCTAGGCTAGGTGAGAGCTACTCACGCAGACTGGGATTGTCATCCCCAAATAGATCTATTATAACATTTCGAGCTACAACATTAACTATTACAGTCCACGGAAATAGGGCAAACAATAGGCAGTAAATAAGTTGAGGACCTGTAAAATGTTTGAATATACAATAATTAGTATGTTTTCTTCTCCAGTTATAAAAGATGTAAAAATATGGGGCCATGAACTCACCTTATTGGTGATGCAGTAGTGATAAGGTCACTGAATATACTGGCACAGTATGATCATGAAGTAGTGGAATTACCTAAGTAATTTATATAAGCTCAGTAAATGCACAAATAAAATGTACAGATAAATGCAGTTGATAAGAATTCATGATCACAATTTAATAAGTGTTACTATTGTTAAACGTTAAACTTATAGTAAGTTATCAATATAGGTACATTTTTTAGTTTCTAAAAATGTATTTAACTTGTTTGAACGTCAACGACGTAATTAATTAAATAAATGATTTTATTTAATTAAGAGTTGTAAAAATATAATGTTTCTCTAAAGTCCATAGAGTTTCAGCTGTACAAACTTTAGTCCTTCAGTTTACGTAAGTTTCCTAATATATCCTTTTAGTTTATTTAAATAAGTAATTAAAATAAACTTAATTTAATTTATTTCAAAACAATATTATTATTATTTATATTAAATTGTACTATGGTCCTTGTAAAAATAATAGTTTCCAAAACAACCCCTATGGTTTATAACACATTTGGTTTACGACAAGAATTACCCCTAGGGTTTCGTCCGTTAAGTTCATTTCCAAAGTTAGTCCTTGTTCGTTATACTAAATTCCAAAACAGCCACTAGGGCTCATTTAAGTTTCCGTATATGGCAAAATTTGTCCCTAGGGTTTATAACTTTCGGGAAAAAGGCAAAACGAGTCCCTATGGCTCGTTTGAAGTTTGATAGTTGTCATAAATGGTCCCTTAAGTCTTGAAATTTATTAAAGGACACCAAACCAATATCTAGGGCTCGTTTAAAGTTTATAAAGTGGTAACAATGGTCCTTGTGGTTTAATTAAGTTTTGGCTATGATAGATTTTACCCTTAAACTTTCGGAAAAATACAATTTTGTCCCTGGACTTTAAAATAGTCACGAAATGTATATATGTAGTTTTATAACTTTGCAAAATAGTCTCATACTTTCACCTAATTCCAATTTTGGCACAAAAAGTTTAGGAATAGTGTTTTGAGGCTTAATGGGCTCGTTAAGCCCATTAGTGATTCGGTTTGGTTTCAAACTTAGTTGGCTCGTTTCTTGGGCTTATCAAAGTTAATAAAATCTAATAAGCACTTAATTGATCCTAAATAAGCTAATTAAGTTAAACGGGCCTAGTGGCTTAGACTTATACACGACTTAATAATAAGCCGTGTGTTATGGCTTATCGCTTATTTGATTTTAGTGGTTCGTCGCTTATATGAAGGGATTATCCAAGTAGCTTATTGTGTTTCAAGATAACTAGTTCATTAGGGATTAAAGCAATCTTATCTTTCTAGTTTTTCTAGGCTAAGACTTAGATTTAACAAAGTTTACATTAGTATTTCTAGATCTAAGATCTAGGCATGATAACTAAGAGAACAAAATCATGTCGTGGGTTCATTCTAGCTAGGGTTCGAGCCTTTCTTAGTCATGTTTTACATAGATTTACAAGTATAGGTATATATGTTCATATGTTCATGATGTGTAAAAAGAATGAATATGGCAATGGAGGTGAAATAACTTACTTGCTAATGAAGGTGGTGACAATGGATGAGACCTAGCTAGAAAACCTTTGAATCTACTTAGGATCTACACGTCTAGTGTCTTAGCCGAGCCTATGATGACTTTGTTTGCCTTGTTAGCCAAGAATCGGGTTGTAGTAGTAAATGCTTACACTAAATGAACCTTATGACAATGATTTGGGGTAGTAATGATGGTATGAATGTGGGTTCGTGTATGTGTGGTTGTTTTCCAAAAATGGAGAGTGTAAGTGAGGTATGAATGTGTTAGTTTAGGCTTATAATGAAGTGATGTTAAGGATGTGTGTGGTTTAGCTTAAGGCCACGCCAAGAGAGAGATTTAGAAAGATTACGGGATCTTAGCCAAGTATTAGGTAAATTTTATGATAGATTCATGGTACACCTTCCATAAATGCCTAGGAAGTACAAGTTGGCCTTTCATCTTGTTCTAGCCCTCGCGTGTAAGGGGTCAAGGGACAAATTGGGTGTCTAAAATAGTGTTGGTTTAATGAGGTGAGGTATTACATGTTCAAGTTATGGCTATGTGTGGTGTTTATGAATTTTTAGATCTTTAATTATAATGTATATGGAAATCGGCTAGTTAGGATGTGTAGGGTGGTTTAATGTTTGATCCTAGTGAATTGGTAAAGTTACTAATAGTCTAGGTAGTATAATGTGAGTGTAGGTTCGAATCTAGAGCGATTTGGTTATGTTTTAGGGTTTTTGGTGAAAGTATAAGTAGTAATTTATAAACATATAATTTTATTAAATCAAAACGTAAGACACTTAATAAAATGTAATAAAGTTGATATGTATGAAGTTGAAATATGAAAAGTAGCTTTTGTTGACTCGTAGTATCCTTTATAGTGTATAGAAAATATATAAACATATATTTTGTAGTAATTACAAGTACTTGGTAAACGTTATTAATTGTTATCATGGTTTTAGATTTTTATAAACCAAAAATGATGCATGCACATGCTCATGTGTTTCAAGTGACTTAATAGTCGTCAAAGTAATCAACTGTATGTTTTATATGCTCATAAAGATGTAGTCATACTAAATGTTCCTGTGATCCCATGATTGAATAATCACAATCATGATATAATTTCATAGTTTAATTTGGCCAAGTGGTTGAATACATACAGTCATGTTACAGTATATAAATAGTTCTCGTAGTCATGTATGAATGATCATGAATGATGCATATGATAGTATAAAGTTTTCATGCAAAGGTGGCAATATATATATAACTCATGAGATGACGTGTACAATGATTTCATAACCAAAACATGAAAACCACGGGTTTTACATAACGGGAACGCCGTCGAACCTAGACAAGTGAGTGGACCTCACAGTAGGGGTACGACACAGGACACGGCTCCCCTCTTCGCCCCGGAACGGTCCATGTTTTCCTAAATCGCCTCTCCCAAACTTTTCTCTCATTTTAAAGCCCATGGGTTATCAGTGGGAGGATTATCGGCGTATAAAGGAATGGTGAGTTCGTATCCAAGACAACGTCAATACACAGCTGCTCTATGATCATATCAATGGGAGCATCCGTTAGTGCCTCCAAGTCCTTCAGCAGTGGATACTCAATATCCTTTAGTGCTGTCATGGAGGCATTCATCTTCTTCTCTGCGTCTGGCTTATGGTAGGCATGATCCTTTGTGGCTCGTCCTTGTTCGGCCCATTCCACTTCAACCAGAAGACCCTCATGCCCGCCACGATCGATGACGTCAGATACGACATTTACAAAGGGCTGGGCCATTTGGGATGGCCCCCCAATATTTGTCACCACAAGCCTTAAACCACGCCCAATTATCACCTACGGCCAGCGATGGCCATAAGCATGTGAGGGTACAACTCCTCATCAAAGTCAATGGCAAACCCATCCATTCTTGTGTTCACATCTTCAAGACGGTCATCGACTACCTTCTCATGTGTTACCCTGTAGTCAACAAACTATGCGGCTAACTGTTCTTCGCCCTTTACAAGCTTGTGCAGGTTGTCACAGTCACAAGAGAGAATGGACACATCATTGACCAAGGATGGGCAGTGGATTCGGTTGTGGTCACCTGTCAATACAAGTTTATGTGTTATTCATATTTCAGAGGTACTTATCTTGTACAAAAACAAAAGAGAAGACAATAGTTTCAAAAGACGCATATAATACCTTGTCATGTAAGGATTGGACCTCAGCCTCCAGCTCAAACGATGTGGGACTCACACGTGGCTGCGTGGGCTGCTTTCCCCTTAATGACGACCTTGACGGTAGTAATCTGGGCTTGGAGAGTGGAAATAGTTTGTTCATGTTCTTCGACCTGCTTCTCCCTGCGGCTTATTTTCTTGTTCGCGCTCTGTATATGGTTCAACGCTCCCTCAAAGAGATGACGCATTTCCGCAACAATAGCTATTTGATGAGCGGTCGATACATTAAACTATTCTATCAGATCATCATGTGTCAGCTCATTCAGGTCTTGGATCAAATCGGGTGGGGTTATGTGGTCCATGAAGTCTTTGCATGACTCTGCCTTCTCCAACCTACTCGTCTCGAATAAAAGCCAATCAGGGCAAAAAGGTTTGGGTGATCCTTCTGGGATCGGCTCCTCGCTAGTCGTTGGTGGAGGTGATGGTGGCGTGTCCTCAATGATAGGAGGGGTTACCCGGCTGGTGTCTTCTTCGTTTGCTGTAGCCTTAGATGGCTCTTCCCTGTAATACATGATCATTTAGAAAAGATGCATAAATAGTAATGTGCAAAGGTTCAAGGTTGTACGTCACTTACGTATGATCCTTCCTAGGTTGTGTGTTGGTGGGCGCCACAACATTCACTGGGGTAGCCTTCCATATGGTGTTGTCTACTTGCGTTTCTACACTAGTAGGCGGAGCCGTTATACCACCTGTTGCCGCACCTGTGCTGCTGCCTTCTTGATATTAGGGGTGGTCTTCTCGTAGCCTCTTGGGCGGTGCGTTGAAAGCCCTACCTCTGGCTCTACCTCTTTCCTTGTTATCCTTTTGGACTTACGCCTCCTCGGAGCGGGATTGGCCTGTGCCTGATTACCCGTCCCCTCAGCCGCCTCCTCTTCCTCAGACCCAAACACCTCGTCTATCTCATTGTTGAGCTGGTCTATGTTATCACCATGTTCTTTATAGGGGATGGTGGTATTCTTGGCCGTGGTGGAAGGGCCGATCACATCCTCTAGCAAGGTTGTTCTCCATCTTTGTTGTCAAAGTCCAGCGGCGATTTCTCGATTTGCGTCTCGCCCATATCGGAGTGCGGCTCTGGGACCACGTCTAAAGGGATAGTGATGTTCTTAGTAGCTTCCAGCAAAGGTGGTTCATCTTGATCCAAGGCTCGTGTACCCTTGGGGATCTGGGAAAGGTCTCCTTGGCGTAGTAATCCGAATAGATTCATAGCTGCGGACACATGCAATCAAACAACACAAGTTAGTTGTCAACACCAAGTATACTATGGGCATCATTCAAAGTTAATTATACTCACACTCTCTAAGGCTGTTCGGGAATATGAAGCATCTATCTGCTCTGCCGTAGTAATTGCGGCTGATGCCTATCAAGCACAATAACTTTTCCGGCAACCCCTTTGTGGAACTGTGTACGATGTGTGTCTAGAATACTAACATCCCTATCACTATATGTGTTAGTAAGGGGAGGATAGTCCGTACGGACTGAATGTTTTAACACAAAGGGGAAGGGGTATACTTTGTCGTCTACAAAGAAATAACAGTCGTACCAGTTTTTCAACGAATCTAACGCCTTGCTATAACACATTGGGGAGTTTCCCGGCCGTTTCTTAAATGATAGCCAGCCGTTGATCATTTTGTGGACATAGAAAACTCTAAATAAACTAACGGTTGGAGCTACATTACAAGTATGGCATGTTAGTTCGAATTGATTTATTTTACATGCCCCTATTCAGTGTAGTTGGGTTATGTGGAAGTCGTAGTATGTTAGAATATCTACGAGGAATCTAGAAAATAGGATGCGGTAATTAGCCGAGTCAAACAAGCGTGTGTATACACCTATTTTCTCGGCTGGACAGTCGGTGATCGCTTCATCCTCACCAGGATAGGTGGGATGGACGTTCTCTGGAATAAAGTATTTCGAGCAAAATTTAAGGAATTTCTCATATGAGAATACATTAAGCACGGACGTAATGGTAGGGTTATCCTTAACCATGTTTTATGTAAATATGGAGAAGGGCGCGGTGATCTAACCTGGGAATAAGGATGTCCGTGAAAGAGTGAATGTAATAGGTATGAAGGATTTCAACAATGGCGGTCGAAGGTTTTTTAACTGTGTGTGCGTTGTCACAACACTTGGCTTTATATAGTGTTGCCTCAATTTACGAGGGACGTTGCATGAATGCTATGTGTACTCCACTACGTCAATCTAACGGATGGGATTTGGAGCACAGTTAAAACGCCAGAGTGACCCACGGGTTACCTCATTATCAGATTTTTACGTGGATTAAGGGTGGGGCCCATGTGGTGCACTTTTTTAGATTGCGTATAAATAGACGCTGACATAACCGATTTTTTGACTATCATTAATGCCTTCATTATTGATGTCCAGGTCGAGTGTTATCTGTTATTAAGCTTCTTTCTAGTAGAGTGTGGAGCAATGGTTAGTCTAGATGTCATGCCTACGGCCGTAACAACTAGACTGGGGGACATGATGACGTATAGTCCCCAACCAGGTCTTGGAGCCGGCCTACGGGTACTACCCGTATCCGGCCCGTCACAAACGGGTTGGATCAATGTTAATTTGGACTTATTGGTTCCGGTAATGATGGCCGCATGAAGTGTATGCGGCCCACGGCCCGGTATGCCTGACAAGGGTTAGACAGAATCACAACCTAATTAGGATTGTGATTCGTCCTAAAGTAAAGGATATTCACTAACCATAATTAGAAGATAATGATTGGGTTTAGGCTATACGTAAAAATAGACGCGAATTAAGTAAGTTGATTTCGGCCTACAAGAAACGAATTATATCACGAAAGCGACCCGAGATCGTTGTTCGACGAGGAAATTGTAAATTTGAGATTCTCGATTCGATGTTCGATTAATGATCGAAGAACGTCGTGGGTTAAATGCACTAAAAGACGAAAGCGACCTAAAAGGCTAATTAACGAAAATCTCGTAAAACAAGAGAATGATGAAAAATAACGACAATTAATTTTTTTTTGAAAAAATATATATTAAAAAACTATAATAAAGTAAACGTATCAATCGTAAACTTAAAAATAAAAACTATTTAAAAATGTAATTGGATCGAAAAGTGGTTCCATCAACGACCATACTAATTTAAAACTAAAACTTTATAAAATAAAACTCTTTTTTTTAAACCAACCTAACGGGTTAAAGAGAGAGAGGGAAACAGAGGTGACGTTGACCGCTTATATCAAAATTACGATTTTGGTTCATTTTAAACTATAAGTAAAAAAAAAACTTTGTAATTAAATGCTTGCAAAATCTAAGTCGTCATTTTGGATGAAAAGAATATGAAACATTTTTTTCTTGAAATAAAATATAGAAACATTGGTTAAAATAAAGGTGCAAAGAATAAAAATATATTAGCTAGCTACCACAAAACTTGTAAAACTTATACAAAGCTGTAGACGGGCTATATGTTTGAAAATAAGACAAAACCAAAAACCATATAAAATATAGATAAAAGGGATCGTAATCGAAAAGGTAGTGTAGAGCAGATGGTTAATGTGATTGGTGATGCGTGTGGTTTCTGCACAGGTCTAGTGTTCGAGACCTACAGTGGCCACTTTTGTTATTTATCTTTTGGCTATTGGAAACAAATAATCACCAAGCAGTTGTCTTGTATGAGCTGGAAACATCAATAGGCAAACACATAAACACAATATAAAAGATAAAGCACAAATTAAAAGTGATGCACAAGTTATCAAAAAGGATGCACAAATAGGGGTTCTAAATGACAGAATGAAAATCTAATTCACAATGAAAATCTAATTCACAAATAGAGCCATTTTGATGCACATACTGTATTAAAAGACAGTTGAAAAATTTGATGTACAATTCGAAACTTTTGATGCACAGATTAAACTAATTTTCCACTTACCTCAGAAACACAAACAAGCATATCATAACTTAATTTCCCAAAAAAGATTTAGAACACCTATTAATACATTTATGTGACAAATTTCATAACCTAAATCCTTAAATTAAGCTTAAACTACCTGCTAGTGTGATTTGTACTTAGAATGACCAAAATTTTGAACCAAAGTGACCTTAATTTTGAGCATATGTATGTCTAACCTCAAACTAACCTTCATAACTTACTAAGCACATAAAGTTGAGCTGAAAACAAGTGAATCTCCACAGTAACAACAACTTTAGACCCAAATTTCACCAATTCTGAGATTTTATTACAAAAACTAAATATAGGCTTATATTTTTGCATGGATCACAAATTTAGAGCAAATGATAACTAAAACTTAAGCGACCTATTGGAACTTGTAAAATACATAAAAATGAACTCAAATTAACCACAATTCAACAACTACAACAAGCTTTGCCTCAAAATTCATGTAAAATCCAAAATCATCACAGAGAGTTTCATATGCTTTATTTTTTTGAGTTTTTTTTATTTTATTGTAAACTACCTATGGATTATTACTACCTTATACCTAATGTAACTAACTGACTACAGCTTATTTCCTAGACGCAAACTAAAAGCTATAGGCAACCTATTCTAAATACCACTTTTCTGACAGATTCTATATTAACCTTATGATTATGAAAAATATTGAGTGCTTATTGGTGATTGAGCAACATGAAGCTAAATTAACACCTATTAAGCTGAATTAAACACAAAATTAATCTAGATGACTAGAGATTAACAAAGCGATAACAATATTTTTGAGCTTTTATTGTTTAACGGCAGAAAATATCATTAAGCTATATAAAACCAAATGAAAACAAGATAGCAAGCGATAAGCAAATAAATCATTCTCAAATAAGCAATTAAGCAGCATATAAGCAAAATACATAACCTTTGAATTTAAATGACAATTGAGGCAAAAAGTAAAATGAGATTATACCTATTTGCTTAAGCTCCTATCCAAAAGTGGCCTTTGCACGAAGGCCTATATCTTCAACCCACTATAATATCAACTTATAAGCTTATTACAAGCTTATTCACCCACTGTTCACTCCACCTATCGAGTGAGGAAGCCTTCACTTGATTCCTTAAACTTTTTATGAGATTTTTTAGCAACTTTCCTTAGCCTTTTGAAAATTACATGAAAATTGTGAAGAAACCTACAACTATTTATATGCCAACCAAGGCTTCTAGACAAATTTTCTAGCTCATATTCTCTCTCCAAGGGTTTTGATATCAACCCGTGGATGAGGCTTCAGTTGTAAGAAATATTTTTGGCCTTTGATAAATTTTTTCTTTTTCTCTTTCTTCTTTTGGATTGCCAGGGTGGAAAGAAGACGTGACCCATGTGTATTTCTTTTGCACTAGATTTAGTGTAAATTCTCTTGATTTTTGTGCTATCTCCAATGTAAACTCGGATTGCCCACGTGGCTCCTTTGGTGATGTGGGATTCGTTTATTGGGTCTTTGGGAGTGGGAATGTGATAATTAATTAACTAATTTCCCAAAGAGATAAAAACCCCTTTTCTTGTTCATTGCTGGGTGAAATGAAGGAGATGAAGGAACAGTAACTCTTTCCCTCTCTTCTTTATTACTTTTTTACTTATTTGACTAATTTGAACAGCCTAAAATTTCTCATTTGGCAAATTCGACCCCTGTGGTTTGTAATCCTTTGATAACTTGATCTTCCACTTATTGATAGTTTGGCCCTTGTGGTTGTTATTAATAGAAAAGTAATAATCAAAGGATTTGTTTTGTATTTTTGAAGGACCATTTTGGTATTTAAAGATAATAGGGGGCAGTTTGTGTCATTTAGGGAAAGTGGAGGAAAGTGTAAGGGTGTTTTGGATAATTTGGGATTAAGGGTTTCCAAACTCCGTGTTTTTGATATTCCGGCTTCGGCTTCAACTTTGTGCTTTTCTTCTAATCCCGTGTCCTCTTTATCTTTGACTTGATGGTTTTTCTTGATATCCGTACCTACACATACACAAACAACAAGAATAAGTGTATATGGCACTTTTCATGATTAATTGATCGTTTTAAGCTCGTTTTCCAAGAAAATAAGATAAGAGATTAAGCTCTTATCAAATCCCCGATACTTAACCATTGTTGTATCCTCACACAATGCTAAAATAAAGTATAAAGCAAACTCCGTTTTTCTTTTATTCGAAAACATTTATTCATTATTAATCTACGAAAGTGAAATGACATAATATATTGCTTTCAAAAAGAGAACATGACTTTTTTAGGGTCAAAGAATAAAAAAACTAAATATTTATAGAGGAAATATCGTCATCCTTAATTTTCACACATTCCATGCTAAGCGTAAAAACGAGATCATTGTCGGTACAAGTCACAATACTAACACTACTCATGCATTCAAATTGTGTAATACTTTTTCTCCCCGCAATCTTAATTATGTAAAAGAAAGAAAGGTTTCTAGAATTTTTTAACTATTTTTGTCATGGATCACAAGGATTCATATTGACTTATTTCGATATTTATTTAGCCAAAAATAAAGTTAACATGGTTTATTTAATAAGTAGCTAGAGGACACGATCTTATAAAACGTTTCTTATAATGATAAAAAGTCCATTTCTCGACATAACTTTAATCACGACATGGGACCTCTCCCAGACCGATACTTGGCATGTGTTTTGTACTTCATCTTGAGAGACGATCTTTGTTATAGTATTCTCTTCATGCATGGCATACATCTTTGCTGGTCTACGTTTTCTTAGGATTGTACAAGTGTTGTAATGATCTAAAGAGAGGGAGAGGGATGAAGAACTAGAGAGGGAAAGTTAGAGAGCGAAAGGAGAGAATGAGAGAAAGAAAGAATGATTAAGTGAAATGAGAACCAACAACTACCCTTCCTAACATGCTAGGAAGGGTATATATAGCCCACCCTACATGTGGGCTTTATGGGTTATACTTACATAAATAGATCACGAGCCCAATCTACGTATATATCGTTGGAGTGACCGATCCTTTCTAAATACCTAAAAATGTATTTCCAACAATCTCCCCCTAAGGGAGGTCACCCCAAGTTACAATGTCCTAAATAGTCTATAGCTCGTGATCTATGCTAACAATGATGTGACCGGGACTTTCTTTAGAAAAACGTATTTCCAACAATCTCCCCCTAAGGGAGGTCACACCATTTTACAAATTCTTAAACCTATCATACTATTCTTGAGTCTTCGATCTTGTTCTTGTGAATATGTTGATGAGATCTTTGACTTTAGTCTTGAGTATGTTTCCTTGCCCCGACCTTGTGCATTTATCACTTGTGATATTCGCCTCCTCGTGACTTCTTGTTCCACATACTTATACCTTTATAATTCTTGAAAGCTTCAGAGTTTGATACAGCGGAAGACTTGACTTTTAGGCTTTCTTGAATTAGTATTAAGTTCATACAGTATAAGTATGTGTTGATGACTTCTTCTAGATTTTACACCGCAATGCCACCTTCTTGTTACGCTGCATAAGACAGTTAGCAACAAAACATATACACGAATGAAATGGCATTGAACATTTCATTCTAATTCGGTAGCATTTTACCTCCGGTCAGTTAAGACCGTTGGACGATATAAAATTTTGTACTTGTGGCAGGTAGTTTCAATTAAGAGCCTCCTTTACAAGATTTCGCGGGTAAACCCGTTCTCTTTATTCGATCGTCCAAAGCTGACTGCGAACATAAAGAGTGAATCATTTGGATAAAATTATCCGCATGATTGAAGCCATCAACTCATTTTCCTGGAACAAGTGAAATTCAATTAAGAACCGCACCATCGTTGCTTTCCAGTTGTCACGAGCTTGATTCATATAGAATCTTGCAAGTTACCTACCAAGTGCTGTTTGATGTTAACACTAGAAGGATTGCTACTCATCACTGTGAACAATATAAAGTGTCACTCTGAGTGTTCTGGCAAGATCACTAAGATATTGCGTAGAGGCCTGGAACGTGTTTAAGTTCAGTTAAGAATTAAACCACTGTTGCTTTCCAGTTATCACAAGCTTGATTCATATAGAATCTTGCAAGTTACCTACCAAGTGTTGTTTGATGTTAACACTAGAAGGATTTCCACTCATCACTGTGAACACTATAAAGTGTCACTATGAGTGTTCTGGCAAGATCACTAAGATATTGCGTAGAAGCGTGGAACGTGTTTAAGTTCAATTAAGAATAAAAACACTATTGCTTTCCAGTTATCACAAGATTGATTCATAAAGAATCGCACAAGTCATCTACCATGAGCTTTTTGATATTTGCTCAAGAAGGATTTCCATCTTCATTGTAAATACTTTCGTATTACTCGGATGTCCAGGCAAGATCATGAAGATTTTTCATAGGACTCTTAAGATCTTTCATACATTTCACAGTGTGTGAAGAAGCAAGGAATTATGAAAGTGTGTCCTAATGAGATATTTGATGATCTCAAATGGCTCTAGACTCGATCGTACATTTTAGATTTTAGTGATCGGATACTAGAGAGGAGTGCCACCATTTTGTTGGGAATAAATTATAGCCAGTCTACTTGAGCGCTGACAAGAGTAAAACAAGCGTTGACAGGAGTAAAACAAGCGCTGTCAGATCAAGCGTTGACAAGAAGAAGTCAAGCGTTGACACATTGAAGACAAGCACTGATGGAAGGATATGATCTACACGTTTATTATATTCTAGATTACTTCTAGTAAATATAGGAACAACAATGTATTTTCTATATTTATCTTTACCTAGAATAGTTGATACGTAGATTATTGTAAAAGGCTTCTTATGTATATAAAAGAAGACCTTTAGGTTAATGTTCAATATAAGTTTTCATACGTAAAACACTTTCATTGTAAGCAAGTTTGATATCATTAATCAAAGTGAGTTTGTTTACATCTTGTGTGTTCTTGTTTAAGTGTTAATTCCGCATAACACTTAGATTGTCATATACATATACAAAGGTTTCTCTAAGTGTATTACTTGATCTAATCTCGTATAAATAAAGCTAAATCGATCTAAGTTTGGGATCAACAAGTGGTATCAGAGCTTGTTGAGGAAGTTTTGATCTTAAAGAACACAAGAACCCTAAAATCACCAAAACCCTAATTTTCACAAAAACCCTAAAAACATCATGTCAAATCCAGAAGTACCCACCTACTCCTCACCTTTACAAAACATCAAGATTCCCATGCTTGATGCTACCAACTTTGAATTGTGGAAATTCAACTTTGAGCAATATCTGGGGATCTATGACTACACACTCTAGGAGATTATTGAATATGGAAACACATTCAATAAAGCCCAAAAGATTGCTAATGCTATTGCTGGAAGAGCAGCTGTTGCTGGATGTTCAGAAGCAGATAAGAAAGAAAAGCCAGAGGATGGTAGAGCTATGGCTGCTAAAGACATGGCAAAGAAAAGGGTTGATATGAAAACCCTAAATATTCTGAAACTCTCTTTGGGACAAGAGAACCAGCATAAATACAGAGGTTATGAATCTGCTAAAGACCTTTGGGCAGCTCTTGAAGTTGCATATGGTGGCAATGAAGATACTAAGGAAGAGAAGAAGAAGCAACTCATGCATGATTATGTTGTCTTCAAGGCTCAACCTAATGAGAAGCTTAGCAGTGTGAGAAGCAGATTGCTTGACATTACAAGCAAATTGTCCTTCATGGGGACATAACTTGGTGATGTTGAAATTAATGCCACCTTTCTTAAAAGTCTTGGTGAGGCGTGGAAGATTGAGGCAAGATCTATACTTTCCAACAACACTCACAAAAGTTCTACCTTTGATGATTTCTACAACAAACTGAGGCTGTTGGAAGATGAAACTCTTTTGGAGCATGGAAGCAAGTCTACCAACAGTAATATGGCCTTCTTCTCACATAGTGAAGGTCAATTTAATCAGAAGGACTCTTACATGCATCCAGTTACTGGATCATCAGGTGTCAACGCTGGAACATGTCCTATCAACGCCTCCTATTCAGACGCTGACACATACAAAAGTGACTCACCAAGAGTTAAACCTGCTGGTTTGGATCTAGATACTGTATGTGCTTATATTGCTTCTTTGCCCAATAGTTCAGTGATTACATATGAGGACCTTGAGAAGATAAGTGATGAGCACTTGGAAGAGATGGATATTAAGTGGAACATGGCTCTTGCTAGTATAAGAGCAAACAGGTGGAATAGAAGGTTTAAGAAGAAGATGACCTTCAATGCAAAGGACACTGCTGGATTTGATCAATCCAAGGTTGCATGCTACAATTGTCATCGTATGGGGCACTTCATGAGGGAATGCAGATATCCTAGAAGATCTGATGCTGGCAAACCCTCAAGCCAAATTGTTAAGGCCCAGGATCCTAAGGCCATGGTTGCAGTTCAAGAAATTGATGGTATGGGATGGGATTGGAGCTATTTGGCTAAAGATGTGGAAGAGGATAAAGCTTCGGTTGCTGAGATTAAAGAAGAAGAGCATGTTCAATATGCTCTCATGGCACACTCCTACTCTTCATCAGATAATGAGGTATACGATGATGCTTTTTGTAGTAAGGGTTGTAGGTTAAATACTGAGAAACTTAACAAAGAGGTGTTAAGGTTATTAGATGATGCGAGTACTGAGAGATGCAAACTGTCTAACTATCAATTAGCTCTCACTCAAACTGAGAAGACAGTTTCTGAGTACAAGAAAATGGAATTTGATTTAAAAGATAAAATAAATATCTTAAAACATGAGGTGAATGCTAGTAATGATATTAGGAGCATCATGGAAAGGGTTAATGGTGAGTTACAAGCTAAGTTAGATGAGGCCATTAAGAATAAAGATAATGTTGGCCTTAAAATTCAGAGATTTGATAGGGCCACACAAACCCTAGGAGAATGTGTCAATAAACAAAGGGATCCTAAGGACATGACTGGGATTGGGATGAAAGACTCTCTGTGGTTCCACCACCAGCTGGTGACTTCTATGATGTCCAACAAAAGGACCTATCTTGGACTGGTTTACCAGAACTCCAAGAGGAGGAATTCATTCCTCCACCAACAGTTGTTACCCCAGTTGAAGAGTATCAACAAAAGTTGACTGACTTGAATGAATGGAAGAAAGCCAATCCTACCTTATTTGTTAAAGGTGGCTTATTATGTGAAAGTCCTAATGAGTCAAATCCTATTTAAGTAACAAACCCAATAACTGGTAAGGTTGTTAACCTTGGCTCAAACACTGTCAGAAAACCTAGTGTCAAGTATGCAGAAATGTATAGGAATACTAGGTCACCTAAAAGCCAAGTTAGTAATGATGGAACAGGCTTCTTCTCTTGTAGACCTAGGGTTATGTCTAAAAAAGCCTGTTATACTTGTGGTAGATTTTCACATTTAGCATATAAGTGTGTCAACGCTTCCAAGGTCAACGCTATTAAAAAGTCAAACGTTGTCAGACCCAAACCTTGTGTGTAGCAAAGTCCATAAGTTGTTAAACCTGCCCCATTCTTCACTAGAGGGCCTAACACTCATGGACAAGGACCATTTCAGAAGACAAATACTTGGTCTAATAGGCAATGGGTTTCTGTAGCAAACCCTAGGTTAAACGCTGACAAGGGTAATTTCAGCGTTGACAAGACCAAATCCAACGCTGACAGAAACGTGACCAGACCCAAATATTTGCAACCACAGGGTAAGGGGTCTAAAGCTTCCTCAAGCTTGACATGGAGACCAAAGAAAGATCAAAACCCTAATGATAATGGGATTTCAATGACCTGCAACAGATTTAATTACATTTCAAAGGTCATTACAAAACCTATTGGGGTTAACTGGGTATTTCATCCAAAGAGGGATGAACAAGGGGTTGTTATGAGAACTAAGTCTGTTCTTGTTGAACAACTAGATGAATCCAAGTCTGCTAAGGCTTGGGTTCCCAAATAAAACTAACTTGTTTTCTTTATGTGCAGGGCATTTAAAAACAGGTCAATGATTATGGATATTGGGACAGTGGATGCTCAAGGCACATGACAGGGAAGGAAGATTATCTTACTAACTTCACTCCCATCAAGGATGGTGATAAGGTTTACTTTGGAGGAGGATATGGTACTATCACAGGCAAAGGAACACTTCTCACTAAGAACTTGCGTTTTGAGAACGTATTTTTGATAAAGGAACTTGATTACAATCTTTTTAGTGTATCACAAGTTTGGGATAACAAAAATAAAGTTCTGTTTACTAATACTGAATGCTTGGTGTTAAGCAAGGATTATAAGATTCCTGATGAGAAATATATTGACTATAGAACACCTAGACATAAAGACATATATAATGTGAATCTGAATGGGATTAGGATGAATAACAATATGTCATGTTTTTATGCTAAAGCTTCAGTAGATGAGAGTAATCTATGGCATAGGAGACTAGGGCACATAAACTTCAAGAATATAAACAGGCTTGTGAGACTTGGCTTGGTTGATGGTTTGCCTAAAAAGGCCTTCCACAATGACCACTCTTGTGTTGCATGTCTTAAAGGCAAGCAGCACAAGGTCTCATTCAAGTCCAAACACGTGCACTCTAGTACTAGACCTCTTCACTTGCTTCATATGGACCTATTTGGTCCAACCAATATAGAAAGTTTGAATGGTAAATCCTACTGCTTTGTCATCACAGATGACTTTTCTAGGTTTACTTGGACATTCTTTTTAGCTATGAAGAGTGATACTGCTGACACTTTAATTGACTTTATCACTCAGATTGATAAGAAGACTGGTAATGAAGTTAAAATGCTTAGGAGTGATAATGGTGGTGAATTTAGGAATAAAGTGTTAGATGATTTTTGTGCCAGGAAAGGGATTACTAGGCAGTTTAGTGTTGCCAGAACCCCACAGCAAAATGGGGTTGCAGAAAGAAAGAATAAAACCCTAATTGAAGCAGCCAGAACCATGTTGGCTGATGCTCATTTCCCCATTGCCTTTTGGGCTGAGGCTGTTAATACAGCTTGCTATGTTCAAAATAGAACATTGGTCAACAAGATACAGAACAAAACACCTTATGAGTTACTTTGGGGAAGAAAACCCAATATTGGTTTTCTAAGACCTTTTGGTTGTCATGTAGTTGTTCTAGATACTAGTGATGCCTTAGGTAAATTTAGTGCAAAAGGTGATGAAGGCTATTTCATGGGGTATTCAGTGCAGAGCAAGGGATATAGGGTTTATCTTAAAAAGGAAAAACGTATACTTGAAAGAGTACATGTTAGGTTTTTAGAGAGTAAACCTAGTGATCCTGAAAGTGGTCCAAATTGGTTGTTTGACTTGGAACCTTTATCTAGGACTTTAAATTATATGCCTGTCACTAATCCGGACATTGTGAAGGTAACATCAAATGTTGTGGAAGAACAAGTTGTTGATGTTTCAGGTACACAGGTTACTGAAAAGGTTGGATCACAAGCAGAAAAGTCATCTCCTATACTAGAGTATGTCACAATTCCCATATGGATAGATGCTTTTGCTGCTGCTGTTGCTGCTGGAAAGGATAATGGTGGTTCCCAAGTACCACCAGACAACAACATGCACGGTCCTTCAGGCGCTGAAAAAGGCAAATCTAAGCGCTGACAGGACAAATTCAGACGTTGATGGCTCAAACGTTGACAACAACATTTCAAGCGTTGTTAGCCCAAACGCTGACAACCAAGGTTCAGGCGTTGACAACACTTTTGCGCATCTTTTCTCTTCTACTTTTGAACAGGGTGAACCTTCCAATTTATATGAAGAGGTTCATCCTCATATTGATGAAAGAGAGTCTAAAGAAGAAGATATTGGCAACATGGATAATGAGATTGAAGACACCAGACTTTTTAAGGAGGAGTTCTCACTTCTACTATGAAGAATCACCCTACTTCTCAAATCATTGGTGATATTATGACGCCTGTTCAGACTAGAAGATCTCATCAAGGTCTTGGTGGATTTATTGCCAATATTCACAAAAGGTTGATACCCCTCTTGTGCAAGCATGTTTGTTTGCCTGTTTTCTATCACAACAGGAACCCAAGAAGATATTTGATGCTCTCAAAGAACCAAGTTGGGTGGAAGCAATGCAGGATGAGCTTCACCAATTTGCAATTCAGGATGTTTGGGAGCTGGTTGATTGTCCCAGGTATGTCAGACCTATTGGGACAAGATGGGTCCTAAGAAACAAGAGAGATGAAAGAGGTATTGTGGTCAGAAACAAGGCAAGATTAGTGGCTCAGTGATATACACAAGAGGAGGGGATAGACTATGAGGAGGTCTTTGCATCAGTTGCAAGGATTAAAGCTATAAGGATCTTTCTAGCCTATGCATCCTGCATGGGCTTCACTGTCTATCAAATGGATGTCAAGAGTGCCTTCCTATATGGAACAATTGTTGAGGAGGTATATGTCATGCAGCCTCCTGGTTTTGAAGATCTAGAGAATCCAAACAAGGTGTATAGAGTCAAGAAGGCTATGTATAGACTTCATCATGCCCCAAGAGCATGGTATGGTACTTTGTCTACTTATTTGTTGGACAATGGATTCAAGAGGGGCACCATAGATCAGACATTGTTTACTAAGAAGAATGGTAAGGATGTTCTACTTGTTCAGGTCTATGTTGATGATATCATTTTTGGATATACCAATCCAAAGATGAGTGAGGATTTCTCCAAACTTATGACAGAGAAATTCAAGATGAGTGTTGTGACAATCCGTCAATTTATGGTCAATATTTTATTCTCAATATTTATTTGGAAATATTATTTTATGAACTCACTTATTTTTGGGAAGAAATTTGGATTTACGCCTTGGAGTAGCATCGACTACGTCTAAACCGGAGGATTCAACGTTACGTGCTTACGTTTACATACACCGTCTTTGGTGACAGTCCGACATTTCAGAAAATAAATTTGTCTGTGAATATTATTTTGGAGATTTAAATTTGTGTTAGTTCATAAACTCACAAATTTACGAGAAGAGATTAGGACTTACGATTTTATTTTAACGTCCTTTACGACTAAACCGGAAACCCTAGGATTACGTATTTACGTTTTCGAACTCCATTTTTGATGAGACAATTTTTATTGGATTCGTTTTATGCCGTTGATTCATAATTTATAAAAAAGTTTTTCGTAAAACGACCCGAGGGCACCCAAATCGAGGAAACTAGAATCGAGGAGTACCCGTAAATAAATGGGGATGAGACAAGTGGGACACTTGTCCCACCCCCACTCAAACCGGCCTTAACTAGCCACTATACCCCTTATGTGTCAAAAGCTTCCCAAGGAAGCATAACACATGTAACTAGCTTACAAAGTAAGCTAACACTTACCTCAAAACTACTAGCTACACACAATACCACCATTTACACCATGCAATCAACTCACATTTTCTCTCATCTCTCTCAAAGATGCCGTCCATATCTCACCCTAAAACACCATTTTGATCAAAAATTTACCATGGAATCTTAGGTTATTTACACATAAGATGAAGCTCTTTTGAAACCCTATTGATTGGTGGTGATTATAACATCCAAGGAGGAGTTTCCATGGAGTCTTGAGGCTGATTTTCCTCAAGGAGTATATGAAGATTGGTGGTCTTGAAGATGGTCTTGGCTATTCATAAGTTTCTCCATCCAAATCCATGTCAAACTCATAACCTACATCAACTTGGTGGTATAAAGATTGTCCTCCTCATCCTCTTGTTATTTTTGATTATGTAATCTTGTATTTATTTTACTTATGTATATGTATATGATGATGAATGATGATTAAAAGTGTTGTGTGGGGACTTGTTGTTGATAAACATACTTAAAAAGGTGAAAAACTATAAGAAACAAGGTTAAAATCTTGGTTAAATTTGTTGGCTGTATAAAACAGTAAATAATCAAATGATGAACTGATAAAAATGGCATAGATTAATGGATTTACAGTAAGCTATGGGTCTTGTACACATGTGAGAGTTGGCCATGCAATGGAATCATTGTAATGAGTGAGATATGATCAAAACAAGTTTAAGGTACAAATCTGAGTTTACTGTTTTGGACGATTTTTAGAAAATACTTAGAAAATGATTCAACAGTATCTATAGAAGAGTTAAATGGAGCACATATCATGTAGTTTATGTGATAAAAGTTTGAGCTTCTATCTCCATATAGAACTCTAGATATGGAAGTTTTGGTGAAGGTGAAGATAAAAATCAGATTTTGGAAATTAAAGAATAATACTATTATATAAGCACTCAAAATTTAATAGTATAAAATATAAATTAAAATCCACTAACTTATGGATTATATTTATATAAATATGTAAAAGGTGGAATAAGTGTATAAATTATAAAAATGGTAACTTGTTAAGTTTTATAAGTTATAAAACTATAAATATGATTTTTACGACTTTTTCGGCTATTATCGTAAAATTAACGTTTTTGTTAAATAAAACTTAGACGGTTGGACCCGTCTAATGTAAACTTTATAAAACTCATATACTGATATATAAACATATATAACAAGTAAAAACCGATAAAACCCGAAATAAATAACATACGGACATTAACGGGCTATGTTAACATTATTGGACTAATAAACCGACAAAATGGACTAAAACACTTATAAACTTATTTATTGGGCTTAACCCATTTAGGCCCAACTTGTAAAGTGTAGATACTGATAATATAAGTATAACATGGATTAATACAAGTTAAAGAACTTATAATAAGTTTATTGGACTTAAAACACGTAAATAGGTAAAACTAGTAAACTAGTAAGAAGATACCAATACGTAAACACAAGAATGAGTAAACGAGAATATGTAAACCCACTTGATCATCATATATATAAAATCATCATATGTATACATAATTGTTATTTTTATAAAGTCATTCTACATGAGTCTAAGACGAGTATTATTTGTCTAGGTTTCCGTGATTGAAGCACGTACCGTACATCCGAATTGCCGATAACCCGCCTTCCCACATCAACGTGAGTTCATAGCCTCGCACTCTTTTAAATGTTTTTATAAATGTTTTATAAACCCGCGAGGGAGATAACATGTTAGTTTTTATAAAATAGGACACCATTTGTCCCGATTGTTTGTTTATTGATTTGGACCCGAATGATTGTATGACCTGATTGTATGACCCGATTGTATGACCCGATAAATGATTAAAGGACCCGATAGATGAAATCAAATGGATTATTAAAGTTAGGTTATGTCACTAAAAGTCCCATTAGCATGAATTGTGAACTTTCGGGAGTTGGTAGACGCTTGTGCATATAATAGTACTATTTGGGGACGATCACCCCAGTTCGCGCCTTGACGGTTGATCCCCGTCGTGCCACATTGATTGGTAAGCGAATTTATGTATGAGAAGATTTCCATAGCGTGACCTTTGTGACGACACGCTACTTTAGATGGGCAAATTTGGTATCGGGTTAGCTACCCGTTGTTGGTTTAGTAAGGTAACAATGTCATGCGGCTTATAATAATCCAAAACTAACGAAATACTACTAGACGCTCCGAATTACGATGTATTGCCTGACTAGCAATACAGGGTCATACTATTGATATTATGTTCGTGTTTTGGTTTTCATAACCATATTCATATAACGGTTTTTATCTTTATACAACGTCATAAGACGTATTGTATGATGTTTATACGACATCGGCTCGTATAATGATTTTTAAGGCAAACGCCTATATTACGATTTTGATGCATATTTGTATAAAATGACTTTGGCTATTTTATGGCCTATTAAAATTATTTGTACAAAATGATTTTCAGTAATAATTTTTATACTGATATTATATTGCTTGATTTTATTAAACTCTATGAATTCACTCGGCGTTATTGCTGACCCTTTTCTTTTAACATGTTTTATCTCAGGTACTTGAAGGTAATTCTCGGGAAGACAACAAGAATTCATGGCCCGCACCTAAATACTTATTTCCATTCAAATGCTTTGTAAAACCTGTATTAAATATAATGACTTGGGACCGATGTAACTTTGATATTTATGAATGGAAATGATTTATTATTAAACGACGCGATTTTTATGCGTTGTCTATGATGTGAGTAATGTGCTATCCCGTAACACCAACTAGTCTTCCGCTGTATTGAGTTGTATAAATTTGGGGGTGTTACAGTTTGGCATCAGAGCTCTCGTTATAGAGAACGAAAGATTTTTAAAACCAAGGTTTTGAATAAAACATATCAAAATCTTTTAATTATAAACATTTTTCTAAAAATGTCTAAAAATCTTTTGACTATAACGGTGCCGAAGAATTCCCGAGTTACCAACAAGGCCAGACTGAGAAGTGTTATTTTAATATATATATAACTTGAATTATATATATATATATGATGTAATTTGATTACATGATTGTTTGATGATTATTTTGATATTTATACGAGGTACTTATACGACGAAGATTGTCACAAGGAACCCTAAATCCCCTAGTAAATAAATCGAAGCTATTCTCGTAGGAATTCTAGCTATCCTAGATCTAAACCAAGTTGTGGATATTTATGATCCCAACAAATGGTTGATATTCGTAGAAATGTAGATATTAGTTGATTGTGATATTGAAAAAGAATTGGCGAGATTAAATCTGATATCGATGTCATGACGATCTTTCCTTATAGAGTGGAGTTTGACAAAACGTTATCACCTGGAAAGATGTCATCTGATTCGTTGTCATCCAGTTCTTAAACTTCAAATCGAAAGGGTGAATGTTGCACTTGAGGCTGTCATTGGAACTATTACCCAAAAGCCTCATGCCACTAATACCTTTCCGAGAAGTCTAATTGACTTATCGAGTCATTTTATACTAGTGACTCATTTGATAATTGTTGTTGTAAGAGCTATAGGATTGGAAACTAAGTGTTGATCATATCGAGCTTTTATTGCCCTATTAAGGTGTAAGAATAAGGATGAAAGTATTGGAAAATGAGGTAGGATATCGAATTAAGTATAAGTTGATTGAAACTTGAATAAAGTAAAATCTTAACCCATATGGAATATGAGATTGATAAGAGGAAGTCATTACGTTCTGTGATTAGATTATAAGGTTTTAATTTATTGTTAGTTCGTGTTAAGGGTTGTTCCTAGGCCATTGTCCACTAACGAGGATGCCTGGTGTCCACGAAATAAATTGAAGAAATCTTCTTCTGAATTGGGACCGATGGATCATTCGGGACATGTGGAACACCTAATGACTCTTGTAGATTAGTATTCATTGTGGTATATTTTAAAAATCCCTAACTTAACTGAAATATCAGTTGGTAGGATGAGTTTTAAGAATTGTATGACATAGTGACACGTAATGTGTTGCGGTACAATTTTGACTTGTTTGTGATTAATGAAAAGACTACCTTTGATTGCTAAATTCTACATGTATCGATGTTATATATCTTTTCTCGCTTCTTCCTAATGTTCGCATTAGTGATGCAACCATTGAACAAGTACTCATCTTGATTTGAGTTACATTGTGAATTATTCTTCGTGAGTGCCATCAAGGTCATAAACCTCATGATTTCTTGGCTAAGCTCATTTCCTATTATATTGTAGTTAGTTCTTGATGAGCAACTTTTCATCACTCTTTTGCAGATCACTCATTGTTTTTATAAGATAAAACAGTATTCCTTGAGAAAAATTGAATTTTCATCACTGTAAGGATTATTCAAAGTGAGATTTATAAGTAGTCCTTATCGAAATAAAGTTGTTTATGAAACACCTTGGAAAACTTAATTGTTTCCATGATAAAGAACATATCTGTAAATTCATTTTGAATTAAGCATGAATATATATTTTAAACATGATGACAAAGTTTTGACGAACTGAGTATTGCATCGTTAATCTTGAAATTGTATATAGTTGCGCGCCTACATACAATTTGGAATGGACCATGCAAGGCTGATTAGTAGTCACCATAAAACTGATTAATAAACCCTACATTTTCTTTGAAGAATGTGAAAGATTAAATTTTATGAGATCTGCAAGAAGTGAAAAATAGGAACATATTGTTAGGGACACCTACATATGTGCCTGTAGTATCTATTCTTCTGATTCGAATTTACTCATCTGTGGAAATTGTCTTATTTGACAATTGACAATTCTTTCTTGTCCAATTCTCCTGTAGTGAGATTCTTAGGAAAAGTATTTGATTACCGAGTGTTGATACCCGACTGGATGTATCGACGTTCCTATCATTTCTTATGATTTGATTTCATTTGAATGACCTGGGTAACGATCCGAGGAGCTTTCGAATGCGTACTCAAATTATGAAAACATGGGATATATTCATATTCATTAAATGTTTTCGTCTGTATCTGATTTGAAATTCTCTCGCGTAGATTATGCGTTAACCTTACTCTTTTAATAATAGTTGTGTCTCCAGATATCCTTGAATTTGTGAAAGATTAAGAGTTATTATTAGTCTTTTGAGAAGTTCACATCTTATCGACGGCAATGCAACTGGAAAGTTGATAGTGCCAGTAGAATGGATTGATTGATTATGACATGACGACATTGTCTTAATTGATGGGAACTCAGGTAGAATTCCCCTAAAAGATAAGATGTTGATTATCAAAAGTGATCTAAATAATTCTTGATGGATGACCGTATCCTACATTTAGACTTGAAATTATACCGTGAATGGTTGTGAATTAGTTATAGATATTGTAATCTAGAGGAACCTAATATGATTTATTAAAAAGATATTTCTGTTATCTGAAACTTTAGCAAGTATTTGTTGGTAAATTACCTAGACTTTCGCCATTACAGCAAGTTGAAATTGGAATTGATTATATTCCCGGTGCTGCACTTGTGGCTTGTGCACTGTACGTCAGCACCATCTGAATTTAAGGAATTACCGTACAACTGAGAGAGTTGTCGGAGGAAGATTTTATTATACCAAGCCTGTCATCATGAAGAGCTATGGTGTTATCATTCCTTATATTTATAGATTACTGTGAACTGAGTAAATTGACAATCGAAAACGATATCCATAACTCGAAATGGAAGATTTGTTCGATCATTTACAAGGTTTTTGATCCTCAGCATGGTTATCATCAACTTCGCATCTGCGAAAAAGATTATCTATTCCAATCACTACATCCGATACTTGTAATGAACATTATGAGTTTCATGTGATGTCGTTTGGATTGACCGATGCACATGTAGCATTCATAATTTGGTGAATCACGTGTGTAGGCTGTAATTTGATAAATGCATGCTTGTGATCATTAAGGACCATTTGTTTGTTTATGAGTATAAAAAGGAGTTAGTAATTATTTATAGATTGCCCTAAATTGGCCGAATAATTAAAACCTGTACCTTATATATTTAACATGTGATTAAGACTTGATACTTTACATGATTCGACCGTGTGATAATAGAAAATGGAATATATTGACTCTTTAAAAACTAGAGCCCTTTTAAGACTTTGAGTTTTACCAAAAATAAAATGGAAATATGTTTTGACAAATATTTTAACAAAGGATTTTAAGGGATTATTCCCTTATACACAAATCATTTAACTAAACTTCTGTTTAGGGGTAAATGTTTGTGTATACCTCAAGACAACCTAAAAGGGATTGAGGAAACCGTTAAACCATGACTTAAAATTTGAAACGACAATTTTTGCTTTTTAACTAAGAAAGTTTTGACCAAAGTATAAACAAAGGTTTTTCGAACATTTACGAATCTTATTAAATATTTTCGATAAATCAACAAAAATCTTGTTAATTAAATTCAAATTTATTTTTGAACATTTTATATAATAAGTTGAACTAAGAAATTTAAAATTTTTACGTTTACGTTTCATAAAAATTGAATATTTAATAATTATTATTTAATTAATTGTAATAATTATCAACACTTTAGACGCCGGATTGAGTAAAACTGATAAAAATGATAGATGAGACGAAACTGAAACTTAGAAGATATGAAGAAAGAATTTTGAATAAATACGGTTATGATATTTATTTCATCAGGAAAGTGAACGTAATTATTGACACATTATGTATAAAAGATAATGAACCAATTAGGACACGTTCCTTAGTAATGACTGTGCAAAATAAATTGTTGAACAATTTAAAATAAACGATGTTTGTAAAAAGGATAATATAGATAATAAAAGGGGTTCGCGGCTAATGTGAACCATCAGAATAGAGAAGCCAATAGCGTTAAATGTTTTAAAGGCCACTGGTGGTTGCCTAAATATGGAGATTGTGAAATATAGTTATGTTGGAATTTGTAAGTATAAGTATTCTATTCTTGTCGTTTCTGATTTAATGTATCATTATCAGAAGAAGTTGTACTAATGACAAATTATGAAGGCAGACATCGCCTCATACATTAATTAACGTCTAGCTATTGCAAAGGTCATCATCTGAATTTGATTCGATTTGGGTCATCGTCGACAGACTGACCAAATCTGCTAATATCATTCCCGATAATGATAAATGCAAAAGAGTTATGTAAACATAGTGTGCCTGTATCGATAATCTATATATCAAGATCCTCGCTTCGCATCGAATTTCTAGAGATTTGCTCAGAAATCATTGAGAAAGAACCTTGATGAGAGTACTATGTACCACCCCAATCGAAGGGACGAGGTAAAGTAACGATACAAAGTAATATAAGCGCTGTTCTATGTTTGAATGATTGACCTTTAGTAATAAACCATATAATCGTTTTCCTTTGGAGAGATTATCTTTGATAACTATCGTATTAGGATCGAGATCTAATCTTGTTAGGATCTAAATCTTAGAGCATCTGTAAGCAAGAGTTGAGATGGAGACATCTGACATACACCCACTGTGAGTTGGACATGTCTTTTAGGCTTAAGGTTTTCCATGATGGCGAACCTATCCTTACAAAATACCCGACCCGCGAGACCTGAAATGATTGGTGAAATTAGGATTTGATTACTGACTGCCGGTAGTGGGCAAGAGGTTATGTGAATATGAAATGTAGATCTTGAAGTGCCAAATGGGTAGCGAAGTTATGCCACAATTTTTTTTAACCTTGGAAAAATGAATTCATGATCTGACAAATCATGGGATATTAGTCCCCGTTGTATGGGACCATAGAGATGATGTAAAAAGAATTGGTTTGAAAGGCATACAAGCTGGATCTACCCTAGGACTTCAAGAGCTGCGTGAATTATGATTCGTATATCGAACTTGATGGAATATCTATCAAGTGAAAATTCTGAATTCTTCTTAGTAAAGTTTAGATCGGCGAAAAGTTGCATTCATCAAAAACCCGTGAACATCATGGATAGAGAAAGTAAGTCAACATTTAGCCTGATCTTATTCCCGTAATTATGTTTGATGAAACTCGTGTATTGTAATAGATTACACTTATGAGAAAAGATCGGATGTGGAGGAAATACCCACATGGCTTTAACTCTATAAGAAGCGAGTAGTAAGGTAAGATGATCTTTGAGGACAAAGATCCTGTTTAGGGGTAAATGCTGTGACAATCCGTCAATTTATGGTCAATATTTTATTCTCAATATTTATTTGAAACTATTATTTTATGAACTCACTTATTTTTAGGAAGAAATTTGGATTTACGTCTTGGAGTAGCATAGACTACGTCTAAACCGGAGGATTCAACGTTACGTGCTTACGTTTACATACACCGTCTTTGGTGACAGTCCGACATTTCAGAAAATAAATTTGTCTGTGAATATTATTTTGGAGATTTAAATTTGTGTTAGTTCATAAACTCACAAATTTACGAGAAGAGATTAGGACTTACGATTTTATTTTAACGTCCTTTACGACTAAACCGGAAACCCTAGGATTACGTATTTACGTTTTGGAACTCCATTTTTGATGAGACAATTTTTATTGGATTCGTTTTATGTCGCTGATTCATAATTTATAAAACGTTTTTCTTAAAACGACCCGAGGGCACGCAAATCGAGGAAACTAGAATCGAGGAGTACCCGTAAATAAATGGGGATGAGACAAGTGGGACACTTGTC
The DNA here is from genome assembly GCA_025667525.1 of Glebionis coronaria. NCBI lineage: Eukaryota > Viridiplantae > Streptophyta > Magnoliopsida > Asterales > Asteraceae > Glebionis > Glebionis coronaria. The sequence goes on from CM046877.1 coordinate 366,426,346, forward strand.
CCACCCCCACTCAAACCGGCCTTAACTAGCCACTATACCCCTTATGTGTCAAAAGCTTCCCAAGGAAGCATAACACATGTAACTAGCTTACAAAGTAAGCTAACACTTACCTCAAAACTACTAGCTACACACAATACCACCATTTACACCATGCAATCAACTCACATTTTCTCTCATCTCTCTCAAAGATTCCGTCCATATCTCACCCTAAAACACCATTTTGATCAAAAATATACCATGGAATCTTATGTTATTTACACATAAGATGAAGCTCTTTTGAAACCCTATTGATTGGTGGTGATTATAACATCCAAGGAGGAGTTTCCATGGAGTCTTGAGGCTGATTTTACACAAGGAGTATATGAAGATTGGTGGTCTTGAAGATGGTCTTGGCTATGCACAAGTTTCTCCATCCAAATCCATGTCAAACTCATAACCTACATCAACTTGGTGGTATAAAGATTGTCCTCCTCATCCTCTTGTTATTTTTGATTATGTGATCTTGTATTTATTTTACTTATTTATATGTATATGATGATGAATGATGATTAAAAGTGTTGTGTGGGGATTTGTTGTTGATAAACATGCTTAAAAAGGTGAAAAACTATAAGAAACAAGGTTAAAATCTTGGTTAAATTTGTTGGCTGTATAAAACAGTAAAGAATCAAATTATTAACTGATAAAAATGGCATAGATTAATGGATTTACAGTAAGCTATGGGTCTTGTACACATGTGAGAGTTGGCCATGCAATGGAATCATTGTAATGAGTGAGATATGATCAAAATAAGTTTAAGGTACAAATCTGAGTTAACTGTTTTGGACGATTTTTCGAAAAATACTTAGAAAATGACTCAACAGTAGCTATAGTAGAGTTAAATGGAGCACATATCATGTAGTTTATGTGATAAAAGTTTGAGCTTCTATCTCCATATAGAACTCTAGATATGGCAGTTTTGGTGAAGGTGAAGATAAAAATCAGATTTTGGAAATTAAAGAATAATACTATTATATAAGCACTCAAAAATTAATAGTATAAAATATAAATTAAAACCCACTAACTTATGGATTCTATTTATATAAATATGTAAAAGGTGGAATAAGTGTATAAATTATAAAAATGGTAACTTGTTAAGTTTTATAAGTTATAAAACTATAAATATGATTTTTACGACTTTTTCGGCTATTACCGTAAAATTAACGTTTTTGTTAAATAAAACTTAGACGGTTGGACCCGTCTAATGTAAACTTTATAAAACTCATATACTGATATATAAACATATATAACAAGTAAAAACCAATAAAACCCGAACTAAATAACATACGGACATTAACGGGCTATGTTAACATTATTGGACTAATAAACCGACAAAATGGACTAAAACACTTATAAACTTATTTATTGGGCTTAACCCATTTAGGCCCAACTTGTAAAGTGTAGATACTGATAATATAAGTATAACATGGATTAATACAAGTTAAAGAACTTATAATAAGTTTATTGGACTTAAAACACGTAAATAGGTAAAACTAGTAAACTAGTAAGAAGATACCAATACGTAAACACAAAAATGAGTAAACGAGAATATGTAAACCCACTTGATCATCATATATATAAAATCATCATATGTATACATAATTGTTATTTTTATAAAGTCATTGTACATGAGTCTAAGACGAGTATTATTTGTCTAGGTTTCCGTGATTGAAGCACGTATCGTACATCCGAATTGCCGATAACCCGCCTTCCCACATCAACGTGAGTTCATAGCCTCGCACTCTTTTAAATGTTTTTATAAATGTTTTATAAACCCGCGAGGGAGATAACATGTTAGTTTTTATAAAATAGGACACCGTTTGTCCCGATTGTTTGTTTATTGATTTGGACCCGAATGATTGTATGACCTGATTGTATGACCCGATTGTATGACCCGATAAATGATTAAAGGACCCGATAGATGAAATCAAATGGATTATTAAAGTTAGGTTATGTCACTAAAAGTCCCATTAGCATGAATTTTGAACTACCGGGAGTTGGTAGACGTTTGTGCATATAATAGTACTATTTGGGGACGATCACCCTAGTTCGCGCCTTGACGGTTGATCCCCGTCGTGCCACATTGATTGGTAAGCGAATTTATGTATGAGAAGATTTCCATAGCGTGACCTTTGTGACGACACGCTACTTTAGATGGGCAAATTTGGTATCGGGTTAGCTACCCGTTGTTGGTTTAGTAAGGTAACAATGTCATGCGGCTTATAATAATCCAAAACTAACGAAATACTACTAGACGCTCCGAATTACGATGTATTGCCTGACTAGCAATACAGGGTCATACTATTGATATTATGTTCGTGTTTTGGTTTTCATAACCATATTCATATAACGGTTTTTATCTTTATACAACGTCATAAGACGTATTGTATGATGTTTTTACGACATTGGCTCGTATAATGATTTTTAAGGCAAACGCCTATATTACGATTTTGATGCATATTTGTATAAAATGACTTTGGCTATTTTATGGCCTATTAAAATGATTTGTACAAAATGATTTTCAGTAATAATTTTTATACTGATATTATATTGCTGGATTTTATTAAACTCTATGAATTCACTCGGCGTTATCGCTGACCCTTTTCTTTTAACATGTTTTATCTCAGGTACTTGAAGGTAATTCTTGGGAAGACAACAAGAATTCATGGCCCGCACCTAAATACTTATTTCCATTCAAATGCTTTGTAAAACCTGTATTAAATATAATGACTTGGGACCGATGTAACTTTGATATTTATGAATGGAAATGATTTATTATTAAACGACGCGATTTTTATGCGTTGTCTATGATGTGAGTAATGTGCTATCCCGTAACACCAACTAGTCTTCCGCTGTATTGAGTTGTATAAATTTGGGGGTGTTACAAGTGCTATGGGGGAGATGAACTTCTTTCTTGGGTTACAAGTTCAGCAGAAAGAAGATGGTATCTTCATCTCCTAGGATAAATATAATAGATCTTGAATAAGTTTGGCTTTCCTCCACATGAAAAGAGGGCTACTACTCCTATGGATAGAGAACACCCTTGGGGAAAGATTAGAGATGGAAAGGATGTGGATGTCACGCACTATAGATCCATGATTGGTTCATTGATGTATCTCACAGCCTCCAGACCTGACATCATGTTTGTTGTGTGTGCTTGTGCACGCCATCAAGTGACTCCCAAAGAATGTCACCTTTATGCTGTCAAGAGAATCTTTAGGTACCTAAGATGCTATCCTAGTCTTGGCTTGTGGTATCCAAAAGATTCAACTTTGGAGCTTATTGCATATTCAGACAGTGACTATGGAGGTGATAAGTTAGATAGAAAATCCACAACTGGTGGATGTCAGTTTCTTGGGAGCAGGTTAATATCTTGGCAATGTAAGAAACAAACAGTGGTGGCTAATTCTACAACTAAAGCAGAGTATGTGGCTGCAGCTGCTTGTTGTGGACAAGTTTTATGGATTCAGAACCAGCTGTTGGACTATGGGTATAATTTCAAGCATACCAAGATATTTGTTGACAATAACAGCACTTTATGCATTATTAAGAATCCTGTACATCATTCTAAAACTAAACACATAGAAATTAGACACCATTTTATAAGAGATTGTTTTGAAAAGGGTTTAATACAACCTGATAGGGTTGACACAGAAGAAAATGTGTCAGATTTACTAACTAAACCTTTTGATGCTGGAAGGTTTCAATACTTGGTAACAAGTATTAGAATGATCAATCTCACATAATATGTGTTTTGGAGTCTTTTTTGTAAAAGTATGTACAGGATAATGCATTGTTATTGGTCTTTTTGAGGATTTAGATTTTACACTATCTTTTTCTAACACTGACAAAGGTTGCTTGAACGCTGATAAGTGTTTTTGTGACGTTGTCAACAATATATTTGTCTAACGCTGACAAAGCTTTTCTTAACGCTGACAAGTGTTATCGGGGCGTTGTCACCAACAATGTTAGTTTTGTGGTTTTCAATCTAAATGTGCAGGTGGTGTTAGCATTATACCATTGGCTACAGAGTTGCTTATGGATCATTGGAGAAGCATTTGGGCATGTTTTTGTTTATGTATGATGGTTGGAATTTTCAATTCCTATCTTGACATAAATTTTTTATGTTCATGCATATTTTTGGCAACTTTTGTATCAAAGTTTAAGGGGAGGTTTTAGGAACCTTTAGGACTTTTGGGTATCCTTATGATACTCTTATCACAATTCTAGATTGTGTCCACAGGTGAGTATGAGTTAGTTTTACTAAATCATGAGGCACTGTAGCATGCAAAGTTGATATACTATGCATGCTGACAAGACATTTTTGGCCTAGAATTGGTTGTTGTCTGTTGGGAGACTTGGGAATGATTTTATCATGGGTTTTACCTGGGAGTAACAAGGAATTTTATAAGGTAACTTAGTTGTTAAGAATTTTGGTTAGCAAGGGACACTAGATGACTGTTATGTCTATCTTGCATAAGCAAGTGTGCATAACGGGACAGTGCTTGCCGCCCTATAATAATTATCAACTTTTAGGTTATCTTCTCTAGGATAAATTACTTTGTTAAGGTCATTTTTCATTTTTAAATATTTTTATTTTTGGACGCTGACAAGTATTTTTCCAAGCGTTGTTGTGACCAATTTAGACGCTGACATGGCTTTGGCAAACGTTGGCAAGAATATAGCCGTTGGGCGTTGATAGGTTATTTTTGACCGTTGACACTCAATGGGACCTACCCAGTTGTTACTTTTTGACATATTTTTAGGCCGTAATTTTAGGAGCTGATAAATTTCATTTAATGCATGAGATAAACTTATTATTTTTCAATATTTTCATGATTGCATTTTGAAAATACTTGCCTATTTTTGGGCCAATCACATGCATTTTTCTCTCCTATATATTTGGCTCCTATTTTAAATAGGGTACCTATTATTCTTGTCTAACACAATTTTCTCCTATAACTTCATCTTTATCAATCATTCAAACAGCTTTCAACAATGGCACCAAAATTCAAACCAAGTGATTTCGAATTGGGATTCAGGAGTCAACACAACATGATAGCATATCTTGAAGCTGATGATACTCTGTTTCCCCAATACACACAAATGGTGGCGTATTTGAACGCATCCCCTTTTAGGTATGCTCTTTCTCATGGTCCACTCGTTCCAGTCACACATATTAAACAGTTTTGGAACACTGTTAGTTCCTCAACAGTTAATAGAGTGACTACATTATCATCTATTGTTCATGGGCGCACATGGGTGGTTACTGAAGCTTTGGTTCGCCAAGCTTTGCATCTTGATGATGCTGATGGTATAACCACCCTCCCCATAAATGAAATAGAACAAGGACTAAGGGCTTTGGGTTATCCTTTTCCTTCTCAAGGAACTTTACATAAATATCATAAACAGGAGTTTCCCCCAGCCTGGAAGTACCAAATACATGTCCTCTTGCAATGTTTGAGTCCCAAGTGTACTGCACACAATGAGATCAATAGATCTATTGCTAGTGCTATTGTGTGCATTGCTACTGGGCAAAAGTTTAATTATTCCAAAATGATTTTTGAGGGCATGTGTAAAAATAAAGGGAACAAAATGACTTTAGCTTATCCCAGATTTTTACAAATGGTTTTTGATGTCCAAGGTTACTTCACAAGGGATCATGATGATTTTTATGAGATCCATGTGCAAAAGAAAGCAATTTTTATGAAGATGAACTCACCCCCACATCGTGACCTACCCCTAACCCCAGCTATGATTGCTGTCATTGCAACAGCTCAATCACAACCAGACCCCCAACCCCAAATTGACCCAATACCTGAACCTTTACCTTCACCACAACACATGCAACTTGACCAAGAACCCTTCGACGCTGACACTTTAAATGTTGGCGTTGACATGCCTATTCCAAACATTGACACAAATCCTTTACAGACCCAAACACCCCTTAACCATCCCACATCCACCTAATCCACATCATCATCTACACCAACACAATATAGGTTTCAAAAACGCCAAAGGACTACTGGAGTGTTCTCCTCTAGTGGTCCTAGCCATGTAGCAGAGAGAACCACCACCACAAGTGTGGTTGGTGCTATAGATGAGGCTGGGACTATCTTTAACACCCCCAAATTTACACGCAGCGGAATACATCTTTGGGTGCTAAACAATGATACAACAACACATAATTTATAAAGAACGACTCGAAAAGAGACGTTTTAGATTTATCGTTCCTAAAACATTTGTCAGAGTAGCGTAGTCCCAAGACATCGTAACCAAAGTACAACCAAAACAAAAGATTTAAATTGTTTTGAACAAAAGGAACGACAAATATTCAAAGAGTTTATATTGCAAAGTAGTGCACAACATTCATTCTCGTGGCTTCCAAGCTTCACCCTTCCTGATTACCTGAAATACATGTGAGAAAATCATCAGCAAAAATGCCGAGTGAATCTATAGGTTTATGTAATCAATTTGAACACAAGCAAAGATTATAAGTTTGTGGCATGCTTATAAGCATCAAATAATAATTTGCATCAACAATGATAATTGTATATAGCATAAATTGCAATAAGCTCATGGAACCGAGCCCTTAGACACTCCCATATCAGTCTAATAAGACGAGAGATTTATTAATTGTCGGTTACCTCCAGATTATTGGTACATTGCCGTATACCTGACTTCTCAATACAATATGCTCAAACAGTGTGGAGGTCGGGCCTAAGCTTCTATGACAAGTCCACAAAAACTGAACCGGGGCGGCTTCCCCCATAGATCTATTAATTATACTAGCGGTTAACCCATCATAGGTTAATTAACGGTCCATAATTGAGGTTTTAACTAAGGCAATCACTTAATGCAATTTAAAGGCAACCACGGGTCCATTCATAGAGGGACAAAGCATACCATAAAAATCTTGTGTTCTAAGTTTATAAAAACATGTATTCCCCCTCGCGGGTTTAAAATCATTTAATAACTAGTATAAAGCGAGGCTATAGACTCACCTTAGCCAATAGTGGTAATGAGACGATCGCCAACGATAGATGATGCCTTTCAAACACGAGAACCGCAACCTATCAAATGAGGTGCGTTCATTAAAAATAGACTCGAGAAATAAACCATACATAAGAATATAAAAATTGACTCATAAAATCACGACAAACTCGAGAGAAAACGATACAAGTGATACTATTACACTTTCCTATATATTCATTTTATTGTTCTATGCCTTTAACAAAAATCTGCCGGAACATACCAAATGTCCAAGCCGTTTTCCTATACTTAGACACATCAAATTTTTATGATACTACTCAGAGAACTTACTTACTATATGTATAAAGTCCTCTTAAGAGCCCATCAAAATATTTTACTTCTAAAGTTCCCTGCCCGACTCATCTTTGAATCACAAAATCCGGACAGTTTAGCGACCTTGACTTACGAAACCATTTTGACCATTCTAAACAACTCCGTTTGTAAAACCGCCACTTGATTCCAAAAATAGACTCAAAATACTAAACTTGGAGCCTGAGAACAGCCCTTGAATCATTTTGAAACTCATTTTATAGTCCCTGAGATTCGATCCAAATATCGACAATAATTTTCGGATTGTGTCGACACTCGTCTCCCGGTACACGAAAATCAAACTAGTGTATCTTCCACCTCGTTTGGAGTTGGAAGGCCTGCTTTATATGAAATCGAAGATAACGAAATTCTCTACAACATAATCCCATAATATCATCCTATATCCAGACTTGAGATTTCCAAAAATGCCTCTAAACCTACTGCCCAAAATCACTTTCAAAATCTCCCACAAAATCATGTTTTTGATCAATTCTAACAATTTTCCTCATCATCCTACACCCCTAATATCATCATAAACCATTCCTAACACTTGTATTATCATCAAAATCAAAAACCCAAAAATTAAAAATCAACTTTTTAACAAAAACATAGCATGAAAATCTTTTGATCATCACTACTAACACATGCATACAACAAATTTGGATCAAACATAACCAACTTTTCTTGAAAAATTTATATGGTTGCATGTATGAAAATTTTATACCAAATTGTAGCCCTTTTAAAATGGAGGATGGGATTTTGCTTGATTTAGGATGGATCAAAGTTGATCATCAAAAAAATTTGATGATTGTGTTGGTCGTGGTGTTTGGCCCAAAAAAAGAAAAGGAAGAGAAAATGGTGATTTTGTTTTATTGATTGTTTTAAATGAGATAGTGCTAGTGGAAAATATATATATAGTATAAGGTTAGGGTAGTTTTTGCCAATTTGTGATAGTTTTGGTCCAAAATGTAAATATTAGTTAAAAAGCGGGAAATGACTAAAAGTAAATTCTAAAAATATTTACGGGACTCGGGTTTCGTAAAAATACTTAAAAGTTTAAACGCACACGAAAAATAATAATATAACGACTCGATACGTAATTAAAATGATATCGTCGAAAATATTAAATATCGAAACGATTGATAATAAAATATAAAATTGTGGGCATCCGTCGGTATCGCGATCACTAGTAGTCCTCGTTGCTCGTCAAAATATTAAAATAAAATATTTAATATCGGTTTCAACTTAAACCGTTAAACATGATAATTTTTAATATTATAAAATACTTAAAAAATATTTGAAAATAGAGTTAAATTATGACCTTATTTTTACGGGTTTTACATCCTCACCACCTTAAGGGAGCGACGTCCCGGCGCTCAACTCGCCTCATACACGAGTTGTTCACTACCCGGAAGGATGACGGCATTCCTTATAAAGAAGTCTTCACGTTCCCACATGAATCTCGATCCACGATCTCCACTGGTTCTTTTACAAAACGCAACTTGTCGTCAATTTGTATCTCACCAAAAAGGAATAAATAAATCCTTATCCACAAGTCACCCGTCAAGCCCGACACATGAAAATTTTATGAATCACACGAAGCTCATTCGATAACAAGAATAGATGACAGGATTTTCGGATAAGTCCAGTTAAAAAGAATGTTGCAAATTAAAGGATATCCATCGGCCGGATAGCCATGGACACACATCAAAAAGAACTAACAAGAAAAACATTTTCGTCATCGGAGGGTGCTCACACGCGGGTCCTCACTCAAAAGATAATACAAAGACACAATCTCAATTTCGCCAACGCGCATTAAAGTCTCAATAAACATCGTCGTTGAAAGTCAAAAAGATATTACATAATATATGTTCTACATGCTCGGACGTCATCGGATGATGCCGTCTCAAGTTCTCACAACTTACGATCATTTGACTAGATCACATACCACATAAGTACATAAAAATAAAAGGTCGAACAATAACATCAAGTATAGATTTTCATCGTTAATCATCGAGAAAACCTTGAACGAACCCTTGATAATAACCACTTGTTCACAAGAGTCTTTCCACTTGCGGTGTCGGCTTCAACATGCTCCTCGAGGTTGTAACAAATTTATTAACTCCATTCATTAAGAGATTCGGTCCTCAATCATTCCACGAGTACACACATAAATCCTGGTGACACTTATCGTTTCTTCTTATACACTGCTTCCCGAGATTCATTTTAAACTCAGAATAAAATAGTAATCTTCAATACGAGGAACAGAACAAGATAAAATGACTTCAATAAACGCATAAACGAACAAGATGTGGTAAAATGATTTAAGATTAACGATCGACGAGGGATCTCGAATCACGTAACCGTAAAACATAATAATTCGTAATACTAGAAAAATGAGAGCGAAGAATGAATTAAATATTAACATTAAAATAACGTTTGTCACAATTATCCGTCCTGGATTTGGTATTACCTTGAAACTCAATTGAGGTACTTTCTTGATAAGGATGATATATCAAAATAGGAGTTAAATAGCTTCATAATTTATTTTGGTTGTCTTAAGAAACTTTGAAAGAAAGAAATGAATTTATTAATTAAATTCGTATTGATGGTTACAATTAGAAAATATAATTTCCAAATTAAATCTTTATCAGGAATATAAATTAAACCGGTAATTTCATTACATTAAAAGAAAAGTATGATAAGTCAATTAGTTTAAAAGATATAGTATAATTTCATGTTAAACATTAGTTTTTGTTATACAAAATATGGTGCATAAATTTGACCTTTTACTTGTGATGGTTATTCCGATAATTGAAAATCATTGGAAAATGTATAAACATAAAATTTTTATAATACGTTGTGGAAATACTTAAAGGTGTTTATTATTTATTTTTTTAAATAAACATGGGATATATTTGGGTTTCAAAATGTGACAAGATAACAAATGAATACGAATGGAAATAATGGTCAACAATTAGTACGAAATCAACGGTACAAAAGAGGACGAAGCAGATGTCGTATGAATTCTTAAAGAGAATAATAAAATAAAGGCATTGATGGTAAGACAATAAGAAACAGTAGATTAAATAAGTTGTCAATTTTGTTAGTGCGGTCGGTGGTTCACCAACATCAGCTCGTTAACTTAGCAGTGGTCGATACATGATCGGAAATAAGATCCATACAAAAGTTTTAATAAAATAAAATTTCTAATAATCACTTGTAATTAAAACAAATCAAATGAACGGTGTTAGTGTTTAAAGAGAGAAATCAAAGCACGGTTCACAAGAGTGGATTTCGAGACAAACGAGAGTGACGGACGTCATCCCGGATATACGAAATCACTCTAGTGATAATTCATTATTCACGTGCGGAGACATTCCAAAGATCTACCCAGTCGCATAAAGAAGATTGGATAAGAAGGAAAGATACAACATCAAGACTTTCAAGTCATTTATCAACAGTCAATAATTAGACGAGCAGTCAAAAGAAATCAGTTATAAGACAAAATGAAGTAACAAGTGGAAAAACAATCTTCGAGTAAAAACGTACTTATAATCACGTAATTCGTTTAACAAAAGGTAAGAAAACATATGCAGATGCATAGAAATTGTGCTACTTGCATAAAATATAAAGTTTTCAAAACTTCTTTTCAATTTATTTCATTTTATTTATCTTTATCATAATTACAAGTAAAAAGTTGATTATCATCAAGATTTTTATGTGGACTACTATTCAGCCTAGCATGGCTCCATCTAAATTAGACATAGGTGATCAGGGCATGTATAATTTATGAATAGCAATGCAGTGCTCAGTTTCGTCGAAAAGTATTACGTTTCTTATGTTTATATATAAACCATGCCATTTGTAAAATGGAATTTAAAAATAGTTTATAAATTTATAGGATACAAGTAATTTGTGAGATACTTAATAAGCAACTTTTAATCTTACGAAAAGTATTTTATAAGACCAAAGTAAAAATAATTGGTGAAAATAATCGTAAAACAATATCAGATTTTTTTATAATATGACATTATGACAACGTATAAAGTAGTCAAAGTTTTGCAAAAAGTGGCAAATAGTAGCTCATAAAACAACCAATGAAATGGTTACAAGTTGTTAAGTTTTCAAAAGGTTATAAGGTTTAGACGAAAACGCCATGAGACACGCGATAAGAATGTCAACGAAGAATGTGAAGGCAAAACTTCAAAACTCAACTCAAATCAGTGGAAGGTTAGAAGAAAAATAAAAATAATATCGAATGATAAAAGAGTCATATATATAAAAAGAATAAAACAATCCACATGTGTATTCTTTGTAAGATACTCGACACAACATGCTTTTAAGAAAATATGTTATTCGTTTTTAAATTACACCATTAATCCGGTAATTGCTAATCCTGTAATGTTTCTATTTTTTTAAACATTTCACATGCAACTAGTATTCGTTAGTTTTAAAATAATATTCATTAAAATTTTACGATTTCAAATGAAATCAAAACAGCTTAGAAACATTTAAAACTCATGTTCTGAATTTTCTATCAGATTTGACTTTTAAATATGAGCCGATTAATTGACTCGATAAACGACATCTCCAAGACTCGGAGTCTAAAGCATTTTGATGCAAAACGACGTTTCAGACGACTTTCTAGTTTTACCCGAGACCTGAAATCCAATAAAAATGACCAAAATACCCCTGCAAGTTCTGTGCAGGTTTGACTATTTTATTTTAAAAACGCAGGTTTTACTTTTAAGTTTGACCCGTTTATACTGCCCCAGCAGTTTCTCCATTAAATATTTTTCGACATTTCCTAACGGCTCAAAATATATATATATACGCACACATGTCTTGTGGATTTTACAACAACGAAAAATAAATCTCAATATGAGCATTAAATAAAATATAGCATAATTAATGACACAATATGCTTCAAGGTATTCAACACGAAATTTAGGAAGCAAAACGGTGAATGACGTTACCAAGATATAAGCGAACAATACACTTCGGAGTCGATACATATAAATGTCAACGAATTAAATCTTCACATGTCGTATAAAACGGTGATAAAAATCAACAAAATATTATGAAAACCATGATATTATTCAACACGATTATCGGAAATGTTTCAAAATGTGTGACTCACACGATAGCGGTTAGTCTATTCCAAGGACACATTGAGCTACACAATGGTCTAGACACTACGTTTCAAGACGTCCAAACACAAACAACCGAAAGACGATTTGGATATCTATATAGATATCACAAAGGGTTAAACAATGAACATAGCACACGCAGATGAAGGTATGTAAGGTCATAATATAAAATTTTTGTAATAAAAACAATTTAAATACTTCAAAAATATATACAGAAAGATCTTGAAAATTCATTGTATTTATTTAAGTTAATCATTAATAAATGATAAACTTTTATCGAAAAGTTTAACGACATAAATATATATCAATAAAGGATTATAGTATTTATTTAGAAATACTTAGCAATAAGGCATACATAATAATGTATACTAAAGTTGTAATCCCAGAAGTAGCTTGAACCTGAAGTCACGCGAAATCATGTGCACCGACTCTTTAAAAAATAAAACCAACAGTTATAGTTTAGGTTTTTAGAAAAAGACCTAGTTCTCTATAACTCATGGCTCTGGTACCAATCTTTAACACCCCCAAATTTACACGCAGCGGAATACATCTTTGGGTGCTAAACAATGATACAACAACACATAATTTATAAAGAACGACTCGAAAAGAGACGTTTTAGATTTATCGTTCCTAAAACATTTGTCAGAGTAGCGTAGTCCCAAGACATCGTAACCAAAGTACAACCAAAAGAAAAGATTTAAATTATTTTGAACAAAAGGAACGACAAATATTCAAAGAGTTTATATTGCAAAGTAGTGCACAACATTCATTCTCGTGGCTTCCAAGCTTCACCCTTCCTGATTACCTGAAATACATGTGAGAAAATCATCAGCAAAAATGCCGAGTGAATCTATAGGTTTATGTAATCAATTTGAACACAAGCAAAGATTATAAGTTTGTGGCATGCTTATAAGCATCAAATAATATTTTGCATCAACAATGATAATTGTATATAGCATAAATTGCAATAAGCTCATGGAACCGAGCCCTTAGACACTCCCATATCAGTCTAATAAGACGAGAGATTTATTAATTGTCGGTTACCTCCAGGTTATTGGTACATTGCCGTATACCTGACTTCTCAATACAATATGCTCAAACAGTGTGGAGGTCGGGCCTAAGCTTCTATGACAAGTCCACAAAAACTGAACCGGGGCGGCTTCCCTCATAGATCTATTAATTGTACTAGCGGTTAACCTATCATAGGTTAATTAACGGTCCATAATTGAGGTTTTAACTAAGGCAATCACTTAATGCAATTTAAAGGCAACCACGGGTCCATTCATAGAGGGACAAAGCATACCATAAAAATCTTGTGTTCTAAGTTAATAAAAACATGTATTCCCCCTCGCGGGTTTAAAATCATTTAATAACTAGTATAAAGCGAGGCTATAGACTCACCTTAGCCAATAGTAGCAATGAGACGATCGCCGACGATAGATGATGCCTTTCAAACACGAGAACCGCAACCTATCAAATGAGGTGCGTTCATTAAAAATAGACTCGAGAAATAAACCATACATAAGAATATAAAACTCGACTCATAAAATCACGACAAACTCGAGAGAAAACGATACAAGTGATACTATTACACTCTCCTATATATTAATTTTATTGTTCTATGCCTTTAACAAAAATCTGCCGGAACATACCAAATTTCCAAGCCGTTTTCCCATACTTAGACAAATCAAATTTTTATGATACTACTCAGAGAACTTACTTACTATATGTATAAAGTCCTTTTAAGAGCCCATCAAAAGATTTTACTTCTAAAGTTCCCTGCCCGACTCATCTTTGAATCACAAAATCCGGACAGTTTAGCGACCTTGACTTACGAAACCATTTTGACCATTCTAAACAACTCCGTTTGTAAAACCGCCACTTGATTCTAAAAATAGACTCAAAATACTAAACTTGGAGCCTGAGAACAGCCCTTGAATCATTTTGAAACTGATTTTATAGTCCCCGAGATTCGATCCAAATATCGACAACAATTTTCGGATTGTGTCGACACTCGTCTCCCGGTACACGAAAATCAAACTAGTGTATCTTCCACCTCGTTTGGAGTTGGAAGGCCTGGTTTATATGAAATCGAAGCTAACGAAATTCTCTACAACATAATCCCATAATATCATCCTATATCCAGACTTGAGATTTCCGAAAATGCCTCTAAACCTACTGCCCAAAATCACTTTCAAAATCTCCCACAAAATCATGTTTTTGATCAATTCTAACAATTTTCCTCATCATCCTACACCCCTAATATCATCATAAACCATTCCTAACACTTGTATCATCATCAAAATCAAAAACCCAAAAATTAAAAATCAACTTTTTAACAAAAACATAGCATGAAAATCTTTTGATCATCACTACTAACACATGCATACAACAAATTTGGATCAAACATAACCAACTTTTCTTGAAAAATTTATATGGTTGCATGTATGAAAATTTTATACCAAATTGTAGCCCTTTGAAAATGAAGGATGGGATTTTGCTTGATTTAGGATGGATCAAAGTTGATCATCAAAAAAATTTGATGATTGTGTTGGTTGTGGTGTTTGGCCCAAAAAAGAAAAGGAAGAGAAAATGGTGATTTTGTTTTATTGATTGTTTTAAATGAGATAGTGCTAGTGGGAAATATATATATAGTATAAGGTTAAGGTAGTTTTTGCCAATTTGTGATAGTTTTGGTTCAAAATGTAAATATTAGTTAAAAAGCGGGAAATGACTAAAAGTAAATTCTAAAAATATTTACAGGACTCGGATTTCGTAAAAATACTTAAAAGTTTAAACGCACACGAAAAATAATAATATAACGACTCGATACGTAATTAAAACGATATCGTCGAAAATATTAAATATCGAAACGATTGATAATAAAATATAAAATTGTGGGCATCCGTCGGTATCGCGATCACTAGTAGTCCTCGTTGCTCGTCAAAATATTAAAATAAAATATTTAATATCGGTTTCAACTTAAACCGTTAAACATGATAATTTTTAATATTATAAAATACTTCAAAAATATTTGAAAATAGAATTAAATTATGACCTTATTTTTACGGGTTTTACACTATTGGTTCTGGCTTAGAAGCTGGCCAAGACAGTCCTACCATCTTTATGACCTCATCCATGCCCAATGAATCTAACTTGGGAGGTCAAATACGCATTTTAGAAGAGGGCAAATTGGAACCAATGACCCTAATGGAATTGACGGCTGTCTGCATAAGCTTGCAAAAGCAAAATGCAGACTTGGTACATATTGTCAGTACACAAGGCCTTGAACTCAAGCAATTGAGGGAGAGGATTGTTGTCTTGGAGAATGCTAGCACCAGGAGAGGGATGGAGGAATCTTCCAAAGGGGAGGATGAACAGATAAATGTAAGTGATAAGGGCTCTCATGATGGTGAATCTTTGGGTGTTGCTGAGGCCCTAACAAGTTTGAAGAAACAGACAGGTTTTGATACGTCTCTGGTCTCTCCTACAAACTTAAATTTGTCATTTACAGCCATGTTGGAGGAAATTACAAGAGGCGCTGAGACAGGTACTTTGGGCGTTGATAAGACAGATTTGAACGCTGACATGAGTAACTTGGGTGTTGACAAAGCAAAAGTGAGCGTTGACAGACCTGCAAATGAGGTTGATGTATTCTAGTCATCATCCATCATCAAAGAGGTTTCTTCACAGGTATTACCATCTACCTTACCAACAGTTGATCCAAAAGATAAGGGTAAGGGTATTATGGTAGAAGAAGTTGTTCCAAAGAATGCAGTACAAATTGAGTTTGATAGAAGGTTGGCTACACAAATTATGGAACAAGAAAGAAAGAAGGTGGGTGAATCACCTTTTGTTGTCACTTTAGAAGAGCAAGAAGAAAGTGATGAAGCCAGTTCAGACTCAAGTGTAATGATCATAGAACAACCAGAAAGACTTGAGTATGGTGATGAGTTGGCAAAAGAGAAGTTGAGTGAGTTCAAATTGCAGGTTGATTTTGATATGCCAGAGGTTGTTCAGATGTACCATGCTTGGGAAGATAGGTGTATGGAGAATCCACATTTGACCATTTCAGATCAGATATGGGGTTTGGAGATTCTTCTCAGAGTACAAAAGGATTGCAAGGTCATTCTGAAACACAAAGCAAGCAATGTTCTCTAAAATTTGAAAAGGGATAGAAGGGAGTTGTATTGCATGTTGCTCAGATGTCATGGAACAGGGTGGACTTATAAGAAATTGATTGGGTTGACATTTGAAGAGTTGGAGTACAGAGCTTATCCCATTTGGGTTAGAGTGCAGGAAGAGAACACTCTAAGACTTCTTTCTGATGAAAGAAAAGAAGAACTTGTAGAGGAAATGGAGCTTAAGAAGGCAATGTTTGTTCCCAGACCTGTGAAAAAGGGAGTCCCTCTTGAGTTTCCCAAAGATATGGATATATTAAATCCAAGTGAAGCTGTTAAAAGAAGGAGCCTAAAGCTCTCACCATTAGAAGCTTCAGATATGGTACAAGTGTTACCACTTGATTTCAGAAACCCTATTATAAGCTATGAAGAAGATGAATGTGGGTTTTGGAAGATTGGCAAGTATGGAAAAGAGCTTCACACATTTGATAGAGAAGACTTGGTAGACCTATGGAGGTTGTTAAAGGCCAAGTATGAGACTAAATCTCCCACTTTAGTCAATGGAATAAAACTGTGTTCAACATTCAAGAGAATGTGTGGACCAAAAGATGAAGATCCTGATATTTGGAAGGATCTTGAAGATGATCTCAGTGGTCTTCAATGGAGATTGTATTCAGCTGCTGGTGTTTATTATTTGAGTTCTACAAATTTTGCTGAGTATCTACTTGTAGATGGTCAGTATTTCATGTCCAAGGAAGTCTTGGAGAAGATAAAGAATACACAGCTGGAAATTGATTATTCAATTGACGTGGCCAAAGATTTGATCTGATTTATTTATTACCAATATGAGAAGGTTTGTAAGATTCCTCCTAGTTCTTAATGTTTATTCAGAAACTTGATTACTAGAGTAGATATCAAGTTTAGGGGAGGATTGTTGGGAATAAATTATAGCCAGTCTACTTGAGCGCTGACAAGAGTAAAACAAGCGTTGACAGGAGTAAAACAAGCGCTGACAAATCAAGCGTTGACAAGAAGAAGTCAAGCGTTGACATATTGAAGACAAGCACTGATGGAAGGATATGATCTACACGTTTATTATATTCTAGATTACTTCTAGTAAAGATAGGAACAACAATGTATTTTCTATATTTATCTTTACCTAGAATAGTAGATATGTAGATTATTGTACAAGGCTTCTTATGTCTATAAAAGAAGACCTTTAGGTTAATGTTCAATATAAGTTTTCATACGTAAAACACTTTCATTGTAAGCAAGTTTGATATCATTAATCAAAGTGAAAGTTTGTTTACATCTTGTGTGTTCTTGTTTAAGTGTTAATTCTGCATAACACTTAGTTTTTCATATACATATACAAAGGTTTCTCTAAGTGTATTAATTGATCTAATCTCGTATACATAAAGCTAAATCGATCTAAGTTTGGGATCAACACATTTCAATATCGATTTATTTGGAGTGAATAAATCAATAGATAATGCGTTGTCTCCGTGTGATTAAAACAAATATCTTTTGAGAGAGATCTGAGTTAGCTGGGATGGGTTGTGTATTGCATCACTGGGTCCATGATGTCTTATCTCCAATATCAAGCATCATTAAAAATGATCTCAATAGCATATGTATTGACCCGGTTTCTGCCTAAGGTTGTAAGGAGGGCTTCTTTCTTTACACCCTTTATCTTTACAATTCTTTTTCATTCTTCAACCCCTTCAATGCTTACCAATACGTCATAAATAGCACCTTGTTGTGATTGTTCCAGTGCTAACTTAAGTACTTGGTCGGCATTCCGCTACGTTCACAATCTTTCTCCATCTTTCCTAAGCACTACTATTTCTAGCTATGGAATGTCCTTGGGAAGATTCCTCCGGTTCTAGAAGAATCATTGGACTTTAGCCTATCAAACCATCTTTATATCACCACGATCTTGACCGTCGTGAATAGAGATATTTTAGGTAAGTGTATGTCACCATAAAATCTTTTTTTATATCCAAATCCATTTTGCTCCCCCTTAACATATGCCACGATATCCGAAAACATTTCGCACATGTCAGGATGAGCTATCACGTTAAGTCAAACCATTTGTGATTAATCATTTCCCATATTAAATAACATTTTCTCCCCCATATTAAAAATATTAACCCAATCGATGTTTTTAATATCATTTGATTTAATAACATTTTAAGAAAATTTTGGGAAGAAAAATGCAAATCCAATTATCTTCATGATATACACAAGCTCCCCCTCAAATTAGCGAGGGTGTACTTGAAACATAAATGAAATACCTTTTAAACATAAGTGTAAGGTATTTATCACGTGCAAAGATCATATAGGATAATGTATTCACAAGATTAGCAATTTACGAGGTTGGACCTGAATGATGGAGAACATCATATGATAGAATCACATGGTTCTTGTGCACGAATGTTGGTCGCCTTGTCATGTCTGAAGTTATCTCTTGACACCATGTGTACGATTGATATCATTGTCTTGACACCAATTAGTGACCTTGGCACTTTTGACATCAAAGATTCTGAATGCTGGACAATTGCTCCCCCTCAATTGTTGACCCGTGTTCTATTGAAAGAGTTATAGTCGCTGTTTGAGTAGTCGCATCCTCGAGTATGTAGATATCAAATGTAAAATGTTGCGGGTTGTGGAGATGATAACTTCATAAAAACAAGATTTCTCTTGTTTTAACAAA
The DNA here is from genome assembly GCA_025667525.1 of Glebionis coronaria. Classification (NCBI taxonomy): domain Eukaryota; kingdom Viridiplantae; phylum Streptophyta; class Magnoliopsida; order Asterales; family Asteraceae; genus Glebionis; species Glebionis coronaria. The sequence continues at coordinate 366,445,713 of CM046877.1, forward strand.
TAAATGCACTGACACGTACATATATTCGTGTTAGATTGTGTTATTACCTAAACACAATTCCTTACATGGTTATAAAGTAAACCATGCCCGAGAAAATTAATTCCCGTTGTTGAGTCAAAGCTTTCGGGTGAAATGCTTGACTTGAGTAGGAAAAGCGGGTTACTATCTAAAATAATAGCAAGCCATAATTAAGCATGTTTTAAAGCATTTGAACTTCTGCTCGAACTTTATTAATAACCCCATGTCATTATTGAATGACATTTCTAGGATCGTAAATATTATCGATTCCAGAAGACATGCTCTTTTTATCAAAACATTGTTGAACACACAATTTGAAAGATTTAGAAACAACCTTTTGAAAATTTTTTGAAAAATTGTGTTCAAAGTTTTGAAAACCAATTACTTGAACTTAAGAATTTGAATATCTTACTAAACGAGCTCAAGTCCGAGAAGTTGTAAACTTCCCATTGTTAAGGATAAGTTACCATCGGCGATAAAGTTTCTTTTTATACTGAAGAACGAGTCCTAAGTTGATATTTAGTTAGACGTCATTTTCATGAGCTTGAAAAACTTTTTAATGTTTTAACATAAAGCTCATGACCGAGAAAGATGAAATTCTCGTTATGAGGAAAAGTTCTCATATTTAAAAGATGCACTTTCCTTTCTGGGGTTAAAACTTGGAATGTTTTAATACAAGCTCATGACCGAGAAAAATTAATTTCCCGTTACGAGGATAAGTTATCATTAAAGATAAGGTTTCCTAAAATGGAAGTCTGAGTTACAGTCTAATATTTTATTGTAAGTCACTGTGAATGAGCTTTAAAAACTTCAAATGTTTTTAATATAAGCTCATGCCCGAGAAATATTAATTTCTCGTTGTAAGAATAAGTTTATCATTCGCGATAAACTTTCCTTTCTTTGAAGTCTGGGGCATAATCTAAAATGTGATTATACGCCATTTTACACGAGCTTAAAACCATTGGATAGTCTTAATGTAAGCCCGTGTCCAAGAAAATTTAATTTCTCGTTAATGAGGATAAGTTTATCATCGGCGATAAACTTTCCTTTCTTTGAAGCGCGGGTTACAATCTGTCATGTGACTGCAAACCGTTGTGCATGAGCTTAAAAACTTTGAATGTTTTTAATATAAGCTCATGGCCGAGAAAAATAATTTCTAGTTGTGAGGATAAGTTTATCATTGATATGAGAAAAATCTCATATCAATAAGTCAACAAATCACCCTAAAACACATAGAAAATACCTAACTTTTGTGCTATAAAGCAGTATTATGTGGTATGTTTTGTATTTGTGCTTAAATAGGTAACAAGGATACAATTTCAAGCAAACAAGTGAAATCAAGCTCATTTATGAAGAAAAAGACAAGAAAAGGATCAAAGATGACAAGCCATTTGAAGAAAATGACCTATCTTGACAATGTTCAAAAGTTGAGGGACTTGAATGCAGTTTTGGAGAAAGTCAAGATTAAAGTCAAACTTGGTCAATCTTCAAGTCAACCAATTCAAAGGACTTAATTAATCAAGAATGCAAGTCAAAGGACTAGAATTTCCAAAGAAATGAAGAGAAGAGCTCAATTGTATATTCTACCAAAGTTCAAGGGGTGAAAGTCACAAAATTATAAAAACTTTGGTCTTGATCCATGTTTACACCATTTCCACCAATCAAAATACAAGAAAAGTGGTATCCGGATTGCCAAATGAGATGACAGCTGGCCACTAACTCAAGTTAGCATTTATTGAGCGAATCAAGCACAATACTCCCACAATCTGTTTTGGACCAATCATAATGCAACAACCCAATATTCATTTTATCCAAAACGGATATCAATCCGTGTGACTTGTTTAGGACAAGTAAGAAGATGCCACATGTCACCTCCAAAGCTAAATGAGCCCAGATTCAAGCTTGAGCTACACTGCATTTCAGGACAAGTTTTCTACATGAAAAAGGCTCCAAATTGAAGGACAAATCCAACCCTGCAAACCAATTAGACTGAGAATCAACAGATTAAAAATCCCCTTTTGTGTTCATGAAGACAAATTTGCAATTAACCAGTTCATGACACATGGCACTTTCCCATTGGCTAAGACACGTCATACTCTCCAACAACTTCTCATTTTCAGCTCTATAAATATGAGATAGGCCCTCATTTGTAACAAGTAGTTAAAAGTGTGAAAACACACACACATTCATATTTTCTCTCAATTCCAGTTCTACTTTCAGTTAGTTAGCAGCTCTTAAGTGTTTGACACACACTTAAGAGCTTATTAGTTAGGCAGTTAGATATTGTAACAAACTTTCCCTCCCAAATAAATAAAACAAAAAATATTCAGTTCATACCTTTATCTCATTTCACTTAATTCTGCATTCTAGTTGATCTCCATTGATCAATAGAGTTTGTGTTGTGATTTGGAAGCTTATCAAGTGTTTCTAGCCAGTTCAGTTCATTTCCAGTACTAAAAGAAGCAGTTTGAAGCTGAATTTGTAGATTGATCAGATTTTGGTATGAAGATGATGATTTGGTTGTAGATATGGTTGATTTGGGTTGAAGGAAGTGTTAATTAGAGAGCTCAGCGCTCCTCTACTCCATCAGATGAGGCTTCTTGCTAAAAGGTTCTATAAAATCTGATTTTAAGTGTTCTGCATGCTATATTCTTAGATAGCCATTAATTGTTGAATTGATAATGTGTTTAGCTTAATTCTAGTGTAATTGTGTTGGTTTGATAAATGTTTGATGATCTTATAGCTTCAATCTTAGTCTAATTGCTTTCAGCTTTTGTTTTCATCCGATTTTTAGTCAGTTAGATCATTTTGTGGTTAATTGTATTTGCAAGCTTGTTTTTAGTTGAAACATCTCTCATTTCACATATTAAGCATGTTTTGATAAGAGTCATAACCTTTCTTGCACTTGAACTAAATTCACCTTTGTTTAAGTTTGATAACTGATTTCTAAGTAATGTTTGGATTTGAAGATTTTTTGGCAAGTTGAATCTGTTAAACTAGTAGAATTGTGATCATTTACATTTGGTAACATAAAGTAAACACTTTTGGTTCATTTTGTGGTCAAGAGTTCAGTCAAAGAGGCAATTGGTTGTTAAATAGTGTGGGTCAAAACCTGCTTACTAGTTAATCAGTAAACTAGCCAAATTCAATCCAATGGCATTATTTCATTTCTTGATCATTTTGCTTAAAATCAGTTTCTACTTATAGTTCAATATCCAAAGTATAAGTGTGTATAAGGAAATTCTATAGTATCCATTTTTTAGTATGAAATAAGCTCTTTGATAAGCCATTGAGCATTTGCAAGTTTCTGAGATAAAGTCAATTCTGATTTCTTAGATCTCCATTTCTACTTCATTAACTAGCTATTTTTCTTTCACAAAACGTTTTGCCAACATGTCCTGAGTGGGTTTTGTCATTTTCAGCTTTTTGGAATTTTGGTCAACACTTGGTCAAATAACCTCATTTGAGCTTAATTTCAGATTCTGGCTTATCTAGTGAACCATTTTCAGTTTTAAAAGACATTTTAGACTTCTTGTTAGCTGATTAATCATATTTTACAATAAAATCAAGTTGTAGAAGTCTGGATTTTTAGTTTGCTTATTCTTAGCTTATTAGAATAAGCTATCTTGTGATTTACTAGCTTTTAAGTTGTTTCCTTGTACAAGTCTAGCTTATTTTGGATTTTAAGCTTTGTAAAACAAACCAGACTCAATTTGGTCCAGTAATAAGCTCAAACCAGCTTATTGAAAGTGTTATACCCGTTTTTGTCAAACATTTCATGTTAATTTCATGTTGGTCCCTATTATTTGTAACTGTTTTCATTTAGTGCTAAATTTCCTTGTTGTTAGGGTTTTCAAGTAAACAGTCCTTAAAGTTTCAGTTTTTGGCCAAATTAGTTAGCAAGTTTGTTAGTTTGGTTAAAAGTTGTTACTAGTTGGTTAAAATTTACACTTTTGGTCCTTTTAGTTTCTAAAATTTACATTTTAGCCCTTATACTTTCATTTAGCTTACATTTCAAGCAAATTTACTTTTTATGCATTTTATATTTTTACTTGGTGAATAGTAATTGGTATTTGCAAGGTGTTTTACGGATACGTAGCCTATTATTTTCCACTTTTTACTTGTTGGTTGAATTAGACATAGATTTCCAAATAACGTTAACAACCAATAAAAATTAAAGGCTTGATATTTTTAGGACTTTCAATTTGTCAAGAATCGAGAATAAACGAACTTCAAAATACTCAATTTCAATCATCGACGATAAGCTTCCCTTTCTCTGAAGATCGGGTCATCGTCTAATATTTAACGATGAGACTATGTACATGAGCTTAAAACCTTTGAATAGTTTTAATCTGAGCTCGTTTCCGAGAAAATTTAATTTCTCGTTTGTTAGGATAAGTTTACCATCGGCGATAAACTTTCATGTATTTGTAGATCGGGTCATCGTCTGATATTTAACAATGAGCCTTTTACACGAGCTTAAAGCCTTTGAATGGTTTTAGTAAAAGCTCGTGTCCGAGAAAACTTAATTTCTCGTTTTGAGGGTAAGTTATCGTTGACGAGATAAACTTCCCTTTCTTTGAAGTTCGGGTTACAGACTGTGATTTGACTATGAGCCATATACACGAGGTTAAAACCGTTGAATAGTTTTAATGTAAGCTCGTGTCCGAGAAAATTTAATTTCTCGTTTTGGGGGTAAATTATCGTTGATGACATAAACTTCCATTTCTTTGAAGTTCGGGTCACAGACTTTGAATTGACTATGATCCATGTACACGAGCTTAACCACAAATCCCCTGAGACACTTGTTTCTTAGATATCAGCTTCTTCAGCAACCAAACTCTGAGAGTGTCCTTAATTGAATGGTATACAACGATTGGAACGCTATGTTCTTGTTGAACGTTAACTTTGGTACCAACATTCTCATTAGAAAGTTGGATGATTTTATCTGGGTTAGCGATATCCATTTTAGAACCATGTGGGGGTTCATAGTTGGCCTTACTTTTGCCAGAGGTGACCTGAGGAGATGATTCACTTGTGTTAGTTGGCAAACGTTTCCTTCTATAGAAAACCTTAAGTTCGGGCTTAAGTGATGTATCATCCTTTTCAATTTCCTCCCTAGCAGTCTTAGTAGAATTGGAGACTATCCTAGTTAAAGGGCACTCGTTTCCAACAAGAGTGAAAGTTCTACCAGTGGGGCGCCACATTTTACCAATGGGTTGATTTTAGCTACCCACTGGGATTAAACTCTAGCACGGGAGTTCACCTCATTAAGGAGTTTCTTGACACAAGAGTCAAGATTTTCCTTAAGGACACATTTCCTACATGTTTTACAAGTAGCATATTTATTGTCGGAGTAAGATCTAAAATTCTTAGATGATTGATTGATAATCCTAGTATATGTCATGCTATGGGTAGCAGTGTTGCGTAATCTAGAAGGCATGTGACAATCCGTCAATTTATGGTTGATATTTTATTCTCAATATTTATTTGAAAACATTATTTTAATGTTACATTATGAACTCACTTATTTCTGGGAAGAAATTTGGATTTACGTCTTGAAGTAGCATCGACTACGTCTAAACTAGAGGATTCAAAGAAATTTGGATTTATTTGAAAACATTATTTTAAAGAGGAAGATTGGTGCAAGTTTTAACATCCAAGGAGGAGTTTCCATGGAGTATTAGGGCTGATTTTCCACAAGGTGTTCATGCATAATGGTGGTCTTGAAGATGGTCTTGGTTATCCACAAGTTTCTCCATCAAAATCCATGTCTAAATCATAACCTACATCAACTTGGTGGTATAAAGATTGTCCTCCTCATCCTCTTGTTATTTTTGATTATGTAATCTTGTATTTCTTTTACTTATGTATATGTATATGATGATGAATGATGATTAAAAATATTGTGTGGGGATTTGGTGTTGATAAACATGCTTAAAAAGATGAAAAACTATAAGAAACAAGGTTAAAATCTTGCTTAATTTAGATGGCTGTATAAAACAGTAAAGAATCATATGGTAAACTGATAAAATGATGAAGTATAATCAATTTACAGTAAGCTATGGGTCTTGTACACATGTGAGAGTTGGCCATCCAATGAAATCATTGTAATGAGTGAGATATGATCAAAACAAGTTTAAAGTACAAATCTGAGTTCACTGTTTTGGACGATTTTTAGAATATACTTAGAGGCTGATTCAACAGTAGCTATAAACGAGTTAAATGGAGCACATATCATGTAGTTTATGTCAAAAAAATTTGAGCTTCTATCTCCATATAGAACTCTAGATATGGCAGTTTTGGTGAATATGAGAATAAAAATCAAATTTTGGAAATTAAAGTATAATAGTATTATATAAGCACTCAAATAAAAATAGTATAAAATGTGAAATAAAACCCACTAACTTATATAATACATTTATATAAATATGTACTATGATAAATAAATGATACATTTTATAAAAATGGTAATTTGATAAGTTTTATAATTTATAAAACTATAAACATGATTTTTACGACTTTTTCGGCTATCACCGTAAAATTAACGTTTTTGTTAAATAAAACTTAGACGGTTGGACCCGTCTAATGTAAACTTTTATAAACTCATATACTGATATATAGACATGTATAACAAGTAAAAACCGATAAAAACCCGAGCTATATGACATACGGACATTAACGAGTTAAGTTAACGTTATTGGACTAATAATACAACAAAATGGACTAAAACACTTATAAACTTATTTATTGGGCTTAACCCATTTAGGACCAACTTGTAAAGTGTAGATACTGATAATATAAGTATAACATGGATTAATACAAGTTAAAAAACTTATAATAAGTTTATTGGACTTAAAACACGTATAATAAGTTTATTGGACTTAAAACACGTAAATAGGTAAAACTAGTAAACTAGTAAGAAGATACCAATACGTAAACACTAAAATGAGTAAAAGAAAACAAGTAAACCCACTTGATCATCATATATATATATATATATAATCATCATATGTATACATAATTGTTATTTTTATAAAGTCATTGGACATGAGTCTAAGACGAGTATTATTTGTCTAGGTTTCCGTGATTGAAGCACGTACCGTACGTCCGAATTGCCGATAACCCGCCTTCCCATATCAACGTGAGTTCATAGCCTCGCACTCTTTTAAATGTTTTTATGAAATGTTTTATAAACCCGCGAGGGAGATAACATGTTAGTTTTTATAAAATAGGACACCATTTGTCCCGATTGTTTGTTTATTGATTTGGACCCGAATGATTGTATGACCCGATTGTATGACCTGATAAATGATTAAAGGACCCGATAGATGAAATTAAATGGATTATTAAAGTTAGGTTATGTCACTAAAAGTCCCATTAGCATGAATTATGAACTACCGGGATTTGGTAGACGCTTATGCATATAATAGTACTATTTGGGGACGATCACCCCAGTTCGTACCTTGACGGTTGATCCCCGTCGTGCCACATTGATTGGTAAGCGAATTTATGTATGAGAATATTTCCATAGCGTGACCTTTGTGACGACACACTAATTTAGATGGGCAAATTGAGTATCAGGTTAGCTACCCGTTGTTTGGTTTAGTAAGGTAACAATGTCATGTGGCTTATAATAATCCAGTTAACGAAATACTACTATACGCTCCGAATTACGATGTATTGCCTGATTAGCAATACAGGGTCATACTATTGATATTATGTTCGTGTTTTGGTTTTTCATAACCATATTCATATAACGGTTTTTATTTGACTTTATACAACGTCATAAGACGTATTGTATGATGTTTTTACAACATTGGCTCGTATAATGATTTTTAAGGCAAATGCCTATATTATGATTTTCGATAAGGATTGGTATAAAATGACTTTGGCTATTTTAAGGCCTATTACAAAGATTTGTACAAAATGATTTTTGGTAATAATTTTATACCAAAGTTATATTGATGGAATTTATTAAACTCTATGAATTCACTCGGCATTATCGCTGACCTTTTCTTTTAACATGTTTTATCTCAGGTACTTGAAGGTAATTCTCGGGAAGACAACAAGAATTCATGGCCCGCACTTAAATTATAATTTCCATTCAAATGTTTGTAAAACCTGTATCAAATACAATGACTTGGGACCTATGTAACTTTAATATTTATGAATGGAAATGCTTTATTAATAAACGACGCGATTTTTATGCGTTGTCTATGATGTGAGTAATGTGCTATCCCGTAACACCAACTAGTCTTCCACTGTATTTAGTTGTATAAATTTGGGGGTGTTACAAGGCATCTGACTAGGTTTCAAATTCCTATCTCTTACTTGTGTCTTTTGAATAGCTTCCTTTAGACCAAATTTATGGTGAACGTCATTTGAACTAGTTCGAGACGTGTTCTTTGGACTATGTCTAGGGAGACTAGATGCAACCATGTGATTGGGTCTTGCAAAAGCTGATTTAGTCACATTAGCCCTAGTTGGTGGATTGACTTGTCTAGAAAAGTGAACCATATCAACTTGGGAGGCAAATCGCGGTCTTGGGGATTTTGGTCGCTCGGATCTAAATGCAGTCGGTTGTCTAACAGACTAAATTTGAGGTGGTTTCCCCAAGATTGATGGTTTTTCAAGCTTAGTTTCCACACTAGTTCCTTTAGTTTTCCTCAACTCGTTTTTCAGAGCCGCTATTGCAAAAACCTTTTCCTGAACTTGAGCCTTTAAAGTTTCATTCTCTTTGAGCAATTTATCTTGGGATGCCAATGTAGATTCTAGCACCTTATTTTGTTTCAAAAGATTATCCTTTTTAGCTTTAGAATCTAGAACTTTTTGATCCAATTTTCGTTCAAGAACAACGTTTGACTTTTCAAGTTTTTCAAAATATGTTCAAATTTTTTCGTATTCTTTGGAAATTCAAGTTCTGCATCCTCAAGATCTTTATATTGCTGAGCTACAATCATTTCGTGCTCTTTAACATTATCATGATTGTTAGAAATTTGAACACTTTCTCCCCCATTATGACGCACATCGGATGAATCAGTAGTGGTATTACTATCATTCTTGGAGAAACCAATACGATATTTTACAATTCGTGGAGAAACCAAGAAAATGAAATTCGCGGGATATGACAGAACCAACGAAAGATCCGTAAATAACTCTTAAAAATCCTCGTTTGGTGATATAACTCTTTTCTCGGCTTAATAATTTCTTGGTCGGCACACTTTGTCTCTTCACTTTGTCTCGTCACATTTTCTCATCACGTTAGTAAAAAATATTACCACTTGGTTCTTACGAAATACCCAGATCAATCCAATAATACCTCTCTCAAGCAATTAATGCAACAAATGTGTGTATCCAAAATAAATACCCACTTAGAATATCAGGTATTATTGTATTCACTTTCTTTGTAACCTCCGCCCTACACACGTGGCCCAAAAGAGTTGGAATAAAACGCTTCTCACTTAATACACAAAGTTAACTCAAAAATAAAAAATATTGAGATAAAATTCGGGTATTAAACTTGTCAAAACACACGACCCAATACAAACAATTAAAATGAGGAGTATGCTAATCAAACCGGCCCATAAATAAATTTAACCCGAGTCCATCAAATGGGTATATCAGCAACCCTAGTTTATCTCACACATCTAAACCTAATCCTTATTTTCCTCCGCCCCCTTCTTTATCTGTATAGAAAAACACAGATAAAAAAATGAAACTATCTCAATCTCATCATCTCCTTTTAACAATTATCCAAAGTAAAAGCCTCTAAACAATTATCTTCTAAACAAACTCACGACTGAAAGACCAAGAAGTCGAGAATCAAGATTATTTAATCTTCAAGATCCTTGATTAAAGGGTCTCGGGTAGGTTTTACAAAATTGCATGTCGATTGTGTGTAATTAAAACGAATACAAGATCGAATGTAACAACTTTTTTTATGATTTGTTCCTAATTTTCGTATATTAATTGATGGGTTTAACCAAAACACATATCACTGATGATTTTCGTTCAAAAAGTTAAGATCTAAAGAGATCTACTACATATAGAATGAATCTGAGATTTATTTTCTGATTTGGTTTGAGTCTAGATGGTGTTAGCCTCAAAATATTGAGTCAAACAAGAATGTTCGGTCATAGGTTTTTATTGTAATATTTATTAGAACGTTGTAATAGTTAGTTAAAATAGTCGTGACATTACGGGCTTCATGGTTAGCTTAAAAGGCCTCTTTCAAGGTACTAAGTATTTATTCAAGCCCGACCCAAAACAAATATAGTCCATTAGAAAGCCCGTATGTGGGTGGACTATATAAGTACCCTCCTATAGGGTAGGCAAGTAATCATTTTTCTCTAATCTAATTTCTCCTAGTTAAGCATCTCTCTCTCTACTTTCTCTCTCTACTTTTTCTCTCTAGAAATCTTCTTTCTTTTCATCTATTTTCGATTAATTAACCATGGTGAAGTAAATTAAAAATAGGAACAACATTTGGTATCAATCTCCATGGGATATATTTGTGGTTGGTTGTTTGGTTTATTGCTTGGTTCGGTTGAATTATCTTAACAATCATCTCGAATAAAATTTTTTTAGTGTTTTCGGGCTCTAAATCTTGTTATAAATCTCCTACATAGTTGTGGTAGGGATTTGGTTAAGTTTTTGTGGTTCAAATCGCAAGTTTTTGGGGTGTTTGGATCGTTTTTCGGGTTCGGTTCGAAGAACAGTAGGTACGTTGGTCAACAGTATTTATTCCAAAAATTGAGGTTTCGGAAAAGGGTTTCTAGATTCCGAAGAAGTACATTTATCCGAATTCCTTTATCCGAAAAGGGATTTATCAGAAAAGGGATTTATCCCACGGTAAGTGTTTCTTTGATTTATCCGAAAATCCCATTTTATCCGAAGAATTTTTCCAAAACAGCTCCTTTTTCTGAAAAAAGGTTATTTATCCGAAAATACATTTATCCGAAAATCCTCCATTTCTACGAAAACCTGCTATTTTTCCGAAATCACTTTATCCGAAAACACCATTTATTCCGAAAAACATTCATTTATCCGAAAAACACCATTTATCCGAAAAACACCATTTATCCGAAAATCTTCACATTTTCCAAAAATAGTGCATTTATCCGAAAAGACACATTATTCCGAAAAACTCCATTTATCCGAAAATTTATCATTTATCTGAAAACTCCTCATTTTTTCGAAAAGCTTCTTTTATCCGAAAATCACCAATATTCCGAAACTGGCTATTATTCCGAATCTGAGCATTTTTTGTTTGAAATGTAGACTTAGCCACCATTTATACTTGTCCCGGAACATAGTTTACCAAAAAAAAATTATTTTTTCCTAGACCATTTTTAGGCCATTTAAGCTTCGATTTCAAATTTTGGCGATGCGAAAAAATTTTCGACCAAAAATTCAAATTTTCGGAAAAAAATTCAAGCCAAATTTCAAATTTTTTAGGTTTTATTTTTCGTTAAAATTTTAATTTTTCAAAATTTTTCCCTATTAGATTTTGGCTATTTGGAACTCGATTTCAAAATTTGGTAATTCAAAAAATTTTTGGTTTACAGTTTTATTGGACTGAGAAATTTATTGTCGGACTAAGAAAAAAATCGTAAATTTCGGAATTTTAACCACAACTCAATCACACCATATCTACTTAAGATCTGAAGTCACTTCATCAACAAAGACACGAAAAGACACCATATCACATAATCCATGATCCAAAACCTTCACTCAAACAACTGCACGTTTTTGGATGTACTTGTTACATAATTCGAGATGGTGAAAAATTGGATAAGATGAAAGAGAAAGGTGATGCATGTATTCTATTGGGATATGCAACTCAGTCTAAGGGATATAGAGTTTACAACAAGAGAACAAAATTGATAGTTGAGACTATTCATATCCGATATGATGAATTACAAGAAATGACACTTGAACAAAACGATTTAAGTCTCGATCCACAACGACAAACGACTTCCGTTCACAACCGCACGGAACTCGGAACTCAAGACAAAATAATGAACCGTCAAGTTCAAAGCTGGTTCAAGGAAATGTTCCAAGAGCAGATATGACAGTCAACACGACAATTGAAGAGTTGGAAATGTTATATGGACCAATGTATGATGAATATTTCACGGGGGTGAAACATGTAGTATCGAAGTCTTCCGCTGTCACTCATGATAAGAATGATGATGCCAATCATCGTCAACAAAAGGATACAACTTCATCTACTTCAACACGGGTTGTTGCAGATTTACCTCGTTAGAATATCACATCTACAACCGCTCCTACAACATCCACAACTACTGTCATTGCTCAGAGAACACAAATCAAGCAGACAATGCATTAAATGACGAAGACGACTTCATCAACCCATTCGGTACACCGGTACACGAAACTGGAGAGTCTTCAACTCGCCATGTTGATCCGTCAAATATGCATACGTTCTACCAACGACATCCTTCAACACATCATTGGACCCGAGATCATCCTTTGGTTCAAGTAATTGGAAACCCTTCACAACCCGTTCGTACAAGACGAAACCTTGAAATCGATGGTGATGTTTGTATGTTTGCGCTCGCCATGAGTACAACTGAACCAACAAATATCAAAGAAGCATTGGCAGATCACGCTTGGATTGAATCGATGACGGATGAACTTCAACAATTTGAAAGACTTAAAGTCTGAGAACTTGTTGACAGACCATTCGATGTAATACCATTAAATCTTCGATGGATCTGGAAAAAAAAGATGGATGAAGAGAACACAATCATCAAGAATAAATATAGGCTAGTGGCTAAAGGGTATGGCTAGAAAGAGGGTATTGATTTTAAAGAATCATTTGCACCAGTAGCTCGTATGGAAGCAGTCAGCATTTTCCTCGCTTATGCTGCACATAAGGGATTCATCGTTTATCAAATGGACGTAAAGACGGAGTTTCTTAACGATCCTTTGAAGGAAGAAGTCTATGTGACACAGTCGGAAGGATTCGTCAATCCTCATTATCCTGACAAGGTGTATCGTCTCCACAAAGCACTTTATGGACTCAAGCAAGCTCCAAGGGCGTGGTACGACGAGCTCTTGGAATTTCTGGTATCCAAAGGTTTCTCAAAAGGTTCTATTGATCTAACTTCGTTTACTTATAAATATGGGGATGACATTTTGGTTGTGCATATTTATGTTCATGACATTATTTTCGGGTCTACAAACCCAAAACTATCAAAATAGTTTGAAAAAGTAATGCACAACAAATTTGAAATGTAAATGATGGGCGAACTAAAATTCTTTCTAGGAATTCAGGTTGATCAATCCCCAAGTGGTATCTTTATTAACCAAGCTAAGTATTGTCAAGAGATAATCAAAAAGCATGGTATGACCTCATGTGACCCTGTTGGGACACCATTATCAACCACATCCCTAGATGTTGATTTGAAGGGAGATGCCATATATCAAACGAGATATTGTTGGGAATAAAATGTAGCCAATACACTTGGACACTGACAAGATTAATCTGGACGTTGATAAGAAGAAATCAAGCGTTGATAGGAGAAGCGTTGACAGGAAGAAGTGAAGCATTGATAAGAAGAAGTCAAGCACTGATAGAAGACTTAGTATACACGTTTTGTAACACCCCCAAATTTACACAATTCAATACAGCGGAAGACTCGTTGGTGTTACGGGATAGCACATTACTCACATCATAGACAACGCTTAAAAATCGCGTCGTTTAATAATAAAGCATTTCCATTCATAAATATAAAATTTACATAGGTCCCAAGTCATTGTATTTCATACAAGTTTTACAAAGCATTTGAATTGAAATTATTGTTTATGTGCGGGCCATGAATTCTTGTTGTCTTCCCGAGAATTACCTTCAAGTACCTGAGATAAAACATGTTAAAAGAAAAGGTCAGCGATAACGCCGAGTGAATTCATAGAGTTTAATAAAATCCATCAATATAACATCGGTATAAAATTATTACCGAAAATCATTTTGTACAAATCATTGTAATAGGCCATAAAATAGCCAAAGTCATTTTATACAAATCCTTATCAAAATCATAATATAGGCTTTCGCCTTCAAAATCATTATACGAACCATTGTCGTTAAATACATCATACAATACGTCTTATAACGTTGTATAGATTAAGTAAACCCTTATATGAATATGGTTATGAAAAACCAAAACACGAACATAATATCAATAGTAAGACCCCGTATTGCTAGTCAGGAAATATATCGTAATTTAGTGCGTATAGCAGTATTTCGTTATTTATGGATTATTACAAGCCGCATGACATTGTTACCTTACTAAACCAAACAACGGGTAGCTAGCCCGAAACTTATTTGCCCATCTAAATTAGCGTGTCGTCACAATAATCATGGTTGTGTAAATCTTCTCATACATAAATTCGCTTACCAATCAATGTGGCACGACGGGGATCAACCGTCAAGGCGCGAACTGGGGTGATCGTCCCCAAATAGTACTATTATATGCATAAGCGTCTACCAAATCCCGGTAGTTCAAAATTCATGCTAATGGGACTTTTAGTGACATAACCAAACTTTAATAATCCATTTTATTTCATTTATCGAGTCATAATATCATTCATCGGGTCATACAATCATTCGGGTCAAAATCAATAAATAAGCAATCGGGACAAATGGTGTCCTATTTTATCAAAACTAACATGTTATCTCCCTCGCGGGTTTATAAAACATTTCATAAAAACATTTAAAAGAGTGCGAGGCTATGAACTCGCATTGATGTGGGAAGGCGGTTATCGGCGATTTGGATGTACGGTACGTGCTTCAATCACGGAAACCTAGACAAATAATACTCGTCTTAGACTCTTGTCCAATGACTTTATAAAAATAACAATTATTTATACAAATAATACTCGTCTTAGACTCATTTACTCATTTTGTGTTATGTGTTGGTAACTTTTATACTAGTTTACTAGTTTTACCTATTTACATGTTTTAGGTCCAATAAGCCTATTATAAGTCCATTAACTTGTATTAATCCATTTTATACTTTTGTTATCAGTATTATACTTTACATGTTGGGCCCAAGTGGGTTAAGCCCAATAAGTAAATTTATAAGGGTTTTACTAACTAGTCGGTTTTATAGTCCAATAAGGCTACTTTGGCCCGTTAATGTCTATATGTTGTAAAGCTCGGGTTTTATCGGTTTTTACTTATTATATGTGTTTATGCATCAGTAGGTGAGTTTATAAAAGTTTACATTAGACGGATCCGACCGCCTAAGTTTTATTTGACAAAAACGTTAATCTTTCGGTTTTAGCCGAAAAGATGTAAAACTTAGTATATAGTTTTATAACTTGGAAAAATATTTATATTTATACTTTATATAACATAATCCATTTTAATATCAACATTTATATAACTCTTTTATTATAATCATTATCAACTAGTGGAATTTGTATTCATATATATTTTATATAAATTTTTTAGTGCTTATATTATATATTATTTATACAAAAAAAGTCCTAAAAATCTGGTTTACTAAAATGATCATATCTAGAGTTCTACATGGAGATAGAACCCACAATTGTTATCACAGAAACTACATGATATGTGCTTCATTTTATTTCTTTTATAGCTACTGATAAATCAACCTCTAAGTATTTTATAAAATTCGTCCAAAACAGCGTACTCAGATTTTCACTCTAAACTTGTTTTGATCATATCTCACTCATTTTTATGATTCCATTGAATGGCCAACTCTCACATGTGTATAACACCTAATACTTACTTTATATTGATTCCACTTTACCATTTTATCAGTTTAACATTTGGTTACTTACTGTTTTTATACAGCCATCACATTAAGCAAGATTTTAACCATTTTACATGTGGTTTTCCATCTTTTTACCCATGTTTATCAACACCAAATCCCCACATAATATTTTTAATCATCATTCATCATCATATACATAAATAAAGAAATTACAAGATTAGATAATCAAAATAACAAGAGGATAGGAAGAACAATCTCTATACCACCAAAGTGATGAAAAAATGGGATTGATGATGAACAAGACTTGGTTTTGGGTAACTAATCTTATGAGATATCAACACCACTTCTAGGATCATCAAATATTTGTAGACTCCTTGAGAAATCAGCCCTAAGACACCAACAAATCTCCTCCTTGGATGTTAAAATCACCACCAATCAACAAAGCTTCAAAGGGGCATCATCATATGTGTAAATAACATATGATTTATGGTTGAATCAAGATCAAATAGGGGTTGTTTTAGGTGAATATGGGACGGAAATAAGAGAGCCAAGAGAGAGATATTGTGAGTTTAAGAGGTTTTGCATGAATGAGAAATGGTTTTGGTTTTTGCTAGTTTTGTGTTAAGTGGTTTGTAAGGCACTAAGGACATGTGTCCATGGAGTATATGTAAAGTTGACACCACACATGCTGTTGGCTTATGTTGGACGCCACATATAGTGGGTTCGGCAAGTGTAAAACTTGTCCCATCCCACTAATTTACGGGTACTCCTCGATCCTAGTTTCCTCGATTTGCGTGCCCTCGGGTCGTTTTACGAAAAATGTTTTTATAAATTGAGAATCAACGGCACAAAACGAATCTAATAAAAATTGTCTCATCAAAAACGGAGTTCAAAAACGTAAATACGAAATCCTAAGGTTTCCGGTTTTGTCGTAAAGGACGTTCAATTATTCACGTAAGTCCTAATCTCTTCTCGTAAATTAGTGAGTTTATGAACCAACATAAATTTAAAATCCCAAAATGATATTCACGGATAAAATTATTTCCTGAAATGTCGGACTGTCACCAAAGACGGTGTATGTAAACGTAAGCACGTAACGTAGAGTCCTCCGGTTTAAACGTAGTCGATGCTACTTCAAGACGTAAATCCAAATTTCTTCCTATAAATAAGTGAGTTCATAATATAACATTAAAATAATGTTTTTAAATAATATTTGAGAATAGAATATCAACCATAAATTGATGGATTGTCACAGCATTTACCCCTAAACAGGATCTTTGTCCTTAAGGATCATCTTATCTTACTACTCGCTTCTTATAGAGTTAAAGCCATGTGGGTATTCCTCCACATTTGGTCTTTCCTCACAAGTGTAATTCATTACAATACGCGAGTTTCATCAAACATAACTACGGGAATAAGATCAGGCTTAATGTTGACTTACTTTCTCTATCCATGATGTTCATGGGTTTTTGATGAATGCAACTTTTCGCCGATCTAAACTTTATCAAGAAGTGATCAGATTCTCACTTGATAGACATTTTATCAAGTTCGATATACGAAACATAATTCACGCAGCTTTTGAAGTCCTAGGGTAGATCTAGCTTATATGCCTTTCAAACCAATCTTTTACATCATCTCAATGGTCCCATATAACGGGGACTTATATCCCATGATCTTTCAGATCATCAATTCATTTTTCCATGGTTAAATTTTTTGGCATAACTTCGCTACCCATCTGGCACTTCAAGATCTACATTTCATATTCACATAACCTCCTGCCCACTACCGGCAGTCAATAATCAGATCCTAATTTCAACAATCATTTTAGGTCTCGCGAGTCGAGTATTTTGTAAGGTTAGTTTCGCCATCATAGGAAACCTTAAACCTAAAAGACATGTCCAACTCACAATGGGTGTATGTCGGGTGTCTTCATCCCAACTCCGACTTACAGATGCTCTCATATTTAGATCCTAACAAGATTCGATCTTGATCCTAATACGATAATTATCAATGATAATCTCTCCAAAGGAAAACGATTTTACAGTTTATTACCAAAGGTCAATCATTCAAACATAGAACAACACTTATAGTATTTTGTATCGTTACTTTACCTCGTCCCTTCGATTGGGATGGTACACAGTTGTCACACCCCACCATGGCGAAATATGGGGCGCGACGTATGGATATCATCACAACAATAGCGTGTCTATAGAGTTAACTAAATGAAATAGAAATGTCATAAAAAAGGTGACACAATGTCATGACAATATCTCAAACAATGCAGGCGTCTAGGTAAGTAGGTAACAGGCCTACCTCTTACCAAAGACATACAAATAAACAAACATCGAACATATAGGTACCATAAAGTCTACTTAATTAAAAGACAAAATAAAATCTAAGAGGAAAGGGATTCCTCCTAATGCAATCCTAGCAGCCTCTATACTCTAGCCACTTCTAACATCATCTTGCACAACTACCTCACCTGAAAATGACACTAAAATCTGTCAACATAAAGTTGGTGAGAAAATAGATTTAAGTTACCGAAAACATCTTAAGAACCCTTAACAACCGCTGTAAATAGTTGAAGAAAAACAATTTATAGTAATGGACCATAATGTGATAATCATGTTACATGCATCCACAACAAAACTTAAATCAAGTACCGATCACATCTACAATTCACAAAGCACACTATAACAATCAAGAAGTATCCCATCACACACACCACACTATCTGGATCTTTCCCACACCACCTGTGGAAGATGAACTATATCCCCGTCGAGATATCTTGCCTCCCAAGAGACGATGCACAAGTACTCAGGACGGATCGTGCCCCACGAACCAACAACTCAGAACCATGAACTCAGGACGGATCGTGCCCCACGCTCCACACACATCACAACTAGTCCCATAGACGCCCATACATCTATGTACCAAAGCCAATCACAACACAAACAAGATTCACATATCAGAACACATATCAAAGCAAATATGAGAACACATAAGCACGCAAGTCACATAATAACACATCTATGTCCAAACATTTATAAAAATATAGTACCAAAACATTTTAATAATACCACAAGTGTCATCTCCATCCCATACTAGAAGAAAAGCATTTAAAACTCGGTGAAAATGGGACTATGAACTCACCTGAATGCTTCTTCACAAGTCCTCGCACTAGCAACAAGCTAACAAACCAAAAACACGCAATCAATACATGAACCAATCACTAATATGGCTCATCAACCTATGATGGACATCTAGCCTATTCCCATATAAATACCTCATTGATAAGCTCTAATCACCTCATTACCCTTCCTTAACAAGTCCTTAACTTGGTTAAGTTTAATAACTATCCCGTTCATATTTTACACAAAACAGTCCTAGTTTTTAGGTCTCAAAACTTTAAGTCAAACGTCCACTTAAACATACCCATGGTCTCTGTAAAAGGTATATTCGTACTTTTACATATGTTATCTAAAACCTCCCACTTTCCCTAACCTTAAAGCTACTGTTAAGGCCCCGATATATATATATACTTTTGTCATTCCAGATTTCCTGATTTTAAACATACTAAAAGTTTGTTACAATTAAGGGGTCTTACCCTAAACCACAACCTTATCCCAAGTGCAGATAATTAATACAATATATAAACCATCTCTCATGTTCGTGAGAAGATCCCAATGCAACCCTAAGTACCCCAAACAACCCAAAACTTAAAAAGAAAATAGGCTGAATTCAAAACTGTTTTGACCTCCGACTATTGTAACCTGTTTTTGACCCACTTCCCTACCTCCAATTTAGTTCTAGTTTCTTGAATTGGAAAGCCACTCCAATTAGCTTTCCAGGGATATGTGGATCGCAAAATAAGAGTTTGTAGAACTCCCTATATGATCAAAAAAATGACCCAAAATTCTGCCCAGTTTTTAAAAACGGGTTTAATTAATTTAACCTAATTAATTACCCATAACCCCATTAATTACAAACCCTAAACCATCTAATCATTATAATATCATTAAAATACAGATTATTATTTAAACCCTAACCTAAATCCATCATAAGATGATTGAGAAAGAATTAAAACACTTTAATTAAAAAGAGTATTAAAGATTTTATCTTAGAATTTTTGAAAGAAGAAAAAATAAATGAAGAACCCTAAAACCACTATTGATGCCGACTTGAAGGTGATCTCCAGGGGTTTTATGAAGTGTTTTGGTTAATAGAAAGTATTTATGCAGTTTCCTAACAAGTCCTTGGCCCATTACAAAAGCCCGGTTCCCTTTTTCCTTTTTTTCCCTTTTCTTTTCTTTTGATTCGTCCCAAACCGCCTCATATATATATTTTTTTATTTTTTTTATTGTTAATTAATATCTTATTAATATTACCTTAATTAACCTTAATTTATTTCAGCTCCAAAAGCCTCCAAAACCTCAAAACCGTAAAACTAGTCAAACTTACGCGTTTTACCGTAAAAGACGTAAAATATACACTTTTATAAAAAATCTCAAATTTTTAAATAAACTTTATAACTAATTCCTAAATGACTTAAAACCTTCCCGAAAAATATTCATATGACTAATTACCTCATCCGAGCCCTCTAAATGCTAAACCGTAAATCCTAAAAAAATACTATTAATATAATACTTATACGTATACGTAAACACCAAAATATCACCATTTCCCTTCATAGTCACCACCATGTGAACTCATGAACACGAACTAACCCCATCATAACATTATATAATGTACCACGCAATACACGAACGATGACTAACATCCAATCCAAGGCTCAAATATAAACATATTGCCCGTAAACGCACACTAAGCACATAATCAAAGTCAAACAGTAAAAAGTGACTAATCCAAAATCTAGGGTTGTCACATCACTCCCTCCTAATAGAAATCTCGTCCCGAGATTTACTCCCAAACTCAAACTTATTCTCAGCAAACAAACGAGGATACATATCCCTGATAAAACCTTCACGTTCAAGCGTAAACTTAATTTCTAATAAATAATCTCAACCAACAACACATGAGCCTTAACCGTCTACGAGGAAACTTATTAAAACCATAAAGTTATGTAATCAACCTAACTAAATCTCACAACTCATCAAACAAGAACTGTCTTGAAACCAAGTTAGGAGCCATCACATAACTCGACGGGTTTAAAACTGTCACCCCGATTTTAGTCTTACTCTTAAATACCTTAAATCAAAACTCATCAAATATAACCACGTATTCTAAAGTCTAAAGAACTCTCAAATTCCATCCCAACTCATCTCTATGTTAACCCTCCAAGTGTTTATTACCCCAAATAAACAAAGACAATGGAATTCTTAAACTATCTCAATAACATTTACGCTAAAAGTACCGTACAAACGAACACCTGAAATGAGGACTCGATAAATGAGCTATTACGGAAGTTAAACATCTCGAAAAGGAACGAGCTAGCAAACCATCATAAGAAAACAACCGATAAATAGAAGGGAATTATACATATATAGGCATATGCATACATACACTCAAATCCATCCAACGTATACTATACAAACATGTATTAACCCTCTTTCATGCAACCATACTCAGGAATCCATTGATGTTGTGGTACTTGTGTAACTATGTTGGCCACCATACTTATACAAGTCCCCTTTCACCAATGCACTGCCTCCTATGGTGAAACTTATAAGAATTAATACTACACATAACACATCGGTCTACCAACTCAAATAAGCACATAGATCCTACAACTCATATAAGCACATAACCACAACATAAAATAAGATCCAAAATCCATGTATTAAAATAACGTAGCCAATGCAGGAAACTCATAAACTCGTAGTCCAGCTGAACCAGCGTAGACAAAATTTAAAATATATAAAGAACATGAAAACGTAATTAAACGAAATCCAACAATGACTAGCGTATACGACTATAGTTCAACCCGCACTAGTCAAAACTCGTAAAGAAAATAACATGTAGTTAAGTATGAACCATACTAGTTCATAACTTAACAAATATCGCAAAAATAACATCCAAACACATCAACTATTATAAAATGCACATATACCCCTATGACGCCTATATGCAAGGACCCTCAAGCTATAGACTAGGCTACGCGACTAGGCAACCTAATTTTCTATAACCATTGGCTCTGACACCATTCTGTCACACCCCACCATGGCGGAATATGGGGCACGACGTATGGATATCATCACAACAATAGCGTGTCTATAAAGTTAACTAAATGAAATAGAAATGTCATAAAAAAGGTGACACAATGTCATGACAATATCTCAAACAATGCAGGCGTCTAGGTAAGTAGGTAACAGGCCTACCTCTTACCAAAGACATACAAATAAACAAACATCAAACATATAGGTACCATAAAGTCTACTTAATTAAAAGACAAAGTAAAATCTAAGAGGAATGGGATTCCTCCTAATGCAATCCTAGCATCCTCTATACTCTAGCCACTTCTAACATCATTTTGCACAACTACCTCACCTGAAAATGACACTAAAATCTGTCAACATAAAGTTGGTGAGAACATAGGTTTAAGTTACCGAAAACATCTTAAGAACCCTTAACAACCGCTGTAAATAGTTGAAGAAAAACAATTTATAGTAATGGACCATAATGTGATAATCATGTTACATGCATCTACAACAAAACTTAAATCAAGTACCGATCACATCTACAATTCACAAAGCACACTATAACAATCAAGAAGTATCCCATCACACACACCACACTATCCGGATCTTTCCCACACCACCTGTGGAAGATGAACTATATCCCTGTCGAGATATCTTGCCTCCGAAGAGACGATGCACAAGTACTCAGGACGGATCGTG
Source organism: Glebionis coronaria (assembly GCA_025667525.1). NCBI lineage: Eukaryota > Viridiplantae > Streptophyta > Magnoliopsida > Asterales > Asteraceae > Glebionis > Glebionis coronaria. The sequence continues at coordinate 366,468,358 of CM046877.1, forward strand.
CCCCGCGAACCAAGAACTCAGAACCATGAACTCAGGACGGATCATGCCCCACTCTCCACACACATCACAACTGGTCCCATAGACGCCCATACATCTATGTACCAAAGCCAATCACAACACAAACAAGATTCACATATCAGAACACATATCAAAGCACATATGAGAACACATAAGCACGCAAGTCACATAATAACACATCTATGTCAAAACATTTATAAAAATATAGTACCAAAACATTTTAATAATACCACAAGTGTCATCTCCATCCCATACTAGAAGAAAAACATTTAAAACTCGGTGAAAATGGGACTATGAACTCACCTGAATGCTTCTTCACAAGTCCTCGCACTAGCAACAAGCTAACAAACCAAACACACGCAATCAATACATGAACCAATCACTAAGATGGCTCATCAACCTATGATGGACATCTAGCCTATTCCCATATAAAGTCCTTAACTTACCCTTCCTTAACTAGTCCTTAACTTGGTTAAGTTTAATAACTATCCCGTTGATATTTTACACAAAACAGTCCCAGTTTTTAGGTCTCAAAACTTTAAGTCAAACGTCCACTTAAACATACCCATGGTTTTTGTAAAAGGAATATTCATACTTTTACATATGTTATCTAAAACCTCCCACTTGCCCTAACCTTAAAGCTATTGTTAAAGCCTTGATATATATATATATATATATATATATATATATATATACTTTTGTCATTCCAGATTTCCTGATTTTAAACATACTAAAAGTTTGTTACAATTAAGGGGTCTTACCCTAAACCACAACCTTATCCCAAGTGCAGATACTTAATAAAATATATAAACCATCTCTCATGTTAGTGAGAAGATCCCAATGCAACCCTAAGTACCTCAAACAACCCAAAACTTAAAAAGAAAACAGGCTGAATTCAAAACTGTTTTGACCTCCGACTATTGTAACCTGTTTTTGACCCACTTCCCGACCTCCAATTTAGTTCTAGTTTCTTGTATTGGAAAGCCACTCCAATTAGCTTTCCAGGGATATGTGGATCTCAAAATACGAGTTTGTAGAACTCCCTATATGATCAAAACAATGACCCAAAATTCTGCCCAGTTTTTAAAAACGGGTTTAATTAATTTAACCTAATTAATTACCCATAACCCCATTAATTACAAACCCTAAACCATCTAATCATTATAATATCACTAAAATACAGATTATTATTTAAAACCTAACCTAAATCCATCATATGATAATTGAGAAAGAATTAAAACACTTTAATTAAAAAGAGTATTAAAGATTTTACCTTAGAATTTTTGAAAGAAGAAAAAATAAATGAAGAACCCTAAAACCACTATTGATGCCGACTTGAAGGTGATCTCAAGGGGTTTTATGAAGTGTTTTGGTTAATAAAAAGTATTTATATAGTTTCCTAATAAGTCCTTGGCCCATTACAAAAGCCCGGTTCCCTTTTTCCTTTTTTTCCCTTTTCTTTTCTTTTGATTCGTCCCAAACCGCCTCATATATATATATTTTTATTTTTTTTATTGTTAATTAATATCTTATTAATATTACCTTAATTAACCTTAATTTATTTCAGCTCCAAAAGCCTCCAAAACATCAAAACCGTAAAACTAGTCAAACTTACGCGTTTTACCGTAAAAGATGTAAAATATACACTTTTATAAAAAATCTCAAATTTTTAAATAAACTTTATAACTAAGTCCTAAATGACTTAAAACCATCCCGGAAAATATTCATATGACTAATTACCTCATCCGAGCCCTCTAAATGCTAAACCTTAAATCCTAAAAAAATACTATTACTATAATACTTATACGTATACGTAAACACCAAAATATCACCATTTCCCTTCATAGTCACCACCATGTGAACTCATGAACACGAACTAACCCCATCATAACACTATATAATGTACCACGCAATACACGAACGATGACTAACATCCAATCCAAGGCTCAAATATAAACATATTGCTCGTAAACACACACTAAGCACATAATCAAAGTCAAACAGTAAAAAGTGACTAATCCAAAATCTAGGGTTGTCACAACAGTACTCTCATCAAGATTCGTTCTTAATGACTTTTGAGCAAATCTCTAGAAATTCAATGCGAAGCGAGGATCTTGATAGAGATGATCGATACAGGCACACCCTGTTTACACAACTCCTTTAAATACAAAAGAGTCAATTTCTTTATCAAGAATCTATCATTAACAGGAATGATATTAGTATATTTGGTCAGTCTGTTGACGATAACCCAAATCGAATCAAATTCAGATGATGACCTTTGCAATAGCTAGACGTTTACTAATGTATGAGGCAATGTCTGCCTTCATAATTTGCCATTAGTACAACTTCTTCAGATAAAGATACATTTAGTTAGAAATGACATGAATGGAATACTTATACTTATAAGATTCCAACATAACTAAATCTCAAAATCTCTATATTTAGGCAACTACAAGTGGCCTTTTATACATCTAACGCCATCGGCTTCTCAATTCTAATGGTTCACATTAGCCGCGAACCCCTTTTATTATCAATATTATCCTTCTTACAAACATCGTTTATTTTTATATTGTTCGACAATTTATTTTGCACAGTCATTATTAAGAAATACATCCTAATTGATTCTTTATCCTTTCTATATAATGTGTCAGTATCTACCTTCACCTTTTCTGATGAAATAATTATCATGTCCACAATTTACTTAGAAATTCTTTCTTCATATTTTCTAAGTTTTAGTCTCGTCTCAACTATTATTTTAATCAGTTTTGCTAAATTCGACGTTTAAAGCGTCGATAATTATTACAAGTAATTAAATAAGAAATATTTAATTTTTATGAAACGTAAACGTAAAAAGTTTAAAATTTTCTCAGTTCGACCAATTTTATAAAAATGTTCAAAATAAATATGAATTTAATTAACAAGATTTTTGTTGATTTATCAAAAATACTTTATAAGATCCGTAAATGTTTGAAAAATCTTTATTTATACTTTCGTCAAAGTTTTCTTAGTTGAAAAGCAAAAATTGTCGTTTCAAATTCCAAGTCATGGTTTAAATGGTTTCCTCAATCCCTCTTAGGTTGTCTTGAGGTATACACGAACATTTACCCCTAAACAGGAGTTTAGTTAAATGTTCTGGGTATAAGGGAATAATCCCTCAAAAGTTCTTTTTGATAAAACATTTGTCAAAACATATTTGCACTTTGCTTTTTGGTATAACCTTAAGCCTTAATGGCTCTAATTTTTGAAAAGTCATTATGGATTCCATTATCTTATTAATCACATGGTCAAATAAGGTAAAGGATTAAGTCATTTAAGGCACAAGTTTTCACTACTCGGCCGGCTCAGGGCATTCAACAAATAATTATTAACTCATTCTTATTCTTAAAAAAATAAGCAGATGGTCCTTAATGATCTCAAGCATGAATTTATCAAATTACAGCCTACACACGCGATTCGCCAGATTTATGAATACTACATGTGCATTGGTCAATCCAAGCGACATCACATGAAACTCATAATGTTCATTACAAGTTCTGGATGTAGTGATTGGAATAGATAATCTCTTTTTCGCGGACGCGAAATTGATGATAACCATGCCATGGATCAAACCTTTAGAACATACGCTAGAACCTTGTAAATGATCGAACAATCTATCATCTTGGGTAGTGGATATAGATTTTAATCGTCAATTTACTTAGTTCACGGTAATCAAGAGATATAAGGGATTACAAAACCATAGCTCTTCATGATGATGAGCTCGGTAGAATAAAAGCTTTCTCCGACAACTCTCTCAATTGTACGGTAATACTTTTAATTCAGATGGTGCTGACGTACAGTGCACATGCCACAAGTGCAGCACCGAGAATATAATCAATACCAAATTCAACTTGCCTTAATGGCGAAAGTCTAGGTAATTCACTAATAAATACCTCCTAAGGTTTCAGATAAAAGAAACATCTTTTAATAAATTTAGTTTAAGTTCTTTCTAGATTATAATATCTATGACTAATTCACAACCATTCACGGTATAATTTCAAGTCTAAATGCAGGATATGGTCATCCATCAAGAATTATTTTGATCACTTTTGATAATCAACATCTTATCATTTAGGGGAATTCTACTCGAGTTCCCATCAATTAAGACAATGTCGTTATGTCATAATCAATCAATCCATTCTACTGGCACTATTAACTTTTCAGTTTTATTGCCGTCGATAAGATGTGAACTTCTCAAAAGACTAATAATAACTCATAATCCTTCACATTTCAAGGATATCTGGAGACATAACTAACCTTAAAAGAGTAAGGTCAACGCATATCTACGGGAGAGATTTTCAAATCAGATACAGACGAAAACATTTAATGAATATGAATATATCCCATGTTTTCATAATTTGAGTACGCATTCGAAAGCTCCTCGGATCGTTGCCCAGGTCATTCAAATGAAACTAAATCAAATGAAATGATAGGAACGTCGATACATCCAGTCGGGTATCAACACTCGGTAATCAGATACTTCTCCTAACAATCACACTACGGGAGAATTGGACAAGAAAGAATTTTCAATTGTAAAATAAGACAATTTCCACAAATGAGTAAATTCGACTCAGAAGAATTGATGCTACAGGCACATATGTATGTGTCCCTAACACTATGTCCTTGTTTTTCACTTCTTGCAGATCTCATAAAATTTAATCTTTCACAATCTTCAAAGAAAATATAGTGTTTATTCATTAGTTTTATGTTGACTACTAATCAGCCTTGCGTGATCCATTCCAAATTGTATGTAGGCGCGCAACTATATACAATTTCAAGATTAACGATGCAATACTCAGTTCGTCAAAATTTTATCATCATGTTTATAATAAAAACATTTTCATGCTTAATTCTTAAATAAGAATCAAAAATAAATTTACAAGATTTTCTTTGTTATGAAAACAATTAAGTTTTCCAAGGTGTTTTATAAACAACTTCATTTCAATAACGATTTATAAGTCTCACTTTAAATAATCCATATGGTGATGAAAATTCAATTTTTCTCAAGGGATATTGTTTTAACTTATAAAAACATTTAATGATCTGCAAAGGAGTGATGAAGAGTTGTTCATCAAGAACTAACTTAAATATGATAGGAAACGAGTTTAGCCAATTATCATGAGGTTCATGACCTCAATGGCACTCAAAAAGAATAATCCACAACATAACTCAATTCGAGATGAGTACTTGTTTAATGGTTGCATAACTAATGCGAACATTAGGAAGAAGCAAGAAAAGATAGATTGTAACACCCCCAAATTTATATAACTCAGTACTGCGGAAGACTAGTTGGTGTTACGGGATAGCACATTACTCACATCATAGACAACGCTTAAAAGTCGCGTCGTTTTAATAATAAAGCATTTCCATTCATATATATCAAAGTTACATAGGTCCCAAGTCATTGTATTTTATACAAGTTTTACAAAGCATTTGAATGGAAATTAATATTTAAATGCGGACCATGATTTCTTGTTGTCTTCCCGAGAATTACCTTCAAGTACCTGAGACAAAACATGTTAAAAGAAAAGGTCAGCGATAACGGCGAATGAATTCATAGAGTTTAGTAAAATCCATCAATATAACATCAGTATAAAATTATTACCGAAAATCATTTTGTACAAATCTTTGTAATAGGCCATAAAATAGCCAAAATCATTTTATACAAATCATAATATAGGCTTTCGCCTTCAAAACCATTATACGAACCAGTGTCGTAAAAATATCGTACAATACGTTTTATAACGTTGTATAAGCCAAATAAAAATCGTTACATGAATATGGTTATGTAAAACCAAAACACGAACATAAAATCAATAATAAGACCCCATATTGCTAGTCAGGCAATATATCGTAATTCAATGCATAAAGCAGTATTTTCGTTATTTGGATTATTATAAGCCGCATGACATTCTTACCTTACTACAACAAACAACGGGTAGCTAACCTGAAACTCATTTTCCCATCTAAATTAGCGTGTCGTCACAATAATCACGCTTGTGTAAATCTTCTCATACATATATTCGCTTACCAATCAACGTGGCACGACGGGGATCAACCGTCAAGGCGTGAACTGGGGTGATCGTCACCAAATAGTACTATTATATGCATAAGCGTCTACCAAATCCCGGTAGTTCACAACTCATGCTAATGGGACTTTTAGTGACATAACCTAACTTTAATAATCCATTTCATTTCATCTATCGGGTCATTTAATCATTCATCGGGTCATACAATCATTCGGGTACAAATCAATAAACAGACAATCGGGACAACTAGTGTCCTATTTTATAAAACTAACATGTTATCTCCGTCGCGGGTTTATAAAACTGTTGGGAATCTAAACTTGTTAGATTCCCTGATCATAGATTTAAACATAATTAGGCTGTTAGATAGTCCCTTGCATGTTCCTAGGAGACAGGCAAGTTTCGTAAGACTCACAGAGATCCAAGTCTCTGTGAGCAACCTCAGAGGAGTCCAAGTCAGAGACATTGTCAAGGAAGTCAAAGATTACTTGAAGACATACTCATTGGCTGTGATGGATAACAGCCAAGATGTATCAGAGACTCTGAGGGGTTGAGGGTTAATAGGGGTGGCAATACCCTGTTAACACTCAGCACACTTTGGACATGCCATTTGTGTGTTCGAGACTATGAAGAAAAAAGGAAACTGTTTTGGCAACTGTTTCCTTAAAGCATAATGGAAGACTACCAAGAATAGAAGGACATCATGTGACTGATGTGGGAACTTGTAAAAGCTTGTGTAGTCACCATCAAGTACTATTTAGGTCAATCTCGTAACACTATAAATAGGATGTGTATCCATGCATTAATGTTCAACACTTTGAGATATTCATAACATTATTGCATATAACTTAGTGAATCAAACAGCTACGACTGTATTCATAAGTTAGGGTTTATAGTTGTTCAAAGTGTGCACAACACATTGTCATCAAACTGGTTTATCCATAACACTTGTAATTCTTTATTATACAATAATAAGATTACGTTTGAAAAGTAATATCTTGTGTTGATTAAGTTAAGATTAGGGTTTCTTGCATTGATTAGGGACATTCAATTGGTATCAGAGCGGTGTTTGATATTAAAACCTTCAAGAAACATCGTTCTCAGTTTTATAATCAAGATCCACCATGCCAGAAACTTCTAACCCACCACAATCACCTTTCACAAACCCATCTTCACCAAGACTCAACCCTCCTGCCAATGACGATGATCTACCCCAACTTCTCGACTCAAGAGGTGGATCACACGTCACAAGCGTACCAGTCTTTGATGAAGAAGATTTTGCTAGTTGGAAGAGTCAATTTCTTGTATATCTTAATGGGCTTGAACCTTTTCTTCTAGAAATTTTAGAAAATGGTCCTTATATTCCCATGGCACTTACATCCACTGAAGAAAACCCTCTTCCCAAACCTCTCAAACAATGGACTCCAGCTGATAGGAAATTGGCAAACCAAGATAAACGTCTCAAAAGCATCATAATATCCTGTCTTCCCAAGCATATCATGAAGTCTGTCATTCAGTGTCCCACAGCTAAACAAATGTGGACAGACCTCATCCTTGGCCATGAAGGACCCTCTGAAACAAGAGAGACAGAGATTCAGGCACTCAGACTTCAGTTCAATGCCTTCAAGTCACTTGAAGGTGAAAAGGTTCAGCAAACCTATACTAGGCTGAAGATTCTTCTCAATGACCTAGCAATGAATGATGTCACTATTGGTCAAGCTGAGATCAATGCCACTTTTGTCAACAGCCTTCCAAGAAAGTGGCTGAGCATGAATCAGACTCAGAGAGCTAACAACTCAATCAAAAATGATACCCTTGCTCAGCTCTATGGAAAGTAGAACTATGAAGAAGGGCTGATTGATACTATTTACAAGTCAGAGACTGAAAGATTTGTAGTCCAAGGAGCATCTTCCAAAGCATTGATCTCTGCAACACATCCTCATGACATCGATTCTGATGTTGAAGAAGATACCCGTAGCAGCCAAGAGTTCTTGACAGACCTTAATGCAGAGTTCCATGAAAGAGCCTTACTAGCCAACCAAAGAAGATACTTCAAAAGATCAGGAAGAGTAGGATCAGCTAGTAAACCAACTGACAGGTCAAAATAAACTTGCTTTGCCTGTGGAAAGCTTGGACATTTTCAAAAAGACTGTCCTTCCACCAAGACATCCTCCCCTCTTATCCATCATCTTCATCCAAACCTTACAAGTTCGAACAACATAATAACTCATCTCATCAATCCAATTCATCAGACACTGAGAAGAAGGATTACAAAAATAAGTACAAGGCACTTAAAGCTGAGTTAGAACAAATGAACTTGAAGATTGAAGCTCTGTCCAAGAAGAAGGGTAGTGAGAAAAAGACAGAGAAAGGGTTGGTTGCTGAAACGTATGATTGGAATGATGAACCACTGACTTCAGATGACGAAGATACCACCAGAGTCAGGGCTTTCATGGCGATAGCTGAGGATGAACCAGCTGTTGGTAAAGGTGATGCAAGATCAGGACAATGGGTTGACATCACAATGAAAAAGGTACACAGGCTTTTATCCATGTCTGATAGTGATGAACGTAAGCATGTCCTTGATTACACCATTGTTGATATACACTTTGTTGAGGAACAAAGAAAGAACCTACTTGATAAGTTTCACTCTGTTAAATCTGAAATGCTAAATGCTAAAGCTGAATGTGAAACTCTCAGGCGGGTTAATTTAGAGAAAATATCCCTGCAAAATGAAGTAGCTAGATTAACCTTGAAAAACATTGCTTTAAATGATCAAGTATCTGAATTAAACAAGGTTATTGAAAAATGGCTGTGTGCTAGGTTTACTATAGATCAATTGCTTAGGGATGAAGTGCCTGCTGACTTAAAAAGGGATATATCTGCTAAGAAAAATAAGCTGAGAATTCTCACTAAACCTAAAGACATTGTCTTTAAATCTATAGAGACTATTCATATGTCAGATACCACTTTGACTAATGACCCTGTCTCTGAAGATGTGACTGAGCTACCACCCTTGCCCAAACTCCCTGGAGTTGAACCCAACAGTTCTTCTAGATCTGCTAAGGGTGAACTTAGGACAGATATTGAGAATCCTCCAGCTAAAGTTTTTCATGTGCCTGCTAAACAAACTGGTAAACAAGTATCTTTTAAGCCTGTTACTACTAAAGCTGTGAATAAGGTTGACCCTACCACTGAAGATCGCCTGTTGTCTCTTATTGAAGGTCTACGCAATTAATGGCCTATTCTATGTTATGGATTTGGTGGATTTATGTGGTTGATTGATTGATTAATAAAGAAGAAATGAAGGAATTAGATGAAGGATTAGAGAGAGAAAGGAGAGAAGGGAGAGAACTAGAGAGAGAAAGTAAAATATGAATAAATGATTGAGTGAAAATAGAATCAACAACCCCCTCCTAACATGCTAGGAGGGGTTATATATAGCCCACCCTACATGTGGGCTATATGGACTATACAATAAGTAAATAGATCACGAGCCCGTTACTTAATTATAGTTGGAGCGACCGATCCTTCATAAATACGTAAAACGTATTTCCAACAATCTCCCCCTAAGGGAGGTCGCTCCAAGTTACAAAGTTCTAAATAGTCTATAACTCGTGATCTATGCTAACTAAGATGTGACCGAGACTTTATAGGGAAAACGTATTTCCAACAATCTCCCCCTAAGGGAGGTCACATCTTTTTACAAAATCTTAAACCTAGCATCTATGCTTGAGTCTTCGATCTTGTTCTTGTGAATATGCTTGATGTGATCTTTGACTTTAGTCTTGAGCATGTTTCCTTGCCTTGACCTTGTGCATTCTTCACTTGTGATATTTGCCTCTTTGTGACTTCATGTTCCACATACTTATACTTTTAAATTCTTGAAAGCTTCAGAGTTTGATACAGCGGAAGACTTGACCTTCAGGCTTTCTTGAATTTGTTGAAGTACTAATTGTATGTAGTATAAGCATGTGGTGACGACTTCTTCTGGATTGTACACCGCAATGCCACCTTCTTGTTACGCTGCATAAGACAGTTAGCAACAAAACAATATACACGGATGAAATGGCCTTGAACATTTCATTCTATTCGGTAGCAATTTACCTCCGGTCGGTGAAGACCGTTGGACGATATTAAATATCGTACTTGTGGCAGGTAGTTTCAATAAAGAACCTCCTTGACAAGATTTCGCGGGTAAACCCGTTCTCTTTACTCGACCGTCCAAAGCTGACTGCGAACGTAAAGAGTGGATCATTTGGATAATATTATCCGCATGATTTGAAGCCGTCAATTCATGTTCCTGGAACAAGTGAAGTTCAATTAAGAACCGCACCATCGTTGCTTTCCAGTTGTCACTAGCTTGATTCATATAGAATCTTGCAAGTTACCTACCAAGTGCTGTTTGATGTTAACACTAGAAGGATTTCCACTCGTCACTGTGATCAATAAAGAGTCACTCTGAGTGTTCTGGCAAGATCATATGATAATGCGAAGAGGCCTGGAACGAGTTTAAGTTCAATTAAGAATTAAACCACTGTTGCTTTCCAGTTATCACAAGTTTGATTCATAAAGAATCGCACAAGTCACCTACCATGAGCTTTTTGATATTCGCTCAAGAAGGATTTCCATCTTCATTGTAAATACTTTCGTATTACTCGGATGTTCAGGCAAGATCATGAAGATTTTGCGTAGGACTCTTAAGATCTTTCTTACTTTTCACAGTGTGTGAAGAAGTAAGGAATAATGAAAGTGTGTCCTAATGAGATATTTGATGATCTCAAATGGCTCTAGACTCGATCGTGCATTTTGGATTTTTAGTGATCGGAGGCTGGAGAGGAGTGCCACCTTTTCAATACCAATTTATTCGGAGTGAATAAATCAATAGATAATGTGTTGATCTCCGTGTGATTAAAACAAATACCTTTTGAGAGATATTTGAGTTAGCTGGGAAGGGTTGTGCATTGCATCACTGGGTCCATGACGTCTTTCTTCAATATCGAAAATCATTAACAAAAATGATCTCAATAGCATATGTATTGACCCGGTTTCTGCCTAAAGTTGTAAGGAGGGCTTCTTTCTTTACACCCTTTATCTTTACAATTCTTTTTCATTCTTCAACCCCTTCAATGCTTACCAATACGTCATCACTAGCACCTTGTTGTGATTGTTCCAGTGCTAACTTAAGTACTTGGTCGGCATTCAGCTACGTTCACAATCTTTCTCCATCTTTCCTAAGGACTACTATTTCTAGCTATGGAATGTCCTTGGGAAGATTCCTCCGGTTCTAGAGAAATCATTGGACTTTAACCTATCCTACCATCCTTATGTCACCACAATCTTCACCGTCGTGAATAGAGATGTTTTGGGTAAGTGTATGTCACCATGAAATCCATTTTGAAGTGCAAATCCATTTTGCTCCCCCTTAACATATGCTACGATATTCGAAAACATTTCGCACATGTCGGGATGAAGCTAGCACGTTAAGTCAAACCATTTATGATTGATCATATCCCATATTAAATCACATTTTCTCCCCCATATTAAAAATATTAACCCAATCGATGTTTTTAATATCAATTGATTTAATAGCATTTTAAAAAATTTGGGAAGAAAAATGCAAATCCAATTATCTTCATGAATTTAACAAGCTCCCCCTCAAATTAATGAGGGTGTACTTGAAACGTAAATTAAATACCTTTTAAACACAAGTGTAAGGTATTTATTACGTGCAAAGATCATATATAATAATGAATTCACAAGATTAGCAATGTACGAGGTTGGACCTGAATGATGGAGAACAGCATATGAGAGATTCACATGGTTCTTGTGCACGAATGTTGGTCTCCTCGTCACGTTCCCGGGAAAATTAATTCCCGTTGTTGAGTCAAAGCTTTCCGGTGAAATGCTTGACTTGATTATGAAAAGCGGGTTGCTATCTGAAATAATAGCAAACCATTTAGAGCATGTTTTAAATCTTTTAAACTTCTGCTCGAACTTTATTTACAACCCCGTGTCATTATTGAATGACATTTCTAGGTTCGTAAATATTATCGATTCCAGAAGACATGCTCGTTTTATCAAAACGTTTTTGAACACACAATTTTGAAAGATTTAGAAAAACCTTTTGAGAAATTCTCGAAAAATTGTGTCCAAAGTTTTGAAAAACAATTACTTGAGCTTAAGATGTGGAATATCTTAGGAACGAGCTCAAGTCCGAGAAGTTGTAAACTTCTCGTTGTTAAGGATAAGTTTATCATCGGCGATAAACTTTCCTTTTATCTGAAGAACGAGTCCTAAGCTGACATTTACTTAGAAGTCGTGTTCATGAGCTTGAAAACTTTGACTGTTTTAACGGAAAGCTCATGACCGAGAAAGGTTAATTTCTCGTTATGAAGAAAAGTTCTCTTATTTAAAAGATACACTTTCCTTTCTGAGCTTAAAACTTCGAATGTTTTAATACAAGCTCATGACCGAGAAAGGTGAATTTCTCGTTAAAAGGATAAGTTATCATAAAAAATTAATCTTTCCTTTATTTTAAGTTCGAGTTACAGTCTGACATTTAACTGTAAGTCATTGTGCATGAGCTTAAAAACTTCGAATGTTTTTATTATTAGCTCATGCCCGAGAAAACTTAATTTCTCGTTGTAAGGATAAGTTTATCATCGGCGATAAACTTTCCTTTATTTGAAGCACGGGTTACCATCTGATATTTAATGATAAACCATATACACGAGCTTAAAACCTTTGAATGGTTTTTAGGGTAAGCTCGTATCCAAGAAAACTTAATTTCTTGTTAAGAGGGTAAGTTATCGTTGTGTAGATAAACTTCCCTGTCTCTGAAGTCCGGGTCGTCGTCTGTCATTTAACGAGGAGCCATTATGCATGAGCTTAAAAACATGGAATGTTTTTGATATAAGCTCATGCCCGAGAAAAATGAATTTCTCGTTTTTAGGATAAGTCATCATCGGGATGAACTTTCCTTTCTTTGGAGATCGAGTTACAGTCTGTTATGTGACTGTAAGTCCTTTTTGCAGCTTAACCATGAATCCCCTGAGACATTTGTTTCTCTGATATCTGCTTCTTCAGCAACCAAACTCTAAGAGTGTCCTTAGTTGAACGGTATACAACGATTGGACCGCTTCGTTCTTTTGGAACATCAACTTTGGTACCTGCATTCTCATTAGGAGTTTGTATACTTTTGCATGGGTTAGAGATATCTATTTTTGAAGCACGTGGGGGTTCACAGTTGGCTTTACTTGTGTCAGAGGTGGCCTGAGGGGATGATTCACTTGTCTTAGTTGGCAATCGTTTCCTTTTATAGAAAATCTTGAGTTCAGGCTTAAGTGATGTATCATCCTTTGCAATTTCCTCCCTAGTAGTCTTTGTAGAATCGGAGACTATCCTAGTTAAAGGGCACTCGTTTCCTACAAGAGTGAAAGTTCTACCAGTGGGGCGCCACATTTTACCAACGGGTTTGATTTTAGCGACCCACTGGGATTTAAGTCTAGCACGGGAGTTCACCTCATCAAGTAATTTTTTGACACAAGCATCATGATTTGCCGTAAAGACACATTTTCTACATGTTTTACAAGTAGCATATTTCATGTCTGAATAATTCCTAGATGATTGATCGATGCTCCTAGAAGATGGCATGCTACGGTTAGCAGTGTTGGGTAATCTAGAAGGCATCTGACTAGGTTGGACATTGCTATCTCTTACATGTGTCTTTTGAATAGCTTCCCTTTGACCAGATTTATGGCAAACGTCATTTGAACTAGTTCTAGACGTGGTCTTGGTATTTTTAGGGAAACTAGAGGCAATCATATGATTTGGTCTTGCTAAAGCTGGAGTGATCACATTGGGCCTAGTTGCTGGAGTGACTGGTCTAATAAGATGAACCAAATCAACTTGGGAGGCAAACCGCGGTCTCGAGGATTGTGGTCGCTCGGATCTAAATGCAGTAGGTTGTCTGACAATCGGTTGTCTGACGAACTGATTTGTAGGCGGTTTCCCCAAGATTGATGGTTTTTCAAGCTTAGTGTCCACACTAGGTCCTCTATTTTTCCTTAACTCGTTTTTCAACGCGGCTATAGCAAAGACCTTTTCCTGTACTTGAGCTTTTAAATTCTCATTCTCTTTGAGCACGTTATCTTGGGATGCCAACTTAGATTCAAGCAATTGAATTTGTTGCAAAAGATTATCCTTTTCAGCTTTAGAATCTAAAACAGTTTGATCCAATTTTCTTTCAAGAACAACGTTTGATTTTTCAAGTTTTTCAAAGTATGTTTCAAATTTGACCGTTTTCTTAGAAAATTCAAGTTTGGCATCCTCAAGATCTTTTGATTGTTGAGCTACAATTGTTTCGAGCTCTCTAATCTTGAAATCAGAAGCAATCAATGAAGCAGTTATAGGATAATTATCATGATATTTAGCATTCTGAACAATCTCTCCCCCATGATGACTTACATCGGATGAATCAGAAGTGGTATTGCTATCACTCGTTTCCATCCCATGTTTGTCATAATTAGGTTCAGAATTCTCAAGATGCGGCATATCATCAGCATATACATCATAAACCACATTACATTGTACCATGTTTGCAGGCTCTGCGTCATAAATGGGTAAGGTGTCATCAAGAGAAATCTCGTGAACATTCCCTGACGTACCACTGGTATCATGTTGTGCTCCTGATTCCGTGCTCTTGCCATCTTTAGGCTCCAAATTTTCAACCGTATGACAATTGTCCTCTTGCATCTGCGGCATTGATTCTTGCACTCCATTATCATACGTTTGCTGAAGTCGAGATCTTTCATAAATCGAAGACGAGACCGATGACATGAGTTTCAAAATCGTATCACGGAAAACTCGAAGCTCGGTATGTGTATCTCGAAGAAACGATTGGCAAATCATTGAACTTTCAGGCTTGATGATATTAAATTGGAGGAAAGGCGTGAGGTGTGTCACAAGAGCCTTATATGCAAGTACCGATGCAGAGTGATTAAAGTTTCCATGGTTGAGTTGCTCGGCGAGTTGGGTCAAAGCGGTAAAAATGGAGTCGATGAATATATGACGATCTTGTCCAAAGATTGTCACAAATTCGCTCCCTCCTTGAATCCCCGAAAGAGTGACAAGATGACACTGAAGCATTTGAAATGAATTTATACCACTTTCTCTAGCTTTGTCTTGCATTCGATGCAAGTCTCCCTCTTTAAGTATCGAATTGAATGAATCCATTGAAAATTCGATGAAATTCGATTTGACTCAAAAGATGTTGTCGGCTCAAACGATTATTAAACCCGATCAAAAATCTGTAGTCGCTAAAAATAAAACCCGGCACGTTGACTCGTCACTTTGTCTTCAAATCCGGCCACAATAACGTTTAACCCGATAAATATTTTTCACGTTAAACTTGGAAAATACCCGCTTCGACACGATTTGCCAAAAATTACTAAACAAAATGCTAAAAATATAAAAGTGACAAAATAAAAATATAAAAGTGACAAAAATAAAAAAAAATAAAATGTGATATTTTTAAAAAAATAAAATGTAATATTTTAAAATAAAAAAGGATTAATTTAACTAAAAATAAAAAAAAAAAAAAAAAAAAAAAAAATAAAAAAAATAAATAAACTTTTAAAAAAATGAAACGGATATTTTAAAACACTAAACTTTACTTAAAAATTTACGTAACTAAACCTCAAAATAGTAAATAAACCGTCTAATATATATTGAAATAAAAAACACGTGGCTAAAAATAACTGGATCCATGAAACCCCTTGTTTCCTCCGCCTGTCAAAAACGTGTACCAGACACGTGGCCCAGTAATATACATCCACCGCCCACTCCGTTTTCTTGTTTAATCCGCCCCCAGTAAATTAAACCTATTAACTTCTCTCTCTCCTCAAAAGTTACAAACTTCAATCTCTCTTCTCTTGTTTCCTCCGCCAACCTCTCTTCAATCTATGCTCTCTCTTTCATAAAATAATCAAAGCAGAAGTCTCTTTCAAGGAGATATAACTCTCAATCTCAAAACAAATTTATGGCTTCAAGATCTTTATATAAAGATCTCAGGTAGGGTTTATTTTAATGTTTTCTGTTTGAGTCACTCTCTCTACTGTAGAGTCTTTCTTGTCAAATGATTTGTCAAATGTTTTTCTGAGGGATTCTGGAAGTCGAGGGAGATTTCGAGGGTCTTGATGCGTGGGTCTGAGTCTAGGTTGGTGTTGAAGTCGATTGTTGTGGGTCTGAGTCTAGGTTGAGGGAGTCGAGGGTGAGAGACGTTGTTGTTTGATGGAGTCGAGAGTCTGGTCGTTGGGTAAGAGAGGGTGTGAGTCGGGAGAGGGTGTGAGACGGTTTGGGATGGGTGTGGGAGGGTCGAGTCGGGGTGAGAGGCGGGGGTAGGTTGGGTGGTTGGGTGAGAGGGGTTTTTTGAACGAGGGTGTTGAGGGAGTAAGATATTGAGAGAATATGGGTATCGAGTCAGTTTGTCGAGAGGTTTGGGTCAGATAAGAGTTTGAGATGTGGTTGGGATGTTTGAGTCGAGAGTGGTCGAGGTTTGTATTAATGGTGTTCGAGGGTGTGGCGAGTCTGTGTGAGTCAAGGTCAAGTGGTTTTGAGTCAATTATTTCAAACGAGAGGTTGAGTGTATTTTCGTATGAGTCGAGTCTTAGATGGTTTGTTGTTGAGTCGAAAATGGTTTGAGGGTTGAGTGATGCGAGAGGTTTGTCAGAGTCGAGAGGGAATGAGTCTTTTTGAAAAGACGATGATTTGCCCGTTTAATTTGAATGGGCTTCATTCGGAAGAGTTCCGAAACGGAACTTTGTTTCGTTCGGAACTTTGTTTCGTTCGGAACTTTGTTTCGTTCGGAACTTTGTTTCGTTCGGAACTTTGTTTCGTTCGGAACTTTGTTTCGTTCGGAACAGTTCCGAATCGGAAGATTTTGATTCGGAAGATTTTAATTCGGAAGACTTCCGAATCGGAAGTGTTTGGTTCGGAAGATTTTCAAAAAAATTGATTCGGAAGTTTTGTCTTAAAAAATTGATTCGGAAGTTTTGAATTGGATACGGAACTTGTGAATTTGAAACGGAACAGGACAAAAAAAACTGCGTAACTGACTGAATGACTGAAGGACTGGTATTGGACAACTCAAATAAAAAATAAAAACAATTGGACAACGGGACAGACTCGAATCAAACGGGTATATAAAAACTTGTATATATAAAAAGTTTAACTTGATTTTGGACAGTAGGACTGAAGGACTGATTAAAAAATTTATAAAAAACTGATTAAAAAAATAAACTAAAAAAAATAATAAAAAATAAAATTGATAAAACTAAAAAAAAATTTAGAAATTGATAAACTTGATAAAAATTTAGAGATTTATAAAATTGATAAAATTGATACAAACTTTTTATAAAAAAAACTACAAAATTAAAAAAGAGAAAAACAAAAAACTTTTATAAAAAAAAAACACCAACTTTTTTTTTTTTTTTATAAACACAAACTTTTTAATGTTTTATATAAGAAAAATTTGATTTTTATATAAAAATTTGTGATTTTTTATCTAAAAAGTAAATAAATTTGAAGATTTGATATGATTTAACACATAAAAACACAAACTTTTTATAAAAAATACAAACTTTTTAAAGTTTAAGCATGATTAAATCAAAACCCACCAAAATCAAACAAAATAAAAGAAGAATAAATCAAACTAACCAAGTCTCTGATACCAATTGAAGGTCTACGCAATTAATGGCCTATTCTATGTTATGGATTTGGTGGATTTATGTGGTTGATTGATTGATTAATAAAGAAGAAATGAAGGAATTAGATGAAGGATTAGAGAGAGAAAGGAGAGAAGGGAGAGAACTAGAGAGAGAAAGTAAAATATGAATAAATGATTGAGTGAAAATGGAATCAACAACCCCCTCCTAACATGCTAGGAGGGGTTATATATAGCCCACCCTACATGTGGGCTATATGGACTATACAATAAGTAAATAGATCACGAGCCCGTTACTTAATTATAGTTGGAGCGACCGATCCTTCATAAATACGTAAAACGTATTTCCAACACTTATGAAAGAAGTAGAACTCTTGAAACAACACATTAAGCCTTCCGCTGAATGCTCTACTTCTCATGAACCTAAGTCAGTCCTAGGTGAACCCAAAGGGGAAAGGTTAATCAAACCTTATTGCAATGTATGTAAAAACTCTCACCATACGACTTTAGATCATGACAAACACATGGCAGCCAAAAGAGCTCAAACAACCTCTAGGGACCGACCACAGAGTTCCAAAAGACAACAGGGAAATTACAAACCTTATCCTCCTTGTAAATTCTATGGGTTCACAGACCATCACTCAGACGAGTGTGGTGACTTCCCTGGGCGTGATATCTGTGGAAGTTATAACCATGAAACTATGAACTGTCCCTCCCAAAGCCAAAAGTTCTTCAGGAACACAAGAGTTGCTAATAAGCAATTCAGGGAACCCACTGGAAAGTGGGTTCACCATAGGAACTAACCTGTTTCTATGTATCTATGCAGAAATATCTCAAGGAATCGGTATGGTATCTAGATAGTGGCTGTTCTAGACACATGACAGGGATTCAACAATACCTACACAGATACTCAAAGGAGCCAGGTCCTAAGGTGGTATTTGGAGATAACTCTTCAGGTGACACAGAAGGATATGGCTCAGTGAACTGCAATGAGATTACATTTACCAGGGTTGCATATTTGAATGGTCTTAAACACAATCTTATTAGCATCAGCCAATTGTGTGATGCTGACTATAAGGTTTTGTTTACTAAGACTCAGGGAACCATATTCAACAAAAACAATGATGTTGTGCTGATTGCACCTAGAAGGAGAGATGTTTATGTCATCAACATGGCTGTGTGCTCTGAAGACAGCTCAAATTGTTTTCTTGCTAAAGCCTCTGAAAGTGTCAATTGGCTGTGGCACAAAAGACTGTCTCATCTCAACTTCAAGAACATCAACAAGATAGCCACTCAAAACTTGGTTGCTGGTCTACCTTCAGTAATGTTTTCTAAAGACAAGACTTGTTCTGCCTGTGTCAAAGGAAAGCATCACAGGTCTTCATTCAAGACTAGGCAATCATTCTCTATTGACATGTGCTTACATCTCCTTCACATGGATTTGTTTGGGCCTGTCAAACCTCAGACTATTAATCACAACAAATACACCTTGGTCATAGTTGATGAATTTTCAAGATACACATGGGTGTTCTTCCTCAGAAGGAAAAGTGATGCAGCTGAAACCATCATGTCCTTCATCAGACAGGTTGAAAATATGAATGATGTTAGAGTCAAAGCTCTAAGAAGTGATAATGGTACTGAATTCAAGAATCATAAACTTGAATCTTTTTGTGATGAAAAAGGGATTTCACAGAACTTCTCTTCAGCTGGCACCCCTGAACAAAATGGTGTGGCTGAAAGAAGAAACAGGACATTGATTGAAGCAGCAAGAACTATGTTAAATGGTGCAGCCTTACCAAAGCAATTTTGGGGAGAAGCTGTTCACACTGCCTGCTACACACAAAACAGATCAATCATTGTCAAAAGACATGGTAAAACTTCCTATGAAGTTTTCAGAAAAATATCTCCAGATGTCAGCTATTTTCATGTGTTTGGATGCCCGGTGTTTATTTATAACTACATGGATAAACTTGGAAAGTTTGATGAAAAAGCTGATGATGGTTTCTTCTTGGGATACTCTCTAACAGCCAAAGCCTTTAGAGTATTCAACATCAGAAGACAAGAAGTAGAAGAAACATTCCATGTCAGATTCAATGAAGATGATGAAGTCATACAGAGAACAGGAACAGAGGGTGATGAAATTGATTTTAATGAAAATGTATCTTTCCCAAGTGATGAGTTCACAGAACCCAGACCTACCAGTCATCATCACTCCAACACTCTCACTTCTTATGTCCCTGCCTTTGACCCTCTGTCTACTCACAACATAGAAGTTCCTACCTCTCAGGAACTTGATGAAGAAGAACCTTAAACCTTTGGTGGTCCTTCTCCGTCAAATGCTATTGATGACTCACCAATTCTTCAAATCCCTGAAGACTCTCCTGCTGATAATGAAATAGCACCCCTTGATACGGCTGAAGAAGACTCTGACACTGAAGTAGTCTTTGAAGAAATCCCTCCTAGTCAGCAGGATGAAACTGAAATTGTACCAGCTGTGCCCACAAGTGTTCCTGTCCTTGAGTCCCCAGCTTCTCAAAATAAGTGGTCAAGAGATCAACACATTCTTCTTGTCAACATTATTGGGGAACCAAATGCAGGGGTCACAACTAGAAAGCGAATCCAAGACTCAGAGTCAGCCTCAGCCAATGAATGTCTCTTTGCTGAATTTCACTCACAAATTGAACCTAAAAGAGTAGTTGAGGCTCTGGTAGAAGAAGGATGGGTAGCTGCTATGCAAGAAGAAATCAATCAGTTCAAAAGGAACAAAGTATGGACACTAGTGCCAGCTCCACCTGGAAAGAATATCACAGGCACTAGATGGATCTATAGAAATAAGATGGATGAAATTGGGAACATCATCAGGAACAAGGCCAGACTGGTGGCACAGGGATTCTCTCAGACTGAAGGAACTGATTATGATGAAACATTTGCTCCAGTTGCTAGACTTGAAGGCATCAAAATCTTCCTTGCTTATGCTGCCTGTATGAACATCACTGTGTATCAGATGGATGTAAAGAGTGCATTCCTCAATGGTGATTTGGCTGAGGAAGTGTATGTTGTACAACCTGAAGGATTTAAGAACAGCGAGTTTCCAAACCATGTGTATAGACTTCACAAGGCAATGTATGGGCTGAAACAAGCTCCAAGAGCATGGTATGAAACTCTTTCCAATTTCTTAACTGAAATTAAATTTGCCAGGGGTTCTATTGATAAAACACTCTTTACCTTCAAGGATAAGAGTGATTTCATTATTGTACAGATTTATGTGGATGACATCATCTTTGGGTCAACAAATGTCAATCTTAGTAAACGTTTTGCTAAATTAATGACCAAGAAATATGAGATGAGTATGATGGGTGAATTAACTTACTTTTTGTGCTTTCAAATTAAACAATGTCCTAAGGGAATTTCAATTTGTCAAGAAAAGTATGTTAAGGATTTACTTAAAAAATATGACTTAGCTGATTGTGCATCAGTGAAATGCCCCATGCTTCCACCCAACAACTTGGGCCCTGAGGAGTCAGGGGTCTCTGTTAATGAGACTTTATATAAAGGCATGATTGGGTCACTCATGTATCTAACAGCTAGTCGTCCAGATATCCAATTCTCCACATGTCTCTGTGCAAGGTACCAAGCTAACCCAAAAGAATCCTATCTAGTGGCTGTTAAGAGAATTTTCAGGTATCTCAAAGGAACACCATCCCTAGGCCTATGGTATCCAAAGGAATCAGGCTTTGATCTCAAGGCCTATTTAGATTCAGATTATGCTGGATGCTGTATTGACAGGAAAAGCACTTCAGGAAGCTGTCAAATCCTAGGAGGAAAATTGGTTGGATGGAGTGCTAAGAAGCAAAACTCTGTGGCTATGTCTTCAGCTGAAGCGGAATATGTCGCTGCAGCCAGCTGTTGTGCTCAGGTGCTCTGGATGAAAAGTCAATTGGCTTACTATGAAATTTTGTATGGCAAAGTACCAATCTTTTCTGACAACACCAGCACCATTGCCATATCCAACAACCCTGTTCTTCACTCTCGTACCAAACACATTGATATCAGGTATCATTTTATCAGGGATCATATAATGAAGGGAGATATTGAGCTACATTTTGTTCCCACACAGCTGCAACTAGCTGATATCTTTACAAAGCCTTTGGCTGAACCTTCGTTCAACAGGCTAGTTGCTGAGCTAGGGATGCTCAATATCTCAAAGCCTGTGGCTTGATATTAAATATGTTCATTAAATGATTGATTCTATATTAAATGTTTTTCACTTGAAACTAGGTAGTTACTTTCTAAGTAAATGCAAAAAACATTCTCAAATATTTAATCATTTATTTTTCGAATAACGAGGAGACAAATAAGTTTTGAAAGGTCAAGGGACCCACTTGAACAATCATTTTCTCACTTTGCATTTAATGCGGTTGAATAACTGTTTACGTAATTTGAATATATATTGTCTCTTCTCTCTTCTCACCCACCACCATTCTCATTTCTCAAATCATTTCTCTCTCTAAGTTCTTCTCTCTCTTAACCTATCCGCCATTTTCTTTCACCTTCAACCTCGAATCCATGGTGTTTTCAGTTCATAAAGCAGCAAATGTTAACTTCGAGATCAACGAAAGCATCCTCGCCTCCAACAACGCCATTGGATGGATTAAGGCACCCAATAGCACCTATTCAGATCTGGTCAGTTTCATGCAGAATTGTGACCTAAGTGAAGCCTTCACCAAATCCCCATCCACCTTTTACCAAGAATACCTTAGGGAATTCTGTACTCTGCTGAGGTGGTTGATGACACCATAACATTTAGCCTTTCATGCAATGAACACCCTTTTGCCTTCTCCCTTAAAGATTTCTCAAGTGTGGCCGGATTGAAGCATGGAGATGAAAGCCTGAAGGTAGTTGATAAAAAGGCTGTCAAAGAAGCCCTGGCCACACTCAAACCATGCCATGACGTAAACCATGCCCTTACACCAGCTGAGGTCCTCTCCAAATCTCCCCTGAAGATTAAGTATTTCACTCCCATGTGGCGTGTCCTCTTCACCCACATTGTTAAATCCCTGGGAGGAATGCAGGGATCACAGGATCAGATGTCTTTCAACCATCAGGCTATTGCATATGGATTAATCTAGGGAGCTGATGTTGATGTTGGAAGCATTCTCTTCTCCAACCTTGTAGAACAGCTGAAGGGAAGGAATCAAGTCAAGGAAAAGAATATCTGCTATGTGCGCTTCCTGTCTCTGATCTTCGAAAGTCTGCTGGGAGACAACTACCACAACAATGCTTTGACTGCTCTTAAGCCCTACCGCATCACAGGTGCCATCTACAAAGAAATAGGAGCTGAAGATGTCCCTGTCACCGCTCATATAATGAATGTGGCC
The DNA here is from genome assembly GCA_025667525.1 of Glebionis coronaria. Taxonomy (NCBI): domain Eukaryota; kingdom Viridiplantae; phylum Streptophyta; class Magnoliopsida; order Asterales; family Asteraceae; genus Glebionis; species Glebionis coronaria. The sequence continues at coordinate 366,491,541 of CM046877.1, forward strand.
AACCAACTACCAACAGCTGAGAAGCCCTTGCTCCCTTCTTCTGAGAAGGTGAATACTTCTAGTGTGTCTGGCAAGTCTAAGTCTTTGACCTCTGGGCAGCACACTACCAAGTCCAAGGCTTCTTCTGGCCAACAACCTAAGAAGAAGAAAATCCCCTCTTCTTCCCACACCAAAGCTGTTTCTAAGGCCAAGGGAAAGAAGACTGACACCTCCTCTGGTCCAGATACTCATGTGGATTCAGATACATCTGCTGACAAACAACAGGAGTCTAGTGTCTCAAAGTCAGCTAAGACGACAGGAAACCAGCCTGATCCAGCTGATATCTCACAGGTAATCAGTGTACATTTTTAGAGGTTCACAAGCAGTCACTCTGATTTGTCTGTAGGAGAGAGTGGTGAAGTTAGGGTAATCCTCGACCCATAGAAGTCTGTCAATGCACTTAGAATCCTTTAAGACTTCTATACACCCTGTCTTTGCACCAGGGAATGATTGATTTGTGTTTATAAAGCACCCCGATGACCCTGCACCCTCTAGACAGTATTCAGGCTAACAAAAACCTGAATACACTTATGTCTCAACCTTGATCAGCTGTACTTCACACAGCCTCTTGGTTCCCTCCTTAAAAGAGTCCCAAAGGATTTATCCTTTTCAGGGGGAGCTGAATCATCATCCTCAGCTTTCCTAGGGGCAGCGTAACAGGCGACCTTTAACCACATATGTCTCACTCTTAAAAGAGTCACAAAGGTTTATTAACCTTTTGGGGGAGCTGAATAATCACACTCAGCTTTCCTAGGGGCAGCGAATGGCGATCCATAAACAACATATGTCTCACAATCAAAAGAGTCCCAAAGGTTTTAACCTTTTGGGGGGGCTGAATAATCACACTCAGCTTTCCTAGGGGCAGCGAATGGCGTTCATTAACCATATTTTTTTCACACTTAAAAGAATCCCAAGGATTTATCCTTTGGAGTGGCTGAGTAATCACCCTCAGCCTCTCTGGGACAGCGAAATGGCGACCATTCCCCTTATCTTTTTCCCTATTACTAATTGAAACAATTTGTAGGCTGAAATTGTACAGCCAGTCATCGAATCTCAGGTACAACCAGAAAAGGAGGCTGATACAATGACTCAAGACAAACCCAATGATGAAGAGCCTCTGTTAAATGCTGATGAAGAAATGCTATCATTGGAGGATTATGTCTCTGATATTGAGTCCATGCCTGAAGATGAAATCCCTTAAGGGATGTTTGAGGAGAAGGATGAAGAAGATGAGGAAGGCCAGTTATCTGTCTCTCCTCCCAAAGAAATAGCTGTGTCCACACTAGCTGGCGATAAGACTCCTCCTCCCAAGGATGCTGTTGTTACTCCAAACTCTGCTACCTCAACAACAACAGTTTTCCAACGCCCAGCCTATGATCCAACAACGGAGTTTCTATTGTTTGATCATCCTGCCCAGACTAACTTTGATATCTTACCAAGGGGGGATGATTATGCTCAGCAAAGCCTCAACATCAAGAATCTTCAGCCTGTTCATCATCATCAGACATTGAACGTTTATCAAGGAAGCTGGATGTGATCAAGTTTGAAATGCACAACTTCACTGTCACATTCCCTGGAATCATACAAAAGGCTGTGGCTGAGGCGGTTACTGAGCCAATCAAGGATGGTGCCAGGAAAGGTGTTGCCTAAGGACTAAGTCACCTTTCTACTAGAGTGAAGGATGTCATTGACACAGAGATCCCTGCCATGTTTCATGAACATGAGCTAACCATGCACAGGCAATTTGATGCGGTTCACAACAAGCAATACCGTCATGCTAATTTTATTGTCAGTCGTGTTCAGGCAAATACTAATGCAAATGGAAACCTCCTGCTGAAGATTGCCAGGGCTTCAAGGAAAAGGCAACATGCTATGGCTGCCTCTGTTGAACAGATTGCAAGGCATTTTCAAGCACGTTCATCCAAACGTCTGCGAAGCCAGGATGAACGTGAGGGGGAGAAAGATACAACACTCAGCCTTGCATCTGCTAAACAAGGCTCATCATCAGCTAACCCCACCATTACACCTGTTCCTCTCCAAGTCATCACACCTGTTATAATACCTGATGATGAGGATAATACTCAGGGGGAGCAACAAACTCAAGATGGAGCTGACTCATCAAAGTCTCTGGTTTTGGTTAACACCAGCAAGCCTGGGGATGATGATGAACCAGCTGCCAAGAAGTTAAAGTTCACTGTTAGCTCCCTCCCCAAAGCAATCCAAACACAGGCTCAGACAACATTTATCAGAAGAGCTGATGTTTTGAAAAACATAAGTGTGGAATCCTCTGTCTCGAAGAAAGGAAAGGAGATAGTTTTGGTTGACACAGACACCAAACTCAAGAAGATAGCTGCGATGCTAGAGACAGGACGATCCACCACAGACCTTTCCTAATTCTCAACCTTTACACCTTCCAATAAGATTCCTTTAACCCCTGAAGAAATAGAGAAACAGGCTGAGGAATTCAAGAGATTAAATGAACTCAAGAAAGCCAAAGAATTGAATGAAGCTACTCTGAGGAAGATGACACCACCTGAAAGAGAAAAGCAAAAACAAAGGTTGAGGGAAATGGAAGCAAAACGCGCTGAGGCACTAAGGAAAGTCAAAGCTGACTATGACGCCTGCGTGAACAACAGATATGCCCCTGGCAAGATAACCAAGTTCAAATACACCATTCATAAACCCACAAACACCCCAAGGATGATCTTATGGAGGGATAACCAACCAGGAAATATGAATGTGTTTGACAACTTCAGGCTAAAGACACTTGGGTTATCAGAATGGTTCGAACTTGAAGCCTTAGCTGCCAAAAGAAATGGACAGGCAAATTTCCTTCTGCTGAAGACTATTAAGGCCAAGTTTACCTGGATCAAGAAACAGCTGCCAAACTTAAGATTGATCCCCCACCACAGCTTTTTGAACAAGAACCCCCAAAGACTGGCAACAAAAGAAGAAGAATTTCTCAAATTATTAATGAAACTTTTGTTACTAAAGATGTTCAAGTGGATGGCATGCACAGGGATTTGATCTTCCCCAATGGTATTGTTGGCCCAGTTGATGGTCAGACATACACAGAGCCTGAAAGAGGAATGGCATTCATGAACAGGGCTTGCCAGTATGCTTTTCAAAGGGAAGATGAGCTGTGCTTAGCTTCAACTATTCAGCTACTTTGTCACAAGAAGTCACTCAAGATCAACACAGAGTATTCCAAGAAGTTTGCCAAGACTTTGCAGGATGAACTAGATAACAGATTGGACTTGGCTGAAGCTGAAGAAAGGATTAAAAATGATGACTATTGAAGATGTTCACAGCCCTTTTTACCTTCATCTTTTATTTTACTTATGTAATGTACTTGTAATTTTTTCTTTAAGTATTAATAAAATCATGAGGTATGTTTGTTTAGATCTGTTATGAGTAAGAAGAAGCTGTTAACTCACTTACCTTAACTTAGTTAGATCTAGCATTATTTATGTTTAAATAGGGGGAGATTGTTGGGAATCTAAACTTGTTATATTCCCTGATCATAGATTTAAACATAATTAGGCTGTTAGATAGTCCCTTGCCTGTGCCTAGGAGACAGGCAAGTTTCACAAGACTCACAGAGATCCAAGTCTCTGTGAGCAACCTCAGAGGAGTCCATGTCAGAGACATTGTCAAGGAAGTCAAAGATTACTTGAAGACATACTCATTGGCTGTGATGGATAACAACCAAGATGTATCAGGGACTCTGAGGGGTTGAGGGTTAACAGGGGTGGCAATACCCTGTTAACACTCAACACACTTTGGACATGCCATTTGTGTGTTCGAGACTATGAAGAAAAAAGGAAACTGTTTTGACAACTGTTTCCTTAAAGCATAATGGAAGACTACCAAGAATAGAAGGACATCATGTGACTGATGTGGGAACTTGTAAAAGCTTGTGTAGTCACCACCAAGTACTATTTAGGTCAATCTCGTAACACTATAAATAGGATGTGTATCCATGCCTTAATGTTCAACACTTTGAGATATTCATAACATTATTGCATATAACTTAGTGAATCAAACAGCTACGACTGTATTCATAAGTTAGGGTTTATAGTTGTTCAAAGTGTGCACAACACATTGTCATCAAACTGTGTTATCCATAACACTTGTAATTCTTTATTATACAATAATAAGACTACGTTTGAAAAGTAATACCTTGTGTTGATTAAGTTAAGATTAGGGTTTATTGCATTGATTAGGGACTTTCAAAAACATTTCATAAAAACATTTAAAAGAGTGTGAGGCTATGAACTCACGTTGATGTGGGAAAGCGGGTTATCGGCATTTCGGACGTACAGTGCGTGCTTCAATCACGGAAACCTAGACAAATAATACTCGTCTTAGACTCATGTCCAATGACTTTATAAAAATAACAATTATGTATACATATGATGATTTTATATATATGATGATCAAGTGGGTTTACATATTCTCTTTTACTCATTTTAGTGTTTATGTATTGGTAACTTCTTACTAGTTTACTAGTTTTACCTATTTACATGTTTTAGGTCCAATAAGCCTATTATAAGTTCATTAACTTGTATTAATCCATTTCATACTTGTATTATCAGTATTTATACTTTACATGTTGGGCCCAAATGGGTTAAGCCCAATAAGTAATTTTTATAAGTGTTTAACTTATTTAGTTATATTATTAGTCCAAATATGCTAACTTGGCTCGTTAATGTCCATATGTCATATAGTTCGGGTTTTATCGGTTTTTACTTGTATTAGGTACTTATATATCAGTATATGACTTTTAAAAAGTTTACATTAGACGGGTCCGATCTTCTAAGTTTTAATTGACGAAAAACGTTAACTTTACGGTAATAGACGAAAAAGTCATAAAAATCATGCATATAGTTTTTATAACTTATAAATCTTATTCAACTACCATTTTTATAAAGTGTCCATTTATTTAACCTTATAAATATTTATATAAATGAAATTTATAAGTTAGTGGGTTTTAATTCACATTTTATACTATATTAGTTTGAGTGCTTATATAATACTATTAAACATTAATTCTTCAAAATCTGATTTTTAGTTTCATATTCACTATTTTTATCATATCTTGAGTTCTATAAGGAGATAGAAACTCATTTTTGGATGGAATAAACTTCATATTATGTGCTACAAATAAGTTAGTTATAGCTACTTCTCATTCCATGTCTAACTACCCTTAACAGTCTCTACAAAATAGACTATTCAGATTGGCACACTAATCTTGTTTTGATCATATCTCACTCATTTTGATGATTCCATTGCATGGCCAACTCTCACATGTGTATGACATCTATTACTTACTGTAAATTGATTCCACCATGTCATTTTATCAGTTTAACATTTGGTTACTTACTGTTTTTATACAGCCATCATTTTAAGCATGATTTTAACCTTGTTACCTATGGTTTTTCATCTCTTTAATCTTATTTTTCAACACTTGATCCCCACACAACATTTTTATCATCATATATTCATCATATACATATACAATAAAAAAGAAAATACATGATTACATAATCAAAATAACAAGAGGTTGGGAAGAACAATCTTTATACCACCAAGATTGTGTAGGTATTCATCAAGGCTTGGATTTTTGATGGAAGAACTTGTGATAGATCAACACCAATCTTCATGGCCACCAATACTTGTAAACTTCATGTAGAAATCAACCCTTGAACATCACCAAATCTTCTCCTTGGATGTTAAAATCACCACCAATCAATAGTGCTTGAAGAGGTTTCCATCATATGTGTGAATAACATAAGATTTTGTGGTTAAATTGATCAAAATAGGTTGTTTGATGGTGGTATGGGACGAATTTTAGAGAGAGGGAGGAGAGAGTTGTGAGTTTTTGCATGGATGGAAATGGAAGTAAATGGTAAGTGTTAGTGGTTTTGATAGTTTGGTGGATACTTGTAGCTTTCAAGTTAAGCTAACTTACAAGTGTAAGTAATTTGTTTAAAACTTGACACCAAGTTTGTGTGGTGTAGCATTGTGGCCGTCCCATGTGTATAGGGGTGGGATAAACTTGTTTTGTCCCATCCCGCTAATTTACGGGTATTCCTCGATTCTAGTTTCCTCGATTTGCGTTCCCTCGGGTCGTTTTATGAAAACGTTTTTATAAATTATGAATCAACGGCATAAAACGAATCTAATAAAAAATTTCTTATCAAAAACGGAGTTCGAAAACGTAAATACGTAATCCTAAGGTTTCCGGTTTAGTCGTAAAGGACGTTAAATTATAATCGTAAGTCCTAATCTCTTCTCGTAAATTTGTGAGTTTACGAACCAACACAAATTTAAAATCTCAAAATAATATTTACGGATAAATTTATTTTCTGAAATGTCGGACTGTCACCAAAGACAGTGTATGTAAACGTAAGCACGTAACGTAGAATCCTCCGGTTTAGACGTAGTCGATGCTACTTCAAGACGTAAATCAAAATTTCTTCCCAAAAATAAGTGAGTTCATAATATAACATTAAATTAATGTTTTTAAATAATACTTGAGAATAAAATATCAACCATAAATTGACGGATTGTCACATAGATAATATCGATACATGTAGAATTTAGCAATCAAAGGTAATCTTTTCATTAATCACAAACAAGTCAAAATTGTACCATAACACATTATGTGTTACTATGTCATACAATTCCAAGAACTCATCCTACCAACTGATGTCTCAGTTAAGTTAGGGATTTTTATTTTTTTTTAAAAGATACCATAATGAATACTAATCTACAAGAGTCATTAGGTGTTCCACTTATCCCAGAAGATCCATCGGTCCCAATTCAGAAGAAGATTTCTTCAATTTATTTATTAGACACTGGGCATCCTCATCATAGGACAATGGTCTAGGAACAACCCTTAACACGAACTAACAATCATTTAAAACCATATAGTTCAATCACAGGACTCAACAACTTCCTCTTAACAATTTCTTATTCCATACGAGTTAAATTTTACTTTATTCAAGTTTCAACCAAATCATACTCAATGCGATATCCTACATCATTCTCCAATACTTTCAACCTTATTCTTAGACCTTAATAGGGCAATAAAAGCTCGATATGAACAACACTTAATTTCCAATCCTATAGCTCTTTCAACAATAGTTATCAAATGAGTCACTAGTATGAAATGAGTCGATCATTCAATTAGACTTCTCAGAAAGGTACTAGTGGCATGAGGCTTTTGGGTAATGGTTCCATTGACAGCCTCAAGTGCAACATTCACCCTTTCGATTCTCAAATTTAAGAATTGGGTGACAACGAATCAGATGACACTTTTCCAGGTGGTAACGTTTTGTCAAACTCTACTCTATAAGGAAAGATCGTCATGACATCGATATCAGACTTAATCTCGCCAATTCTTCTTTAATATCACAATAAACTAATATCAACATTTCTACGAATATCAACCATTTTATTGGGATCGTAAATATCCACAACTTGGTTTAGATCTAGATTAGCTAAAATTCCTACGGGAATAGCTTCGATTAATTTACTAGGGGAGTTAGGGTTCCTTGTGACAATCTACGTCGTATAAATACCTCGTATAAGTATTAAAAATAATCATCAAACAATCATGTAATCAAATTACAACATATATATATATATATATATATATAATCCAAGTTATATATATATATTAAAATAACACTTCTCAGTCTGGCCTTGTCGGTAACTCGGGAATTCTTCGGCACCGTTATAGTCAAAAGATTTTTAGACATTTTTAGAAAAAATGTTTATAGTTAAAAGATTTTGAAATGTTTTATTCGAAACCTTGGTTTTAAAAATATTTCGTTCTCTATAACGAGAGCTCTGGTACCAAACTGTAACACCCCAAATTTACACAATTCAATACAGCGGAAGACTCGTTGTTGTTACGGGATAGCACATTACTCACATCATAGACAACGCTTAAAAATCGCGTCGTTTAATAATAAGGCATTTCCATTCATAAATATCAAATTTACATAGGTCCCAAGTCATTGTATTTCATACAAGTTTTACAAAGCATTTGAATGGAAATTATTGTTTAAGTGCGGGCCATTAATTCTTGTTTTCTTCTCGAGAATTACCTTCAAGTACCTGAGATAAAACATGTTAAAAGAAAAGGTCAGCGATAACGCCGAGTGAATTCATAGAGTTTAATAAAATCCATCGATATAACATCGGTATAAATTTATTACCGAAAATCATTTTGTACAAATCATTGTAATAGGCCATAAAATAGCCAAAGTCATTTTATATAAATCCTTATCAAAATCATAATATAGGCTTTCGCCTTCAAAATCATTATACGAACCATTGTCGTTAAATACATCATACAATACGTCTTATAACGTTGTATAGATTAAATAAACCCTTATATGAATATGGTTATGAAAAACCAAAACATGAACATAATATCAATAGTAAGACCCCGTATTGCTAGTCAGGCAATATATCGTAATTTAGTGCGTATAGCAGTATTTCATTATTTATGGATTATTACAAGTCACATGACATTGTTACCTTACTAAACCAAACAACAGGTAGCTAGCCCGAAACTCATTTGCCCATCTAAATTAGCGTGTCGTCACAATAATCACGCTTGTGTAAATCTTCTCATACATAAATTCGCTTACCAATCAATGTGGCACGACGGGGATCAACCGTCAAGGTGCGAACTGGGGTGATCGTCCCCAAATAGTACTATTATATGCATAAGCGTCTACCAAATCCCGGTAGTTCACAATTCATGCTAATAGGACTTTAAGTGACATAATCTAACTTTAATAATCCATTTTTTTCATTTATCGGGTCATAATATCATTCATCGGGTCATACAATCATTCGGGTCCAAATCAATAAACAAGCAATCGGGACAAATGGTGTCCTATTTTATCAAAACTAAAATGTTATCTCCCTCGCGGGTTTATAAAACATTTCATAAAAACATTTAAAAGAGTGCGAGGCTATGAAGTCACATTGATGTGGGAAGGCGGTTATCGGCGATTTGGATGTACGGTACGTGCTTCAATCACGGAAACCTAGACAAATAATACTCGTCTTAGACTCTTGTCCAATGAATTTATAAAAATAACAATTATGTATACATATGATGATTTTATATATATGATGATTATCAAGTAGGTTAATACATTCTCATTTACTCATTTTTGTGTTATGTGTTGGTAACTTTTATACTAGTTTACTAGTTTTACCTATTTACATGTTTTAGGTCCAATAAGCCTATTATACGTCCATTAACTTGTATTAATCCATTTTATACTTTTGTTATCAGTATTATACTTTACATGTTGGGAGCAAGTGGGTTAAGCCCAATAAGTAAATTTTTAAGTGTTTTACTAACTAGTCAGTTTTATAGTCCAATAAGGCTACTTTGGCCCGTTAATGTCTATGTGTCGTAAAGCTCGGGTTTTATCGGTTTTTACTTGCTATATATGTTTATACATCAGTATGTTAGTTTATAAAAGTTTACATTAGACGGGTACGACCGCCTAGGTTTATATGACAAAAACGTTAATCTTTCGGTTTTAGCCGATAAGACGTAAAACTTAGTATATAGTTTTATAACTTGGAAAACATTTATATTTATACTTTATATAACATAATCCATTTTAATATCAACATTTATATAACTCTTTTATTATAATCATTATCAACTAGTGGAATTTGTATTCATATATATTTTATATAAATTTTTATATTATATATTATTTATACAAAATCAGTCCTAAAAATCTAGTTTACTAAAATGATCATATCTAGAGTTCTACATGGAGATAGAACCCCAAATGTTTATCACATAAACTACATGATATGTGCTTTGTTTTATTCCTTTTATAGCTACTGATGAATCAACATCTAAGTATTTCATAAAATTCGTCCAAAACAGTGTACTCAGATTTGCACTCTAAACTTGTTTTTTTTGATCATATCTCACTCATTTTTATGATTCCATTGCATGGACAACTCTCACATATGTATAACACCTAATACTTACTGTATATTGATTCCACTTTACCATTTTATCAGTTTAACATTTGGTTACTTACTGTGTTTATATAGCCATCACATTAAGCAAGATTTTAACCATTTTACATGTGGTTTTCCATCTTTTTACCCATGTTTATCAACACCAAATCCCCACATAATATTTTTAATCATCATTCATCATCATATACATATACATAAATAAAGAAATTACAAGATTACATAATCAAAATAACAAGAGGATAGGAAGAACAATCTCTATAACACCAAAGTGATGAAAAGATGGGATTGATGATGAACAAGACTTGGTTTTGGGTAACCAATCTTATGAGATATCAACACCACTTCTAGGATCATCAAATATTTGTAGACTCCTTGAGAAATCAGCCCTAAGACACCAACAAATCTCCTCCTTGGATGTTAAAATCACCACCAATCAACAAAGCTTCAAAGGGGCATCATCATATGTGTAAATAACAGATGATTTATGGTTGAATCAAGATCAAATGGGGGTTGTTTTGGGTGAATATGGGACGGAAGTAAGAGAGCCAAGAGAGAGAGATTGTAAGTTTGAGAGGTTTTGCATGAATGAGAAATGGTTTTGGTTTTTGCTAGTTTTGTGTTAAGTGGTTTGTAAGGAACTAAGGACATGTGTCCATGGAGTATATGTAAAGTTGACACCACACATGGTGTTGGCTTATGTTGGACGCCACATATAGTGGGGTGGGCAAGTGTAAAACTTGTCCCATCCCACTAACTTACGGGTACTCCTCGATTTTAGTTTCCTCGATTTGCGTGCCCTCGGGTCTTTTTACGAATAATGTTTTTATAAATTGAGAATCAACCGCACAAAACGAATCTAATAAAAATTGTCTCATCAAAAACGGAGTTCAAAAACGTAAATACGAAATCCTAAGGTTTCCGGTTTTGTCGTAAAGGACATTAAATTATTCACGTAAGTCCTAATCTCTTCTCGTAAATTAGTGAGTTTATGAACCAACATAAATTTAAAATCCCAAAATGATATTCACGGATAAATTTATTTCCTGAAATGTCGGACTGTCACCAAAGACGGTGTATGTAAATGTAAGCACGTAACGTAGAGTCCTCCGGTTTAAACGTAGTCGATGCTACTTCAAGACGTAAATCCAAATTTCTTCCCATAAATAAGTGAGTTCATAATATAACATTAAAATAATGTTTTGAAATAATATCTAAGAATAATATATCAACCATAAATTAACGGATTGTCACACGTTTTATGTTTCTAGTATGTTTCTAGTAAAGATGACAATGTATTCCTTATGTTTATCTTTACCTAAAATAGCTGATACGTAGACTCTTGTACAAGGCTCCTTAATATATAAAAGGATGTCTTTAGGTTATAAGTATATATACATTTTAACACTTTCATTGTACGCAAGTTCGATTTATCAATCAAAGTGAAAGTTTGGTTTATCTTGTTTGTGTGTTCTTGTTTAAGTATTAATTCCGCATAATACTTGAATTGTCGCATTTACAACAAAGTTTCTCTATGTGTTTAACTATGATTTAATCTCGTTTACACAAGCTAAATTGATCTAAGTTTGGGATCAACAAGTGGTATCAAAGCTTGTTGAGAAACTTTGATCTAAAGAACACAAAAACCCTAAATCGCCAAAAACCCTAATTTTCAAGAAACCCTAAAACTAAAACTCCATGTCTACTCCAGAGTTAACCTCATCCTTCTCCTCAACCCCTAACATCAAGATTCTCATGCTAGACCCTGACAATTTTGAGCTGTGGAAGTTTAACTTTGAACAATATCTTCAAATCCATGACCACACCCTATGGGAAATTATTGAATATGGAAACACATTCAATAAGGCTGCCAAGATTGCAGCTGCTAACTTGGTAAGATCAACTCCAAGTTCTTCAGAAGAGGATCGAAAAGAAAAACCTGAAGATGGAAGAGCTGTCTCAGCTGAGGACGTTGGGAAGAGAATAAACGACATGAAAACCCTAAGCATCCTCAAACTCTCTTTGGGACAAGCCAGTCAGCACAAATATAGAGGCTATGAGTCTGCAAAAGATCTTTAGGCAGCCCTTGAAGTTGCTTATGGTGGTAATGCTAATACTGTACAAGAGAAAAAGAAGCAACTCTTACATGAGTATGCTGTGTTCAAAGCTCAACCCAATGAAAAGCTAAGTGGAGTGAGAAGCAGACTACTTGACATTACCAGCAAGTTGTCCTTTATGGAAACAGTGCTTGGTGATGTTGATATCATCACCACTTTTCTTAAAAGTCTTGGTGATGCATGGAAGATTGAAGCAAGGTCTATGATTGCTAATAATACTCACAAAAGTTCCATTTTTGATGATGTTTACAATAAACTGAGGCTTATAGAGAATGAAATCCTTTTGGATCAAGGAAGCAAGTCTACCATTGGAAATATGGCCTTCTTCTCACATAGTGAAGGTCAATTTGATCAAAGGGAGGCATACATGCACCCCGTTACTGGATCACCTTGTGTCAACGCTGGATCAAGCTTTGTCAGCGCCTCTCATTCAGACACTGACACATACAATGTTGACTCACCAAGAGTTAAGCCTGATGGTATTGATCTAGATACTGTGTGTGTATACATTGATTCATTGCCCAATGGTTCAGTGATTACATATGAGGACCTTGAGCAAATTAGTGATGAGCATTTGGAGGAGATGGACATAAAGTGGAATATGGATCTTGCAAGCATAAGGGAAAATAGATGGAATCAAAGATTTAAGTAGAAGATGACTTTTAATGGCTCTTGATGCATTTTGTAGTAAGGGTTCTCGTATAACATTGAAAAACTTTAACAAAGAAGTTTTAAAATTGACAACAGATGTGGTTAATGAAAGATGCAAGTTATCTAACTATCAACTTGCTCTTACTCAAAATGAAAAGACTATAGTTGAGTATAAGAAAATGGAGTTTGACCTAAAAGATCAAATCAATATTTTAACTCATGTTTTAAATGCTAGTGTTGAGGTTAGAAACACCATGGAGAGAGCCAATGGTGTTTTACAAGCTAACTTAGATGAGTCTATAAAAAACAAAGATAATGTAGATCTTAAAATTCAGAGATTTGATAAAGCTTCACAAACCCTAGAAAAATGTGTTAGCGAACAAAGAGATTCTAGGGATATGACTGGGATTGGGATAAAAGAGTATGCTGGTGTTCCACCACCTGCTGGGAACTTCTATGGTGTCCTTAGAAAGGACTTGTCTTGGACTGGTATACCAGAACTCCAAGAAGAGGAATTTATTCCTCCACCAAGAGTTCTAACCCCAGTAGAGGAATACAAGCAGAAGTTGACTGATTTGGACCAATGGAAGAAAGCCAACCCTACCTTGTTTGTTAAGGGTGGCATGCTTAGTGACAGCCCAAATGAGTCTACACCCATAAAAGTGACAAACCCCACCACTTGCAAGACAGTTGACCTTGTCTTAAACGTTGATAGAAAACCTAGTATTAAATATGTAGAAATGTATAGAAAACAGGTCACCAAAAAGCCAAATTAGTGATAGGACATGTTTATTTTCTTCTTGACCTAGAGCTATGTCCAGAAAAGCCTGTTATACTTGTGGAAGTTTTTCACATTTAGCTTATAAGTGTGTCAATGCTTCAAAGGTCAACGCTGATAGAAAGTCAAACAATGTCAAACCCAAACCTTTTGTCCAGCAAAGTCCACAAGTTGTTAGACCATCCCCATTCTTTACTAAAGGGTCTAATACTTATGGACAAAGACCTTTTCAGAAGACCAATACGTGGTCTAACAGACAATGGGTTCCTGTATCAAACCTTAGGTTCAACGCTGATAAGGGTAATTTCAGTGTTGATAAGAACAAATTAAACGCTGACAGGAACATTGCCAGACCAAGTAATGGAAAATATTTGCAACCAAAAAGAAAGGGGTCTAATTCTTCTTCTAGCATAACATGGAGACCTAAACAAGACCAAAACCCTAGTTCAGATGGGATTTCTATGACCTGTAACAGATTTCATTATATTTCAAAGGTCATAACAAAACCAATTGGGGTTAACTAGGTGTTCAATACAAAAAGGGATGAACAAGGGGTTGTCATAAGGACTAAGTCTGTTCTTGTTGAACAACCAAATGAATCCAAGTCTGCTCAGGCTTGGTTTCCCAAAGAAAAGTAATTTGTTTTCTCTATGTGCAGGGCATTCAAAATCAGGTTAATGATTATGGCTATTGGGATAGTGGATGCTCTAGGCACATGACGGGGAAGGAAGATTATCTGACAAATTTTATCCCCATTAAAGATGGTGACAAAGTGTATTTTGGAGGAGGATATGGGACTATCACTGGCAAAGGCACTCTTCTCACCAATAATTTGCATTTTGAAAACGTGTTTCTGGTAAAAGAACTTGACTATAATCTATTTAGTGTATCACAGGTGTGTGATAAAATAAATAAGGTTCTTTTCACTGATACTGAATGCTTGGTGTTGAGTAAAGATTTTAAAATACTAGATGAGAAATTCATTGATTACAGAACACCTAGGCATAAGGACATTTATAATGTGAATCTTAATGGAATTAGGATGAATAATAATTTGTCATGTCTATATGCTAAGGCTTCAGTTGATGAGAGTAATCTTTGGCACAAAAGATTAGGGCACATTAATTTAAAAAATATAAATAGACTTGTGAGACATGGTTTAGTTGATGGTTTGCCTGAAAAGGCTTTCCACAATGACCATTCTTGTGTTGCATGCCTTAAAGGCAAACAACACAAGGTCTCATTTAAGTCTAAACCAGTGCACTCTAGTTCTAAACCACTTCACTTACTGCATATGGACTTGTTTGGTCCAACTAATATAGAAAGCTTAAATGGTAAATCCTACTGTTTTGTCATCACTGATGATTTTTCTATATTTACTTGGACTTTCTTTTTAGCTTTGAAAAGTGACACTGCTGATACTTTGATTAACTTTATTACCCAAATAGAAAAGAAGTCTGGTAATGAGGTTAAGATACTTAGAAGTGATAATGGTGGTGAGTTTAGAAATAAGTTGTTAGATGACTTTTGTGCCAAGAAAGGGATTACTAGACAGTTTAGTGTAGCTAGAACCCCACAACAAAATGGGGTAGCTGAGAGAAAGAATATAACACTCATAGAAGCAGCTAGGACTATGTTGGCTGATGCTCACTTTCTCGTAGCTTTTTGGGCTGAGGCTGTGAATACAGCTTGTTAGGTTCAGAATAGGGCATTAATCAACAAGATCCATAACAAAACACCTTATGAGCTATTTTGGGGAAGGAAACCCAATATTTGTTTTCTTAAACCATTTGGATGTCATGTAGTTGTTCTGGACACTAGTGATGCCTTAGGTAAGTTTAGTGCTGAAGGTGATGAAGGCTACTTTATGGGTTATTCTGTATAGAGTAGAGGATATAGGGTTTACTTTAAGAAAGAAACATGTATACTTGAAAAAGTACATGTTAGGTTTTTAGAGAGTAAACCTAGTGATCCTGAAAGTGGTCCAAATTGGTTATTTGACTTGTAACCTCTATCTAGGACATTGAATTATATGCCTGTTACTAGTCCAAACATTGTGAAGGTGACTTCAAATTTTATGGAAGAACCAGTTGTTGATATTTCAGGTAAACAGGTTGATGAAGAGGTTGGATAACAAGCAGACAAATCAGCACCCATACTTGAGTATGTTACCACCCATATGGACAGATGCATTTGCTGCTGATGCTGCTGGAAATGAAAAAGGTGGTCCCCAAGTATCACCAGTTGAAAACATGCATGATCCTTCAGGCGCTGACAAAGGAAATTATGGCACTGACAAGACAAATTCAGGCATTGATGGCTCAAACGTTGACAGCTTTGGTTCAGGCGTTGACAGATCTTTTGACCATCTTTTCTCTTCCAATAATTTTGAACAAGGTGAACCTTCAAACAGTCATAGAGGGGTTCATTCAGATGATGATGGAAGAGAGTATGAATAGGATATTGGTAACATGGAAGATGAGACTGAGAACAACACAATTATTGAAGGAGTATTGCTTACTTCTACAATCAAAATTCATCCTCCTTCTCTAGTTATTGGTGATGTGATGACTCCTGTGCAAACTAGAAGGTCTCATCCAAATCATGGAGGATTTATTGCCAATATTCACAAGAAGGTTGATACCCCTCTTGTTCAAGCATATTTGTTTGCCTGTTTTCTTTCACAAAAGGAACCCAAGAAGATCTTTGATGCTCTCAAAGAACCAAGTTGGGTGGAAGCAATGCAAGATGAGTTCTTAGGAACAAAAAGAATGAGAGAGGCATTGTGGTCAGAAACAAGGCACGTTTAGTGGCACAAGGATATACACAAGAGGAAGGGATAGACTATGAGGAGGTCTTTGTACCTGTTGCAAGGATTAAGGCTATAAGGATTTTTCTAGCCTATGCTTCCTGCATGGGGTTTATAGACTATCAAATGGATGTAAAGAGTGCTTTTCTTTATGGCACAATTGCAGAGGAGGTTTATGTAATGCAGCCTCCTGGTTTTGAAGATTCAGAACATCCAGAAAAGGTATATAGAGTGAAGAAAGCTATGTAGGGACTTCATCAAGCCCTAAGAGCATGGTATGGCACATTGTCTACCTATCTGGTGGAAAATAGATTCAAAAGGGGCACCATAGACCAGACCTTATTTACAAAGAAGACTGGTAAGGATTTTTTACTTGTACAGGTCTATGTAGATGATATCATCTTTGGCTCTTCTAGTCCTAAGATGAGTGAAGATTTTTCCAAACTCATGACATACAGGTTCAAGATGAGTGCAATGAGGGAGATGAACTTCTTTCTAGTGTTACAAGTACATCAGAAAGAAGATGGTATCTTCATCTTGTTGGGAATAAAATGTAGTCAGTCAACTTGAACGCTGACAAGAGGAAAACAAGCGTTGATAGGAAGAAAACAAACGCTGACAGATCAAGTGTTGACAAGAAGAAGTCAAGCGTTGATAGGTTGAAGACAAGCACTGATACGAAGATATTGTCTACGCGTATTTTGTTTCTAGTTTGTTTCTAGTAAAGATAAGTTCAACATTGTATTTTCTATAATTATCTTTACCTAGAATAGTTGATACGTAGACTCTTGTACAAGGCTTCTTATGTCTATAAAAGAAGACCTTTAGGTTATGTTTGATAATAAGTTTTCATACGTTAAACACTTTCATTGTAAGCAAGTTCGTTATTATCAATCAAGTGAAAGTTTGTTTTACATCTTTTTGTGTTCTTGTTTAAGTGTTAATTCCGCATAACACTTATATTACTTTATACAAAAACAAAGTTTCTCTACGTGTATAACTTGATCTAATCTCATATACACAAGCTTAATCGATCTAAGTTTGGGATCAACAAGTGGTATCAGAGCTTGTTGAGAAAATTTGATCTAAAAGAACACAAGAACCCTAAAAATCACCAAAACCCTAGTTTTCACAAAACCCTAAAAACATCATGTCCACTCCAGAGGCAAACCTCCTCCTCCTCAAACCACAACATTAAGATTCCCATGCTTGATGTAAACAACTTTGAGCTGTGGAAGTTCAACTTTGAACAATATTTGGGGATCTATGACTACACTCTCTGGGAGATTATTGAATATGGAAACACATTCAATAAATCTCAAAAACGATTGCTAATGCCATTGCTACAAGATCAGCTGTTCAAGGATGTTCAGAAGAAGATAAGAAAGAAAAACCTGATGATGGTAGAGCTGTGTCTGCTGAAGACATAGAAAAGAAAAGGGTTGATATGAAAACCCTAAACATTCTGAAACTCTCCTTGGGACAAGAAAATCAGCACAAATACAGAGGTTATGAGTCTGCAAAATACCTTTGGGCAGCCCTTGAAGTTGCCTATGGTGGTAATGCTGATACTAAGGAAGAGAAGAAGAAGCAACTCATGCTTGAGTATGCTGTTTTTAAGGCACAACCTAATGAGAAGCTTAGCAGTGTGAGAAGCAGACTGCTTGACATTACAAGCAAGTTGTCCTTAATGGGGACACAAGTTGGTGATGTTGACATTATTACCACTTTCCTTAAAAGCCTTGGTGATGCGTAGAAGATTGAGGCAAGATCTATACTTGCCAATAACACTCACAAAAGTTATACTTTTGATGATATCTATAACAAACTGAGGCTGTTAGAGAATGAAACTCTTTTGGAGCATGGAAGTAAGTCTAACAATAGTAACATGGCCTTCTTCTCACATTGTGAAGGTCAATTTGATCAGAAGGACTTATACATGCACCCAGTTACTGGATCAACATGTGTCAACGCTGGATCATACCCTGTCAACGCCTCACCTTCAGACGCTGACACATACAAAATTGACTCTCCAAGAGTTAAGCCTGCTGGTTTGGATTTGGATACTGTGTGTGCATACATTGCTTCATTGCCCAATGGTTCAGTGATTACATATGAGGACCTTGAGCAAATAAGTGATGAGCACTTGGAGGAGATGGATATAAAGTGGAACATGGCTCTTGCAAGTATAAGAGCAAACAGGTGGAATAGAAGGTTTAAGAAGAAGATGACCTTTAATGCAAAGGACATTGCTGGATTTGATAAATCCAAGGTTGAGTGCTACATTTGTCATCGTATGGGGCACTTTATGAGGGAATGCAGATCTCCAAGAAGATCTGATGCTGGAAAACCCTCAAGACAAATTGTTTAGGCTCAGGATCCTAAGGCCATGGTAGCAATACAAGAAATTGATGGTATTGGATGGGACTGGAGCTATTTGGCTAAGGATGGGGAAGACGATAAAGCTTTGGTTACTGAGATAGAAGAAGAAGAGCATGTTCAATATGCTCTCATGGCACACTCCTCCTCTTCATCAGATAATGAGCTATGCGATGATGCTTTTTGTAGTAAGGGTTGTCGTTTAAATACTAAAAAACTTAACAAAGAGGTTTTAAGATTGTTAAGTGATGTGAGTACCGAGAGATGCAAGTTGTCTAACTATCAAATTGCTCTCACTCAAACTGAAAAGACTTTTGAGGAGTATAAGAAAATGGAGCTTGACCTAAAAGATAAAATAAATATCTTAAAACATGATTTATATGCTAGTAATGATGTTAGAAACATCATGGAAAGGGTCAATGCTGAATTACAGGCTAAGTTAGATGAGGCTATCAAGAATAAGGATAATGTTGACCTTAGAACTCAGAGATTTGATAAGACCTCACAAACCCTAGCAGAATGTGTTAACAAACAGAGGGATCCTAAGGACATGACTGTGATTGAGATGAAAGACTATACTGTTGTTCCACCACCAGCTGGGGACTTCTATGGTTCCAAAGAAAGGACTTATCTTGGACTGGTTTACCAGAACTCCAAGAAGAGGAATTTATTCCTCCACCAAGAGTTCTTACCCCAGTTGAAGAGCATAGACAATAGTTGACTCACTTGAATGAATGGAAGAAAGCTTACCCTACCTTATTTGTCAAGGGTGGCATGCTTTGTGATACTCCAAATGAGTCAACCCCTATTAAAGTAACAAACCCAATCACTGGCAAGACTGTTGACCTTGGCTCAAACACTGTTAGAAAACCTAGCATTAAGTATGCAGAAATGTATAGGAATACTAGGTCACCTAAAAGCCAAGTTAGTGATAATGGCACAGGCTTCTTTCTTCTAGACCTAGAGTTGTGTCTAGAAAAGCCTGTTACACTTGTGGTAGCTTTTCACATTTAACATATAAGTGTGTCAATGCTTCCATAGTCAACGCTGTTAAAAGGTCAAACACTGTCAGACCCAAAACTTTTATGGAGAAAAGTCCACAAGTTGTTAGACCAGCCCCATTCTTTACAAAAGGGTCTAACACTCATGGACAAAGACATTTTAAGAAGACCAATACTTGGTCTAATAGGCAATGGGTTTCTGTAGCAAACCCTAGGTTCAACGCTGACAAGGGTAATTTTAGCGTTGACAAGACCAAATCCAACGTTGACAGTAACGTTGCCAGACCTATATATTTGCAACCACAAGGTAAGGGGTCTAAAGATTCTTCTAGCTTGACATGGAGACCTAAGCAAGATCAAAACCCTAATTCTAATGGGATTTCAATGACCTGCAACAGATTTAATTATATTTCAAAGGTCATTACAAAACCAAGTGGGGTTAACTAGGTATTTCATCCAAAAAGGGATGAACATGGGGTTGTTATGAGAACTAAGTCTGTTCTTGTTGAACAACCAGATGAATCCAAGTCTGCTCAGGCTTGGTTTCCCAAAGAAAAGTAATTTGTTTTCTTTATGTGTAGGGCATTCAAAAACAGGTGAATGATTATGGCTATTGGGATAGTGGATGCTCTAGGCACATGACTGGAAAGGAAGATTATCTTACTAACTTCACTCCCATTAAGGATGGTGATAAAGTTTACTTTGGAGGCGGATATGGAACTATCACAGGCAAAGGAACTCTTCTCACCAAGAAGTTGCGTTTTGAAAACATGTTTCTGGTAAAAGAACTTGATTATAATCTTTTTAGTGTATCACAAGTCTGTGATAACAAAAATAAGGTTCTTTTCACTGATACTGAATGCTTGGTGTTGAGCATGGATTTTAAAATTCCAGATGAGAAATATATTGACTATAGAACACCTATGCATAAGGACATTTATAATGTGAATCTTAATGGTATTAGGATGAATAATAATATGTCATGTTTTTATGCTAAAGCTTCAGTTGATGAGAGTAATCTATGGCACAGGAGACTAGGGCACATAAACTTCAAAAATATAAACAGACTTGTGAGACTTGGTTTGGTGGATGGTTTGCCTTAAAAGGCTTTCCACAATGACCACTCTTGTGTTGCATGTCTTAAAGGCAAGCAACACAAGGTCTCATTTAAGTCTAAACAGGTGCACTCTAGTTCTAAACCACTTCACTTGCTGCATATGGACCTGTTTGGTCCAACTAATATAGAGAGTTTGAATGGTAAATCATATTGATTTTTCATCACAGATGACTTTTCTAGGTTTACTTGGACTTTCTTTTTAGCCATGAAAAGTGATACTACTGATACTTTAATTAGCTTTATTACTCAGATTGAGAAGAAAACTGGTAATGAAGTTAAAATGCTTAGGAGTGATAATGGTGGTGAGTTTAGAAATAAACTGTTGGATGATTTTTGTGCCAAGAAAGGGATTACTAGGCAGTTTAGTGTTGCCAGAACCCCACAACAAAATGGGGTTGCTGAGAGAAAGAATAGAACCCTAATTGAAGCAGCCAGGACTATGTTGGCTGATGCTCACTTTCCCATAGCTTTTTGGGCTGAGGCTGTGAATACAGCTTGTTATGTTCAGAATAGAGGATTGGTCAACAAGATACATAACAAAACACCTTATGAATTACTTTGGGGAAGGAGACCTAATATTGGTTTTCTTAAACCTTTTGGCTGTCATGTAGTTGTATTGGATACTAGTGATGCCTTAGGAAAATTTAGTGCTAAAGGTGATGAAGGCTATTTCATGGGTTATTCAGTGCAGAGTAAGGGATATACGGTTTACCTTAAGAAGGAAAAATGTATACTTGAGAAAGTACATGTTAGGTTTTTAGAAAGTAAGCCTAGTGATCCTGAAAGTGGTCTAAATTGGTTGTTTGACTTGGAACCTCTATCTAGGACTTTAAATTATATGCCTGTTACTAATCCAGACATTGTGAAGGTAACATCAAATGTTGTGGAAAAACCAGTTGTTGATGTTTCAGGTACACAGGTTAATGAAGAGGTTGGATCACAAGCAGACAAGTCATCTCCCATACAAGAGTATGTCACTATTCCCATATGGACAGATGCTTTTGCTCCTGCTCCTGCTGCTGCTGCTGCTGGAAAGGATAATGGTGGTCCCCATGTATCACCAGTTAACAACATGCATGGTCCTTTAGGCGTTAACAAAGGAAAATCTGGCGTTGACAGGACAAATTCAGGCGTTGATGGCTCAAACGTTGACAACACCATTTCAGACGTTGATGATCCAAATGCTGACAACCTTGGTTCAGGCGTTGACAACTCTTTTGAGCATATTTTCTCTTCCAATTTTTAACAAGGTGAACCTTCAAGTAGGAATGAAGAGGTTCATATAAATATTGATGGAAGAGATTGAAGACAATAGACTTTTTGAGGGAGGAGTTCTTACTTCTACCATGAGGAATCACCCCACTTCTCAAGTTATTGGAGATGTTATGTCTCCTGTTCAGACTAGAAGATCTCATCAGAGTCTTGGTGGTTTTATTGCCAATATACACAAGAAGGTTGATACCCCTCTTGCTCAAGCATGTTTGTTTGCCTGTTTTTGGTCACAACAGGAATCCAAGAAGATTTTTGATGCTCTCAAAGAACCAAATTGGGTGGAAGCAATGCAGGATGAGCTTCTCCAATTTGCTATTCAGGATGTTTGGGAGCTGGTTGATTGTCCCAGGTATGTCAGACCTATTGGGACAAGATGGGTTCTAAGAAACAAGAAAGATGAAAGAGGCATTGTGGTCAGAAACAAGGCACGTTTAGTGGCTCAGGGATATACACAAGAGGAAGGGATAGACTATGAGGAGGTCTTTGCACCAGTTGCAAGGATTGAGGCTATAAGGATATTTCTAGCCTATGCTTCCTACATGGGCTTCACTGTCTATCAAATGGATGTGAAGAGTGCTTTCCTCTATGGCACAATTGTTGAGGAGGTGTATGTTATGCAGCCTCCTGGTTTTGAGGATCCAGAGAATCCAGACAAGGTGTATAGAGTCAAGAAAGCTATGTATGGACTTCATCAAGCCCCAAGAGCATGGTATGGCACACTGTCCACTTATCTTGTGGAAAATGGATTCAAAAGGGGCACCATAGACCATAAATTATTTACAAAGAAGGCTGGTAAGGATGTCTTACTTATTCAGGTTTATGTTGATTATATCATCTTTGGCTCCACCAATCCAATGATGAGTGAAGACTTTTCCAAGCTTATGACAAACAAATTCAAGATGAGTGCAATGGGGGAGATGAACTTCTTTCTAGGGTTATAAGTTCAGCAGAAAGAAGATGGTATCTTCATCTCTCAGGATAAATATGTGGAAGAGATCTTGAAGAAGTTTGGATTTTCTCCACATGAAAGGAGGGCTACTACTCCTATGGATAGAGAACACCCTTGGGGAAAGTTAGAGATGGAAAAGATGTGGATGTCAGGCACTATAGATCAATGATTGGTTCATTGATGTATCTCACAGCCTCCAGACCTGGCATTATGTTTGTTGTGTGTGCATGTGCACGCCATCAAGTGACTCCTAAATAATGTCACCTTTATGCTGTCAAGAGAATCTTTAGGTACCTTAGATGTTATCCAGATCTTGGCTTGTGGTACCCAAAAGATTCACCATTGGAGCTTATTGCATATTCAGACAGTGACTATGGTGGTGATAAGTTTGATAGAAAATCCACAACTGGTGGATGTCAGTTTCTTGGGAGTAGGTTGATATCTTGGCAATGCAAGAAACAAACAGTGGTGGCCAATTCTACAACTGAAGTAGAGTATGTTGCTACAGCTGCTTGTTGTGGACAAGTCTTATGGATTCAGAACCAGCTGTTGGATTATGGGTATAATTTCATGCATACCAAGATTTTTGTTGACAATAACAGCACTTTATGCATTATTAAAAATCCTGTACATCATTCTAAAACAAAACACATAGAAATGAGACATCATTTTATAAGGGATTGTTTTGAAAAGGGTTTAATACAACCAGATAGGGTTGACATAGAAGAAACTGTGTCTGATTTATTAACTAAACCTTTTGATGCTGGAAGGTTTCAATACTTGGTAACAAGTATTGGAATGATCAATCTCACATAATATGTGTTTTGAGGTCTTATTGTAAAAGTATGTACAGGATAATGCATTGTTATTGGTCTTTTGAAGTTAGATTTTCCACTATATTTTTCTAACGCTGACAAAGGTTATCTTAACGCTGACAAGTGTTATCGTGGTGTTGTCAGCAACAATGTTAGTTTTGTGGTTTTTAATCTATGTGTGCAGGTGGTGTTAGCATTATACCATTGGATAAAGAGTTGCTTATGGATCCTTGGAGAATCATTTGAGCATGTTTTTATTTATGGATGATGGTTGGAATATTTCTATTCCTATCTTGACATAAATTTTTTATGTTCATGCATATTTATGGGCAACATATGTATCACAGTTTAAGGGGAGGTTTTAGGAACCTCTAGGACTTTTGGGTATTCTAATAATACTCTTACCGTCCACAGGTGAGTATGAGTTTGTTTTACTAAATCATGAGGCACTGTAGCAAGCAAAGTAGATATACTATGCATGTTGCCAAGACATTTTTGGCCTAGAATTGGTTGTGATCTGTTGGGAGACTAGCGAATGATTTTATCATGGGTTTACCTGGGAGTTAAAAGGAATTTTATGAGATAACTTAGTTGTTAAGAATTTTGGTTAGCAAGGGACACTAGAGGACTGTTATGTCTATCTTGCATAAGCAAGTGTGCAAAACTGGACAGTGCTTGCCGCCCTATAATAATTATCAACTTATAGGTTATCTTCACTAGGATAAATTACTTTGTTAAGGTCCTTTTTCATTTTTATTACTTTTATTTTTGGACGCTGACAAGTACTTTTCCAAGCGTTGTTATGACAAATTTTGACGCTGACACATTAAATGTTGGTGTTGATACAAGTAATTTAAACGTTGACACATTTCCTTCACAGTCCCAAACACCCCTTAACCTTCCCACATCCACCCAGTCCACATCATCTTCTACCCCACCACAATATAGGTTGCAAAAACGCCAAAGGACTACTAGAGTGTTCTCCTCTAGTGGTCCTAGCCATGTAGCAGAGAGAACCACCACCACAAGTGTGGTTGGTGCTATGGATGAGGCTGGGACTATTGGTTCTGGCTTAGATGCAGGCCAAGACAGTCCTAACATCTTTAAGACCTCATCCATGCCCCATGAATCTAAATTGGGAGGTCAAATACCCATTTTATAGGAGGGCAGATTGGAACCATACACATTAATGGAATTGACGGCTGTCTGCATTAGCTTGCAAAAGCAAAATGCAGACATGGTACAAATTGTCAGTACTCAAGGCCTTGAACTCGAGCAATTGAGGGAGAGGATTGTCATTTTGGATAATGCTAGCACAAGGCGTGGGATGGAGGAATCTTCCAAAGGGGAGGATGAGTAGATTAATGTGAGTGATAAGGGCTCACATGATGGTGAGTCTTTGGGTGTTGCTGAAGCCCTAACTGAATTGAAGAAGCAACCAGGTTTTGTTAGATCTCTAGTAACTCCTACAAATTTAGACTTGTCTTTTACAGCTATGTTGGAGCAAATTACAAGAGGCGCTGAGACAAGTAATTTGGGCGTTGACAAGCAAAATTTGAACGCTGACACACCAAGCGCTGACATGAGCAAATTGGGCGCTGACACAAGAAATTTGAGCGTTGACAGACCTGCATATGAGGTTGATGTATTCCAGTCATCAGCTATCATCAAAGAAGTATCTTCACATGTATTACCATCATCCTTACCCATCATTGATCCATTAGATAAGGGTAAAGGAATCATGGTAGAAGTAGAAGTTCCAAAGGATGCAGCATAGGTAGAGTTTGTTTGAAGGTTGGATGCGAACTTGTGGAACAAGAAAGGAAGAAGGTTGGTGAATCACCATTTGTTGTCACTTCAGAGGAACAAGAAGGAAGTGATGAAGCCAGTTCAGATTAAAGTGTGATGATAATTGAGCAACCTGAGAGACTTGAATATGGTGATGATTTGGCAAGAGAGAAGCTTAGAGAGTTGAAATTGCCAGTAGATTTTGATATGCCAGAAGTTGTTCAGATGTACCATGCTTGGGAGGATAGGTGTATGGAGAATCCAGATTTGACTATTTCAGACCAAATTTGGGGTTTGGAAATTCTTCTAAGAGTTCAAAAAGACTGCAAGGTAATTCTGAAACACAAAGCTAGCAATGTTCTCTCAATGCTGAAGAGGGATAGAAGGGAGCTTTACTACATGCTACTCAGATGTCATGGAACATGATGGACCTATAAGAAATTGTTGGGATTATCCTTTGAAGAATTGGAGTATAAGGCTTATCCCATTTGGGCAAAAGTGCAGGAAATGAATACTATTAAACTACTTTCAGATGAAAGGAAAGAAGAACTTGCAGAAGAGATGGATCTTAAGAAGGCAATGATTGTTCCTATACCTTTGAAGAAGGGAGTTCCTCTTGAGTTTCCTAAAGACATGGATAGATTGAAGCCCAGTGAAGCTATTATAAGAAGGAGCATCAAGCTCTCACCTTTGGAAGCTTCAGATATGGTACAAGTGTTACCTCTTGATGCCAGAAACCCTATTATAAGCTATGAAGAAGATGAAAGTGGGTTTTGGAAGATTGGCAGGTATGGGAAAGAGGTACACATTTTTACTACACTTATATCTCTTTTTGCAAGCTTGGATAGAGAAGACTTGGTAGACCTTTGGAGGTTGTTGGAAGCCAAGTATGAGACTGAAGCTCCTACTTCAGTCAGTGGAATAAAACTTTGGTCAACATTCAAGAGAATGTGTGGACCAAGAGAAGAAGATCCTACTGTTTGGAAGGATCTTGAAGAAGATGTCAGTGGTCTTCAATGGCGTTTGTATTCAGCTGCTGGTGTATACTACTTGAGCTCTACAAAGTTTGCTTAGTATCTTCTTGTAGATGGTCAGTATCCCATGTCCAAAGAAGTTTTGGAAAAGATGAAGACAACACAGCTGGAGATTGACTATGCAAGTGATGTGGCCAAAGATTTGATTAGGCATGTTTATTACCAATATGATAAGCGTTGTAAGATTCCTCCTAGTTCTTAATTTTTATTCAGAAACTTGATTACTAGAGTAGATATCAAGTTTAGGGGAGGATTGTTGGGAATAAAATGTAGCCAGTCCACTTGAGCGCTGACAAGAGGAAAACAAGCGTTGATAGGAAGAAAACAAACGCAGACAGATCAAGCGTTGACAAGAAGAAGTCAAGAGTTGATAGGTTGAAGACAAGCACTGATAGGAAGATATGGTCTACGCGTATTTTGTTTCTAGTTTGTTTCTAGTAAAGATAAGTTCAACATTGTATTTTCTATAATTATCTTTACCTAGAATAGTTGATACATAGACTCTTGTACAAGGCTTCTTATGTCTATAAAAGAAGACCTTTAGGTTATGTTTGATAATAAGTTTTCATACGTTAAACACTTTCATTGTAAGCAAGTTCATTATTATCAATCAAGTGAAAGTTTGTTTTACATCTTTGTGTGTTCTTGTTTAAGTGTTAATTCCGCATAACACTTAGATTACTTTATACATAAACAAAGTTTCTCTACGTGTATAACTTGATCTAATCTCGTATACACAAGCTTAATCGATCTAAGTTTGGGATCAACACATCTCTCAAGACAAATATGTAGCAGAAATCTTGAAGAAGTTTGGCTTTTCTCCAATGAGAAACGGGCTAGCACACCTATGGATAGGGAACACCCTTGGGGAAAAGTTGGAGATGGAAAAGAGGTGGATGTCAGGAATTATAGGTCAATGATTGGTTCATTGATGTATCTCACAACTTCAAGACCTGACATTATGTTTGCTGTGTGTGCATGTGCACGTCATCAACTGACTCTCAAAGAATGTCATCTTCATGTTGTCAAGAGGATTTTTAGGTACCTTAGGTGTTATCCAGACTTGGGATTATGGTATACAAAAGATTCTCCATTGGAGCTTATTGCATATTCAGACAATGATTATGGTGGTGACAAGTTTGATAGAAAATCCACAACTGATGGATGCCAATTTCTTGAGAGTGGGTTGATATCTTGGCAATGCAAGAAACAAACAGTGGTGGCCAATTCTACAATTGAAGCAGAGTATGTTGCTGCAGTTGCTTGTTGTGGACAAGTCTTATGGATTCAGAACCAACTTGGATTATGGGTATAATTTCATGCATACCAAGATTTTTGTAGACAATAACATTACTTTATGCATTATTAAAAATCTTGTACATCACTCTAAAACAAAACACATAGAAATTAGGCATCATTTTATAAGAGATTGTTTTGAAAAAGGTTTAATACAACCTGATAGGGTTGACACAGAAGAAAATGTGTCTGATTTATTAACTAAACCTTTTGATACTGGAAGATTTCAATACTTGGTAACAAGTATTGGAATGATCAATCTTACTTAATATGTGTTTTGAGAACTTATTATAAAAGTATGTACAGGATATGCATTTGTTATTGGTCCTTATACAAAATTAAATTTTCCACTTTATTTGTCTAACGCCGACAAAGGTTATTTTAACGCTGACAAGTGTTAAATTAGCGTTGTCAGCAACATGTTAGTTTTGTGGTTTTTGATCTAGTTATGCAGGCGTTCTTAGCATTGTACAAATGGATACATAGTTTCTTATGGATTCTTGGAGCATTATTGGATCATGTTTTAGTTTATGGATGATGGTCGGAATATTCATATTCCTATCTTGACATAAATTATTAATATATGCATTTTATTTGGCAACTTATGTATCATAGTTTAAGGGGAGGTGTTTAGGAACCCTTTACGACTTTTTGGGTATTCATATAATACTCTTCTCACAATTCTAGATTGTGTCCACTGGTGAGTATGAATTAGTTACTAACTCATGAGGCACTGTAGCATGCAAAGTTGATATACTATGCACGCTGCTAAGACTTTTTGGCCTAGAATTGGATGTGGTATGTTGGGAGACTTGGGTATGATTTTTATTGGGCTTACCTGGGAAGTTACAAAGGATTTTATGAGATAACTTCACTGTTAAGAACTTTGGTTAGCAAGGGACACTAGAGGACTGTTATGTCTATCTTGCTTAAGCAAGTGTGCATGATTGGACAGTGCTTGCCACCCTATAGTAATTTTCAGTTTATAGGCTATCTTCACTAGGATAAATCACTTTGTTAAGGTCCTTTTTCATTTTTTATTATTTTTATTTTTGGACGTTGACAGATTTATTTCCAAACGTTGTTAGGACGAATTTAGGCGTTGACATGGCTTTTTCCAACCTTGACAAGAATATAGCCGTTGGGCGTTGATGGGTTATTTTTGACCATTGACACTCATTGGGTCCTACCCAGTTGTTATTTTTGACGAAAATTGGGGCCGTAATTTTGGGAGTTGGTAACTTTTAATTAATGCACAAGATAAGTTATTTTCTTTTCAAGATTTTCATCATTATATTTTGAAAATAACTGCCTAATTTTTTACCAATCACATGTGCCTACCTCTCCTATATATTTGGTTCCTTCTTTTTAAACAGGATAATTTCATATTCTTGTCTAACAAAATTTTCTCCTATATTCATCCTTCATAACCTTTCATACAGCTTTCTACATCAATGGCGCCTAGGTTTAAATCGAGTGACTTGGTATTGGGATTCAGAAGTCAGCATAACATGGTTGCCTATTTGGAGGCTGATGATGCTCTGTTTCCTCAATATACTCATATGGTGGCGTATTTGAATGCATCCCCACTACGGTATGCACTTTCTCATGCTCCTCTTATCCCTGTCACTCATATTAAATAATTTTTGAACACTGTTAGTTCCTCAACGCTTAATAATGTGACTACATTAACTGCTATTGTCCATGGGCGTCCATGGGTGGTTACTGAAGCCTTGGTTCGCCAGGCTTTTCATCTTAATGATGTAGATGGTATAACCACTCTACCCATTGGTGAGATAGAACATGGACTTCAAGCTTTGGGTTATCCTTTCCCTGAAGATGGTACTTTAAATAAATATAATAAACATGAATTCCCCCCAGCTTGGAAGTACTTAATACATGTCATCCTTCAATGTTTAATTCACAAATGTACTGCACATAATGAAATTAACAGATCTATTGGTAGTACCATTGTGTGTATTGCTACAGGGCAAAGATATAATTTTTCTAAAAGGATTTTTGAAGGCATGGGTAAAAACAAGGGTAGCAAGATGACTCTGGCTTACCCAAGATTTTTACAAATGATTTTTGATGAACAAAGATATTGTACCAGGGATCATGATGATTTTTATGCGATCCCTGTGCAAAAGAAAGCTATTTTTAGTAAGATGAATTCACCCCTTCACAGAGACTCACCTCTTACTCAAGCCATCCTTGCTGTTATTGCAGCAGCACAACCTCAACCTGATCCACAACCACAACTTGACCCATTACCTGAACCATCACCTTCACCTCAACATATGGAACTTGACCAAGATCTCTTCGACGCTGACACATTAAATGTTGGCGTTGATACGCCTAATCCAAATGTTGACACCCTGTTACAACACACCCAAACACCCCTTAACCTTCAAACTACAACCCAATCCACATCATCCTCTTCACCCACATACTTTAGGATGGAAAAACGCCAAAGGACCATTGGAGTGTTCTCCTCTTGTGGTACTATCCATGTTGCAGAGAGAACCACCACCACAAGTGTGGTTGGTGCCATGGGTGAGGCTAGGACTATTGGGACTCCCTTAGATGCAGGCCAAGACAGTCCTAACATCATTAAGACCTCATCCATGTCCCATGACTCTATTTTAGGAGGTCAAATCCCCACTCTAGAGGAGGGCAGATTGGAACCATATACAATGTTGGAATTGATGGCTGTCTACATTAACTTGCAAAAGCAAAATGCAGACCTTGTACATACTGTGTCTAACCAAGGCCTTGAACTCAAGCAATTGAGGGAGAGGATTGTTGTTTTGGAAGCTGTTGAAACTAGGAGAAGGCATACAAGAGTCCTTTCATCAGGGGAGGATTCTTACAAAGGGGAGGAAGCTGCTACAGAGCCAAATAATTTGAGTGATAAAGGCTCACATAAAGCTGCTACAGAGCCAATTGATTTGAGTGGCAAAGGCTCACATGATGGAGAATCTTTGGGTGTGGCTGAAGCTCTTACAAATTTGAAGAGGCAATCAGGTTTTGATGTTTCATTGGTTACCCCTAAAAATTTGGATTTATCTTTTACTAAGAAGATGGATCAGTTCACAAGAAGTGTTGACAAGAGTAAGGTGAGCGTTGACAAGCAGATTTTGGACGCTGATAAGCCAATCGCTGACAAAAGTAAGTTGAGCGTTGACACATAGATTTTTGAGGTTGATTGACCTGCAGGTATGGTTGATGTATTCCAGTCATCAGCTATCGTCAAGGAAGTGTCTTCACAGGTACCATCATCATCTTTACCCATCATTGATATATTAGATAGGGGTAAAGGAATTATGGTAGAAACATAGGTTCCCAAGGATGCAGCTCAAGTAAAATTCGATTCAATATTGGTTGCACAAATTATGGAACAAGAAAAGAAGAAGGTTTTTGAGTCACCATTTGTGGTTACTTATGAGGAACAAGAAGGAAGTAATGATGAGAGCACAAATTCAAGTGTTATGATTATTAAAGAACCAGAAAGACTTGAATATGGTGATGTGTTGGCAAGGGAAAAACTTGCAGAGTTGAAGATGAAGGTAGATTATGATATGCCAGAAGTTGCCCAAATGTACTTTGCATGGAAGAATAAGATCATGGAGAATCCAGATATGTCTATCAGATCAGATTTGGGGATTGGAGATTCTTCTTAAGATTCAAAGGGATTGTCAGGTAATCCTAAAGTATAAGGCCAAAAAAGTTTTCTCATAATCTAAGAGAGAAAGAAGGGAGCTTTATTATATGTTGCTTAGAGGTCATCAAGGAGGTTGGACTTTTCAGAAGTTGTAGGAATTGTCTTTAATGAATTAGAATATAAGGCTTATCCTATTTGAGCAAGAGTGAAAGAGATGAACACTATCAAACTTCTTTCAGATGAAAGAAAAAAAGAACTTGCAGAGGAGATGGAGATCCAAAGGGCTATGATTGTACCAAGAGCATTGAAGAAGGGAGTTTCACTTGAGTTTCCATCAAATTTGGATAGAGTGAATCCCAGTGAAGCTGTTATTAGAAAGAGTATTAAGCTCTCACCCATGGAAGCTTCACATATGGTAAAAGTATTACCTCATGATTCCAGAAACCCTATCATTAGTTATGAAGAAGATGCAAGTGGATTTTTGATGATTGGCAGATATGGGGAAGAGGTACATACTTTTACTACTCTTATGTCTTTGTTTGCATGTTTGGATAGGGAAGACTTGGCAGACCTTTGGAGGTTACTGCAGGCCAAGTATGAGACTGAAGCACCTACTTCAGTCAATGGAATAAAGCTTTGGTCAACATTAAGGAGAATGTGTGCACCAGATGAAGAAGATCCAGGTTGGAAGGATATTGAGGATGATATCAGTGGACTTCAATGACGTCTATATTCAGCAGCTGGTGTGTATCATTTGAATTCTACAAAGTTTTCTGAGTATCTTCTTGTGGATGCTGAATATCCTATGTCCAAAGAAGTTTTGAAGAAAATGATGACAACACAGCTGGAGATAGACTACTCAAGTGATGTGGCCAAAGATTTGATTAGATATATTTATTTCCAGTTTGATAAGGTTTGTAAGAATCCTCCTAGTTCTTAGTTTTTATTCAGAAACTTGATTACTAGAGTAGATATCAAGTTTAGGGGAGGATTGTTGGGAATAAAATGTAGCCAATACACTTGGACACTGACAAGAGCAATCTGGACGTTGATAAGAAGAAATCAAGCGTTTACAGGACAAGCGTTGACAAGAAGAAGTCAAGCGTTGATAAGAAGAAGTCAAGCACTGATAGAAGACTTAGTCTACACGTTAATGTTTCTAGTATGTTTCTAGTAAAGATATGTTCTACAATGTATTCCTTATGTTTATCTTTACCTAAAATAGCTGATACGTAGACTCTTGTACAAGGCTCCTTAATCTATAAAAAAGAGGCCTTTAGGTTATAAGTATATATACATTTAACACTTTCATTGTACGCATGTTCGATTTATCAATCAAAGTGAAAGTTTGGTTTATCTTGTTTGTGTGTTCTTGTTTAAGTATTAATTCCGCATAATACTTGAATTGTTACATATACAACAAAGTTTCTCAACGTGTTTAACTTGATTTAATCTCGTTTGCACAAGCTTATTCGATCTAAGTTTGGGATCAACATATATCGTTCCATGATCGGCTCCCTCATGTACTTAACAGCAAGCAGACCAGATATATCACATGCTACGTGTTATTGTGCACGATATCAAGCACGACCCACTGAAAAGCACCTCAAGGAGGTTAAACGGATCTTTCGGTACCTTAAGAATGCCATTCACATGGGACTCTGGTATCCGTGGGAAACCGGTTTTTTTCTAACGACCTATTAAGATTCTCATCATGTAGGGTGTCTTGATACACGAAAAAGTAGATCTGGCGATGCACAATTTATAGGTCAAGATAAGCTTGTGGGATGGTCTTCTAAGAAGCAGGATTGCACATCACTGTCATCAGCCGAAGCAGAGTATGTGTCTCTATCTATGTGTTGTGCTCAAGGTCTTTGGATGAGAACACAAATCACGGATTATGGATTCCACTTTGATAAAGTACCTATGTACTGTGACTCAAAGTCCGCCATAGCCATCTCCTACAATCCGACACATCATCTCCGCACGAAGCACATTGATGTCAGATATCACTTCATTAAGGAACAAGTTGAAAGGGGTATCGTTATACTTTGTTGGAACTGATTACCAATTAGCTGACTTGTTTACAAAAGCTCTTTCGAAAGAGAGGTTTACGTATCTAGTTAGGCAAATTGGTATGAGATGTTTGACTCCAGCAGAACTGGAGATTCTGGCAAAGAAGCCTGCTTGATTCATCTATCAAACATTTACATCTATATATTATTAAAAAGCAAAACACAAAATTAAAAATCTTTCAAAATCCAAAAATATTCGTCTCGACATGTCTTTCAGAATCGATAATATGGACGTGCCTAGAAATGTCGTTCAATAACGACACGGGTGTGTACATAAAGCTCGAATGAAAGTTGTAAATATTTTTTTCAAAACATGTAATTTATATTTTTTAAAGGAAAATGTCTATTTTGGACAATTTTTCCAACAACGAGTAGAGCAATCTATCTTGGGATGAGCTTGTCACAAGACATTCAACATTTTGAGCTCAACACAATGGCTTGTAATCACTTTCAGATTGCAACTTGGATCTATATTCATGGGGGAGTGTACGCTTTAGTGCCCTTACTCTTAGCAAAAGAAGAGAAATCTTCTTACACTTGAGTGGATTTGTCAAGACATTCAAAGTCTATGCACTCAAGTTTATGCTTTAGAAAAACTTTTTCGCCAAAAAGAAATAGAGTTTTTCAAAAAGCGTTGAACACAATTTTTTCAAGAATTTCTCAATGATTATTCAAAATCTTTCAAAAATTGTGTGTTCAACAACTCATATCCTCAAAAAGTGAAATGTGGATCACATCCTCACAATGACAATTCAATTGGATCAATTTTTGAGGGGGAGCGTTCCAAATTCATGCTAAGTTTGACACAATTTTTCTCCCGAAAAGATTCAAGACTATTTTTCAAAATATATTTTAATCAAATTTGGTATCTCTAATATCAAACGATTTTATATGTTAGAGATAGGTGGAGAAAATGTGTTTAAAATGTGATCTAAAGAATCAAGCACTTATGGTTACGATCCAATACCCACAAAATCTTTAATTCACGACGTTATTGCTGTCAAAAGGGTGGTTAGATTTAAGTCCTATGATCCAACCAGAACCCGAGGGATCTTCCTAGGGACAATCCAACAGATTATTATAAGTCCTTAGGAAAGATGGAGAAGAATGTGAACGAAGCTGAATGCCGACTAAGTACGGATGCTAGCACTGGAACAATCACAACAAGGTGCTAGTAATGATGTCTTGGTAAGCATTGAAGGGGTTGAAGAATGAAATAGAAATGTAAGGATAAAGAGTATAAAGAAATTAGCCCTCCATACAACTTAGGCAGAAACCGGGTCAACACATCATGAAGACAACGCATCATGGACCCAGTGATGTAATGCACAACCCCTCCCCAACTGACTCAAGCTTCTCTCAAAAGAAGTTGTTTTATTGTCACTGAGATCAACACGACTTCTATTCACTTTCTCACTACGAGATAGTTGATATTGAACAGGTGGCATCTGGTCCAGCCTCCGACCACTAAAAGTGCACAAATCGAGTCTAGAGCCAATAGATCAATCAAATCTCGTTAGGACACACGGATGAAGAAAAAGAGAGTCCTACGCTATATCCTTGCGATATTGTTAGAACACTCAGAGTGATACTGCCTAGTATTCACAGTGATGAGTGGAAATCCTTCCAGTGTTAACATCAAACAGCACTACGGTAGGTCATATGTAAGATTATTTATGAATTGAACATGTGTAAAACTGAAAAGCTACAGTGGTTTGATTCAGAAATAATTCAAACTCGTTTCAGGTTTCTACGCAATATCTTTATGGTCTTGCCAAAACATTCTGAGTGATATTCATTAATATTCACAGTAATGAATGGAAATCCTTCTAGCGTCAACATCAAACAGCGCTACGGTTGGTAACTTGCAAGATTCTTATGAATCAAGATTGTGTCAACTGGAAAGCAACAATGGTAAGATTCTTAATGAATCAAACTTGTTCCAGGAATTTGAATTGACGACTTTAATCAAGCGGATATTTATCCAATTGATTCACTCTTTATGTTCGCAGTCTTGCTTTGAGACGGTCGAGTAAAGTGAACGGCTAGTACAGTCACGAAACCCTGTCAAGGAGGTTCTTATATGAATTTACCTATCACATGTACGATATTTAATATCGTGTAACGGTCTTCACCGACCGGAGGTAAAACGCTACCCATTTAGGATGAATGTCAAAGCATTCAGTCCGTGCCTAAGTTTTTTCTCGAGAAGGTGGCGTTACGGTGTACTCAGCAAAGTTAAAGATTTAAAACCACATACTCATGCTCAAAGTCATTCAACAATCAAGAAAGCTAAAGACTTCCGCAACTTTGATGATCAAAATCTTCCTTATCAATTAATGTAGAGGAATGACCTCTCTTCAAAGGAGATTGGTAGCAAGCTTTCAAGATAGTGAAATGTATAAGCATGTGGATAAATACACAAGATCGCAAGATGGCAAAGACAAGAAAAGGATATTTTGAAGATCTCAAGTTTAAAGACAAAGTCGAAAGACAACGACAAAGGCTCAAAAATCACATCATTAAGGAACAAGACTACTATTACACGTTTAAGACTCATCTATGACGAAATACGTAATCTCCATTG
The DNA here is from genome assembly GCA_025667525.1 of Glebionis coronaria. Lineage (NCBI taxonomy): Eukaryota > Viridiplantae > Streptophyta > Magnoliopsida > Asterales > Asteraceae > Glebionis > Glebionis coronaria. The sequence goes on from CM046877.1 coordinate 366,527,953, forward strand.
ATCTCTAAGTATCTAAGAGTAATGACCTTACATTGGGGGAGATTGTTAGCCTCAAAATATTGAGCAAACAAGAATGTTCGGTCATAGGTTTTCATTGTAATATTTATTAGAACGTTGTAATAGTTAGTTAAAATAGTCGTGACATTACGGGCTTGATGGTTAGCTTAAAAGGCCTTTTTCAAGGTACTAAGCATTTATTCAAGCCCGACCCAAAACAAAGATAGTCCATTAGAAAGCCCGCATGTGGGTGGACTATATAAGTACCCTCCTAGCATGTTAGGAGGGTAGGAAAGTAATCATTTTTCTCTAATCTAATTTCTCCTAGTTAATCACCTCTCTCTCTACTTTCTCTATCTACTTTCTCTCTCTAGAAATCTTCTTTCTTTTCATCTATTTTCCATTAATTAACCATGGTGAAGTGAATTAAAAATGGGAACAAAAGATGGTGTTTTAAATATAGGTGTCATTGAGTTTGTATTTGTGTTTGGAGTCAGAAATGATTGTAATGGAGTCTTGTGTGTGTTGGAATTTGGTTGAGTTCGAGTCGAGTGTTTGATTTTCTTTTATGTGAGTCTGTGTCTGGTTTTCTAGTAGTGGGTTCGAGTCGCTCTGTGGTGTGGAGTCTAGGTTTGGTCTTGTTAGTCGTGAGTCTTGGCTCGAGTCTTGTTTGGTTTGTCAGTCGAGAATGTTTTGTTTTTTAGTATCCATGGGAATAATATGAATGTTCTATCGCAATATCAAACCATCGGAATGTCACAAACCATCGAAATGTGAAAACCATCCGAATGTCAAAACCATTGGAATATTGAAACCATCGGAATGTATAATTGTCGGAATATAATCTGTCGGAATCTGAGCTGTCAGAATGAATAACTGTCGGAATATAAGTATCTGAATATCTATCTGAATAAGTGTCAGAATATGTAATAGTTGGAATAAGTATCTGAATATCTATCGGAAAAAGTGTCGGAATAGTAAAACCCTTTTCCGACAGATGATAAAAACAATGAGACAGATGGAGACAGGTGTACTTCCAAAACAATGAGACAGATAGAGATAAAAAATGATAAAAACTGTTATTCAAAACTTGTTATTCAAAAAGTGACAAAACCATCTTAATAACAAAAACTGTTATTCAAAACAGTTATTACAAAAAGAGAATATTAAAAATAAAAAAAAATTAAGACCAATCGTAATAACAAAAAAAATCAAGATTCGAGCTAGATAAAATCAAAACCCACGAAAAACAATCAAAACAAACACAAGAACAACCAATCAACCATTGCTCTTGATACCATTTGTAGGTCCACGTTTTCTTAGGATTTTACAAGTGTTGTAATGATCTAAAGAGAGGGAGAGGGATGAAGAACTAGAGAGGGAACGTTAGAGAGAGAAATGAGAGAATGAGAGAAAGAAAGAATGATTAAGTGAAATGAGAACCAACAATTACACTTCCTAACATGCTAGGAAGGGTATATATAGCCCACCCTAGATGTGGGCTTTATGGGTTAGACTTACATAACTAGATCACGAGCCCAATCTACGAATATATCATTGGAGTGACCGATCCTTTCTAAATACGTAAAAACGTATTTCCAACAATCTTCTTCTTGATTTGACTTGATTCAAGATGCTTCATTTTATACCACGACTTTCTTCACTTGTCCTTTTCCTCATTTTGGGACTTCGATTATGCAACGATCCGCCTCCTTTTTAGACTTGGATTCATAAATTCGTCCTCATGCCTTGTAAGGGCCTTTTTGGATTTATAGACTTTTCTGCAACCTTATGGAGTATTTGCTTTTCGTCGTGTTTCTTCATCCTTCATTTTGGATATAGATTTTTGAACTTCACATCTTTTTGGATTTAGCAACAAAAGTAATCCTCATGCCTTGTTAGGGCCTTTTTGGATTCGCCGATCTTTGCATCCCGTTTTGATAAGTTACGTTTTGAAAATGTACTTTATGTAATCATAATTAACTTTTAAACGATCTTGTTCTAGAAGCTAAATACCGTATAAACCGTATGACCTTATTTATTGCAATTTACTTATCTTAATGCATTGATCTTTTGGGAGAAAAAACCACCATTAAAAACACATGAGTTTTTGAAAGAACACATTCACGTTCTACGTTTAGCATGATCACTTGTCTAACTCTATCACTTCTCTTTCTTCACTATTTAAAGACCTCTAATTAAAGAGACCCATGAATACTTAGCCATGCAAGTCATAATTAGGCTAAATTTGGATTATCTTCATTAAAACTATATTAAATTGAAGTTTTGGGCTTTCAAGTCACCTATAGGAGCTCGCAATCTCTTAGACTTTTTCAAGGTTTAGAGAATGCGTTTTAAAGTTCCCTTGATAAGTGACTTTCTAGGATCAAATATAGGAACTTGTGAAAAGTTTTTGTTCTTAATCCTTTTCAAGTTAAGACTTTCACGTTTTAAATTTCCCTATATAAAACTCTAGCAAAACTTGATTTAAGCGGGTTAAGGGATGTTAAGGGCTTCAAATGCCTATCAAGTCAAAAATTAACTCTTATTCTACCCAACAGAAAGCCTATATTCGTGTCAAGACACTTATTATTAAAACGAAATATTTAAATTTTACCCTATTTTACGCTAATTATTTAAGAAAAAGCGAAGTACGTTATGACACAAACAAAAGAAAAGTATATCGATAGATACCCCCCCATACTTAAACCGAACATTTTCCTTAATGTTTCCAAGTCTAGGGGCAAATACCCTCATACTTAGATTCGAACAGTCAAATACAAGAATCAAAGCATGGAAAGTGTATGATGTAAATTTTAAAAGCCTTTTATTAGTTATGCTAATGAAAATAAGCGTTAGGAAAAGGATATAATCATTGGATAAAGAAATACAAGATCGAAGCTCGAGTGATATGTGTTGAGAACGAACATGAGAGTCTTTGAGATCTAGAAAATCACATCACAAAAAAACGAAACACGAGATATGATGAAGCACGGGCCTCCTCACGTTACACTATTAGAAAAGAAAAATATGTACATGGATAAGCATGGGAGCTCCCCCACGAGGCACCTCGTTTTTTTAACGAGTCATGAGCTCGACTCGATCCCTGTATTGATTCCTCAATGGGGGAGGTTTGAAGGTCGGGTCCTACCGTTGAAGGTATTTCCTCACCAAAATAATGCTTAACACGATGACCATTTACCTTAAAAATAGGGCCGTTTTCTTGAGCTAGCTCAACAGTCCCATAAGGGTAAACTTGGGTGATGGTAAATGGTCCGGACCAATGAGATTTTAATTTGCCTGAAAAAATCTTAAGTCGAGAATTATTGATAGGTGTGTAAACACCCATCCTTTTACCACTTATTTCTTACTAAAACAAGACCAAAACACGTATTTAATATCATTTGTTTGGAATTATACGTGGTTTTTGTGTTTATTGTTTTTTTCAGAGTCAACCGGATGAATATTGAAGAAAACATTTGATAAAAGAAAATGTTATTCAAAGACATCAAGACTTACTTTTGGGATGACCCGTATCTATTCAAACAATGTGTTGATTTGATTATTCGCCGAGGTGTTGATGGACCGACAGCTTTAGACATTCTCGAAGCTTGCCACAAAGGACCCACCGGTGGTCACTTTGGTCCCAACTACACCGCCGAAAAAGTGTTTGACTCGGGATTTTATTGGCCCACCATTTATCGTGATGCTCACAAGATGGTTAAACATTGTGATGCTTGCCAAAAACAAGGCAAGATCACACATAAAGATGAGATGCCTCAAAATTTCATACAAGAATGTGAAATCTTTGATGCTTGGGGTATCGACTTTATGGGGCCATTCCCTTCATCTAAAGGATACAAATACATCCTTGTAGCCCTTGACTACGTTTCTAAATGAGTTGAAGCCAAAGCTTTACCCACTAATGACGCAAGGGTGGTTTGTAACTTTTTGAAGTCGCTATTCGCTAGATTCGGTGTGCCTCGTGCCATTATTAGTTATCGTGGGACTCATTTTTGCAATGACCAATTTGCAAGAGTCATGGCTAAGTATGGTGTAAATCATCGTCTTTCCACCGCATACCACCCACAAACTAATGGCCAGGCTGAAATCTCTAACCGAGGATTAAAGCGAATTCTTGAACGAACCGTGGGAGAGCATCGTGCCTCATGGGCCGATAAACTTGATGATGCTTTGTGGGCTTTTCGTACCGCATACAAGACTCCGATTGGTTGTACACTATATCGTCTCGTATACGGAAAGGCGTGCCACCTCCCCATTGAGTTGGAGCACAACGCTTACTGGGCCTTGAAGTGGGCTAACTTCGATATCAACAAAGCCGGTGACCTACGAAAGATCAAACTCAATGAGTTAAATGAACTCCGGAATGAGGCTTATGAAAATTCTTTGATCTATAAGGAAAGGACTAAGCTCATTCACGACTCTAAGATTAAAAACCGAGAGTTCCAAGTTGGAGACAAAGTTTTGCTCTTTAACTCTCGGTTGAAAATCTTTTCGGGCAAGCTGAAATCTCGTTGGTCCGGCCCATTCACCATTGCCCAAATTTTTCCATATGGTACTCTCGAGCTCGCTCAACCTAATGGACCTAATTTTAAGGTGAATGGCCAACGAGTGAAGTTGTACTTTGGTGAGGACATCTCTCATGAGATGATTCCATCCCTCACCATGTTTCCCATTAACTAATTTTGGGTCGAGTCAGGCTCGTGACTCGGTTATCAAAAACAAGCACTCCTCGGGAGGCAACCCGAGTATCTATCCTTTTCCGTTTTAACCTCCTAAATGTAGGGGGACCTCTATAGGTTGTTTGTGTTTGTGTGATGATGTGATTACAGGGATGAATGCACTTTTGGAACCTTTAAAGAACCGTGCTCCCGTGTTATCCAAAATCCGGGTCTATCTCTCAACTATCGTGATTCAATTTTCTTCCTACTCACATTTGAAATTGATCACGTTAGTTGTCTCTTCCTTAGCTTGATTTAACCAACGTGCACAATTTCATAAGTGTAGGGAGACTTTTCCCACATGCTTAAACATTGAGGACAATGTTTATCTTAAGTGTAGGGGGACTTCTATCGAAGTTTTAAGTGGACTTTTCCATGAAAATGCATTCATTTAACCGGAAAATCATCTTTTTTAACATTTTTCAAATTTTTTATTAACTTTGGCCATTTAGTCGTAATTTTTTAAAAATTTTATCGTTGCTTTCATATGTATATATCTCACAATAAAGTCAAAAATATTAATAAAGTGGTGTAGCTAGTTTTGAAGTCTTTGACATATTAGGCCCGTTGCGATTATTTTGACTCAACCCGAATAGACTTATCCAAGTTTATTCTAGCTAGTATCCTTAACCATGTAGACCTTAATTGGTTTATTAGGCTAAGCATCCACGAGTCTCATTACTTGAGATTTTAAATTGTGCAGAACAAGAAATGATAGAGTCAATTATAAGTCGGTATTCTTGCACAAGCTCGCTTGGTGTAATTATTTGCCTATTCTCCCATCACTTGCTAATAATCTATCTGCAATAAGTAAGGTCGTACGATTTGAAAAGTTACTTAGCTTCTAGCCCAAGATCGTTTAAAAGTTGCTCGGTAATGATAAGAGTTCATAGCAAAGTCATAACTTATGAAGCGGGGCGCGAAGATTGGCGAGTCCGAAAAGGCCCTTACAAGGCATGAGGATTCAATCTTATTGCTAAAGATCCAAGGTGATGTGAAAAGCATTATTCCCAAAATCAATATGAAGGATCAAGACTCACGACGAAAAGCAATCAACTCCCATAAAGATCATGGAGAAGTCTATCCGAAAAGACCCTAACAAGGTATGAGGATAAATAGATCCAAGTCCGAAAAGGAGGCGGATCGTTGTATCTCAAAATCCCAATTAGCGATTGAAGAAATAATCATGAAGTCGTGGTCAACAAAGTTGGAGTATCCCTCAAAAGTCTCCAAGTGAAGAAACTCTATTAACGAAGAGAAGACCATTATCTCAAGAACGTCTCTCAAGATATGAAGTATGAAGTACATGCCAAATATCGGCCCGAGAAAGGTCTCAAATCGTGAACCGAGTTATGCCAAGATATGAACTTTTTGATATCCCGAGAAGCAGTTTTAAGAGATTTTGTCCTTTAGCTAACTATTGATCAAATCGTCCTACTTTGCTTTCAGCCTAAATAAACTATCGCAATAAGTCCAAAAATGCATCTTCATGATCATTCTAAGACAAAAATAAAATATAAGAGATACACCTAGGAATAACGGAGTTTAAGCATACAATTAAGCCATGTGTGTAAGTGTTTGATTTGCTAACTTATAATAACAATGATCTCGTTTTTAAGCTTAGTTTGGGGAACGTGAAACTTGAGGGTGATAAATCTTCGCAGCACCTAAGCCCTAATGTAAGTCCTTGATTTCTTTGCAAGTTATTTCCATGTAGCTATTTTCAAGTGAAAATGGTTTTCTATCCTTTTACTTTAAAGTTTTAATTTCTCTTAGTACTTTAATTTTTGTTTAGTAGTATTTTAATAAGGCCAAGGTTGATTGATTATGAGAAAAGTGTAAAGACTGCTTTATCACTAAGCATTGCATGAGGGCATGACAATGGTTAAGTGTAGGGGATTTGATAGGTGTGTAAACACCCATCCTTTTACCACTTATTTCTTACTAAAACAAGACCAAAACACGTATTTAATATCATTTGTTTGGAATTATGCGAGGTTTTTGTGTTTATTGTGTTTTCAGAGTCAACCGGATGAATATTAAAGAAAACATGGGATTGCACGGGTTTTATCGAGGAAAAAGACTCAAGACGAAGTCTATTGTCCAAGAGATGCAAAAGATTTGAAGTCAATGGGCCTATTTGAAGATTTATCGAAGAAAAGGACCAGAGATGGAAGATTTAAACATGTCGAAAGAACTCAAGTCTATTAAACGAAGAAATTAAAAGATGAGTTGAATTTAATCGTCGACAAATCCCGAATCAAAATCGAAAACGTCAACTTTACTGAAAAGAGGAGAAGACGAAAAGAGAGAAGAAAGCCCACTCACCAACCAACCACTAAGGCCTATATAAAGAATTCCCCTTCACACATTTGGACAAGTTTTTCTTTCCCTTTTTTCTTTCTTTTCTTCCGTAGAAAGCCAACACCATTAAGGTGTTGGTGATTTTTCATTCTTGTTAAATCTTTAATTTTGTAAGTGTTTAATCTTTCCTTTTGTTTACTTTACATTAATCAATCAATATAATCTTTCCATTTCATCTTGTTCATCTTGTTCTTTGATTCAAAGTTTTAAAGTTCTTATTTAGTAGATTTTGATCTTCAAAAGTAAGTGGTTTTTGTGTTTTTAATGTTTTGATATGTTGTCTATGGTTAGTGATTAGTTTTGTTTAAGTTTTAGTTAAAAACTTGGTTGATTTTGGCTTAAAAACGTTTCCCCTGTTTTCTTTCTGTTACTGTTCTTCATTTCCCCAGAAATTCCGAATCAAGCACTGTTCGTATTTTATTCCGTATCAAATTGGTTCATCCGGAATATTTTATATATTCCGGATCAGTTCCCTTCATTCGGAATATTTATTATTCCGAGTCAAGCTCCTTCATCCGGAATATCCATTATTCCGGATCAACGTCCTTCATCCGGAATATTTCATTTATTCCGGATCAGAGCTCTTCGTTCAGAATATTCAAACATTCCGGATCAACTCCTTCGTTCGGAATACTCCTATATTCCGGATCAGTCACTTTTTGTTAAACATTCCAAATCAACTCCTTCATCCGGAATATCCATTATTCCAGATCAACTCATTATTCTGGATCAATCCTTTATTCCATATGAGTATTTTATTCCGAATGAACTAGTTATTCCGCATGAAGCAATTATTCCGCATGAGCAAGATATTCCGAATGAAGCATTTTGTCTGATTTATTCCGGATCAAGCATACATTCAGAATGAAGCATTTTTTAGGGTATTTACAAGTTACTGTTTTAGCTTAATTTTTATTCAAGTTTATTTTTACTAATTAATTGCTTCTAGTTTACTTTCATTACTTCACACATTTACCCTTCTGGTAGTATAGAAAACCAAACCCCCTTTTTGTCACCAAGAACAACTATTCCACTTTGAGCTGTGATCAATTCGAGAAGATTCCGAGAGAACTAATCTGAACCCAATGAAAACCAGTGTATCAATTATAAAGAAGAACCCGATCACCGATATTAAAAACTCGATTTTTTATTTTCGAATCATGAATTTTCTTAGTCTTCTCTTTAATTTTTTCGTAAGCAATATCACGTAATTCATTAAGTTCATTCATTTGAATTTTTTGGTGATCACCCGCGGTATTTAGGTCAAAATTACAATGTTTAAGGGCCCAATATGCTTTACGTTCTATTTCAACCGGTAAATGACAAGCTTTTCCGTAAACCAACTTACAAGGAGTACAACCTATTGGAGTTTTGTAAGCGGTACGAAAAGCCCAAAGTGCATCATCTAATTTATCGGACCATGAAGCGCGGTATCCCTCAATCGACCTTTCCAAAATACGTTGATGAGACTGCTTTTATACATAGTCTCATCGTCCAAAACGGGCTTTAAATGCATTAAATATCATCAAAAATGCCAAATATATGCTTGTGTTTGTTACTTGTGTATTTTAGGTACGGATATTGAGAAAATGACAAAAGATCACAAAGAACAAGCAAAAACGAACACGGGAAACGAAGCCGCACAATGAACCAAGCGCTAGTGTTGATTTTCCAAGAATAACCCTTGAAGATTTGAAGATTGTACAAGAAGGGTCCTCCAATATTGAAGAATTGACATTTTAAACCCTTGTTTATTCATAATTACAAGTTTCGTCCTTAAAGTTTGTCAAAATTACAAAAGGGGCCCTCCACTTTGAAGAATTGGAAATAATGGTCCCTCAAAAATGAAGACTTGTCAATACTAGTCCTCCAAGAAGTCAACAATACAAGGCAAGACCATAATCTTTGAAGAAAATGCCAAAACAGCCCTTCAAGAATCAAGAATTGGCAAGAAATACCCCTGAAAATACTTTGGAAAAGTATTTGGGGCAAAATTGTGAAAGGAGAAACTTGTATAACAAAGGATTTCAGTTTTATTCATATTAAAGCTAAAATGAAAGAAAGAAGGAAGAAGGAGGGTAATTGTTGCCAAGACATAATAGATACCTAGACCTGTGACAAGCTGCCACGTGCCCCACTCACCAAATTCAACCAATCACATTTCTCTATCCCACCACGTTACTAATCCACTCTAACCGGTTTTAACTAATTACATTAGTTAGTTTAAAATGTGGCGGTTAACAAGTTTTCAAACATAAAACAAGATCAAACCTCACTATTATATGATGAACACAAAATTGGGCATTCTTGTTTAAGCAAGAATTAAACTCCCATAACCTCCAGATTAATAATTAATGGTGCCATAATCAAAACCCAACTCACATTTACCTTGCCACATCACCCTAAAGTTCACATGCTCTATCCCTTTCTACACGTTTGAGGAAGAAGACAAACATGCCAAAGGAATCCAACGCCCCACATACAAGCTTACTTTTTAAGCTTCTTATGGACCATTTGATCAAATTGCAACAGCTAACATGTCCACAAACAGCCAAAGAAACCTCACATGATTCTAAGGTTTCAAAAATCTGCAAAGGCAATATTGGAACTTCACAGCATTAGGGTTTACTTTTTTATGTTTTCTAGATAGACATTGTAGCCTATAAAAGGCATAGGACCTCATACATTGAGGCTTGTTCTTGGTTTTTCCTTGTTCACTTTTCTGTAAATCCTACTTTCAGTTTTATGAAATAGAGTTTGAATTTGTGAAGAAATCCAAGTGCCAATCTTATTATAATCTTGTTTATGTTTAATGTTTATGAATCTTGAATCCTAAAACCTGTTTTTAAAGTTTGTGCAAGAAATTGCATATTTTTCCAAAATCTTGATATTTTGCTAAGTCTTTGGTACACCTTTGGAAATTTTGGGCTACAAGTTGATCATAGAACCCTGATAAAGAGTTATCAAGGTGTTGTGAGGCTTGTGGTTTAGGGATTATCAAAGAGTGGGTACAAAGGTTGCATCAATCAAGCTTTGTCACTTTTCTGATTTTCATATTTTTGTTCTAACCTTGTTGAATCTTAGCTGCTTTGTTGTGGAAGCTTGTGCCTCGTTTTGCTAGGCACATCAGCTCAAAAATTCGTGCGTGTGGATGTACATTCATGAGGTTTGAGTTCTTGAACCCAAAAATCTTTCAAAATACTTGAATTTTGTGATTTTGAGTTATGCTATTGTTCTTGTTATTTTTGTGGCTTAATCTTGCTTGATACTGCATAATATATCTGTTATTGTGTTTGATTGGGCTTGGGTAACATTGAATCACACTTAAACTTGTTTAAATCTTTGATTGAAAAAGATAAGGGGTGTTTGGGTTAACCTGTTTAAGTGATAAGGGGTGTTTGGGTTAACCTGTTTAAGTGCACAAGTTGTTTTTGAGTTATTGGAAGGTGTTGTTTAATGTTTGTATCTGCTTAATACTTGGTTGTGTGCTCGTATCGACAAGTTTTTAGCTTTAAAACATCAAATCCAAGATGGTGCTATAACTCACTTGATTTTGCTATTTTTGACTTAAGATTTTGGAAACACCTAGAGTGTATGCATGTTTAGGGCTAACAAGTGTTAAATCAAAGTTTGTGTATCCTTTTAACAAGATTTGAGTGTTTTAAATTCTAATTGTGGTCAAGTACATCAGCAAAGTATCAAAACTGCATGTTCTTGTTCATCATTAACTTTAATCTGCTTGAATCTTGATCTAAACTTTGAATCAATGCACGAAACCTGTTTATATTTGTTCATTTGAATTAATTATAGCTTGTGTATGCATTTGGTGAAGTTTGGCTGGCTTATTCTTGCTAAAAGTGCTTATTGAGTGATAACTGCTTAATGTTCATGTCTAATGCATATCTAGTGATGTTTTGATTAAACTGTATTGATTGGCTGATTGAATTTGTGTTTTTGTTGTTGATATTGACTCCTTGTGATTAACTGATCACTTGGGTGCCTTTGCTTAACCTGAATCCACAAAAAAGTCACAAAAGACAAAAAGTCAAAAAGGTCAAGCAGTGGAAACTTTTCCCACTACTGAACCTCCAAAACTAGCCCCTGCTAGTGTTAAATATCAAACAGCTTATTCATAAGCCATTTTGGCTTATCTAGACGTGCAACAACTTATTTTTTGTGATAGATCTCCCTTATTTGACCCATTTATTTGATCTGGAGCTTATTAGGGTTTGACTTTGACTTTTGACTAGAAAACTCATCAAGATGACTTTTACATAAGTGCTTAATTGCTTATTCTGGCTTATTGCTTGTGCTTATTGGAAAACTTTTTGATTATTTTGCTCAGTTAAGTCATTTAAAACCTTTTGAAACTTGAATCAGCACTTGAGGTGGTCTAGAACTCAAAAACGACTATTTTTAGTTTTGTGAAGAGAGTCTTGGCTTATTTCAGGCTTATTTCTTGTGCTTTTTTAAAATTTTCTTTTTATAGATTTCTTTGGTAACTCAAAAGAAGCCTGTTTGTCAAATTTTAGCTTATGACATCAGCTTATAGCTTAATGGGCCAAAAGCCCATTAAGAATAAGCTGCTTTGAAATAAGCTAGCTTAAACACATTTTCAGCTTTTGGGCCTTTAGATTTTTGTTCTTAAAATCAAATTTTAAGTCAGACTGGAAGTTTTGGGCTTATTTGGTTGACTTTTTCTTATTGGGCCAAATTCTAAGCCCATTAAGGGAATGTTTTGTCATTTAGCTCATTTTAAGGCCTAACAGGGGTATTTTGGTAATTTCAAGTCCATTTCTATTTTTTAGGTTAAATTAAACTAGTTTGCAACTTTTTAAAATTTTTTATAAATTTTGGATTTTTATTAATATTTTATTATTATTTTATTATTAAAAATTAAATTTAGATTTTTACAAGTTTTTCATTTTTCTTAGTTCAAATACATTAAGTTAGAAATTTTACAATTTCTAGAATAATTTTATTGTCATTAGATTAATTTTTAGAATTATTTTAAGTTTTAATAGTTTTTAATTGTTTTTTAATAGTTTTTATTAATTTTAAATTTTCAAAAATAGTTTTAAATTTAGTTAAGTCATTTTAGAGGTTTACAAGTTAAAAAATCACATTTTGGGCTTTTTGTTAACTAAATTGATTTTTTGGGCTTTTATTAGCATTAAAAAAATAATATTTAATGAAATAAAAGGTTTGAGTGATATTTGATTTATTATAAACTCTAATTACATTTTTAAGGATTTATTGCAATTTTCTAGGAATTTTTAGGGTAATTTTTAATTTTGGGAGATTTACATGTATATCCTTCTTAAAATTGGATATTACATAAATATCCTTTGCATTTACATATATATCCTTGTGACTTTTTTAATTACATCAATGTCCTTCTCAAACCATTGTAATTACATTAATATCATTCTTAAACTTTTAAATTCCCACATATATTCCAAAAATCAATTAAATCATAATTATATTGATCTTAAGTTTTCAAACTATTATTATCTATTATTTTATTATTTAAATTGATTATAATTATATTTTCTACGTATACTTATTGGTTTCGAGTGATAAAAGAACACACAAATGTAATTACAAAAGTTTGGATATAAATACGATACATATTTATTTTTCCATATATACTTTTTAACATCGAGTGATGAAATAACATGTTGATTTTTGGATATACATAAAAAGATAATTTGGTAAATACGTTTATGTAGTAACAAAATGTAGCGAAGGATATTAATGTAATTAAAAAAGTTTGGGAAGGATATTAACGTAATTAAAAAAGTGAGAAGGATATTGACGTAATATTCATTTTTTAGAAGGATATATATGTAAATGCCCCTTTAATTTTGGTCACTTTTTACGGTTTTACGTGCACGACTTATCGTCTTAGTTTAATTCATAATCGTAACTGTCATTCTCTTCTAATATCTTTTCTATTTTTCTTTTCTCATAAATCATAATCACATCATTAATCAATTCTTAACACAATACACTAGCCTCCTTGAGAACGATCCCTACTTTAGGGTCATTTACTTGTGGTTTTCCTAATCACTTGTGTACTTACCCTAATTACGTTCTTTTTCATAAAAGATGTATTACTACTACATCATTTTGGCGCCGTTGCCGGGGAGGCGTGTTGTGTTTTGATTTGAACAATTGTTTATTTTATACTAACCATAATATCTATTTGTATTAGTAGCACTCTACTAATACGTATTATCGGTTTTCGTTTTTTGTGTGAATACTATTACTATATTGTATACGTAGAACAATAAATTCACAAGTACTCCAAAAGTGTGAAAACACAACCTTGATTGGGAGGTCATTACTCAATCATTGTACTCGAATCTCAAACAAGAAAGAAAAGGCAAAATAGATAAATACTTTCGTGAAGCTTAATTTTGAAAAAAACAAACTATAAGGTGGGTATAAGGCGGGTATTATAAAATATACCCTAAGGAAAAAGGCTCTTATGTGCTTCGCGCCGCCTCTTTTCCCCGCTTGCTTGTGCGTGTTTAGATAAAAAGGGCTAATCAAGGGTTTGCCAACCAAAGTATTATCTAAGTATATATTTTCTTGGTTTCATTTGATTAAACCCTCTTAAACGTTTTGGTGTTCCACCAACGTTCTAAAGTCATTGAAGGCGTTCACTTCACGTGATCGTTTTCATTCCTTGAAGCTTCTTTAATCAAGAGATTTGATTAAGAAGGAGATTTGTACATTTTTGTCTATGTAATACAATCACAAAATCAAAACAAGTAAAAACAATCAAAAACCACAAAAAATTGGAAAAATTAAAAAAACCAAAAAGAATCTTCTTTTCTCATCCCCACGTTGTACGTGACGTTTATGCTTACTCGTAATCAAGCAAGACGTGCACGTAAACAAAACAACCGAAAGGAGTCCGAACGTATCGTAGAAGAAGAAACAACCATGGCGAATCGAACTATGATGGAGTTACTTCAAGCACCCACCGAGGATTAAGGAGAGGCTATTGTTAGGCCCGCCATCCTTGCGGAGAATTTTGAAGTGAAAACGGGTTTGTTGTCGATGATCCAAAACAACAAATTCCCTGGTGATGAAAAGGACAACCCGCACAACCATATTCGCCAATTCAATCGTCTTACCGCCAATTGCAAATTTAAGGATGTTGCTAATGATTCGATTAAGATGATGCTTTTTCCGTATTCCTTAGCGGGGCCCGCTAAAATTTGGTTAGAGAAAGAGCCACCCAATTCTATATTGACGTGGAAGGATCTCGTTTCTAAGTTTGTGAACCAATTTTTTCCGCCCTCTTAGACTACGCATTTGAAAAACGAGATTTCAAAATTTTCACAAGAATTTAATGAGTTTTTCAACAGCTTGGAATAGGTTTAAGGAAATGTTACATGAATGTCTTCATCACGGTTTTTCCGACATGCATCAAATTGACACGTCTTACAATGGTTTAAATGATCATGAAAGGGATTATCTAAATGCCGCCGCGGGTAGTAATATTTTGTGTAAAATGGCTGAGGAAGCGTTGTTGATAATTGAGAATAGATCTAAGGTGTATAGTCCTCGTAACACATCGAGTGTTCGTAAGGCTTCGTCTTCGGCTTCACCTTCTTTGTCCAATACCATCGATGCTTGCCAAATTGAGGCGAACTTGGAAAACAAAATCTTTGATAAGCTTAAAGGACTTTTAATTGAATTCAAAGTTGGTGAACAAAGTGCTCCCGCTACGGCTAAAGTGGTTGAGGTTTCATGTATGTATTGTGGTGGAGGTCATTATTTCTCCGAGTGCATTACCAACGATGGTAACACTTCGAGTGCCTACGTGGCCACGGTAACTTACAACCAAAACGGTCAAGCTACCCGCTCTAATCAATTGACTCCATCGGGTTTTGCTCCCAAACAAAATGCTAAGAACAACTATCAAAACAATCAAGTTGGTTTCAAAAACAATTACAAAGGAAACAACTATGGGAATCAAGGGGCTAATAACAATCAAGTTTCAAACAAAAATCAAAACAATGATTTTCAAAACAACAACAAGTGTTTGCAAACTTTGAAAGATCTTCCAAATGAATTTATGGAATACGTAAATGGAAATGATGCTAGGTTTGATAGTATTCAAAGAGATATCATTAGCCTAAGATCCGAGTTTAAGAATGACTTGAAAAAGGAGTTGAAAAACGAGTTAGCAAATGAGCTTAAAATCCATACAAACAAAATGAAGGGAAACATAACTAGGTTACAACAAAACCAACAAAAAAATGGAACAAGGGCAACATGAAATAAAACAAGAGATGATTAAGGCCGAGAAGTGGCAATCTATGTTTGAGGATAAAAATTCATCCATGTTTGAGGCTATAATGTGCAAACCGTCTTCGAGTAGTCTTCCTAGCAATACCATATTGAACCCTAAGGGAGAGATGAAAGTGATTACCACATGAAGTGGTAAGACACTTAAGGAACCGACTCCTCAACCAATTGCTCCTACGGAGGAAGCAATTGAGGAAGAACCCGAGGTGGTGGCCGAAAAGGAGCATGTCCCAATCCCACGAAGTACCGCTCATGCCACACCTACGGTTGACCCATTACCACATTTGGAACCCGATATTCCAAAGGCTATGCCTATGCCTCAACCCACACCACCTTTGCCCTATCCATCGAGACTTAGAAAGGAGACACGTCAAGAGCGCGATAATTACCAATTTGATCTTTTTATGAAAATGTTTCGTGACGTTCATTTTAATGGTAGTTTTTCCGATGCTTTGGTCATGATGCCTCGATTTGCCGCTAACTTTAAGAGTATGTTGAACAACAAGGAGAAGTTGCAACAATTTTCTAGTTGTTCATCGTTTTATCTTATCCGCATACCTCAAAAAGTCAGTGATCTCGATAAATTCTTGATTCCATGTGCAATCCAAGATATGGAAGAATGTTATGCCTTGGCCGATCTTGGTTCTAGTATTAACTTGATGCCACTTGCAATCTTCAAGTCGCTCAATCTTCCGAATCTCACTCCTTCACTAATGTCTATCGAGTTGGCCGATCATTCCATGATTCCCGCATGTGGATTGGCGGAAGACGTTTTTTTGAAAGTGTGAAAGTTCTATTATCCGGTAGACTTTATCGTTGTCGATATTCCCACGGATCCTCAAGTTCCTCTTATTTTAGGTCGTTGGCTTTAATTGATGTGCATGCTAGAAAGATCACCTTATGTTTCAACGACGAGGAACTTGTGATAAATGCAACTCAAAATTCTCCAATTTCTCATGTTTATTCCGTTGCTTCCATAAACCTCGTTTATATGATCGACGTTGTTTGCGAGGAATTTTTACAAGAAGTTCTAGGTTTTGGTGATGATGAAAATAGTGGCAATCCCACTATGTTAGATCCCATTCTTGATAACTCGACAGCAACCTTCACTCCATTTTAAGGTGGTGGTTTTACGTTGGAAGAATTCGATGTTCCACGTACTTGTAATGAAGACCTCGACAATGAGGAGGACTTCTCGATTATCAAGGATTTTCTTAACGATTTCCCATTTCCTCCACCCGCGGAGGTTATGAGTATCGAGCCCAAATCTTCAATTGAGGAACCACCTATCCTCGAGTTGAAAGATTTACCTCCTCATCTTGAATATGTATTTTTGGAGGAGGACGACAAGTTGCCGGTTATTGTTGCGAAAGATCTTTCGAATGATGAAAAAACCGCACTTGTCGATGTCCTAAAGGATCACAAAGGGGCAATTGCATGGAAGTTATCCGACATTAAGGGGATCGATCCCAAATTTTTTACCCACAAAATCTTAATGGAAGAAGATTACAAACCCGCAATCCAATGTCAAAGGAGGGTGGACCCCAAAATTCACGACGTCATCAAAAAGGAAGTCCTAAAACTCCTTGACGCGGGAATGATTTACCCTATTTTCGATAGCCTTTCGGTGAGTCCTATTCATTGTGTCCATAAGAAGGGAGGAATGACCGTTATGCCAAACGATGCCAACGAGTTAATTCTAACTCGACTCGTGACCGGTTAGACGGTGTGTATCGACTATCTAAAGTTGAATGAGCCACTCATAAAGACCATTTTCCCTTGCCCTTCATGGACCAAATGTTGGAGCGTCTTGCGGGAAACCATTTCTATTGCTTTTTAGATGGTTTTTCTGGTTACTTCCAAATCCCCTTCGATCCTCGTGATCAAGAAAAAACTACGTTTACGTGTCCATATGGAACGTTTGCTTATCATAGAATGCCATTCGGACTTTGCAATGCACCGGGAACCTTTCAAAGGTGCATGATGGCTATTTTTCATGATATGATCAAGAAGACGATGGAAGTCTTCATGGATGTCATTTCCATGTTTGGTAGTTCGTTCACTTCGTGTTTGTCGAATCTTGAGAGAATGTTGAAGCGTTGTGAGGAAACCAACCTTGTGCTTAATTGGGAAAAATGTCATTTTATGGTTAAAAGTGGAATCGTCTTAGGGCACAAGGTTTCGAAAGCGGGGATTGAGGTAGATCAAGCTAAGGTAAACGTCATCGCCAAATTACCTCATCCCAAAACCGTTAAGGGAGTTAGGAGTTTCCTAGGCCACGCGGGATTTTATCATCGATTCATCAAGGATTTTTCAAAGACTTCTCGACCTATTACACATCTCCTCGAAAAAGATACACATTTTGTCTTTAACGAAGATTGTGTACGAGTCTTTGAAATCCTTAAGAGGAAACTTACCGAAGCTCCCATTCTTGTTGTTCCCAATTGGAACCTCCCTTTTGAGCTCATGTGTGATGCTAGAGACTACGCTATTGGGGCCTTATTGGGGCAACGTCATGAAAAACACTTCTTGCCTATTCACTATGCTAGCAAGACGATGACCGAGGCTCAACTAAAATACACCACAACGGAGAAGGAATTCCTTGCCGTGGTGTATGCATTTGAGAAATTCTGACCTTATCTCGTCTTGACTAAAAGCATAGTGTATACGGATCATTTTCTATCAAGTATCTTATGGCTAAACAATATGCAAAGACGAGATTACTTCGTTGGATTCTCCTCCTACAAGAATTTGATCACAAAGTCCTTGACAAAAAAGGAGCCGAGAATCTAGCGGCCGATCATCTTTCTCGTTTGGAAGATCCTCACCAAAGTGTTTACGAGCCAAAGGAAATCACCGAAACCTTTCCTCTCGAGACACTTGGTGTAGTATATTCTAAGCTTGATTCATCTACCCCATGGTTTGCGGACATCGCAAATTACCATGCGGGGAACTTCATCATCAAGGGTATGACGACTCAACAAAAACGAAAATTCTTTCGTGACGTCAAGATCTATTTTTGGAACGACCCTTACATATTTCCAACTTGTGCGGATCAAATCATTAGACGTTGTGTCTTTGGAACCTAAGATTCTAACATCCTTAGAGCTTGTCACGAGGGACCCACGGGTGGTCACCACGGTGCTAATCTCACGGCTAAGAAGGTCTTTGACTCTGGTTTCTTTTGGCCTACTATTTACCGAGATGCACATGCACTTGTGAAGTCGTGTGACTCATGCCAATGACAAGGAAAAGCCTCACAAAACGATGAAATGCCACAAAATATCATCCAAGTGTGTGAGATCTTTGACGTTTGGGGCATTGACTTTATGGGGCCGTTCCCATCATCTCGTGTAAATAAGTACATCCTTATCGCCGTTGACTACCTATCTAAGTGGGTGGAATCTAAGGCTTTGCCTACGAACGATGCTCGTGTGGTAGTCAAGTTTTTGAAAAGCTTGGTTTCTCGGTTTGGAACCCCTCGTGCGATCATAAGCGATCGTGGAACCTATTTTTGTAACGACCAATTCGAAAGGTACATAAGGAAATATGGGGTTACACATCGGCTTTCTACGGCTTATCACCCACAAATGAGTGGGAAAGTCGAGGTTTCAAACCAAGCGTTGAAAAGGATCTTGGAGATATCTATTGGAGAAAACCGACAATCTTGGTCGGATAAGTTGGACGATGCTTTATGGGCCTTTCGGACCGCTCATAAGACGCCCATCGGATGCACTCCTTCTAAGCTTATGTATGGGAATAATTGTCACTTGCCAATTGAACTCGAACACAAAGCTTATTGGGCCCTTAAGCATTGTAATGATGATATGGAGACCGCTGGAAAACACCGGAAAATGAAATTAAATGAATTGGATGAATTGAGAGACATTGCTTATGAAAATTCATTGATTTACAAAGAAAAAACTAAAAAGTTTCATGACTCAAAAATTAAAAACCGGGTTTTTGACATTGGAGATCCAAGTATTGCTTTTTAAATCTCGTTTGAAAATATTTTCCGGCAAGTTGAAATCCCGATGGTCCGGTCTATTCACCGTGACTCAAGTTTTTCCTTATGGGACCATCGAGCTAGCTCAAAATGATGGCCCTAATTTCAAGGTGAATGGACATAGGTTGAAGCACTACTTTGGCGGGGAAGTTCCATCCTTGAACTACCTCGACCAAATCACCTTCCCCAATGATAATTAGTATTGAGGGAACCGAGTCGAGCTCATGACTCAGTAATAAAAAACGAGGTGCCTCGTGGGGGAGTCCCATGTTTATCCTATGTATATATTATCGCTTTCTAATGTAGTAACGTGAGGGGATTTGTTCCCTTCCAACCTTTGTTACGTGGTTGTTTGTGATATGTGGTTTTTAGATGATCATGATCTTCACGATTGGAGCCTCTCGTGTTCGTTTTATGGGAGCACTCGATCGTTTGCTTTGAGGAATTTCTCAATATCCATGATGTATCCTTTTATGTTCTAACCTTAGGTTTATAGCACACTTCATAAACGGCTTTAAATTTAACGGTTACACCCTTTCCATGCTAGATTAAGCATTAAATACGTCTCTAGTATGGGGGTTTTCCAACCCTTAGACTCGAAACATTGAGGATAATGTTTAACTTTAGTATGGGGGTGAATAGATACTTGCCTTGCCAAATCTTCACGCTTTCCAAAGTTTATCTTTTTGTTTATTGTTTTGTTGCAAAATAAGGCTAAAAATGGCCAAATTTTAAAAATTTTCTCATGTTTTGTAAGTGTTTGAAGACACGAATGTAAGTTTTCCGACGACGAGAATAAGAGAAATTTTTTACTCGACCGTGCGTGTTGAGAACTTATCCTCGATTCCTTAACTTTATATTAGGCTAAGTCTCTTAAATGAGGACGAGAAATGATAGAGTTAATTATAAGTTACTATGCTAAACGTATAGTACTCGTATTCTTTCAAAAACTCATGTGTTCTCGTTGTTTGCTTATTCTCCCTTCGCTTGTAAATATTTTTTTCTTAATAAATATTGACTTAGCGGTTTAGTCTTGATTGTTGGTTTCTAGTCTTTTCTAGTAGCTTCCATGTATTAAAATTGGGAAGACATTAAGGTATCGCCAGCATCACGGTTTTGAAGTATTGGCAACCCGAATAATCGAAAGCTTCACCCAATAATAAGATTTCAAGTGCTCACCTAAATCAAGCAAACAATTTGAAGCTCACAAGGCCGAAAAATCTATGCGAAATTGAAAGTGAATCAAGTCTTAATCTTTGAAGCTTTAACGATCCAAAATTCGCTTTTAGCGTGAGGATATACGTCTTTGGCCATAATAAACACCTCATGGCGAGGTTATATAAAAGGCAAGGCAAGACCGAAGTCATAATAATAGCTTCATGGCGAAGTTGAATAAAAGATGGAGGTAAACCTATGATAATAAGGCAAATCCAGTAGGGGGCGTATAAAAGTCTTGGTAATAAGTCTCATGTTCAAAACCGTTGTAAAATCGTATTTATCGATCCTTCTTGTTTACTTAATTTTTTGACATCGTTGTCTATTAAGAGGGGTTATTAATTAGATGGTCTTGGTTACACCGTTATGACTCTATTTTTAGACCTAAATCTCTATCATCGCATAAGTCAAAAATGTATCCTCGTGGAACATTCAAGACAAAATAAAATATATGAGATACAACTTAGGAAAATAGGAGGATAAGTACGCGATTATGGCATATGAGTAGTGTTAACATTACTAACTTATAATGACAATGATCTCGTTGCACGCTTAGCATGGAATTCGGGTGAAAATTGAGGACGATGAAATTATTTCTAACGAAGCATTCACGTGTTCTTATTCTATGAACCTAAACGTCCCATTTTGCGATGAAAATCATACATTATATTTAAAATGCAAGTAGAAGTAATAGTAGTAGTGTAGCTAGTTTATCATTCAATAAAAGTGAATAAAAATGAATTTTGGAGGTGCTACAAAACTTTATTCTAGCATTGCGTGAGGGCACGACAATGGTTTAATATGGGGGAGTGATGAGACTGCTTTTATACATAGTCTCATCGTCTAAAACGGGCTATAAATGCATTAAATATCATCAAAAATGCCAAATATATGCTTGTGTTTGTTACTTGTGTATTTTAGGTACAGATATTGAGAAAATGACAAAAGATCACAAAGAACAAGCAAAAACGAACACGGGAAACGAAGCCGCACAATGAACCAAGCCCTAGTGTTGATTTTCCAAGAATAACCCTTGAAGATTTGAAGATTATACAAGAAGGGTCCTCCAATATTGAAGAATTGACACTTTAAACCCTTGTTTATTCATAATTACAAGTTTGGTCCTTAAAGTTTGTCAAAATTACAAAAGGGGCCCTCCACTTTGAAGAATTGGCAAGAATGGTCCCTCAAAAATGAATACTTGTCAATATTAGTCCTCCATGAAGTCAACAATACAAGTCAAGACCATAATCTTTGAAGAAAATGCCAAAACAGCCATTCAAGAATCAAGAATTGGCAAGAAATACCCCTGAAAATACTTTGGAAAGTATTTGGGGCAAAAGTGTGAAAAGTGAAACTTGTATAACAAAGGATTTCAGTTTTATTCATATTAAAGATGAAATGAAAGAAAGAAGGAAGAAGGAGGGTAATTGTTGCCAAGACATAACAGATACCTAGACTTGTGACAAGCTGCCACGTGCCCCACTCACCAAATTCAACCAATCATATTTCTCTATCCCACCACATCACTAATCTACTCTAACCAGTTTTAACTAATTACTTTAATTAGTTTAAAATGTGGCGGTTAACAAGTTTTCAAACATAAAACAAGATCAAACCTCACTATTACATGATGAACACAAAATCGGGCATTCTTGTTTAAGCAACAATTAAACTCCCATAACCTCCAAATTAATAATTAATGGTGCCATAATCAAAACCCAACTCACATTTACCTTGCCACATCACCCTAAAGTTCACAGGCTTTATCCCTTGCTACACGTTTGAGGAAGAAGACAAACATGCCAAAGAAATCCAACGCCACAAATACGAGCTTACTTTCTAAGCTTCTTATGGACCATTTGATCAAATTGCAACAACTCACATGTCCACGAACAGCCACAGAAACCTCACATGATTGCAAGGTTTCAAAAATCTGCAAGGGCAATATTGGGACTTCACAACATTAGGGTTTACGTTATTTATGTTTCTAGATAGTCATTGTAGCCTATAAAAGACATAGGACCTCATACATTGAGGCTTGCTCTTGGTTTTTGTCACACCCCACCATGGATGAATATAGGGCGCGACGTATGGATATTATCACAACATGGCGTGTCTATAGAGATAACTAAATGAAAAAAGAAATGTCATAAATGGCGACACAAATGTCATGACAATATCTCAACATGCAGGAGTCTAGGTAAATAGGTAACAGTACTAGCATTTACCCGAGATAAACAAATAACACAAACATATTGCCAACATGCATCACTTATCAAAAAAACATAAAGGTAAACTAAGAAGGAAACGAGGATATCCTTCTATATGCATTCCTACGCTCTCCAAATCGTAGCTACATAAGTTCTCACGCTTAACCACGTTATCACCTGAAAGAGACACTAAAACACGTCAACATAAAGTTGGTGAGAGTCATAGGTTTAGACTCTAACGCTAAATCAGTTACACGCTGTGAATAACAAACACCAATACAATAACATATGGACAATGTGCTACAAGTATGCATTAACAACTAAAAATTCAAGATCAAACATTTCAAACCAAATCCAAGGCCCTCAGCCTTACCAAACATCATGGTACCATAGATGATCACACTATGTACCTATCCCAAGGCCACTACCTTGTCATTAACCATTGGTCCCATAGACGATCACGCTATGTACCTATCCCAAGGCCACTACCTTGTCATTAACCATTGGGCCCATAGGCCATACACCTATGTACCTTTCCAATCCAGATCATACACAAACAAGATTCACATAGCAGTTAATCACATAATGTACACACAAGTCCATCTCAACCTTAAAAACATTCACAGCATCAATTTATAAACAACTCCACACAGTATCTCTTCCATCCCATCTGGAAGTCAAAATCAAAAGTAAACATGGGACTATGAAACTCACCTGATAGCTTCTTCACAAGTCCTCGCACTAGCAATGAGCTAACAAATCAAAAACACACAATCAATACCCGAACCAATCACCAAGATGGCTCATCAACCTATGATGGACATCTAGCCTATTCCCATATAATTACCTCATTGTTAAGTTCTAATCACCCCATTACCCTTCCTTAACAAGTCCCTAACTTGGTTAAGTTTAATAGCTATCCCGTTCATAATTTTACACAAAATAGTCCCAGTTTTAGGTCTCAAAACTTTAAGTCAAACGTCCACTTAAATATACCCATGGTTTCTGTAAAAGGAATATTCACACTTTTATACATGTTAGTTAAAACCACCCACTTGCCTAACCTTAAAGCTACTGTTAAGGCCCCGATATATGTGTATATATTGCCACCTATCCAGAATTCACTGATTTTAAACATATGAAAAGTTCATTACCATTAGAGGGTTTTACCCTAAACCACAATCTTATCCCAAGTGTAGATACTCACTAAAATATATAAACCATCTCTCATGTTCGTGAGAAGATCCCAATGCAACCCTAAGTACCCCAAACAACCCAAAACTTAAAAAGAAAACAGGCTGAATTCAAAACTGTTTTGACCTCCGACTGTTGTAACCTGTTTTTGACCCACTTCCCGACTTCCAATTTAGTTCTAGTTTCTTGAATTGGAAAGCCACTTCGAATACCTTTTCAGGGCTAGTTTGATCGCATCTTGAATGTTCCTAGAACTCCAGATATGATCAAAACAATTGACTCAAAATTCTGCCCAGTTTTTAAAAACGGGTTTTAACAAAATCAACCTCATTAATTAACCCTAGTCCTTCTAATTACAAGCCCTAATTTATTTAATCATTAAAATATGATTAATATACTGTTTTTAATTAAACCCTAATCTAATCCATCATATGATCATAGAAACATTAAAAACATTTAATATGAAAAGGGTTAAGAAGGTTTTACCTTTGAATTAATAGAAGATGAAGAAAACCTAATTTTTGAAGAACCCTAATTGGCCACCATTGATGAATTTCGGATAGGAGATGTTATGGAGGTTAAAAACCTGATTATTATTGTTATGAGTTGGGTTTGGTTAAGTTCTAAAGGCCCCCTAATCCCATTACAAGTCCATTGGGCCTGTTTTGGGCTTTTCCCTTCTTTCTTTCTTCTTTGGTGCGTCTAAACCGACCCAAACACCCCTAAATTCGTTTTTTTTATTATTTAATATTATGTTATTAATATTATTTTAATTTTCCTTAATTTAGTTCAGCTCCTAAAGCTTCCAAAACCACAAAACCGTAAAACTAGTCAAATTTACGCGTTTTACCGTAAAAGACGTAAAATATACACTTTTAAAAAAAATCTCAAATTTTGCAATAAACTTTATAACTAACTCCTAAATGACTTAAAACCATCCCGAAAAATATTCATATGGCTAATTACCTCATCCGCGACCTCTAAATGCTAAACCGTAAATCATAAAAATACGATTTTCTATAATACATATATGTATACTTAGAACCACCAAATAACACCATCTCACTTCATAGTCACTACCATGTGAACTCATGAACATGAAATCATCACACATCGTTTCATTCACAAGGTACCCCGTACCGGAAACGATATCCAAACCACAATCTATACACACCAATAAGCACATAAACACGTAAAGACACGCAACTAGCACAAAATAAAACTAAGTGACGAACCTCAAAACCAGGGTTGTCACATCACTCCCTCCTAATAGAAATCTCGTCCCGAGATTTACTCCTTAGGATCAAACACACAGACCACAAATCACACGAGGATACTTGTTCTAAAAGAACTCCTCTCATTTCCACGTGAACTTTAGTTCAAGTTTCAAAATACCACATATACAAACAAAAAACAATTAAACTCATTGCCAAACTCTTGACCTCACAGTCAATAAATCTCCTAGATGACTCTTTGATAAAACAAAGACTCTCATTAACACAAGTCCCGAATAACCGTACATGCAAAATGCATTCTCAAATAACCTTTACCAATCTCAATACATGAAATGTATCATTTATACAACTCATTTCCCCCTGGAAATTCTATGCTCATAAGCTAATGGTCCGATCTTTCTAAAGATCATAAATGGACCTATAAAACTCTACATCAACTCTTCCATTTTACCAAAACATACCACCCGTTACTATGGGTGAAACTCCCTACATAACTTTGTCACTAACTCTAGTGGTTTCCTCCTTTTCTAAATAGCATCCCTTGTTGCTCTCATCCTTTCCACAACCATCATTACCACATTAGTAGCCTCTTTTACCAATTCTAGTCCACAATAGGGACAACTCACCCTATCCTTTCATATAGCGCCTCAGATGGCATTTATCGACTTCTAGTATGATAACTATCATTATATGAAAACTCAGCCATCGCTAACGAGTTTACTAACTACCTCTAAACCAATCAGTATAGGTCAGTGCCATTTCCTTTTCCACAATACGACAGTATTAGCCTGCTTGTGCTTTATTCTACTCATTAAGCTCTACCAAAGTTTTACCTTCGGTTCCTATCTCGACCTATTTCATTCATGCTTCGCTTCTATACACACTTCCTTCTTCTTCTTCAACTCCTACCATACATCACGATGTGATGCTTCCCATCGTTTCTTCCCTTGCCATAATCCTTCATAAGGCATTCCATACATATTAGGCTAACTTTTACGCAAAATCCTCTATTCCATCACATCCGTACGCAATCCTTCCAACTTCTCAACTACGTGACTTTTCATTCCGCTTGAAATATGAGATGAATTAGTTAGTCTATCGTCTATCACCCAACTCTCGTCGTACTTATTCCTCCACCGCATTATGTATCCCTTTCACCAACTTCATCCTTACATCTCCCTTTCTAAGCTACTCCTATCTATGTAGGAAATATAGTCTACGTCCCTTTTCTCCATATGATTATCCAAGCCACGCAACTTACAGGTTGACGTGTTCTCCGCTTTAGACAACTCAACTCGTGCAATCTACACCCTTCATCCAAATCACCCTAATACGTCATCCATATTGTTCCAGTTCGTCTCTGCTTTACTTTATTCTTCTTATTCCATGTCTCATAAACCATACTTGCCTTTCCTAGATGGTACTTGGCCTTGAAATTTTCTTTCATCACTTAACTCCACCCATCACCTTTGCCAAAAGTTCAATCAAGATGATTGAATATGTGTTGGAGATGTTCATGATCCGTATAGATCATTCTCCACGTATCGTATACCAAATGCCTCTAGCATTCTAGGCAGATATAACAATCCAGCCCCACTAACTAAGTCCATCTAGTTCTTCCAAATCTTCAGTTCCTGCAACGTATACGCGATCGCCTTTCTTTGTCGTCCTCGTACGCGTCCAAATCCTTGCTCCACGTATCGTCATGCTTTGCGAATTCATCCGGTCCTTCCGATAATGCCAAGATCGGCTCATTATCCAATCCACCTCTTCAGCCTCCAAAACGCTTCCTCATCCTTCTTCACTTCGCCCCTTGCTGGTTCCATGATACGCCATCATCTCTAACTACTCATCATGGTAAACTTAATACTAAAAACTCACACTCGAAAATCTCACGTATAACTCCACTCCAAAACCAACGCATAATTCGCCTCACTCTCCTTCTCAGATTTGAGTAGTTCAAGATGTCGTCGACGCTCCCGATGACAACTCGTTTATACACGTTCATGCACACTTGGTTCATTGACACCATGAAAATCGCTAGTGCTTTGTTGAAGCCAAATACATAACCGTAAACCCAAAGCGTTCATACAACATCCTTAGCGGTTTCAACTATGTCCTCCTTGCACCCTCTCTTAGCGGCAATACGAATAAATTCCTACCTCGTTCTACTTGCAAAATTATACACAAATCTTAAAAGACCGGTACTTCCTCTCATCAGACCACTCAACCTCTTTCCACATCCAATCTACTACTAAGCAACTCAACTTTTATCTGGCATTCCTTGCAATATCTAACAGCTCTTGTTTTTAAATCACTCCATCAACGATTTGCCTTAGAAGGGCACTAACTACAACTCCTCTCACTTCTCCTACTTGCTCTATTTATGGTTCTACCTCACAGTAATAGGCAAACCTACTAAATTTCAGGAAATTTTCAGAAAACTTACATGCCCTACAAACAATCATAAATACCTTTGAGGTATTACTTCCCCTTCCAACACTCTCTATGGCGCGTTACTTGTACTAATATCCCACAAATCTCTATTCATCTCCTTGGTACTCCTATGAGACCTCATGACCACACTAGTTCGTCTACGAACTTCTTTCCTCCCCACCAAGGGTATTCCGATCATTCTCTCATGGTCACCTACTTAAGCGTGTAGGCACGACCAAGTCTTTCATACGACTACCTCAACGCTCCCGAACAATACGAAACCAAAACTACATCCTGAATCCAACAGATATGATCAACGAATAAAACCAACGGATAACTAACGACATTTCACGTGCACCAATTAAAACAAGTCAAAAACCACGAGACTCAAAAGAAAACTCAAACCCAGAACATGTATCAATTCAAAATGACCCATGACAACGAAAAATAATCCAAGAAACACCCAATGGCAACCAAACATATTACACCCCGCAACATATTATTTAAACCGTGCAAAAGATCGACCTTTCCAAAAGAATATACTCTTATTTATTATTATTATTATTTTTTACCTCCCCACATCTATGTGACTCAAACCATCTACAAACAACCTTCTAGGCGATCTAAAAACTCAACCCAAGGACTAGGTATCCCGTGCACCCCAAATAAAAATAAACTAATATTCAAAACTCAACCTTGAACCCAACACTTGTACAACAATTCCGACCAGTCCACTGACCTCCCATGACTATACTTTCTGAATATTTGAAAAGTACGTTCCGAGTACATAATTTTGGCTTTCGAATCACTCAAAAAGCTCTAAAAACGAACAAGTTATGACCGAAATAGTTTTATATTAATGAAAGATAAAATTGTATGTGAAATCTTCATAAACTCAATTTAACCTTGAATTAATAATTATAAATGACGTGAATCGGTTAAACCCAATTATATAAACTATGTAAGTAGAAAGAAATTTTTCTTCGCTTTATTTTAAAGAAAGTCTTTTAGAAATAAGTGTTGACTAAAAAGAAATCTTATATTACATCTTGTTTCAAACACGACCCCAACATCTTACCCTTATTTTACCGAATACGACCAACTATCTAACCCTATACTAGATTTCCAAGTCCCCTTTTTCCATGTACCAACCAAAAGAAATGTAAGACTCAACATAAAAGATTTCATTATCTCAAAAGAAATCCCAGGTTATTTCAATAGACTTAAAACCAAGAACATCGTTTTAAAACGTACACGTGAAATACGAAACTCAAAGAATACGCTACAAGACACAGTTCAAAAGATTCAAAACGTCGTTGAAACTCCACCAAACTCCAGCACCATAAAACACGAACAAACACAAGGTACGTTCAAGTTATAATAACTAGTGAACGACCATATACCATAACTTAACACATAGTAGTATATATACATCCGCATATGTATACCTATTGAATCCCCCAAACATACTCGTTATCATACACGTAAGTCAATCAATCGCTTTATACGCTCGTTTTTCCATACGAGTAATCACCATCTCACCGTGCCACAACAAGGCATAAAGCCCACCTCCAAAACCAACCCATATCATGTGACCCCAAAATCACACAACAAAACTATAACCCAAAACATATAACACAAAAAGAACAATAGCCATATCGTAGGTAGCCATTACATAAACTCATATATAATACGTATACCCAAATTTTACATCTCATCATATACAAGCATGTACTAACCCTCTTTCATGCAACCATACTTGGGAACCCATTGAAGTTGTGGTACTTGTATAACTATGTTGGCCACCATACTTATACAATTACCCTTTCCCCAATGCACTCCCTCCTATGATGACACTTATAAGAATCAATACAACATATAACACATAAATCCATCTACTCACATAAGCTCATAACCACATAACCAATAAGATCCAAAACTCCATCTATAAAAATAACATAATAAAACTCTTGGAATACAAAAATCCATAGTCTAGCTAAAACAGCCTAGACTAAATCCAAAACGAGAACATAATCAGTTATAAGTCATATCACCCATAAGAGTGGAAACGGCTTTAAATCCTTCCTACCCATGTACTCCTAGTAACTCGAACCACCACACGATTCTTAGGGAACATGAATTAAACATCAAAATAAAAATACTGTACCTCAGTGATGAGACTGCTTTTATACATAGTCTCATCGTCCTAATCGGCCTTAAAATGCATTAAATATCATTAAAACTGCCAAATATATGCTCGTGTTTGTTGCTTGTGTATTTTAGGTACGGATATTGAGGAAATGGCAAAAAGATCACAAGAATCATTCAAAAACGAACACGGGAAACGAAGTCGCACAATGAACCGGACCCGAATCAAGAATTTCCAAAAATACCTTGAAGTTTGAAGAATTGTCAACATTGGTCCCTCATTTTTGAAGATTTGGCAAAGAAAGACCTTGAAGAAATCATCATTTGGCAAGAAAGGTCCTCCATGTTTGAAGATATTACAAGAATGGCCCTTGAAGATTGCCAAAATTGCACTAATAATCCTTGTTTTAAGTTTGGAAACATGATGTGCCAAAATTGACAAGTTGGCAAAAGTTGTTATAAAGAGATTTGAAGTTGTTGGCTGGTTTTTACAACATGAACAAAACAAGAAAATAGGGGAGCCAAATGGGGCAGACTACCAAACTCTCTCCCTCCACTCACCCTCTCCCACGTGTCCCACTAACAAAAACCAACCAATCCCCACACTCACCCTCTCCACGTCCCCCTACCACCACCAGTTTTATTTAAATAAACCTGGTCAAGCTAAGTCAAACCCAACTTTTCCCACTTAACACAAAATTTAAATACATTTACCCCCAAAACGGATTAAAACCCCCCTAATCACCCCTTAAACCCTAGAAAAAACCCAGGATGAACAAAGATTAAATCAAAGGGGTTTTTGTTCTATATCTCCAGATTGGTAATTCATCTAAGCCTAAACCAAACCCACAACCCAAATCAACCCAAGACACACCCATGTGTCTTGTGGGACCCTCCCCTGCCCCGCCTTTTCACCCAAAACCCCAAAACGACAATCTCAACGACTGGAAATGTTTTCTTGCTCTCCAATGGTCCTCCAACGGCCAAGATCATCACAAGTACACCCAAGACAACTGGCCATCACTTTCCTTCACATGTGAACCAAGGTTGAATGAAAATTCAAAAATCATCCAAGGGCATGTTAGGAAATTCATTGTTAGGGTTTCAGTATTCTAGTAGCTTCCCTTTCATTGTATAAATACTTGTGGCATGTCACAAGTATTCTTGTTCCAGATTTTTACTCAAAAATTGTAATTCCTTTTTAATATAATGAAAGTTGGTATTTTTATAAAAATTGTAATTCCTTTTCTTTGTTAAAAGTTGGTGTTTGATGAGTATTAATCTGAGTTCCAAAATTTTTTGTTGAATTGTTTTTTTGAGTTTTCAAAAGGCAATTTCAAGGTTTCTGAAAAAGGTGATTTTTTGGTAAAATGGTGTTCCAAGATTTGGTTTTCCAGGTTTGTAAGTTGTTTGGTGTAAGTGTTTTGAAAAGAAAAACATTTGAGAAATTATTTGAAAGGATTATGAAGAAGTTTTAAAAACAGATTATTTGTATTTGTGTGCATTGTTCTTAGCAGGAAAGGATTTGGAGATTTTGGCTGATTTTCCAAGGTTCTGCTCAGGCCCCAGCCTGAAAGGAGGTGGCAAAGCAGCCATTGAGGGGCCTGGATGTAGGTCCCTCTAGGTAAACTGGTCTAGAACCCTTATAGTCAAAATTTTATGTGATTTTGCATAAGTTGTGAGAATCTGTTTGTGAGTTTGTGGTATATGCTTGTTTGGGTCCTATATTGATTATTATGCATGATATAGTTGATTAGGATCGGTTTGATGGATTTGTGATTGAATTTGGTGTGCAAATTTCAATTTCAGAACATTAAGGGGTGTTTGGGATAAGGGTTTAGCTAAGATTTGTGACAAGATATTGGGCTTGAAACCTGTTTTAAACACTCATTAGATAGTTTAGGGTAATATTAGTCAAAGGTTTTCAGTTTGGGTAGAGTTTAAGTGAGTTTGCATGTTCTAGTTTTGTAAAAATGGCATGAAAAAAGTCAATCCACCTTTCTGCCAGATTTTGAGCATATTTGACTTAGAGATTTTGAAAATTGTTAGGAGATAGGTTAAAGTAGGGTTTGTGATTGTTTATATGCTACTTGGTGAATTTGTATGCAAGATTTGAGCAAGTGAATTTCATTTTGTGCAAGTAAACAATAGTTACTGTTCATCAGAACACCATAGCATTCATCAACAACATTTGTGTGCTAATTGTGCTTGATTTTGTGAAAGAACTTGTTTTTTTTGTGTTGCTATTGACTTCCCACAACCCAACTGGTTGTGGGAGTGCCCCCATTGCCCAAGAAAACCAAGCCATAAGCTTTCCTAAGCTCAAAAGGTCAACTGACCATATTTTTACACTAGCAGTGGGAAAAAAGTTACCCCTGCTAGTGTATTGGTTAGTACTGCTAAGCAAACAGACAAAACCATGTCACATGTCCCTTTCAGAAAATGGATTTTTTGTCTTTAGTGACTAAATTTAAGAATTAGGACTTGAAACCAGTTTCTAAATTTTTATA
Organism: Glebionis coronaria; assembly: GCA_025667525.1. Lineage (NCBI taxonomy): Eukaryota > Viridiplantae > Streptophyta > Magnoliopsida > Asterales > Asteraceae > Glebionis > Glebionis coronaria. The sequence goes on from CM046877.1 coordinate 366,560,341, forward strand.
ATTTAATTTTTGATTTTTCTGTTTAATTAGATTTTTTATTACTGTTCATTTGCTATTTTTTAGGTTTAATTGCATTTTTAAATACTTTTTATTATTCTGTTTTTGTCTTTTAGTGCAGAAAATTAATATTTTTAGATTTCAAAAATTTTATTAGACTTAGAAAAATAATTTAAGATTTAGTATCAAAATTTTTTACTATTCACTTTTTATTTATTTTTTAGAATTAATTTAGTTTAATTAGGGTTTTATTTATTATCAGTTTTGTCTTTTAGTGAAAAATTTTATATTTTTCAAACTTTTTCATTTTTCTACTGTTCATTAGAGTAATTTAGGATTTTCAAAATTGACAAATTGTTTTTAGCATTATTTTATTATTTTTTATGATTATTTTAGTTTTAAAAATAGTTTTAAGTATTTTAAAAATAGAAAAAAAGTTATTAAAAATTAGGAAAAATACTTTTTAGTCTTTAGATAATATAAGTAAGTTATTTGTTCAATAAAATAATATTTTGGATATTTGGAATAATTATATTTAATTTTAGGGCTTTAATTAGCATTTAAAATTGAATATTTAATTAATAAAAGGTTTTAAAATATTTTTGTTGAATTTTTATTCTTATTTATATTATTTTAGACTTAGTTTAACTTTTAATTAATTTTTAGGTTTAAAATTTTTAATTTGTAGCTTTTTACGGTTTTACGTGAACGACCTTTTCGTCTTAGCTCGATCCGTCTTCGTAACCGTCATTCTCTTCTCGTCCCCTTTTCTATTTTCTTTTTCTCAAAAGTATAATCAAAAATCAAAATCAAATCATTACACAACGCCCTAGCTTCCTCGAGAACGAACTCACTTCATTGGGTCATTTACACACGATTTTCCTAAATCGTCGTGCTTGCTTACCCTATATTTTAGGTGCTTGTTTTTCCTAAAGCAAGTGTCTAATTTACAACTATCACTCAGGTACATAATATAACCCAACAAAAGATAGAACTACCATGTACCAAATTATGTACTATAATGTACAATTTAAGCAAAATACGACAATGACTAGTGTGGACGATTATGGTTCAACCCGCACTAGTCACAACCCAAAAAGAAAGTAACATGTGGCTAAGTATGAACTTACTATGGTTCAATTCATACTAGTCAAAACATCACAATAAATAACATTCAAACACATCAATTATAATAAAATGCACACATACTCCTATGACGCCTATATGCAGGGACCCTTAAGCTATAGACTAGGCTACGCGACTAGGCAACCTAATTCTCTATAACCATTGTCTCTGTTACCATTCTGTCACACCCCACCATGGCGGAATATGGGGCGCGACGTATGGATATCATCACAACATGGCGTGTCTATAGAGATAACTAAATGAAAAAGGAAATGTCATAAATGGCGAAACAAATGTCATGACAATATCTCAACATGCAGGAGTCTAGGTAAATAGGTAACAGTACTACCATTTACCCGAGATAAACAAATAGCACAAACATATCAAACATATAGGTGCCAACATGCTTCACTTATAAAAAAAACATAAAGGTAAACTAAGAAGGAAACGGGGATATCCTTCTATATGCATTCCTACGCTCTCCAAATCCTAGCCACATAAGTTCTCACGCTTAACCACGTTATCACCTGAAAGAGACACTAATACACGTCAACATAAAGTTGGTGAGAGTCATAGGTTTAGACTCTAACGCTAAATCAGTTACAAGCTGTGAATAACAAACACCAATACAATAACATATGGACAATGTGCTACAAGTATGCATTAACAACTAAAAATTAAAGATCAAACATTTCAAACCAAATCCAAGGCCCTCAGCCTTACCAAACATCATGGTACCATAGATGATCACACTATGTACCTATCCCAAGGACACTACCTTGTCATTAACCATTGGTCCCATAGACGATCACGCTATGTACCTATCCCAAGGCCACTACCTTGTCATTAACCATTGGTCCCATAGTCGCCCATACACCTATGTACCTTTCCAATCCAGATCATACACAAACAAGATTCACATAGCAGTTAATCACATAATGTACACACAAGTCCATCTCAACCTTAAAAACATTCACAACATCAGTTTATAAACAACTCAACACAGTGTCTCTTCCATCCCATCTGGAAGTCAAAATTAAAAGTAAACATGGGACTATGAAACTCACCTGATAGCTTCTTCACAAGTCCTCGCACTAGCAACGAGCTAACAAATCAAAAGCACACAATCAATACCCGAACCAATCACCAAGATGGCTCATCAACCTATGATGGACATCTAGCCTATTCCCATATAATTACCTCATTGTTAAGTTCTAATCACCCCATTACCCTTCCTTAACAAGTCCCTAACTTGGTTAAGTTTAATAGCTATCCCGTTCATAATTTTACACAAAACAGTCCCAGATTTAGGTCTCAAAACATTAAGTCAAACGTCCACTTAAATATATCCATGGTTTCTGTAAAAGGAATATTCACACTTTTATACATGTTAGTTAAAACCACCCACTTGCCCTAACCTTAAAGCTACTGTTAAGGCTCCGATATATGTGTATATATTCCCACCTATCCAGAATTCACTGATTTTAAACGTATGAAAAGTTCATTACCATTAGAGTGTCTTACCCTAAACCACAATCTTAACCAAAGTGGAGATACTCACTAAAATATATAAACCATCTCTCATGTTCGTGAGAAGATCCCAATGCAACCCTAAGTACCCAAAACAACCCAAAACTTAAAAAGAAAACAGGCTGAATTCAAAACTGTTTTGACCTCCGACTGTTGTAACCTGTTTTTGACCCACTTCCCGACCTCCAATTTAGTTCTATTTTCTTGCATTGGAAATACACTTCAAATAACTTTTCAGGGCTAGTTTTATCGAATCTTGAATGTTCCTAGAACTCCAGATATGATCAAAACAATTGACTCAAAATTCTGCCCAGTTTTTAAAAACGGGTTTAACAAAATCAACCTCATTAATTAAACCTAATCCCTCTAATTACAAGCCCTAATTTATATAATCATTAAAATATGATTAATATACTGTTTTTAATTAAACCCTAATCTAATCCATCATATGATCATAGAAACATTAAAAACATTTAATATGAAACGGGTTAAGAAGGTTTTACCTTTGAATTAATAGAAGATGAAGAAAACCTAATTTTTGAAGAACCCTAATTGGCCACCATTGATGAATTTCGGCTAGGAGATGTTATGGAGGTTAAAAACCTAATTATTATGGTTATGAGTTGGGTTTGGTTAAGTCCTAAAGGCCCCCTAATCCCATTACAAGTCCATTGGGCCTGTTTTGGGCTTTTCCCTTCTTTCTTTTTTCTTTGGTGCGTCTAAACCGACCCAAACACCCCTAAATTCGTTTTTTTATTCTTATTATTTAATATTAGGTTATTAATATTACTTTACTTTTCCTTAATTTATTTCAGCTCCTAAAGCTTCCAAAACCACAAAACCGTAAAACTAGTCAAATTTACGTGTTTTACCGTAAAAGACGTAAAATATACACTTTTAAAAAAAATCTCAAATTTTTAAATAAACTTTATAACTAAGTCCTAAATGACTTAAAACCATCCCGAAAAATATTCATATGACTAATTACCTCATCCACGACCTCTAAATGCTAAACCGTAAATCGTAAAAATACGATTTTCTATAATACATATACGTATACTTAGAACCACCAAATAACACCATCTCACTTCATAGTCACTACCATGTGAAATCATGAACATGAAATCATCACACATCGTTTCATTCACAAGGTACCCCGTACCGGAAACGATATCCAAACCACAATCTATACACACCAATAAGCACATAAACACGTAAAGACACGCAACTAGCACAAAATAAAACTAAGTGACGAACCTCAAAACCAGGGTTGTCACAGTTTTTTCCTTGTTCACTTTTCTGTAAATCCTACTTTTAGTTTTATGAAATAGAGTTTGAATTTGTGAAGAAATACAAGTGCCAATCTTATTATACTCTTGTTTATGTTTAATGTTTATGAATCTTGAATTCTAAAACCTATTTTTAAAGTTTGTGCAAGAAATTGCATATTTTTCCAAAATCTTGATATTTTGCTAAGTTTTTGGTACACCTTTGGAATTTTTGGGCTACAAGTTAATCATAGCACCCTGATAAAGAGTTATCAAGGTGTTGTGAGGCTTGTGGTTTGGGGATAATCAAAGAGTAGGTACAAAAGTTGCATCAATCAAGCTTTGTCACTTTTCTGATTTTCATATTTTTGTTCTAACCTTGTTGAATCTTAGCAGCTTTGTTGTGGAAGCTTGTGCCTTTTTTTGCTAGGCACATCAGCTCAAAAAATCGTGAGTGTGGATATACATTCATTGGGTTTGAGTTCTTGAACCCAAAAATCTGTCAAAATACTTGAATTTTGTGATTTTGAGTTCTGCTATTGTTCTTATTGTTTTTGTGGCTTAATCTTGCTTGATACTGCATAATATATCTGTTATTGTGTTTGATTGGGCTTGGGTAACATTGAATCACACTTATTCTTGTTTAAATCTTGGATTGAAAAAGATTAGGGGTGTTTGGGTTAACCTGTTTAAGTGCACAAGTTGTTTTTGAGTTATTGGAAGGTGTTGTTTAATGTTTGTATCTGCTTAATACTTGGTTGTGTGCTCATATCTACAAGTTTTCTGCTTTAAAACATCAAATCCAAGATTGTGCTATAACTTACTTGATTTTGCTATTTTTGACCTAAGATTTTTGAAACACCTAGAGTGTATGAATGTTTATGGCTAACAAGTTTTAAATCAAAGTTTGTGTAACGTGTTAAGAAGATTTGAGTGTTTGAAATTGGATTTATGGTCAAGTATATCAGCAAAGTATCAAAAGTGCATGTTCTTGTTCATAAGTAACTTTAATCTACTTGAATCTTGATCTAAACTTTGAATCAATGCATGAAACCTGATTATATTTGTTCATTTGAATTAATTATAGCTTTTGTATGCATTTGGTGAAGTTTGGCTGGCTTATTCTTGCTAAAAGTGCTTATTAAGTGATAACTGCTTAATATTCATGTCTGATGCATATCTGGTGATGTTTTGATTAAACTGTATTGATTGACTGATTGAATTTGTGTTTTTGTTGTTGATATTGAATCCTTGTGATTAATTGATCAGTTGGGTGCCTTTGATTAACTTGAATCCACAAAAAAGTCACAAAAGACAAAAAGTCAAAAAGGTCAAGCAGTGGAAACTTTTCGCACTACTGAACCTCCAAAACTAGCCCCTGCTAGTGTTAAATATCAAACAGCTTATTCATAAGCCATTTTGGCTTATCCAGACGTGCAACAACTAATTTTTTGTGATAAACCTTCCTTATTTAACCCATTTATTTGATCTGGAGCTTATTAGGCTTTGACTTTGACTTTTGACTAGAAAACTCATCAAGTTGACTTTTACATAAGTGCTTAATTGCTTATTCTGGCTTATTGCTTGTGCTTATTGGAATACTCTTTGATTATTTTGCTTACTTAAGTCATTTAAAACCTTTTGAAACTTGAATCAGCACTTGAGGTGGTCTAGAACTCAAATACGACTATTTTGTCGTTTTGTGAAGAGAGTCTTGGCTTATTTTAAGCTTATTTCTTGTGCTTTTTCAAATTTTCTTTTTAAAGATCTCTTTGGTAACTCAAAAGAAGCTTGTGTGTCAAATTTTAGCTTATGGCATCAACTTATATCTTAATGGGCCAAAAAGCCCATTAAGAATAAACTGCTTTGAAATAAGCAAGCTTAAACACATTTTCAGCTAGTGGGCCTTCGGAGTTTTTTTCTTAAAATCAAATTTTAAGTCATACTGGAAGTTTTGGGCTTATTTGCTTGACTTTTTCTTATTCGGCCAAATTCTAAGCCCATTAAGGGACTGTTTTGTCATTTAGCCCATTTTAAGGCCCAATAGGGGTATTTTGGTAATTTCACGTCCATTTCAATTTTACTTAGGTTAAATTAAACTAGTTTGCAACTTTTTAGAACTTTTTTATAAATTTTGGATTTTTACTAATATTTTATTATTATTTTATTATTAAAAATTAAAATTTATATTTTTACAAGTTTTTCATTTTTCTTAGTTCAGCTACATTAAGTTAGGAATTTTAAAATTTTTAGAATAATTTTATTGTTATTAGATTAACTTATATAATTATTTTAAGTTTTAATAGTTTTCAATTGTTTTTAAATAGTTTTAATTAGTTTTAAAATTTTCAAAAGTAGTTTTAATTTTTGTTAAGTCATTTTAGAGGTTTACAAGTTAAAAAATCTCATTTTGGGCTTTTTGTTAATTAAATTTATTTTTTGGGCTTTAATTAGCATTAAAAAAATAATATTTAATTAAATAAAAGGTTTGAGTAATTTTTTATTTTTTGTAAACTCTAATTACATTTTTTAGGATTTATTGCAATTTTCTAGGAATTTTTAGGGTAATTTTTAATTTTGGTCACTTTTTACGGTTTTACGTGCACGACTTATCGTCTTAGTTTAATTGATAATCGTAACCGTCATTCTCTTCTAATCTCTTTTCTATTTTTCTTTTCTCATAAATCATAATCACATCATTAATCAATTCTTAACACAATACACTAGCCTCCTTGAGAACGATCCCCACTTTAGGGTCATTTACTTGTGGTTTTCCTAAATCACTTGTGTACTTACCCTAATTACGTTCTTTTTCCTAAAAGACGTATTACTACTACATCATACGTTTAAGAGCACGATTCAAAACCTCCACTTGACCACTTTTTTGAGGGTGTTAAGCCTTAGAAAGACGATGAGTAACACCAAATTTCTTAAGAACACGAGCAAATTGCTCATTACAAAAATGGGTTCCACGATCGCTAATAATTGCACTAGGAGTTCTGAATCTAGCGAATAATTGCTTCAAAAACTTTACGAAAACTCGAGCATCGTTAGTGGGGAGCGCTTTTGCTTCCACATACTATTATAAGTAATCGACGACTACAAGAATATATTTATTTCCTCGAGACGATGGGAATGGCCCCATAAAGTCAATACCCCACACGTCGAAAATCTCACAAACTTGAATAATACTTTGCGGCATTTCATCACGTTGAGACGTTTTTCCTTGACGTTGGCACGAGACACAATTTTTGACGAGTTCATGAGCATCACGGTAAATTGTAGGCCAAAAGAAACCAGCATCAAAAACTTTCTTCGCGATGAAGTTAGCACAATGATGGCCACCGGTGGGTTCTTCATGACAAGCTCTAAGGATATCAGTAGCTTCGGTGCCAAATATACACCGACGAATCATTTGATCCGCACAAATACGAAAGATATAGGGGTCGTCCCAAAAATAATGTTTGACGTCTTTATAAATGTCTTCTTTTGTTGAGACGACATACCTTTGATTATGAAATTCCCCGCATGGTACTTTGCAATGTCCGCAAACCATGGGGTACTAGAATCGTTACTAATGGTGAGCACTCCAAGTGTCTCGAGAGGAAATGTTTCAGTAATTTCCTTGTTCTCGATCTCACTTTGGTGCGGATTTTCCAAACGAGATAAATGATCAGCCGTGAGATTCTTGGCTCCCTTTTTGTCAAGGATATTGACATCAAATTCTTGTAGGAGTAGAATCCACCGGAGCAATCCCGGTTAGCGTCTTGCTTATAAAAAAGATATTTAATAGTCGAGTGATCCGTATACACTACACTTTTAGTTAAGACGAGATAAGGTCGAAATTTTTCGAAAGCATACACTACGGCTAATAATTCTTTCTCCGTAGTAGTATACTTAATTTGAGCTTCGGTCATCGTCTTATTAGCGTAGTGTATAGGAAAAAAGTGTCGATTATGACGTTGGCCTAAGACCGCAACTACCGCATAATCACTAGCATCACACATAATTTCAAACGGCAAGTCCCAATCGGCGCAACTAAAATCGGTGCTTCGGTTAATTTTCTCTTTAAAATCTCGAAAGCACGAATACAATCCTCATCAAAAATGAAAGGAGAATCCTTCTCAAGAAAATGTGTCATCGGTTGAGCAATCTTCGAGAAGTATAGAATAAATCGTCAATAAAAACCGGCGTGGCAGAGGAAACTCCTAACTCATTTAACGGTTGTGGGATTAGGAAGTTTTGCAATAACGTCGACTTTAGCACGATCTACTTTAGTTCCCGCTTTAGATATTTTACGACCCAATACGATACCTTCTTTACACATAAAATGAAATTTTTCCCAATTAAGCACGAGGTTCGTTTCTTCATAACGTTTTAAAATCTTTTCCAAATTATCGAGAGATGTAGTGAACGATTCACCAAAAACCGAAAAATCATCCATGAAAACCTCCATCGTCTTCTCGATCATATCATGAAAAATTGCCATCATACACCGTTGAAAGGTACCCGATGCATTACAAAGTCCGAATGGCATTCTATGATAAGCGAACATTCCATTAGGACATGTAAACGTCGTTTACTCTTGATCTCAAGGATCGATGGTGATTTGGAAATAACCGGAGAATCTGTCAAGAAGCAATAATACTCGTTTCCCGATAAGCGCTCCAACATTTGATCCATTAAAGGTAAAGGGAAATGGTCATCTCGAGTTGCATCATTTAATTTACGATAATCGATACACACTCGCCATCCGGTTACGAGCCGAGTTGGAATTAACTCGTTGTCTTCGTTGGTGGCAACGATCATTCCTCCATTTTTTGGAACACAATAGATGGGACTCACCCACTGGCTATCAGAGATAGGATAAATTATTCCGGCGTCAAGAAGTTTAATAACCTCTTTTTTGACAACATCGAAAATTTTCGGATTAACCCTTCTTTGATTTTGAATCACGGGTTTGTAGTCTTCCTCCATTAAGATTTTATGAGTACAAAATCTTAGGTCGATACCATTAATGTCAGAAACATTCCACGCAATTGCCCGTTTTTGAATTTTAAGGATTTTTAACAAAGCAATTGTTTCATCCACCAAAAGATTTTTCGAATTAATTACCGGAATTTATCGTCACCTTCTAAAAATGCGTATACCAGATGAGGTGGAAGATCCTTAAGTTCGAGAATGGGAGGCTCCTCAATAGACGATTTCGGTTTAGACTCATTGACTTATACACTCTTAATTTCCGAGGAGGAAAAATAAGGTGGAACGTCATTTAAAAATTCCTGTATTATTTTTAAATCTTCTATGTTATCAATATCCTCCGTACTAGTGCGAGGGACATCGACTTCTTCCAGCGTAAAATTGCCTCCTTCGAAAGGAGCGAGAGGAGGAGAAGAATTAGCAATAATTGGATCCGCAATAGTGGGATTGCCACTATTAGAACTAGCCGTGAAATCTAAAACTCTTTGCGAAAATTCATCACAAACGATATCGACTAAATCGGTATGATTATATTCGCGATAGAATAAACATGCGAAATTTTCGAGTTTTGAGCGACGTTGATAACAAGTTCCTCTTCGTTAAACCTTAAAGTTATTTTCCTCCCATGAACGTCGATTAAAGCTTTAACCGTATCTAAAAATGGACGATCTAAAATCAAAGGAACGTGAGGATTCATTTCAGAATCTACAATGATAAAATCAACCGGATAGTAGAACATTATAACTTTTACGAAAAAGTCTTCGACTATTCCATGTGCGATTGTCCTAGAACGATCGGCTAGCTCAATAGACATTTTATATGGAATGAGTTTGGGAAGTAATAATCTTTTCCATATGGAAAGAGACATCAAGTTAATGATCGCACCAAGATCAGCAAAGGCGAGGTATTCTTCCATCTCTGAAAAATGACACGATATTAAAAACTTGCCTGGATCTCCTACTTTGTTGTGAATTTGGTTAAGAAAAACCGACGAACAATTAGAAAGCTTCATTAATTTTTTCTTATCGTTTATCATACTCTTAAAAGTCGAAGCGAATCTCAGCGTATAAATTAAAGCGTCGGCGAAACATATATTAAAATGCATTTGACGAAAAATCTCAATAAATCGAGTGACTTGTTGATTATTACGTTCATGCAATTTTTCTTTGGTATGTCTCGAAGGATAAGGTAAAGGTGATGTTGGTTTAGTCGAAGACTTCAGAATCTCGGGTTCGGAAATTGGTTTTGGGTCGACCGTAGGTGGAATTTGAGTGTTACTTCGTGGGCTTGAAATTTTCTCCTCATTTTCGACCACCTCGGTTTCTTTTTCCTTTTCCCTCTCCGTAGAGGTAATTTTTGGAATAGAAGCCTCGTCTAAAGTTTTCCTAGTACGAGTGGTAATCGCTTGCATCTCACCCTTCGGGGTTTCAATGGTGTTGCTTGGTAAACCACCCGAAGAGGAGGAGGGTTTGTTAATTATGGATTCAAACATCGAAAGAATTTTATTTTCAAATTTCGCTTGATTATCCTCAATCCGATTTTGATTTTCTCTAATCTAGCTTGATTTTGATCAACCTTATTGTCTTGCCCACTAATTTGATTTGAAAAATCATTTTTCAATTCCGTTTTCATGGTCATAATATCTCTTTGAATATTTTGCACAATCACATCATTAGCCTTAGCGTAATTAACAAACTCATTTGGAAGACCTTGGTAATTTTGATTACTTTGAAAACCTTGGTTTTGACTTTGAAAACCACGATTTTTTTATTATATTTCAAATTCCCATTGTTATTATTCCCATGATAATTCCCTTGGTTTCCCCGGTTATAATTCCCTTGATTATTGTTTCGATAACTATTACTTGAATTATTTTGAACCGGGCGAAAAACCAGGTGGACTCGGTTGATTTGTGCGGGTAACTTGACCGTTTTGGTTGTAAGTTCCCGTTGCCGCGTAGGCACTCGAAGTGTTACCCGTTGTAATACACTCGGAGTAATCATGAGCTCCACCACAATACAAACAAGATTTCTCTACCGCTTTAACCGTATCAGGAGTGGGATTCTCTCTTTTCTTCCATTCGTTTAGTAATGGTGAAAATTTATCAAACAATTTATTTTCCAATTGAGACTCGATTTGATTCATCGACAATAGGTGAATAAGACAAAGACGAACCCATATTGGCAACACACGGTGTAGTACGAGAGTTATAAATCTTCGGACGATTTTCAATAATCGACAATGCTTCTTCGGTCATTTTACACAAAACGTTACCACCCGCGGAGGCATTAAGATAATCTCGTTCATGATCATTAAGTCCATTTTAAAATGTATCTATTTGATGTAATTCCGAAAAACCATGATGAGGAAACAAATGAAGTAATTCTTTAAAACGTTCCCATGCTGTAGAAAAACTTTCATTAGGTTTTTGCGAAACTTTGAAATTTTATTTTTTAAATGCGTAGTTCTTGATGGAGGGAAATATTTGTTAACAAACTTAGAAACGAGATCACCCCACGTTGTAATTGAACGTGGTGGCTCTTTCTCGTACCACACCATAGAGGGTCCCTCGAGAGAATACAGAAAAAGCATAAGCTTAATAGCTTCGTTAGGCACATCTCTAAATTTACACGTAGTGGTTAAACGATTAAAATTCGTTATATGATTATGCGGATAATCACTCTCGTAACCTCTAAATTGACTCGCTTGAATCATCGATAATAAACCCGACTTAATCTCGAAATTAGCCGCTAATATATCTGGAATAACAATAGCCTTTCCATAACCCTTGGTGGGTGCTTGGAGTTGCTCCATCATAGTACGATTCGCCATTCGAACAATTGTTTCAACAACGGTTTCGACGGTTGTAGGAGGAATCTCGGGTTCCACTACAGGATTTTAGCGATTACGATTTCGGATTGAGAATGAATTCGCATAAACCGAATAGAATTTAGAGGGTTGATGAAAAGAAAACAATTACAACACAATATTTTTGGATTTTTTCTTTTCTTTTTTCTTTTTTTTGGTGTTTTTGATTGAATACTAATAGTAGTAGAAAAATAACACAAAAATTCTGAATCAATCAAAGATTGATTTTAAATGAACACGAGGTGTGGGAGTTTTACTTTGGAAGGTAAACGACTCTCGTTCGACTTTGAAACGATTGGTGAAAACCAAAACGTCTCGAGGTTCAATATATAAACAAAGACAAAAGTATGGTTTATTACTTCGAGGTGGCAAACCCTTAAGCGGTTTTCTCTCAATGTACGCACAAGCAAGCGGAAAAACAGGGCGACGCGAAGCACTTAAGAGCCTTTTTCTTTAGACTTTTATTTTATAACAAGTCTCCTTATACCCACCTTATAGTTTGTACAAATTGAGTTCTAACTTTTCAAGAGTATTTATCTATTATGCCTTAATGGTGGTCTATTGCAAGCAATAGTTTTGGAATATTTTGTATTAAGTGTCGTCTAAGTAAATATTATATAGTAGCAACAAAAACAATACGAAAAAAAACGAAAATGAAAAATATTTTTGGTGTGTTATTTGAGTTCAAATAACACTTTTTGGGAAAAAAATTATTTTTTTGAATTTTTTCAACTTACCATAAGTATGTACGCTTTCTTGTTGGGTCAAAAAGTTGATGTGGCAGAAACTCAAAATGTAGAAAACATGAAGCATTCACTTCAACGCTGACACATTGTGTCTAAGCGTTGATAAGTGTTAACGTAACGCTGACATAAGTCAACAGAAGTCAAACGCTGTTGGAAATATCTATTTAGGATAAATATTCAGAATATTATTTATGAATATTCTGTATTAGTTATTTAAATAGAAGATATGCATGTTTATTCATAGTTATCTCTTGTAAAACCCTAATCCTTAGTCTATAAAAGGAACAAGGGTCTTAGGTTTTATTCATAACTTCATTCATAATGTAAACCTAAAGCGTGTGTCGACTAGGTGTGGGATTCAATGTATACACACCTAGTGATTGTTTGTTATTAATCTAATGAACAATCCAATTGAGTAATTCTTTGCGTCTTGTGCCTAAACACCTTGTTTCCTAACTATTGTTCTTTTCCACTTTGATTGTTAATCATATGAACAATGGTTATGCCTAGCATCTAAAAGATTCGAGGAAACCAAGGTTTCCACAGTTGGTATCAGAGCCTCATGGCTCGTGATGCTAGGACCAACAAGGTGTTCGTGTATTGAGAAGAAACGAAAAATCCGTCTAGGGTTTTTCGGGACGATTTTGTGTGCGCAGCAGTATTCAGGAAGCCATAACTTTTAATTGAACCGTTGGATCGACACGAAATTTTGTGTGTGTGTTCTACACACATATATCTAGATATCCTCCGGAGGGATTGTCCTGATAAGCCATCAATCAAAAGTTATTAGGCATCTAATATGGCTGCAGAGATAGATTTTGTTTTTATGGTTTGAGTCATAAACCCTAGAATACTTGTTTATTATTGCTGATTCAAGAAAAGATGTTGCTAGCCTTGGGGAGTTGATTCATCATGGATCAATGATGAACCCTAGCAAACGTGTTATTATTCTTAATAACAACAAGTTATATATGGAGATGCAACGCAGGGATCTTGGTTTGACATATTAGGGTTTCTGTGATAAATCCTAAATTGATCTATGTTCTTGAATGTGATTACTTGATGGCATTATGATTTTCAGTCATGGACGAATATGAAAGAAGGTTTGTAGCAGCAGGATGATTTTCACTTTAGGATTTCTAAGCCCTCTCTATGATCATGTACAACAGATGTATGTTGTTGTTATAATTTGTTGTTGTAGGGATCAATGTTTTGTGGTCCCACGATGCCAAAAAGAATCTATACAAGGACGTGTTTAGGTCTGATCAAGAAAGCACGTGGTCTCAGTCGTTCACGTAAGTTTCAATATTGGTTTGATGAGTTATTTTCGCATGGCAATGGAGAAACAGTCGTGAGGTTTGTTATATATACAAATACTCTGTTCACACGAATGTGAATTTGTGTTCACATGGTCATTGGTAGAAAAGATATCGTTTGATTATATGTTTCACAAATGAACATGATTCATAATATGGTCAAATTAAGCTGCTGTTGATTTGATTAAAAGTGCATATACATATTATGGTTTACGTGGTTTTACAAACAAAAATATGTGGGGCCTTGATGATAAAAGAAGGCACGTACTTATGTGTTTCAGTATGATGTGAGCCACAAATAGTATTGGGGGTTGAATGGGACGCTGACAAATAATAAGTTAAGCGTTGTTGGGAAATGCTGACACTTGATGTCCGATATATAGTTTTTCAAACGCTGACAAGTATTGTCTGATGTTGGACAGTACACAGTGATGATATCTTGGACACAGGAAGATATTGTACAACAAAAGGAATAGTTGCTGTTTGGAAAATTCATACGATTTTGGCACACAAAAAGGAGAGTGTTTACACGCAAAGGTACATGGAGTCTCTATTTTATTCATAATATCGATTTGATTTATGGATCGGATAGTTTTTAAAAGGGATTAATGATTTTAATGTGAGTTAGCAACAACTGTGAGGTAATTTATTGGATTTGATTATGTAATCGGGGTAGCCTTGTAAAAGAGTTATCCGTCTTAAAGCTTTTACATATGATATGAAGATTAAGATTCATCATGAAGAGGTGTTGGCTTAAAGGGAAGAATTATTATGGTAAGTTTGATGTTCGAAGAAGATTTTCGCGAGTTTGTGTTCTATCTAACTTTAAAAGTTGTGCCTAGTCAACATTACTTTTAAAGGTAACTTGTTCATGCTTACATAGTTGGTGACGAAGACTTGTCATAACACTTGAAGGAGTTACATTATCGTGCTCAGTGTCTCACAAGGGATGAGAATTTTGACAAAGGGATCGAGGTCTACTTATACTTCGCCATTGGTATAAGTTCTTTATCACATGGATAGTACAAGACATGGAACATAGGTTTGGGTTACTCTACTTCTACATCAAGAATATTATTGTTATTTTTCTTCAAAATCATTACATAGAGCCTACATATGGAGAATCTTTGATTGCATACTTTGTTTCCTTCCATATTGATGTCACAAAAAGGGGAAGATATGCATGCTACATTTGAGGGAAAGAAATTTAATGTAAACCTAAAGCGTGTGTCGACTAGGTGTGGGATTCAACGTATACACACCTAGGGGTTGTTTGTTATTAATCTAATGAAGAATCCAATTGAGTAATTCTTTGTGTCTTGTGCCTAAACACCATGTTTCCTAACTATTGTTCTTTTCCGCTTTGATTGTTAATCATATAACAATGGTTATGCCTAGCAGCTAAAAGATTCGAGGAAACCAAGGTTTCCACATTTCTTAGGAAAGAAAGTTCTTCGAGAACAAAAATCGACAAAACTAAACCAAGGAAAATCGTACACAATTTCCCCGGCAGCGGCGCCAAATTTTTGATTGGGTTTGGGCTATACGTAAAAATAGACGCGAATTAAGTATGTTGATTTCGGCCTACCAAAAATGAATTATATCACGAAAGCGACCCGAATCGTTGTTCGACGAGGAAATTGTAAATTTGAGATTCTCGATTCGATGTCTGATTAATGATCGAAGAACGTCGTTGGTTAAATAAATTAAAAGACGGAAGCGACCTAAAACGCTAACTAACGAAAATCTCGTAAAACAACAGAATGATGAAAAATAACGACAATTAATTTTTTTAGAAAAAAAATATATAAAAAAACTATAATAAAGTAAACTTATTAACAGTAAACTTAAAAATAAAAACAGTTGGGAATAAAATGAAGCCAAGACACTTAGACGATGACAAGAGGAATTTTGACGTTGATAGGAAGAAATCAAGCGTTGTCAGATCAAGCGTTGACAAGAAGAAGTCAAGCGTTGATGAGAAGAAGTCAAGCACTGATAGGATACTTAGTCTACACGTTTTATGTTTCTAGTAAAGATATGTTCGACAATGTATTTCTTATGTTAATCTTACCTAAAATAGCTGATTCGTACACTCTTGTACTAGGTTCCTTAATCTATAAAAGGAGGCCTTTAGGTTTTAGTTCAATATATGTTCTACACTTTCATTGTACGCAAGTTCAATTAATCAACCAAAGTGAAAGTTTGGTTTATTCTGTTTGTGTGTTCTTGTTCTAAGTATAAATTCCGCATAATAATTAGATTGTTTCATATACAACAAAGTTTCTCTAAGTGTTTAACTTGATTTATTCTCGTTTACACAAAGCTAAATCGATCTAAGTTTGGGATCAACAAGTGGTATCAGAGCTTGTTGAGGAACTTTGATCTAAAGAACACAAAGCTCTAAAAACCCTAAATCGCCAAAAACCCTAATTTTTCAAGAAACCCTAAAAACCAGACAACATGTCTACTCTAGAGTTGACCTCCTCCTCAATCCATAGCCTAAAAATCCCCATGCTAGACCCTGGAAACTTTGAGCTATAGAAGTTCAATTTTGAGATGATGTACCACTTACAAGAGATACACAAAGATTTTTGCCGACATCAAGTTGATGTGGCAGAAACTCAAAATGAAGAAAACATGAAGCATTCACTTCAACGCTGACACATTGTGTCTAAGCATTGATAAGTGTTAACGCAACGCTGACAGAAGTCAACAGAAGTCAAACGATGTTGGAAATATCTATTTAGGATAAATATTCAGAATATTATTTATGAATATTCTGTATTAGTTATTTAAATAAAAGATATGCATGTTTATTCATAGATATCTCTTGTAAAACCCTAATCCTTAGTCTATAAAAGGAACAAGGGTCTTAGGTTTTATTCATAACTTCATTTTCTTTGGGACCAGCCAATCAGCACAAGTAGGTTTTGAGTCTGCCAAAGAGCTTTGGGCAGCCCTTCAAGTCACTTATGGTGGTAATGATAATAGTGCCTCAGAGAAGAAGAAGCAACTTTTGCATGAGTAGGTTGTGTTCAAAGCTCTTCCCAATGAAAAGCTAAGTGGGGTGAGAAGAAGACATCTTGACATCACAAGCAAATTGTCATTTATGGGAACAGTGCATGATGATGATGATATCATTACCAATATCCTTAAAAGTCTTGGTGATGCATGGAAGATTGAAGCAAGGTCTATAATTGATACTAATGCTCACAAAAGTTCCACTTTTGATGACGTCTACAATAAACTGATGATTGTAGAGAATGAAATCCTTTTGGATCAAGAAAGCAAATCTACCAATGGAATCATGGCCTTCTTCTCACATAGTGAAGGTCATTTTGATAAAAGGAAGTCATACGTGCACCCCGTTACTGGATCACCTTGTGTCAATATTGGATCAAGCTTTGTCAGCGCCCCACATTCAGAAGCTGACAAATACAATATGGACTCACCAAGGATTAGACCTGCTGGTATTGATCTAGATACTGTGTGTGCATACATTGCTGCATTGCCCAATAGTTCAGTGATTACATATGAGGACCTTGAGCAAATTAATGATGAGCATTTAGAGGAGATGGACATAAAGTGGAATATGGCACTTGCAAGCATAAGGGCCAATAGATGTAATATGAGATTCAGGAAGAAGATGACCTTTAATGCTAAAGACACTGCTGGGTTTGATAAATCCAAGGTTGAGTGTTACAATTGCCATAGAATGGGTCACTTTATGAGAGAATGCAGATCTCTAAGAAGATCTGATGCTGGAAAGCCTTCAAGCCAAATCATCAAGGTTGAACATAGAAAAGCTATGGTTGCCATGCAAGAGATTGATGGTGTTGGTTGGGACTTGAGCTTTTTGGCCAAAGATGTGGAAGAGAACAAAGCCTTGGTTGTAGAGAAGGAAGAAGAAGAGCATGTTCACTACGCTCTCATGGCACATTCTTCATCTTCATCAGATAATGAGGTATATGATGATGCATTTTGTAGTAAAGGTTGTCGTTTAAAAATTGAAAAACTTAACAAAGAAATTTTAAAGTTAAAAACAGATGTTTTTGATGAAAATGCAAGTTATCTAATTATCAACTTGCACTTGTTCAAACTGAAAAGACTGTGGCTGAATATAAGAAAATGGAGCATGAGCTAAAAGATCAAATCAATGTTTTGACTCATAACCTCAATGCTAGTATTGACATTAGGGACATCTTGGAGAGATCCAAAGGTGTTATACAAGCTAAGCTAGATGAGGCCATTAAAAACTACGATAATGTAGGTCTTAAAATTCAAAGATTTGATAAAGCTTCTCAAACCCTAGAAAAATGGGTTAGTGAACAAAGAGACTCTAGGGATATGACTGGGATTGGGATGAAAGAGTATGCTGATGTTCCGCCGCCTGCTGGGAACTTCTATGGTGTCCTGAGAAAGGATTTGTCTTGGACTGGTATACCAGAACTCCAAGAAAAGGAATTTATTCCTCCACCAAGAGTTCTTACTCCAATAGAGGCATATAAGCAGAAATTAACTGATTTGGACCAATGGAAGAAAGCCAATCCCACTTTGTTTGTTAAAGGTGGCATGCTTAGTGAAAGCCCAAATGAGTCTACACCCATAAAAGTAACCAACCCCACTACTGGAAAGATTGTTGACCTTGGATTAAACATTGATAGAAAACCTAGTGTTAGATATGCAGAAATGTATAGAAAACCTAGGTCACCAAAAAGTCAAGTTAGTTATAATGGGACAGGTTTCTTTTCATCTTGACCTAGAGTTATGTCTAGAAAAGCTTGTTATACTTGTGGGAGTTTTTCCCATTTGGCTTATAAGTGTGTCAATGCTTCAAAAGTCAACGCTGATAGAAAGTCAACCATGGTAAAACCTAGACCTTTTGTCCAGCAAAGTCCACAAGTCATTAGACCAACTCCATTCTTTACTAAAGGGTCTAATACTTATGGACAAAGAACTTTTTAAAAGACCAATACATGGTCTAACAGACAATGGGTTCCTGTAACAAACCCTAGTTTTGGCGATGACAAGTGCAATTTCAGCATTGTCAAGAACAATTTTAAAGTTGACAGGAATGTTTCGAACGCTGTTAGACCAAGTAATAACAAATACTTGAACCCAAAGGTAAAGGGGTCTAACGCTTCTTCTAGCTTAACTTAGAGACCCAAACAAGACCAAAACCCTAATTCAAATGGGATTTCTATGACCTGTAACAGATTTCATTATATTTCAAAGGTCATAACTAAACCAATTGGGGTTAACTGGGTGTTCAATCCTAAAAGGGATGAACAAGGGGTTGTTATAAGGACTAAGTCTGTTCTTGTTGAACAACCAAATGAATCCAAGTCTGCTCAGGCTTGGGTTCCCAAAGAAAACTAATTTGTTTTCTTTATGTGCAGGGCATTCAAAAGCAGGTAAATGATCATGGCTATTAGGATAGTGGATGCTCTAGGAACATGACAGGGAAGGAAGATTATTTGACAAACTTTACCCCCATTAAAGATGGTGACAAAGTGTACTTTGGAGGAGTATATGGAACTATTACTGGAAAAGGCACTCTTATCACCAATTTGCGTTTTGAAAACGTATTTCTGGTAAAAGTACTAGATTATAATCTGTTTAGTGTATCACAAGTTTGTGATAACAAAAATAAGGTTCTTTTCACTGATATTGAATGCTTGGTGTTAAGCAAAGATTTTAAAATACCTGATGAGAAGTTCATTGATTATAGAACACCTAGGCATAAGGACATTTATAATGTGAATCTTAATGGAATTAGGATGAATAATAATCTGTCATGTCTATATGCTAAAGCTTCAGTTGATGAAAGTAATCTTTGGCACAAAAGGTTAGGGCACATAAATTTTAAGAACATAAATAGACTTGTGAGACATGGTTTAGTTGATGGTTTGCCTGAAAAGGCTTTTTACAATTACCACTCTTGTGTTGCATGCCTTAAAGGTAAGCAACACAAAGTATCCTTTAAGTCTAAACTTGTGTTTAACACCCCCAAATTTACACGCAGCGGAATACATCTTTGGGTGCTAAACAATGATACAACAACACATAATTTATAAAGAACGACTCGAAAAGAGACGTTTTAGATTTATCGTTCCTAAAACATTTGTCAGAGTAGCGTAGTCCCAAGTAATCGTTACCAAAAGATAAGTTAAAACAACATATTAGTTTGTTTTAAAAATGGAACGATAAATAAATCAAAGAGTTTGAACAACAAAAGCAGTACACAACTTCATTCCCCGTGACCTTCAAGCTTCCACTTCTTGATTACCTGAAATACATGTGAGTAAAACAATCAGCAAAAATGCCGAGTGAATCTATAGGTTTATGAAATCAATTTGAACACAAGCAAAGATTATAAGTTTGTGGCATGCTTATAAGCATCAAATAATAATTCGCATCAACAATAATAATTGTATATAGCATAAATTGCAATAAGCTCATGGAACCGAGCCCTTAAACACTCCCATATCAGTCTAATAAGACGAGAAATTTATTAATTGTCGGTTACCTCTAGATTTTTGGTACATTGCCGTATACCTGACTTCTCAATACAATATGCTCAAACAGTGTGGAGGTCGGGCCTAAGCTTCTATGACAAGTCTACAAAAACTGAACCGGGGCGGCTTCCCCCATAGATCTATTAATTGTACTAGCGGTTAACCCATCATAGGTTAATTAACGGTCCATAATTCAGGTTTTAACAAAGGCAATCACTTAATGCAATTTAAAGGCAACCACGGGTCCATTCATAGAGGGACAAAGCATACCATAAAAATCTTGTGTTCTAAGTTTATAAAACATGTATTCCCCCTCGCGGGTTTAAAATCATTTAATAACTAGTATAAAGCGAGGCTATAGACTCACCTTAGCCAATAGTGGTAATGAGACGATCGCCGACGATAGATGATGCCTTTCAAACACGAGAATCGCAACCTATCAAATGAGGTGCGTTCATTAATAATATACTCGAGAAATAACCCATACATAAGAATATAAAACTCGACTCATATAATCACGACAAACTCGAGAGAAAACGATACAAGTGATACTATTACACTCTCCTATATATTCATTTTATTATTCTATGTCTTAAATAAAAATCTGCCGGAACATACCAAATGTCCAAGCCGTTTTCCCATACTTAAACATATCAACTTTTTATGATACTAGTCAGAGAACTCACTTACTATATGTAGAAAGTCCTCCCAAGAGCCCATTAAAAGATTTTACTTCTAAAGTTCCCTGCCCGACTCATCTTTGAATCACAAAATCCGGACAGTTTAGCGACCTTGACTTACGAAACCATTTTGACCATTCTAAACAACTCCATTTACAAAACCGCCAATTGATTCTAAAAATAGACTCAAAATGCTAAACTTGGAGCCTGAGAACAGCCCTTGAATCATTTTGAAACTCATTTTATAGTCCCCGAGATTCGATCCAAATAACGACAACAATTTTCGGATTGTGTCAACACTCGTCTCCCGGTACACGAAAATTAAACTAGTGTATCTTCCACCTCGTTTGGAGTTGGAAGGCCTACTTTATATCAAATCGAAGCTAACGAAATTCTCTACGACATAATCCCATAATATCATCCTATATCCAGACTTAAGACCCTCGAAATTGGCCTCAAACCTACTGCCTAAAATTGGCCATTTAAAAACCATACAAAATCAAGTTTTTGATCAAAACCAACAACTTTTATCATCATTCTAACATCCTAATATCATCACAACCTAATCCTAACACTTGTATCATCATCAAAATCAAAAACCCAAAATCAAAAATATATTTTCTTTACAAAATAGCATGATTTACACATGATTATCACTAGATAATCACATGCAACATCATCTAACAACTTTACTCACCAAGATTCTTGATCAAAATTTCAAAGTTCATGCATGTTGATGAAATTAGTACCAAAAGAATCCCCTTGAAAAATTAGGAATGGGACTACTCTTTGTTTTGGAAGAATCAAGCTAGATAATGGAAAATTTTGATGTATATGTTTAAAGGGGTGTATGGTTTTTGGAGAAAAAGGAGAGAGGAAGAAGAAGTGGTGGTTTTTATTGTAATGAATTTTAAATGAAATGGTGTTAGTGGAAATATTATATATAGTGTAAGGTTAGGGTAGTTTTTGCCAATTTGTGATAGTTTTGGTCCAAAATATAATAAAATAGTTTAAAAGGGTAGAAAATGTAAATTGTAAATTTTGAAATATTTACGAGACTCGGGTTTCGTAAAAATACTAAAAAGTAAAAACGCACACGAAAAATAATAATATAACGACTCGATACGTAATTAAAACGATATTTTCGAAAGTATTAAATATGGAAACGATTGATAATAAAATATAAAATTTTTGGCATCCGTCGGTATCGCGATCACTAGTTGTCCTCGTTACTCATCAAAATATCAAAATATAATATTCAATATCGGTTTCAACTTAAACCGTTAAGCATAATAGTATTTAACGTTATA
Source organism: Glebionis coronaria (assembly GCA_025667525.1). Lineage (NCBI taxonomy): Eukaryota > Viridiplantae > Streptophyta > Magnoliopsida > Asterales > Asteraceae > Glebionis > Glebionis coronaria. Next base: position 366,582,682 of record CM046877.1, read on the forward strand.
AAATACTTCAAAATAATTGAAAGTAGAATTAAATTATGACCTTATTTTTACGGGTTTTACATCCTCACCACCTTAAGGGAGCGACGTCCCGGCGCTCAACTCGCCTCATACACGAGTTGTTCACTACCCGGAAGGATGAGGGAATTCCTTATAAAGAAGTCTTCACGTTCCCACGTGAATCTTGATCCACGATCTCCACTGGTTCTTTTACAAAACGCAACTTGTCGTCAAGTGGTATCTCACCAAAAAGGAATAAATAAATCCTTATCCACCAGTCACCCGTCAAGTTCGACACATGAAAATTTTATGAATCACACGAAGCTCATTCGACGACAAGAATAGGTGACAGGATTTTCGGGTAAGTCCAGTTAAAAAGAATGTTGCAATTTAAAGGATAACCACTGGCCGGATAGCCATGGACACACATCAAAAAGAATTAACAGGAAAAACATTTTCGTCATCGGAGGGTGCTCACACGCGGGTCCTCACTCAAAAGATAATACAAAGACATCATCTCACTTTCGCCAGCGTGCATTAAAGTCTCAATAAACATCGTCGTTAAAAGTCAAAAAGATATTACATAATATATGTTCTACATGATCGGACGTCATCGGATGATGCTGTCTCAAGTTCTCACAACTTACGATCATTTGACTAGATCACATACCACATAAGTACATAAAAATAAAAGGTCGAACAATAACATCAAGTATAGATTTCCATCGTTAATCATCGAGAAAACCTTGAACGAACCCTTGATAATAACTACTTGATCTCAAGAGTCTTTCCACTTGCGGTGTCGGCTTCAACATACTCCTCGAGGTCGTAACGAATTTATTAACTCCATTCATTAAGAGATTTGGTCCTCAATCATTTCACAAGTAAACGCATAAATCCTGGTGACACTTATCGTTTCTTCTTATACACTGCTTCCCGAGATTCATTTTAAACTCAGAATAAAATAGTGATCTTCAATACGAGGAACAAAACGAGATAAAAATGACTTCAATAAACGCATAAACGAACAAGATGTGGTAAAATGATTTAAGATTAACGATCGACGAGGGATCTCGACTCACGTAACCGTAAAACATAATTATTCACAATACTAGAAAAATGAGAGCGAAGAATGAATTAAATATTAACATTAAAATAACGTTTGTCACAATTATCCGTCCCGGATTTGGTATTACCTTAAAACTTAGTTGAGGTACCTTCTTGATAAAGATGATATATTAAAAATAGAAGTTAAATAGCTTCATAATTTATTTTGGTTGTCTTAAGAAACTTCGAAAGATTGACATGAATTTATTAATTAAACTCGTATTGATGTTTACAATTAGAAAATATAATTTCTAAATTAAATCATTATTAGGAATATAAATTAAACTGGTAATTTCATTACATTAAAAGTATAGTATGATAAGTCAGTTAGTTCAAAAGGTAGAACATAATTTTGTTTTAAACATTAGTTTTAGTTATACAAAATATGGTGTATAAATTTGACCTTTTACTTGTGATGGTTATTTCGATAATTGAAAATCATTGGAAAGTGTATAAACATAAAAAAATTTATAATACGTTGTAGAAATACTTAAAGGTGTTTATTATTTCAATATAAACATGGAGTATATTCGGGTTTCGAAATGTGACAAGATAACAAACGAATACGAATGAAAATAATAGTCAACAATTAATACGAAATCAATGGTACAAAAGAGAACGAAGCAAATGTCGTATGAATTCTTAAAGAGAATAATAAAATAAAGGCGTTGATGGTAAGACGATAAGAAATAATAGATTAAACAATTTGTCAATTTTGTTAGTGCGGTCGGTGGTTCACCAATATTAGCTCGTTAACTTAGCGGTGGTCGATACATGATCGGAAAGAAGATCCATACAAAAATGTTAATAAATAAAATTCCTAATAATCACTTGTAATTAAAACAAATCAAATGAACGATGTTAGTGTTTAAAGAGAGAAGTCAAAGCACGGTTCACAAGAGTGGATTTCGAGACAAACGAGAGTGACGGACGTCATCCCGGATATACGGAATTCACTCTAGTGATAATTCATTATTCACATGCGGAGACATTCCAAAGATCTACCCATTCGCATAAAGAAGATTGGACGAGATGGAAGGATAAAACATCGAGACTTTCACGTCATTTACCAACAATCAGTAATTAGACGCACAATCAAAAGAAATCAATTATAAGACAAAATGAAGTAACAAGTGGAAAAACAATCATCGAGTAAAAACGTATTTGTAAACGTGTAATTCATCCAAGAGAAGGTAAGAAAACATATGCGGATGCATAGAAATTGCGCTACTTGCATAAATTATGAAGGTTTTTAAAACTACTTTTCATTTTATTTCATTTTATTTATCTTTATCATAAATACAAGTAAAAAGTTGATAATTATCAAAATTTTTAAGTGGACTACTATTCAGCCTAGCATGGCTCCATCTAAATTAGACATAGGTGATCTAGCCATGTATAATTTAGGAATAGCAATGCAGTTCTCAGTTTCGTCGAAAAGTATTACGTTTCTTATGTTTATATATAAACCATGCCATTTGTAAAATGGAATTTAAAAATAGTTTATAAATTTATATGATACAAGTAATTTGTGAGATACTTAATAAGCAACTTTTAATCTTACGAAAAGTATTTTATAAGACCAAAGTAAAAATAATTGGTGAAAATAATCGTAAAACAATATCAGATTTATTTATAATATGACATTATGACAACGTATAAAGTAGTCAAAGTTTTGCAAAAGTGGCAAATAGTAGCTCATAAAACAACCAATGAAATGGTTACAAGTTGTTAAGTTTTCAAAGGGTTATAAGGTTTAGACGAAAACGACATGAGATACGCGATAAGAATGTTAACGAAGAATGTGAAGGCAAAACTTCAAAACTCAACTCAAATCAGTGGAAGGTTAGAAGAAAACGAAAATAAAATAACATCGAATGATAAATGAGTCATATATATGAAAAGAATAAAACAATCCACATGTGTATTCGTTAGTTGTAAAATAATATTTGTTAAAATTTTACGATCTCAAATGAAATCAAAACAGCTTAGAAACATTTAAAACTCATGTTCTGAATTTTCTATCAGATTTAACTTTTAAATATGAGCCGATTAATTGACCCGATAAACGACATCTCCAAGACTCAGAGTCTAAAGCATTTTGATGCAAAACGACGTTTCAGACGACTTTCTAGTTTTACCCGAGACCTGAAACCCAATGTAAAATGACCAAAATACCCCTGCAAGTTCTGTGCAGGTTTGACTGTTTTATTTTAAAAACGCAGGTTTTACTTTTATGTTTTGACCTGTTATACTGCCCCTGCAGTTTCTACAAAAAATGTATTTTTCGACACTTCTTAACGGCTCAAAATATATACATATATACACACATGTCTTGTGGATTTTATAACAACGAAAAATAAATCTCGTAATGAGCATCAAATAAAATATAGCATGATGAATGACAGAAAATGCTTCAAGGTATTCAACACGAAATTTAAGAAGCAAAACGGTGAATGACGTTACCAAGATATAAGCGAACAATACACTTCGGAGTCGATAGATATAAATGTCAACGAATTAAATCTTCACATGTCGTATAAAACGGTGATAAAAATCAACAAAATATTATGAAAACCATGATATTATTCAACACGATCTTTAAGAAATGTTTCAAAATGTATGACTCACACGATAGCGGTTAGTCTATTCTAAGGACACATTGAACTACACAATGGTCTGGAGATTACGTTAAAAGACGTCCAAGCACAAATAGCCGGAAGACGATTTGAATATCTATATAGATATCTCAAAGAGTTAAGCAATAAAAGTAACGCGCGCAGATGGAGGTATGTAAGGTCATAATATAAAATTTGCAATAAAAGCAATTTAAATACTTCAAAAATAAATACAGAAAGATCTTGAAAATTCAATGTATTTATTTAAGTTAATCATTAATAAATGATAAACTTTTATCGAAAAGTTTAACGACATAAATATATATCGATAAAGGACTATAGTATTTATTTATAAATACTTAGCAATAAGGCATACATAATAATGTATACTAAAGTTGTAATCCCAGAAGTAGTTTGAACCTGAAGTCACGCGAAATCCTGTGCACATGACTCTTTGAAAAATAAAAACTGACAGTTATAGTTTAGGTTTTTTTTTTTTAAATAAAGACCTAGTTCTCTATAACTCATGGCTCTGGTACCAATCTTTAACACCCCCAAATTTACACGCAGCGAAATACATCTTTGGGTGCTAAACAATGATACAACAACACATAATTTATAAAGAACGACTCGAAAAGAGACGTTTTAGATTTATCGTTCCTAAAACATTTGTCAGAGTAGCGTAGTCCCAAGTAATCGTTACCAAAAGATAAGTTAAAACAACATATTAGTTTGTTTTAAAAATGGAACGATAAATAAATCAAAGAGTTTGAACAACAAAAGCAGTGCACAACTTCATTCCCCGTGACCTCCAAGCTTCCACTTCTTGATTACCTGAAATACATGTGAATAAAACAATCAGCAAAAATGCCGAGTGAATCTATAGGTTTATGAAATCAATCTGAACACAAGCAAAGATTATAAGTTTGTGGCATGCTTATAAGCATCAAATAATAATTCGCATCAACAATAATAATTGTATATAGCATAAATTGCAGTAAGCTCATGGAACCGAGCCCTTAAACACTCCCATATCAGTCTAATAAGACGAGAGATTTATTAATTTTCGGTTACCTCTAGATTTTTGGTACATTGCCGTATACCTGACTTCTCAATACAATATGCTCAAACAGTGTGGAGGTCGGGCCTAAGCTTCTATGACAAGTCTACAAAAACTGAACCGGGACGACTTCCCCCATAGATCTATTAAATGTACTAGCGGTTAACCCATCATAGGTTAATTAACGGTCCATAATTGAGGTTTTAACAAAGGCAATCACTTAATGCAATTTAAAGGCAACCACGGGTCCATTCATAGAGGGACAAAGCATACCATAAAAATCTTGTGTTATAAGTTTATAAAACATGTATTCACCCTCGTGGGTTTAAAATCATTTAATAACTAGTATAAAGCGAGGCTATAGACTCACCTTAGCCAATAGTGGTAATGAGACGATCGCCGACGATAGATGATGCCTTTCAAACACGAGAATCGCAACCTATCAAATGAGGTGCGTTCATTAATAATAGACTCGAGAAATAACCCATACATAAGAATATAAAACTCGACTCATATAATCACGACAAACTCGAGAGAAAACGATACAAGTGATACTATTACACTCTCCTATATATTCATTTTATTATTCTATGTCTTAAATAAAAATCTGCCGGAACATACCAAATGTCCAAGCCGTTTTCCCATACTTAAACATATCAACTTTTTATGATACTACTCAGAGAACTCACTTACTATATGTAGAAAGTCCTCCCAAGAGCCCATTAAAAGATTTTACTTCTAAAGTTCCCTGCCCGACTCATCTTTGAATCACAAAATCTGGACAGTTTAGCGACCTTGACTTACGAAACCATTTTGACCATTCTAAACAACTCCATTTACAAAACCGCCAATTGATTCTAAAAATAGACTCAAAATGCTAAACTTGGAGCCTGAGAACAGCCCTTGAATCATTTTGAAACTCATTTTATAGTCCCCGAGATTCGATCCAAATATCGACAACAATTTTCGGATTGTGCCAACACTCGTCTCCCGGTACACGAAAATCAAACTAGTGTATCTTCCACCTCGTTTGGAGTTGGAAGGCCTACTTTATATCAAATCGAAGCTAACGAAATTCTCTACGACATAATCCCATAATATCATCCTATATCCAGACTTAAGACCCTCGAAATTGGCCTCAAACCTACTTCCTAAAATTGGCCATTTAAAAACCATACAAAATCAAGTTTTTGATCAATACCAACAACTTTTATCATCATTCTAACATCCTAATATCATCACAACCTAATCCTAACACTTGTATCATCATCAAAATCAAAAACCCAAAATCAAAAATATATTTTCTTTACAAAATAGCATGATTTACACATGATTATCACTAGATAATCACATGCAACATCATCTAACAACTTTACTCACCAAGATTCTTGATCAAAATTTCAAAGTTCATGCATGTTGATGAAATTAGTACCAAAAAAATCCCCTTGAAAAATTAGGAATGGGACTAGTCTTTGTTTTGGAAGAATCAAGCTAGATAATGGAAAATTTTGATGTATATGTTTAAAGGGGTGTATGGTTTTTGGAGAAAAAGGAGAGAGGAAGAAGAAGTGGTGGTTTTTATTGTAATGAATTTTAAATGAAATGGTGTTAGTGGAAATATTACATATAGTGTAAGGTTAGGGTAGTTTTTGCCAATTTGTGATAGTTTTGGTCCAAAATGTAATAAAATAGTTTAAAAGGGTAGAAAATGTAAATTGTAAATTTTGAAATATTTACGAGACTCGGGTTTCGTAAAAATACTAAAAAGTTTAAACGCACACGAAAAATAATAATATAACGACTCGATACGTAATTAAAACGATATTGTCGAAAGTATTAAATATGGAAACGATTGATAATAAAATATAAAATTTTTGGCATCCGTCGGTATCGCGATCACTAGTTGTCCTCGTTACTCATCAAAATATCAAAATATAATATTAAATATCGGTTTCAACTTAAACCGTTAAGCATAATAGTATTTAACGTTATAAAATAATTCAAAATAATTGAAAGTAGAATTAAATTATGACCTTATTTTTACGGGTTATACATTGTGCATTCTAGTTCTAAACCACTTCACTTACTGCATATGGACTTGTTTGGTCCTACTAATATAGAAAGCTTAAATGGTAAATCTTTTTGTTTTGTCATAACTGATGATTTTTCTAGATTTACTTGGACTTTCTTTTTGGCTTTGAAAAGTGAAAATGCTACTGTTTTGATTAACTTTATTACCCAAATTGAAAAGAAGACTGGGAATGAGGTTAAAATTCTTAGAAGTGATAATGGTGGTGGGTTTAGAAATAAGTTGTTAGATGACTTCTGTGTCAATAAAGGGATTACTAAGCAGTTTAGTGTAGCTAGAACCCCATAACAAAATGGGGCGGCTGAAAGGAAGAATAGAACACTCATATAAGCAACTAGGACAATGTTGGCTGATGCTCACTTTCCCATTGCATTTTGAGCTGTGGCTGTAAATACAGCCTGCTATGTTCAGAATAGAGCATTGATCAACAAAATCCACAATAAGACACCTTATGAGCTATATTGGAATAGGAAACATAATATTGGTTTTCTTAAACCCTTTGGATGTCATGTAGTTGTTCTTGATACTAGTGATGCCTTAGGTAAGTTTAGTGCTAAAGGTGATGACTGCTACTTTATGGGCTATTCAGTGCAGAGTAGAGGATATAGGGTTTACATTAAGAAAGAAAAACGTATACTTGAAAAGCTACATGTTAGGTTTTTAGAATGTAAACCTAGTGATCCTAACATTGGACCAAATTGGCTCTTTAATTTGGAACCTTTATCTAGAACCTTGAATTATATTCATGTTACTAATCCAGATATTGTGAAAGTGAATTCAATGTTATTGAAGAACCAGTGGTTGAAATTTCTGGTATACAGGTTGATAAGGAGGTAGGATCACATGCAGACAAATCAGCTCCCATACTTGAGTATGTCACCATTCCTATATGGACAGATGGATTTGCTGCTGCTGCTGCTGCTGGAAAGGGAAAAGATGGTCCACAAGAGAAGCCTATTGATGGAAACATGCATGAATCTTCAAGCGCTGACAAAGGTAAATCTGGCGCGGACAGGCCAAATTCAGGCGTTGATGGCTCAAACGTTGACAGACCTAGTTCAGGCGTTGACAACTCTTTTGACCATTTATTCTCTTCCAATGCTTTTGAACAAGGTGAACCTTCAATAGTACATGAAGAGGTTCACTCAGGTGATGATGGAGGAGAATTTGAAGATGATATTGGAAACTTGGAGACTGAAATTGAAGACAACACAATTATTGAAGGAGGAATACTTACATCTACTATCAAGAATCATCCTTCTTCTCTAATCATTGGTGATGTGATATCTCCTGTTCAAACTAGAAGGTCTCATCAGAATCAAGGAGGATTTATTGCCAATATCCACAAGAAGGTTGATACCCTTCTTATTCAGGCATGTTTGTTTGATTGTTTTCTGTCACAACAGGAACCCATGAAGATATTTGATGCTCTCAAAGAACCATGTTGGGTGGAAGCAATGCAGGAGGAGCTTCACCAATTTGCTATTCAAGACATTTGGGAGTTAGTATATTGTCCCAGATATGTCATACTTATAGGGTCAAGATGGGTTCTTAGAAATAAAAAGGACGAGAGAGGAATTCTGGTCAGAAAAAAGGCACGTTTAGTTGCTCAAGGATATACACAAGAGGAAGGGATAGACTATGAAGAGGTTTTTACACCTGTTGCAAGGATTGAAGCAATAAGGATTTTCCTAGCCTATGCTTGCATGGGCTACACAGTTAATCAAATGGATGTGAAGAGTGCTTTTCTTTATGGCACAATTATAGAGGAGGTTTATGTGATGAAGCCTCCTGGTTTTGAAGATTCAACAGACAAGGTGTAGAGGGTGAAGAAAGCAATGTATCGACTTAATCAAGCCCCAAGAGCATGGTATGACACATTGTCCACCTATTTGGTGGAAAATGGATTCAAGAGGGGCACCATAGATCAAACTTTGTTTACTAAGAAGACTAGTAAGGACTTTTTACTTGTTAAGGTCTATGTGGATGATATCATCTTTGGCTCTTCCAGTCCAAAGATGAGTGAAGACTTTTCTAAGCTCATGACAGACAAATTCAAGATGAGTGCAATGGGAGAGATGAACTTCTTTCTAGGTTTACAAGTTCAGTAGAAAGAAGATGGTATCTTCATGTCTCAAGACAAATATATAGCAGACATCTTGAAGAAGTTTGGTTTTTCTCTACATGAAAAACGGGCTAGCACACCCATGGATAGGGAACACCCTTGGGGAAAGATTGGAGATGGAAAAGAGGTGTATTTCAGGCATTATAGGTCAATGATTGGATCATTGATGTATCTTACAGCTTCTAGACCTGACATTATATTTGTTGTGTGTGTATGTGCACGCCATCAAGTGACTCCCAAAGAGTGTCATCTTCAAGATGTCAAGAGGATTTTTAGATACCTTAGGTGCTATCCCACCTTGGGATTATGGTATTAATAACTGTGAAAACACTTATCCTTTTACCACTTATTTCCAAAAATAACAAGACCAAAACGTGTATTTTATGTCGTAAAAGTCGGAATTATGCGTGGTTTGTGTTTTTATTATGTTTCAGGATAAAAATATGAAAAAGGGAGAAAACATGGGCTATCACGGCCTTTTATCGAAGAAAAAGACAAAAGACGGAGTCAAAAGGTCAAAAGTGCAAGAAGAACGGAAGTCGAAGGCCTATTCTGAAGATTTATCGAAGAAAAAGTCTAAAGACGAAAGTTTAACGAAGTCGAAGAACCAAGTCTATTAAAAGAAGAAAAATAGAAGACGAGTTCAGGTTATCATTGACTAATCCCGAGCCTAAGTCGAGAAAAACGAGAAGAAAAGAGAAGAAACAAGCTTACCACCTCCCCTATATATAGACTTCTAATGATTCATTAGAGGAGTTAGTTTATTTTTAGTCTTTAATTTTTAGTAGGTAATTAGTGTGTTTATTTTCTCTCTCTAGCTTTCTCTTCAAGTTTTCTTAATCTTAATCTTAATCTTGTAACTTTGAATCTTAATCTTCAATTTAATCAAGTTTATTTCATATCTCTCATTCTACCTTTCTTAATCTTGTGGTGATTTAATTAATCATGTAGTTGATTTCATCTATTTGATTATGTGATTGATTTATTCATGTGATTGATCTTATAGTTTTGATGTGGTGGATGTTTTGAGCTTATTGTGATTGTTTATTTACTAGTGTTTGGCTCATTTTTGATTAAGTTGGTTCGATAGATTAATAGATTTGATTATTAGTTGATTTTAAATGTTTTGATTATTTAGTGTTTTTGTAGTTTTTAATTTGTGGCTTATTTAGTTTTTCTTAAAATAAATTTGGTTTTAGTTTTGGTTAATTGATTAATTGATTGTGCTTAATCGTGGCTTATTTCATTGTTTTTAGTTTCTGTTACTGTTATCTGCTTTCTGAACATCTTCGCAAAAGGGTTTTAAACTCCGAAGATTAATGTTTATTCCGAACTTGCCTTTTATCCGAAATACATTTATTCCGGAGAATTGAGTTTTTTCCGAAATAATTACTTTTTCCGAAAATATTGATTTTTCCGAAATAAAGTCTTTTATCCGAAAATTTTACTTGTTCCGAAAATAGGAACTTATTCCGATAATCTGCTCTTTATCCGAATATAGTATTATTCCGAATATAACCTTTTTCCCGAAAAACCTGTTATTCCGAAGAAGTTGTTTATTCCGAAAATCACCCCTTTTCCCGAATATCCCCAGTTATCTGAATATACATCTTCGGATATTATTCCGAAGATTGTCATTCTTCTTTTTCCAAAAATTACTTTTTATTGCAAATTATTCCGAAGATACAACACGATACAACAACATTCCGAAAAAATTGACATGCTAGCTATCCAACTAGCTTATTTTCTTCCCGCCACTTTTAGCTAGCAGGTTGCCTGCTTGAGGTGTGTACTTGCCTGCTTGTTTATTAATTTATATTGTTCCGTAATCGTTTAGTTAAATCTGAAAGTGGTTCCGATTTTAATTATGATAGTCGCGTATTTTTAGTTGAATTTTTCGTCAATTTTTAGTATTAGTATTTTTTTCCAAAAGTTTAAGTTTTATCTTTTATTTAGTGCCTGCTTTAGCTTTTACCTCGTTTAGTTTTAAAGTAGCCACTTAGTTTTATTTCCTCCTTTTTCATTAGGTAAACTTTATTTTCAAGTCGAAATTTAGTTTCTACTTTTAGATTTATTTTTATTAATTGTTTAGTATTAAATTTAGTATTTAATATTTGTTTTGCTCCTTTATTATTATTTACTTGTTTTTAGTCTATTTTCAATACGTTTCACTTTTACCTTTTTAGTAGAAATAGATATCCAACTTCCCTTTTCATTAACCAAAAACGATTGAGTCTCACTTGAACCGTGATCAATTCGATTAGACGTCGAGAAAAACGAACTTTTAACCTAGCAAAATCAAAAAATTAAATGGCACTGCTGTCGTCTCTTTTCGTAAAGATTAACGGTTTTATTGAGAGACGCGTTGGATTTTGGGATATGTTCATTTTTTAACGTTATTTTTCTTGCTTAAAAATTTTCAAAAATACTAAAAAATATATAATTTTCAAAAATCCAAAAAAAAAATAGAAAAACATAAAAAACCAAAAATATTTCTTGTCTATCTTTCTTTTCCTTTTGTAGGTGTGTATAGGTACCCGTGCTCGTAAGAAAAAAACAACTCTAGCCGAAGTCGAAACTCCACCAATTGTGGCCATGGACAATCGACCAACGATCGAGCTTTTACAAGCGCACGTAGAGGGCAACACCGATGCTATTGTCATACCCGAGATTGGAGCCAACAACTTTGAGCTCAAATCTGGCTTCATTCAAATGGTCTCTGCTCAACCATTCTTGGGGCATACACTTGATGATCCTCATGACCATATCAAAAGGTTCCTTAAACTCACTAATACGGTCAAGTATAATGGGGTTTCACAAGAGGTAATTCGCTTGCAACTTTTTCCTTTCTCCTTAGAGGGACAAGCCCGGCATTGGCTTGCAAAGGAACCGCCACAAAGTATTCTTACGTGGTCGGATTTATAGACCAAATTCATCAACTACTTTTTCCCACCCTCACGTACTACCGCTTTGCGGAATGAAATCATTAAATTTGAACCAAAGTACGGTGAGACATTTAGTGAATCTTGGGACCGTTTTAAGGAAATTTTAAGAAAGTGTTCAGAACATGGTTTTACAAAAGCGCATCAAATTAATACTTTTTACAATGGTTTAAGCATGAATGACCAAGATTCACTAAATAGTGCCTCGGGGGTTAACATTTTGGTTAAGTCTTCTAATGCTGCGTGGGTTATTATTGAGAATAAGTCTAGAGTGAAAACTAGGAGTGTTCGGGCTAATGCGGCTAGTGCTAGTGCTAGTACTAGTGATACCGACAAGAGAATTGATAAGCTTACTTCGGTTGTTGAAGCACTTGCTTTACAAGCCGCTAACAATGCCAAAAACAACAATGCGTAAGTTAATGCTTTAAGTCAGTCATCTGAAATATGCGTGGGTTCTCATTCACACATCGATTGCCCTTCTACTCATGACAATCCAGAAAATGTGTATGCCGCTAACGGTAACTTTTCTACGGGAGGCTATCAAGCTCGTCCTCAAGGTGACCGCAATTTGCTCAGTTATCGTTCAAACAACTTCCTTTCACCACTCAGTTTTCCTCCTCAAAACCAAAACAACCTCAATTGCAACCATCAAAACCAAACTCGAGCTCCAAATCAATATCAAACCCAAAGAAACCCATATCCACCTCATGGAAATAACCAAGTTTACCAACAACCCGTTTATCAACCACCTGCCTACCATGCTCCTCCTTCCAACCAACCCACAACATTTAATCACGAGGTTGAAACTTACATGAGGACTAATGACGCGCTGGTGCAGAATCTTCAACGTCAAATCATCAACATGAAAGGAGATATGGCGAAACAAGGGAATGATCTTCGAGCCGATATGCGACACTCGCTAAGCAGTCAAACGAATGACTTAAGGGATATGATGGTTAGTTTCTTCCCAAGTAATCAAGCCTCTGGTTCAGGTTCTCTTCCGAGTAAAACCGTTGCTAATCCAAGAGGTGAGATGAAAGAAATCACCACCCGAAGTGGCAAAGGTTTAAAGGAACCCGAGATTCCTACACCTACACCGGTGATTGTGACACAGGAAAACGAGTCCCCTTCTCTAATTCCTCCACCTTCTACTTCTATCCCTCCACCACCCAAGTATATGACTGAGAATTCCATTCCCAAGCCTTCATCTCAACCCGATATACCTTATCCCTCAAGGTTGAGGAAAGAGAAGTTGAAGAACAAGGATGATATTCAGGTTTCTAACTTTCTCAAAATGTTTAAACAATTGAATTTCAACATCTCCTTTGCTGAGGCTCTTGCTCACATGCCGAATTATGCTAAAATGTTTAAAGATATTCTCAGTGACAAAGAAAAGCTTCTTGATATCACTCAGACCCAACTTAATGAGAATTGCTCCGCATTGCTCTTAAGGAAATTACCAACCAAACTTGGTGATCCGGGTCGTTTTCTCATTCCTTGCAACTTCCCCGGGGTAGAGAATTGTATGGCCATAGCAGACCTAGGTGCTAGTATAAACTTAATGTCGTTAAGTGTTTGGAAAAAATTATCTCTACCCGAGCTAGTCCCCACACGAATGACATTGTAATTAGCTAACCGTACGTTTGCTTATCCAATGGGGATAGCCGAAGACGTCTTCGTTGGTGTCGACAAATACACCTTTCCGGCGGATTTTGTTGTCGTTGACTACAAGATGGATCCCCGTGTTCCATTAATCGTTGGACGTCCATTGTTGAGGACCGGTCGCACTCTCATTGATGTAGCTGCGGGCGAATTAATCATGAGAGTTGGTGACGATAAAATCGTCTTCAACATGGGTAAACTTTCTATATAACCTTATGAAAACGAGAGCGTTAATTTCATTGACGTACTTGATGAGGCTTGTGAAGAGCGTTTCAAAGACGCTTGCAAAAGTGGTTCTTCTTCTCTACCCATTGTTGAGACTGTTGCCTCTATTGCTCCATCATTGACTCCATTTGGAGAAAGTGATTTCCTTTTGAAAGAATTTGAAGCAACTTTAGGGGATGTGGACTTACATTATGACGATTTTCCAACTAATTGGGAAGAAGACATTCGTACCATTGAGAAATTTCTAATTGAGGACCACATTTCTCCACCTTCTCCTAAGGAAATCTCTATCGATGATCCGAATTTGACTACGCCTTCCATCGACAATCCTCCGGATTTAGAGCTTAAGGATTTACCATCTCATCTCGAATACGTTTTCCTTGAAGATAATAAGAAGTTACCCGTCATCATCGCAAAGGACTTGAAAGAAGACAAAAAATCTCGACTTATCGACGTGCTGAAGAATCATAAGAAAGCAATTGCTTGGAAAATTTCCGACATTCGCGGAATTGATCCGAACTTTTGTACTCATAAAATTCTCATGGAGGATGACTTTAAACCCGCAATCCAAAGCCAAAGAAGGGTTAATCCTAAAATTCATAACGTCCTCAAGAAAGAGGTTATCAAACTTCTAGATGCCGGAATGATTTACCCTATTTCGGATTCGCCATGGGTTAGTCCCGTCCATTGTGTGCCTAAGAAAGGCGGAATAACCGTTGTTCCCAATGAAAACAACGAGTTGATTCCTACTCGACTTGTCACGGGTTGGCGAGTTTGCATAGACTATCGCAAGCTCAATGATGCCACTCACAAGGATCATTTCCCTCTTCCTTTCATGGATCAAATGCTCGAGCGTTTAGCGGGTAATGACTATTATTGCTTCTTAGACGGTTTCTTCGGGTATTTTCAAATTCCCATCGATCCTAAAGACCAAGAGAAAACCACATTCACTTGTCCTTATGGAACATTTGTTTACAAAAGAATGCCTTTCAGCTTATGCAATGCTCCCGTGACATTCCAAAGGTGTATGATGGCTATATTCCATGACATGGTTGAAGAAACTATGGAAGTCTTTATGGATGATTTCTCGGTCTATGGTGATTCTTTCTCTACTTGCCTTGCCAATTTAGAACGTATGCTCAAACGGTGTGCAGACACTCGTCTCGTTCTTAATTGGGAAAAATGCCATTTCATGGTAAATGAAGGTATTGTTCTTGGTCATAAAATCTCCAAAGCTGGTCTTGAAGTCGACCGTGCTAAAGTTGAAGTGATTTCTAAATTACCTCCACCTTCAACCGTGAAGGGTATGAGAAGTTTCCTTGGTCATGCGGGCTATTCAGGATTTTTCTAAAATCGCTCTCCCGATGACCCACCTCTTGGAAAAATATACTCCTTTTATCTTTTCTAAAGAGTGTATTGACTCTTTAAATCTTCTTAAGGATAAATTAACTAAGGCACCGATCTTGGTTACCCCTAATTGGGAGTTACCTTTTGAATTGATGTGTGATGCTAGTGATTTTGCTATTGGAGCGGTTTTAGGACAAAGAGTGAACAAACACTTCCATCCAATCCATTATGCTAGCAAGACAATGACGGGGGATCAATTGCATTATACCACTACCGAAAAAGAGCTTTTAGCTGTAGTGTATGCTTTTGAGAAGTTCCGCCCCTATCTTTTTCTTTCCACCACCATTGTCTATACCGACCATTCCGTGTTGAAGTACTTGTTAACCAAACAAGATTCCAAGCCAATACTTCTTCGTTGGGTTTTGCTCCTACAAGAATTTAAAATTGAAATTCGTGATAAAAAGGGAGTGGAAAACCTAGCCGCGGATCATCTTAGTAGACTTGAGGATCCTTATCAAGGAAGCTCCCAAATTAAGAGACTATTGACTCTTTTCCCCTGAGGCCTTGATGTCTATTAACTTCCAATCTTGATGAAACCCCATGGTTTGCGGACATTGGAAACTATTTGGTGGGTGGAATTCTCATGGAAGGGTTAACGTCCCAACAAAAGAAAAAGTTCTTTAAAGACATTAAGCACTATTTTTGGGACGACCCTTAACTTTTCAAACAATGTGCGGATCTTATCATTCGTCGGTGTGTTGATGGGCCGGCAGCTTTATTAATCCTTGAAGCTTGCCATAAAGGACCTCCCGGTGGTCACTTTGGTCCTAACTATACCGCGAAGAAAGTTTTTGACTCTCGATTTTATTGGCCCACCATTTATCGTGATGCACACGAAATGGTTAAGCATTGTGATGCATGCCAATGCCAAGGCAAGATCACACATAAAGATGAGATGCCTCAAAATTTCATACAAGAGTGTGAAATCTTTGACGTATGGGGTATCGACTTTTTTCAGCCATTTCCATCATCCAAAGGGAACAAGTACATCCTCGTAGCCGTTGACTACGTATCTAAATGGGTTGAAGCAAAGGCTCTCCCTACGAATGATGCGAGGGTGGTTGTGAACTCTTTGAAACAACTTTTTGCTCGATTCGGTGTTCCTCGTGCTATCATCAGTGACCGCGGGACTCATTTTTGCAATGATCAATTTGCTCGAGTCATGGCTAAGTACGGTGTCAGTCACCATCTTTCCACCGCCTATCATCCCTAAACAAATGGTCAAGCCGAGATCTCTAACCGTGGACTGAAGAGAGTTTTAGAGCGAACTGTGGGAGAGCATCGTGCCTCATGGGCCGATAAGTTAGATGATGCTTTGTGGGCTTTCCGTACCACATATAAGACACCTATTAGTTGCACTCCATATCGTCTTGTGTACAGGAAGGCATGCCACCTCCCTATTGAGTTGGAACATAAGACGTATTGGGCCTTGAAGTTGGCCAATTTTGATATCAACATAGCCGGTGATCTTCGAAAGATTCAACTCAACGAGCTAAATAAACTGAGGAATGTAGCTTATGAGAATTCATTGATCTACAGGGAGAAAACCAAGATCATTCATGATGCAAGGATTAAGAACCGAGAGTTTCACATCGGTGATCAAGTTTTACTCTTTAACTCTCGGTTGAAGATCTTCTCGGGCAAGCTTAAGAGCCGTTGGTCTGGACCATTCACCGTCGCCAAAGTTTTCCCTTACGGCACCATTGAACTTTCTCAACCAAATGGGCCTAATTTTAAAGTGAATGGCCAGCGTGTGAAGCTGTACTTTGGTGAGGACATCTCTCATGAGATGATTCCATCCCTCACCACGTTTCCCTTGAATTAGTTTTGGGTCGAGTCAGGCTCGTGACTCGGTTATAAAAAATAAGCGCTTCTCGGGAGGCAACCCGTTGATATATCCCTTACCGTTTTAATAATAAGTGTAGGGGGAGCCCCGTAGGTGTTTGTTGTCTTGTTTCTTATAATGTGCAGGGATTCAAAGCTTCAAAGAGAACTTTTGATGACATTTGACGACCGTGATCTCGTGTAAACTGTCGTGATTCAATATTTCATATGTTATATGTTCACATTGAAATCACTATAGTTGTCCTTTCCTTAGCAAGATTTAAACAACGTGCACAATGTTCTAAGTGTAGGGGAGTTTACTCCTACATGCTTAAACATTGAGGACAATGTTTATATCAAGTGTAGGGGGGGACTTCTATCGAAGTAAATGGGCTTTTCCATTAATTTTCTTCGTTTTAACTGGAAAATTTGATTTTTCGACATTTTTCAAATTTTTTAATCTATTTTGGCCTAGTTGTATAGTAGTATTTTCATTTGCTATCGTTATTTACTTTCTTTGCTAGAATAATTTTTTAATAAAGTGGTTTTAATTTTTAAACGTTGTGAATCTTTTTTAAACGTTGTATCATCTATATTCTACTTATCCAAGTTCACTCTAGCTAGTATCCTTAATGTGTTTAAGTCAAGTTTTGCTAGGCTTTTATATAGGGAACTTTAAAACGCGAAAGTCTTAACTCTCACGGGTTAAGAACAAGAACTTTTCGCAAGTTCCTATAATTGATCCTAGAAAGTCGTTTATTAAGGGAACTTTAAAATGCGAATTCTAAACTTGAAAAAGTCTAAGAAGTTGCAAGATCCTATAGATGACTTGAAAACCCAAAACATTGATTTAATTGGCTAAGCATTCACGAGTCTCATTCCTTGAGATTTTAAATTGTGGAGAACGCGAGATGATAGAGTCAATTATAAGTTTGGTATTCTTTCATGATTTTTTCTGAGTTGATTATGAGCTTCTTCTCCAATTGCTTGTTAATAAATATATTTGTAATAAATAAGGTTGTACGATTTGAAAAGTTACTTAGGTTTTAGCACAAGATCGTTAAAAAGTTGCTCGGTATTAATTAGAGTTCATAGACAAGTAACTTATTGAAGCGGGATACGAAGATTGGCGAGTCCGAAAAGGCCCTAACAAGGCACGAGGGCTACATTTTGTTGCTAAAGATCCCAAGTGATGTGAAAAATCATTTATCAAAAATCAATATGAAGGATCGAGACACACGACGAAAAGCAAATACACCCCTAAAGATCATTGAGAAGTCTATCCGAAAAGACCCTAACAAGGTATGAGGATAAATAGATCCAAGTCCTAAAAGGAGGCGGATCGTTGTATATCAAAGTCCAAAATAAAGATTGGAGAAAAATGAAGAAGTTGTGGTCCAAATATGAAGAATCTCTCAAAAACTTCAAGTGAAGAAACTCCTATTATGAAGAGAACACCATAATTTCAAGAACGTCTCTCAAGATTCGAAGTATGAAGTCGCTGCCAAATATCGGTCCGAGAAAGGTCTCAAATCGTGAAGCGAGTTATGCCAAGATATGAACTTTAAGAGGTCACGAGAAGCAGTTTTAAAAGATTTTGTCATTTAGCTAACTATCGCTTAAATCGTCCCACTTTATTTTCAACCTAAATTAACTATCGAAATAAGTTAAACAATGCATCATCGTGATCATTTAAGACAATCATAAAATATAAGAGATACACCTAGGAATAAGGGAGTCTAAGTGAATAATTTGGCCACATGAGTTTGTATTAGTTTGCTAACTTATAATAACAATGATCTCGTTTATAAGGTTGGTGTGGGGAACGTGAAACTTGAGGATGATAAACATTCGTGACTACCAAAACCCCTATGTAAGTCTTTGATTTCTTTACTTTCTTTGTATGTATTTCTATCTTTTAGTTTCGTTAGTGTTTAGTATTTAATAAAGGCCAAGGTGGGTTATTTATGATGAAAAATGTAAACCGTGTTTTGAAATTAATGCATTGCATGAGGGAATTGCAATGGTCAAGTGTAGGGGATTTAATAAGTGTGAAAACACTAATCCTTTTACCACTTATTTCCAATAATAACAAGACCAAAACGTGTATTTTATGTCGTAAAAGTCGGAATTATGCGTGGTTTGTGTTTTTATTGTGTTTCAGGATAAAAATATGAAAAAGGGAGAAAACACGAGCTATCACGGGCTTTTATCGAAGAAAAAGACAAAAGACGGAGTCAAAAGGTAAAAAGTACAAGAAGAACGGAAGTCGAAGGCCTATTCTGAAGATTTATCGAAGAAAAAGTCTAAAGACGGAAGTTTAACAAAGTAGAAGAACCAAGTCTATTGAAAGAAGAAAAATAGAAGACTAGTTCAAGTTATCAGTCGACTAATCCCGAGCCTAAGTCGAGAAAGACGAGAAGAAAAGAGAAGACACAAGCTTACCACCTCCCCTATATATAGTCTTCTAATGAGTCATTAGAGGAGTTAGTTAATTTTTAGTCTTTAATTTTTAGTAGGTAATTAGTGTGTTTATTTTCTCTCTCTAGCTTTCTCTTCAAGTTTTCTTAATCTTAATCTTAATCTTGTAACTTTGAATCTTAATCTTCAATTTAATCAAGTTTATTTCATATCTCTCATTCTACCTTTCTTAATCTTTTGGTGATTTAATTAATCATGTAGTTGATTTCATCTATTTGATTATGTGATTTATTCATGTGATTGATCTTATAGTTTTGATGTGGTGGATGTTTTGAGCTTATTGTGATTGTTGATTTACTAGTGTTTGGCTCATTTTTGATTAAGTTGGTTTGATAGATTAATAGATTTGATTATTAGTTGATTTTAAATGTTTTGATTATTTAGTGTTTTTGTAGTTTTTAATTTGTGGCTTATTTAGTTTTTCTTAAAATAAATTTGGTTTTAGTTTTGGTTAATTGTTTAATTGATTGTGCTTAATCGTGTCTTATTTCATTGTTTTTAGATGCTTCTGTTACTGTTATCTGCTTTCTGAACATCTTCGCAAAAGGGTTTTAAACTCCGAAGATTAATGTTTATTCCGAACTTGCCTTTTATCCGAAATACATTAATTCCGAAGAATTGTGTTTTTTTCGAAATAATTACTTTTTCCGAAAATATTGATTTTTCCGAAACAAAGTCATTTATCCGGAAATTTTACTTGTTCCGAAAATAGGTACTTATTCCGAAAATCTGCTCTTTATCCGAATATAGTATTATTCCGAATATAACCTTTTTCCCGAAAAACCTGTTATCCCAAAGAAGTTGTTTATTCCGAAAATTACCCCTTTTCCCGAATATCCCAAGTTATCCGAAGATCTTCGGATATTATTCCGAAGATTGTCATTCTTCTTTTTCCGAAAATTTCTTTTTATTGCAAATTATTACAAAGATACAACAAGATACAACAACATTCCGAAAAAATTGACATACTAGCTATCCAACTAGTTTATTTTCTTCCCGCCACTTTTAGCTAGCATGTTGTCTGCTTGAGGTGTGTGCTAGCCTGCTTGTTTATTAATTAATATTGTTCCGTAAACGTTTAGTTTAATCTGAAAGTTGCTCCGATTTTAATTCTGATAGTCACGTATCTTAAGTTGAATTTTTCGTCAATTTTTAGTATTAGTATTTTTTCCAAAAGTTTAAGTTTTATCTTTTATTTAGTGTCCGCTTTAACTTTTACCTCGTTTAGTTTTAAAGTAGCCACTTAGTTTTATTTCCTCCTTTTTCATTAGGTAAACTTTATTTTCAAGTCGAAATTTAGTTTCTACTTTTAGATTTATTTTTATTAATTGTTTAGTATTAAATTTAGTATTTAATATTTGTTTTGCTCCTTTATTATTAGTTATTTGTTTTTAGTCTATTTTCAATACGTTTCGCTTTTACCTTTTTAGTAGAAATAGATATCCAAACTTCCCTTTTCATTAACCAAAAACGATTGAGTCGCACTTGAACCATGATCAATTCGATTAGACCTCGAGAAAAACGAACTTTTAACCTAGCAAAATCCAAAACTTAGGTATCCAAAGGATTCTCCATTGGAGCTTATTGCTTATTCAGACAGTGATTATGGAGGTGACAAGTTTGATAGAAAATCCACAACTTGTGGATGCCAATTTCTTAGGAGTAGGTTGATAACTTGGCAATGTAAGAAACAAACAGTGGTGGCCAACTCTACAACTGAAGCAGAATATGTAGCTGCAGCTGCTTGCTGTGGACAAGTCTTATGGATTCAGAACCAACTGTTGGATTATGGGTACAATTTTATGCATACCAAGATTTTTGTAGACAATAACAGTACTTTATGCATTATTAAGAATCCTATTCATCATTCTAAAACAAAACACATAGAAATTAGACATCATTTTATAAGAGATTATTTTGAAAAAGGTTTAATACAACCAGATAGGGTTGACAAAGAAGAAAATGTGGCAGATTTATTAACTAAACCTTTTGATACTAGGAGATTTCAATACTTGGTAACAAGTATTGGAATGATCAATCTTACCTAATATGTGTTTTTGGAACTTATTGTAAAAGTATGTACAGGATATGCATTGTTATTGGTCTTTGTACAAAATTAGGTTTTCCACTTTATTTGTCTAACGCTGACAAAGGTTATTTTAACGCTGACAAGTGTTAAAATGGAAGTTGACAGCAACATGTTAGTTTTGTGGTTTTTGATCTCATTATGCATGCATTATGAGCATTGTACAAATGGATACAGAGTTTCTTATGGATCTTTGGAGCTTACTTGGAGTGTGTTCAAGTTTATGGATGATGGTTGGAATATTTATATTCCTATCTTGACATAAATTTTTATTGCATGTATTATGTTTGGCAACTTGTGTATCATTGTTTCAGGGGAGGTTTAGGAAACCTTTAGGACTTTTTGTGTATTCATATAATACTCTTATCACAATTCTAGATTGTGTCCACTGGTGAGTACGAGTTAGTTTACTAAATCGTGAGACACTGTAGCATGCAAAGTTGATATACTTTGCACGCTGCCAAGACTTTTTGACCTAGAATTTGATGTGGTCTGTTGGGAGACCTGGGTATGATTTTTATTGGGCTTACCTGGGAAGTTACAAAGGATTTTATAAGATAACTTCATTGTTAAGAACTTTGGTTAGCAAGAGACACTTGAGGACAATTATGTCTATCTTGCTTAAGCAAGTGTGCATGATTAGACAGTGCTTGCCACCCTATAGTGATTTTCAGTCTGTAATTTATCTTCACTAGGATAAATTACTTTGTTAAGTTCCTTTTTATTTTATATTATTTTTATTTTCGGACGCTGACAGTTTTTTTCCAAGCTTTGTTAAGACCAATTTTGACGTTGACATGGAAAAATCCAACGTTGACAAGAATATAGCCGTTGGGTGTTGCTAAGTTATTTTTGACCGTTGATAAACATTGGGTTCTACCCAGTTGTTATTTTTGACAAAAAATTGGGTCGTAATTTTAGGAGTTGGTAACTTTTTATTAATGCAAGACATAAGTTATATCTTTTTCATGATTTTCATCATTATATTTTAAATATAACTGCCTCATGCATTGACCAATCACATGTTTTCACCTCTCCTATATATTTGGCTCATTCCTTTGAAACAGGGTAACTGCTTATTCTTGTCTAAATTTTTTTTCTCAAACCTTCATATTGAATAACATTTTTCACAGCTTTCTAAATCAATGGCGCCTAAGTTTAAACCAAGAGATTTGGAATTGGGTTCAGAAGTCAGCATAACATGGTTGCTTATTTAGAAGCTGATGATGCTCTGTTTCCCCAATATACTCAGATGGTGGAGTATTTAAATGCATCCCCTTTAAGGTATGCGCGTTCTCATGCTCCTCTTATCCCTGTCACACATATTAAACAGTTTTGGAATACTGTAACTTCCTCAACAGTTAATAATGTGACTACATTGACTACTACTGTCCATGGGCTTTCATGGGTGGTTACTGAAGCTTTGGTTCGACAAGCTTTGCATCTTATTGATGCAGATGGTATAAAAACCCTACCCATTGGTGAGCTAGAACAAGGACTCCAAGCTTTGGGTTATCCTTTGCCAGAAGATGGCCATTTAAACAAATATACAAACAGGAATTTCCCCCAGCTTAGAAGTACTTGATACATGTCATTCTTCAATGTTTGAGTCCCAAATGTACTGCACATAATGAAATTAACCGATCAATTAGGAGTGCTATTGTGTGTATTGCTACTGGGAAAAAATATAATTTTTCAAAAATGACTTTTGATGGCATGTGTCATAACATGGGTAGCAATATGACTCTTGCTTACCCAAGGTTTTTACAAATGGTGTTTGATGAACAAAGATACTGCAATAGGGATCACAATGACTTTTATAAGATCACTGTTCAAAAGAAAGCAATTTTTAGGAAGATGAATTCACCACCTCATAGAGACTTACCTCTTACCCATGCCATGCTTGCTGTTATTGCAGTGGCACAACCACAACAAGACCCTCAACCTCAACCAGACCCATTGCCTGAACAACCACCATCACCCCATCAAATGGATATTGACCAAGAATCCTTTAACACTGACACGTTAAATGTTGGCGTTGACACTCCAAATCCAAATGCTGACACCCTTTTACAACAAACCCAAACACCCCTTAACCTTCAAACAGACACCCAATCCACATCATCTTCTACACCCCCTAATTTTAGGTTGGAAAAAACGCCAAAGGACTAATGGAGTGTTCTCCTCTAGTGGTCCTAGCCATGTTGCAGAGAGTACCACCACCACCACAAGTGTGGTTGGTGACATGGGTGGGGCTGGGACTATTGGTTCTCGCTTAGATGCAGGCCAAGCCAATCCTAACCTCATTAAGACCCCATACATGCCCCATGACTCTACGTTGGGAGGTCAAATTCCCATTCTAGAGGAGGGCAGATTGGAACCTTACACATTATAGGAATCGACGGCTTTTGGAAATAGAAGAAGTTAGACGTGTTTTCAATGAAATGGGTTATGCTTATGAAAACAGTTTACTTGAAATAGAACGAATTTCACGCCAAAATGATCAGCATATGAAGCAAGTGATGTCGCATGATATTGTTTCCGTCTGTGTGAATAATAGTGATGATACTGATTCTATTGTGCATAATGTTGAATCTGTGGATGATGTGGTAGATAGTACTTGTCACAAATCTGACGCTGAATTTTTAAAGCTTCAAGATTCTTATTCTTCGCTTTCAAAATGTTTTGATGAGATTCAAAAACATTGCATTTCGCATGAATGTAAACAACAATTTATTAAAGAGATTTTTGAAACGTCATTTGAAGGTGTTAATATAGATGATGCAAATTTTCAAAAGAACTTTCGATTGAATTTACAATCGAAATAGCGTGCAGCCAAGTGACAAGGTTGCTAAATCACTGCCAATAGACATAGAGAAATCTAAGGAGATTAACTGTGTGAACGCACTTGAGGCCGCTGAGAATTTTATACTTGATCTAGATAATTAAGTTTCCAAGATTTTGTCCAAAGTTGATAACTTAAAACAGGAAAATACACAACTCTTCGATTCAGTAAAGCCCGCATGTGCTAATACCACTACACAGAATCAATAATTGATTGAACGATTGAATCGAAAGTCAGTGAAAATATCTGATTTGAGGGAACGAATTTGTGATATCAATTTGTCTTTGGCTGAGTTAAAGGAAACAATTCGTACCCTAAAAGGTAAGAATGTTGTGGATAACGCAGCCACTATCTCAGCATCGTCCTCTAGTGTAATCAAAAGGAACCTCATCACCGTTACACCACTTAACAAGGGCCTTAGGACTAAACCATCTCAAACATTGGTCACTAAAGATAAGGCAAAATCAAAATCAGCTTCTAATATTCTCGTGTTGCCTTCTACATGAGTAAACACCACTACTAAGGCTCAAAGATCTAAGCTTAAAAGAAACTCGAAGAATGATAGGATCTTTCCCCCATCTAGTAGTCAAGTGAAGAAAAAAGTAGAAGCCCAACCTAGGAATGTTATTTCTGTTTTGAATAAAAAGAATCATGTAGCTAAACCTAAAGGCTCTGCGGTTGTGCAGCGTTCTAAGCCTACTGAGGAGTTCTAATTTGAAATGTTGGAATTGAAATGAATGTATGTTTTCTAGTCGTCATGATTCTTGCCTTATTGACCATGTGAATGAGATGAATGCTCGTAAAAATGGTTTAGATGGAAACCGATGGGGAAAGTGTTAACCAAAGTTGGTTGGATGTGGCGCCCCACTGGTAGAACTTTCACTATCGTAGGTAATGCGTACCCTTTAAATAGGATCACTCCCACTACAGTGAAGAAAGCGTGCCCTTTAACTAGGAGTACCAAGGCTACCAAAACACAAGCGTGTCCTTTAACTAGGAACACCAACACTACTGTAGGAACCAAGTGTCCTTTAAATAGGTCTACTCCCATTGTAGTGCCCGCTAATACTCTAAAACCTCATAAAGTTGGAACAATAAAACTTGTTATTGGTAAAACTCACATTAGAAAACGCCGAAAATCTAAGGATAACACAAATGTTAGCAATTCTGATAATATTATATCTGTATCTACTAACACTTCGGAACCAATAGTTTCCAATGCATTGTCTACTGTTGTTGCTGAAAACAGGTGGTCCAAATTGTTCTATGGTATTTGAACTCTGGTTGCTCCAAGCATATGACCGAAGATCACTCTCACCTCAGAAATTTCGTCAGCAAGTTTCTTGGTACAGTTCGATTTGGAAATGATCATATTGCAAAGATAATGGGTTACGATGAATATCATATTGGGAATGTTATTATTTCAAGAATGTATTATGTGGAAGTCTAGGTCACAACTTATTTTCTATGGGACAATTTTGTGATGCAAACCTAGAAGTTTCTTTTCGAGAGCATACATGCTTCATTCGAAATTTGGAAAGGGTTGATTTATTGAAAGGTACTCGAGGGAATAATTTGTACACTTTGTCTCTACAAGACATGATGGTCATTTCTCATGTATGCCTTCTCTCCAAAGCATCAAAGACGAAGTCATGGTTATCGCATCGACGGTTATCTCATCTTAACTTTGACGCTATTAATCATTTGGCGAAAAACGAACTTGTTCGTGGTCTTCCTAAACTTACATTTCACAAGGAGCATTTGTGTTCCGCGTGTACAATGGGGAAAAGCACTAAGAAATCATACAAACCCAAGACTGAAGACACCAACCAAGAGAAACTTTATTTGTTGCATATGGATCTTTGTGGGCCAATGCGTGTTGAAAGTCTTAGTGGAAAAAAGTACATCCTCGTCATTGTCGATGATTACTCTCGATTTACATGGGTGAAATTTCTTGCAACAAAAAATGAGGTACCTAAATTCATTATCGGATTTTTCAAGATGATTCAAGTGCGTCTCAACACTACTGTCCGACGCATTCGTACAGATAATGGAGCCAAATTTGTTAATCATATCTTGCGTAATTACTATGAAGAAGTTTGCATATCTCATGAACATCAGTTACTCGCACTCCACAAGAAAAAAATGTCGTTGAAAGGCGAAATCGCACACATATGGAAGCTGCTCGAACGATGTTAATTTTCGCAAAGGCTCCATTGTTTTTATGGGCAGAAGCAGTATCTACAGCATTTTACACCCAAAACCGGTCACTAATTTAAAAAAGCCATGGCAAAAAACCTTATGAGCTTCTACATAGAAAAGTGTCAGACTTATCATATCTTCAAGTATTTGGTTCTCTTTGCTATCCTAATATATGGTGACAATTTGGGAAAAGTTCAACCAAAGGCTGATATTGGTATTTTTATTGGTTATGCACCCGCAAAGAAAGCATACCGAATCTATAATCGTAATTCTCACAAGATCCTAGAAACTATGAATGTTGATTTTGATGAGCTGACAGCAATGGCTTCTGAGCAAAGCAGCTCTGAACCCACACTTCATGAAATGGGACCCAGTAACAATAGCTTTGGTCTTGTCCCAAACACCCCTACTTCATCATCATTTACACCACCTTCTAGGAATGAATGGAATACGTTGTTTCAACCGTTCTTTGATGAATTCTTTACTCCTCCAAGTATTGTGGCTACAGAACCTGAGGTAATAGCTCCGGTTAACGAAGTTGTCGCTCTAGAAACTGACGCACAATCAGATACGTCTTCACCTACAATTGGTCAAGATATACCTTCAACGAGTAATTCTCAACCAACACCGGAATCAACTACCCATGTCATGCTTGTTGATGACGAAGAGGATGATGATGATAACGATTTGGAATTCGCTCAAATGCGTGAACTTCCATTCTTTGGTGTACCAATTCCCAACCATAATCAAGTCGGGTCGTCCACCTCAGAGGAAGCTCCTACTACAGTCTACTCCAATCCACGGATTCATGAACATGACAGCAAGTGGACAAACGATCATCCTATAGATTCTATTATTGGTGACCCTATTCGTCCGGTATCCACACGAAGTTAGTTATAAGAAAGTGCAATGTTTGGTCATTTTGATGCTTTTCTCTGTGAAGTTGAACCTAAGACGTGGCAACAAGCATTTACCCAATCATGTTGGATAGAAGCTATGCAAGAAGAACTTAATGAATTTGTACGTCTTGATGTATGGGAAGTTGTCCATGCCCGGATCAAGTGACGTTACTCACTTTGAAATGGGTCTATAAGGTGAAGCTCGACGAGTGAGGTGGAATATTGATGAACAAAGCTCGACTAGTAGCTCGTGAATACAAGAAATTATTGGGCATCGACTTTCTGAAATCCTTTGCACCTGTTGCCCGTTTGGAAGCTATTAGACTATTCCTCACTTATGCAGCCCACATGGATATTATCGTCTATCATATGGATGTGAAGACGACATTTCTCAATGGTGAAATCAAGGAAGAGGTCTATGTTTAACAGCCGGATGGTTTTGTGAACTCTAAATATCTTAATCACGTGTACAAGCTTAAGAAGGCTCTCTATGGGTTGAAGCAAGCTCCACGTGCATGGTTTGATCTATTGTCACAATTCCTCATTACGCAAGGCTTCGCTAAAGGCAAGGTGGATCCCACGATGTTCATTTAGAAACTCAGAAAAGATATGTTTATGGTACAAATATATGTTGATGATATTATATTTACTGTCTCGACCCAAACCTTATCGGATAAATTTGGGACACTCATGTCTTCCAAGTTTAAGACATCAATGATGGGCAAGGTATCAATTTTCTTAGGTCTTCTGATTTTTCAGAGTCGCATAGGCATCTTTAAAAATCAATCCAAGTATGCCCTTGAATCGCTAAAGAGATATAAGATGGAATCTTGCGACCCCGTGGATACTCCAATGGTGGAAAGAACTAAGCTATATGCAGATCCACATGGGATTACCGTTGATCCGACACGTTATCGTGGAATGATCGGTACCCTTCAGTATATGACAGCTACTTGACATGATATTCAATTTGCTATATGTATGTGTGCTCGGTATCAAACTAGGCCTACTGAGTTACACTTAGCTACTGTAAAATGGATCTTTCGGTATATTAAAGGAACCATTAATCGGGGACTTTGGTATTCGAAGGACTCTTCGATTTCACTTATGGCATATGCAGATGCGTATCACGCGAGTTGTCAAGATACAAGGCGTAGAACGAGTGGAACTTTGCAACTACTAGGAGATCTAAAAGGAAGAAAAGCACTACAATTTCAAGTACGGAAGCAGAATACATAGCTATGTCCTGGTGCTGTGCTCAAATTCTTTGGATGCGATCGCAATTAACCGATTATGGTATAGGTTTCAACAAAATTCAGATGTACTGCGACAACCAAAGTGCAATTGCGTTATGCTGCAACAACGTTCAATTCTCCCGGTCGAAGCATATTGATATTCGCTACGACTTTATCAAGGAGCAAGTGGAAAATGGAGTGATCGAGCTTTACTTTCTCCGATGTAAAACCCACATTAAAATACTATGAACAGTACACATGAACAGTAAATACACGAAAATACAGTAAAATTAAAACTTTCCATTTATAATATAATCCACGTGTCATGATATTTAATAACATGTAATTACCAATATATTATATATGTATGACGATCACGACATATAGAATCCATGATAACTAAACATGAATGAACAAGAATATAGTTTAACTTAATAAAAGCTTCGGGTTTTCCCTTGTGGGCCCCATATGCCGCGGCTAAAGACAACAGAAAGGAGAAAGATGGGCTTTGGCCCATGACCTAAATTAAAACCCATGTAAACAAAAACTCTAGGGAAGTTTTCATCATAATTCTAGGTTACACAAAAATTAAGAAAACCCTGCCTCCACTCCTATCTTTGCCGCCAGCTGCCATCAACACCATACGGTGTTCGGGACGATTTTGATAATTGATTTGGTGTGTACGTGATCGTGATCTCATAACCTTTTCTTATACGTGTTCGGTATAATCAAAACCCTCTTTTTCTTTTTAATTCATTACTGAATTCATGTTCTTATTTTAATTAATCATAAAAACAAGTTATAAAAACATGGAGTTAATTAAAATCATGGTTTAAGGGTTGTTTTGGTGTTGCTTTGTTCGGCCGAGACCCAAACTGAGAGCAATGAAGCTCTCGGTGGTGGTTGTTTTGCCCAGCCGAGACCTCAAGGTATTGGTGTGCGGTTCGTTTGGTTCGGAGGTAGGCCAGGGGACCCGACCGCGAGTCGGGGGTGTGTGTTTTGGTTTTATTTCGTGTCAACCGATACCAATAGGGTCTCAGTGGGACTTTGTTTCGGATAGTGGGAACCGGACAACAAAAACAGTGGGAACCGGCCACGAACCGGTGGGACTCGGCTGTGAACCGGTGTGAACCGTACTCGGGCGTTGTCTAGCCGTGGCTCGGTAGTGGGTAGAACCACTCGAACAGTGGCAACCGGCTAGGACGGGTAGCCACTGTCAAGGGTTTTTGGCTCGGCTTATATGTGACACACGGGTTCGGGCTCGGGTTATTTTTTAAAACACAGAGTTCGGGTTTCGTGAAAATATTAAAATCAGAAAATATGTTTAATTAAACTATTTCAAGATTATTTAAATTAATAAAATGCACGACTTAGGTTAAATATTAAAATTAATATTTCATGTATAACCTAAAGTATTTTACTTAGCTTAATTTAATTAAAAAATGTATTTTATTTAAATTCTTATAATGTATAGTTTAATTAATTAACCAAGTTATTTAATTAATAAACTATAATCTTTAAACCATGACTTGTATTTTACTAATTAAACTTTACTTATTATTAATAATACAGCTTATTTCTAATTATGGAAACTTACTAATTTTGGAAACTTTCTATTTTTAGAAACTTAATATTTATGGAAACCTGCTATTTTTAGAAAGTTACTTAGTATTACAATACAAGTATTATAATACCATACTACATGAATAATAAACAACATAATACGAGAATAACTACAGATTAACACATGAATTAGTTAAAACATGACATAACATGAATACTAAGCTAAGAACACACAGAACCAGTAAAACACATGTAATTCAGACAACTCATACATGTTCCCATTCTTATGTAGTATTATCCGTTAAGGCGGAGTAGGTTCTTCAGCGTTTCCGTTAGCTTCTACTGGACACAAGATACGGATTTCTCGTCCTTCAGTAAGGACAACCTCTTCCTTTATTAGGATTTCCCGTATGAAGCCAACTGTTTTCTCTAGTAGTTACAGATTAAATGCTTATGTTTTATTAGTTACCTTAGCCATATAATGCATGACCAATTTCACCTAGTTATGGAGGTACCATAACCATAAAACTGGAGGCACCAGTGTTATGACTTCACCACGGCGGAGTGATAGCTCGTGGCGTCCCTTTTAGTTATTTGGCGATTATTATATTATTATTATCATGTGGGGGCGTATGAGTGCATCCTAGGTTCAGTTTCAATCAGGATTTCATGGTGAATGTGGTATGTGCCTTGCATCCTTCACAAGGAGTTGATCTCTCCTACCCATTACCATTTAATTAGAGGCATCCCCTCTAATTTGCATGACAAGGTCACCCCTCCAAGTATTCATGCACTTTGTTGACCTCATGACCTATATTGGCTTTTGGTATATTAAACTAATACAGATTTTCATAAGTAACATAAGCTATGTTTTCAGAACTAAAACCAGTAAACATGACATACATCTAGGTTTCCCAGGACTTATTCATTTCCGCTGCAATTCATGCTTTACATGCTTTATATGCTTAAATTCCTTTATGTCTTTACGTTATGCTATATATTCGTGTACTGAGCGTTATGCTCAGCCGTTTTCTATTTCCATGTTCCCAAACGGCAGGTACCCAAGGTCACAAGTAGGATCTCTAGAGTATGTGCATTCGGATGGAAGCTATCCAACCTCTTTTACCTTATGCATTTATTCCTACTTTCTCATGCTTTATTTCATTTGGACATTGTTTTGTCCTTTCATTTACAGTACTTAGTGTTGCTTGTGTGTGAGTTACTTAGACTACCGATGTTTGATTCCAGTATTTCTATTTATGGCATGAATGTTTAGACATTTACTTTGCATGCTTTGATGACACGCCATATTTTACTATATCATTCCATCTTAACAAATAGGGTGTTACAATTATGGTATCAGAGCCCAAGGTTTCGACCTATAGCTCTATAAAACATGACATGTGACTTATGGGTAGTCACAAGCGTCGTCCTAAAACTGACAGTTGGTTTTCATGCATTCATTCATTTTCATTTTTATTTCATGCATTCATATCATTGTCTCAGGTTTATGACTAAGTAATGGTGGGTACAGGACTGGCCCTATTTAGTCGCATGTACTTTTATCGAAACTTTTAACAGTGGGACCGACCCATAGGCGTCCTCCGCTATGTATTTTGTTTTGGGTGAACTGACCATAGGCGTTTACCCTCGCGCATATAAAAGTTTTTATAAACTGCATTATGCATTCTAAACTGTTTTTTGCATTATAAAATGCTTCATTGATTTATACATTGTTCATGCATTTTATGTTCATCTCATCTCAGACTTATCATTTATGTTGCATTTTGTTTTTTTAAACTGTCAGATGGTGAACAAACGCAATGCTCAAGAGTTGGCCGCAGTTGTCAATGCAGCTTTGCAAGCCATCCTTCCCCCACTTCCCAATGAAATCAGGGACGCTGAAATTTAAGCTCAGGGCATTCAATATGGCCCTTATCCTGAAAACCACTACAACTATAATCCTCCACCAGCACCTGTTACCCTTATGACTTGGTTAGAGCGATTCAACAAACAGCGACCCCGTTCGTTTGAGCAGACTGATAGCCACAGTGAGGCTGAGGCTTGGATTTCTCACATAGAAAAGATATTCGATGCGATGTGTTGTGACGGTGTTTTCAAGGCAAGATTGGCTTGCTATAAGTTTGAAGGTGATGTGCTGCAGTGGTGGAAGTCTATCAAGCAGTCCAATGGTAGTGATAATTGGGTTGCACTTTTGACTTGGGACCAGTTTAAGGAGTTCTTCCTTAATCATTACTTCCCACATGCTGGGCAGGAGAAGCTTAAGAGGGATTATCATAATATCTGACAGGTGTCTAGGGAGAATAGCAACGAATTCATGCAGAGGTTTCTCCGTTTGGCTGGTTTCCTGGGAGCAGAGTTGGTACTGCTGAGGAGCAAGTTGAGAAGTTTCGTTGGGCTCTTCGCATTTCGGTCGCCAACAGTTTGGTTTATGCTACGTTCACTACAGTGGCACATGTGGCCGATGCAGCCCGAAAGATTGAGATGCTTCAGGAACGAGAGGAGTTTGGCGTTGATCGAGCCGTGAAAAGGTATCTTCAATCACCAATTATGAATGATTCATTTCTTTCAGTATTTCCATTTTCATATCATCCTCTGTTCAACTTTTATTTCAGACAAAAGACTGACGACCGTAAGCCTGCGGCCGTTCAGCAGCAAGCATCTAAGGGAAACGGTCATACCAACGACCGTTCTGGTTCAGAGAGGCGTGGCGGTAATGATAATTACCGTAACCATGCTAATAACTCGAACAACAGAAGGTCCATACATTTACCTTCTTTCATGTTAAACTATATTATGTTATGGTATTCTGACACTCGAACGATTCTAATTCCTGAACAAGAACAAGGGCGGGGATCAGGACCGTAGAGGTACACAGCCTAACTGTTCTACTTCATTTGGTAATTATTAAACCTTCTATGTAATCACGTTTATGTTCCACGATCATGTCTCATGCATGTAATCCTGAACAGGCTCTCAGCTAGCTAGGACGACTGCTGGAGAATTCACGCATCCTATCTGCCCTACTTGTTCGCGCAGACATTCTGGTGTTTGTCGCCGAGGTACTGGTGGTTGCTTCAAGTGTGGATAACAAGGCCATCAGCAGAAGGATTGTTACCAAGGTGAGATAGAAGGCACCTTTGGACATGCCGACACCAAACCACCTCCTACTTCTGGTCGCGTGTTCACTATACTAGAGATCTGGCGAACAAGACTTCAGGTACCATCACTGGGAATCTCTTTATGAATGGTTTGACAGCATGTGTTCGGTTTGATACTGGAGCGACTCATTTATTCATATCCACTACTTTTACTGTACGTGTTAGGATTTCCCATATGCCATTAGATAATGCCTTATGCATTTCCACGCCACTTAGGGACTCTGTACGAATCACTCAGGTGTATAGAGATCTTCCCCTAGAATTTGATGATAAGATCCGCAGAGTTGATGCACTTCCTTTGGACATGTGCGATTTTGATTTGATATTGGGCATGGACTAGTTATCCAAACACCAGGCTAAAATGGACTGCCACACTTATCGAGTTATCTTCGGTGATGTTAAATCTCTAGAGTACATACACCATGGTTTTCTGACAGGGAGGTCAGTACACATTATTTAATATGTGGAGGCGCGTGCATTACTAACACACGGCTGTCAGGGCTTTATAGGCAATATGCATGACATTACTGCCGAGTCTCCATCGATCCATGATCAGCCTATTGTGTCAGAATTTCTTGACGTTTTTCCTGATGAACTTCCGGGCATACCACCTGTTCGTGAAGTCGAGTTTGGAATTGAGCTCATACCAGGTGCAGAGCCAATTTCCAAAGCTCCTTATCGCATGGGTCCTATAGAGCTTAAAGAACTAAAAGATCAGCTGCATGAACTTCTGGAGCGAGGTTTCATTCGTCCTAGTGCATCGCCATAGGGTGCACCGGTACTTTTCGTGAAGAAGAAAGACGGCAGCATGCATTTGCGTATAGACTATCATGAACTGAACAAGATCACGATCAGGAATCGTTATCCTTTGCCACAAATTGATGACCTTTTTGATCAACTTCAGGGCGCCAAATATTTCTCCAAGATCGATCTGAGGTTCGGCTACCATCAGTTACAGGTTAAAGAGTGTGATATTTCTAAGACTGCTTTCCGTACACGTTATGGGCACTACGAGTTCGTAGTCTTGCCATTCGGACTCACTAATGCTCTAACAGTCTTCATGGATTTGATGAACCGTGTTTTCCATGAGTTTCTGGACAAGTTCGTTATCGTGTTCATTGATGATATCCTGATTTTCTCCAAATCCAAGGAGGAACATGAGGAACACCTTCGTACAGTCTTGTAGATTCTTCATCAAAAGCAGCTGTATGCCAAGTTCTCCAAGTGTGAGTTCTGGTTAAGCAAGGTGGCATTTCTAGGCCATATTGTATCTGCAGAGGGGATCACCATGGATCCTGTAAAGGTTGAAGCGATCACCAAATGGCCGAGACCTACATCTGCAACAGAGGTCAGAAGTTTTCTTGGTTTAGCTGGCTACTACCGAAGGTTTGTAGAGAACTTTTCACGGTTAGCCTTACCTTTGACTAAACTGATCAGGAAAGAAGAGAAATTCGTCTGGACAGAAGAACGAAAGAAGAGCTTTGAAGATCTTAAGAAGAAGTTAGTGACTACGCCTATTCTTACTCTCCCATCTGGCTCAGGTGGATTTCAGATCTATAGTGACGCTTTAGGAAAGGGTCTAGGGTGCATTCTCATGCAACATGAGAAGTTTATTGCATACGCATCACGAAAGCTGAATTCTTATGAAGAAAACTATCCTACTCACGATTTGGAGCTTTTAGCAGTTGTTTTCGTGTTGAAGATTTGGAGACATTATTTGTATGGTGAATCATGTGATTTATTCACCGATTACAAGAGTCTCAAGTACATCTTCACACAAAAGGAACTGAACATGAGATAGAGGAGATGGTTAGAACTATTTAAGGACTACGACACCAACATTCAGTAACATCCTGGTAAGAGGAATGTGGTGGCAGATGCTCTAAGCCGAAGCTCGGGTATGATTGCTGGCATTTGGATTAAGAAAGAGATCATTCGTGACCTAGAGATTACTGATATTGAGTTCTGTGTATGAGGACAGCACGGTTACTGGGCTAATCTTAGAGTGGAACCAGACTTACATTCTAGGATCAAGGAAGCTCAAAAGGACGATTGTGAGATTTGGGCTATCATTCAGAACCTTGAGCAGTAGCCGGAGTTTCGTGTTGACGATGACGATATCTTATGGCATGGCACTAGACTAGTGGTTCATGATGACTCTACACTCACGGAATCTATGCTGACTGAAGCTCACAGCTCTCCATTTACCATACATCCTGGTTCTACCAAGATGTACCACGACATCAAGCAACATTTTTGGTGGAGTGGTATGAAGCAGGATGTTGCCACCTTTGTTTCTAAATGTATGATCTGCCAGCAGGTTAAGATTGAGCACCAGCGAGTTAGTGGTTTACTACAACCATTAGATATTCCAGCATGGAAGTGGGACAAAATATCCATGGATTTTGTTACTGGTCTTCCTGTGACTCAGAGGAAGAATGACGCCATCTGGGTTATTGTTGATAGGTTGACTTTATCTGATCATTTTCTACCGATCCGCAAGGATCATCCAGTCAGCAAATTAGCAGACACTTTTCAGAAGGAGATCATGAGACTGCATGGTACTCTGTCAGAAATCATCTTTGACAGAGATCCCCGTTTCACATCACGTTTCTGGCAGTCTCTACAGAAAGCTCTGGGCACCAGACTTAAGCCTAGCACTACTT
Source organism: Glebionis coronaria (assembly GCA_025667525.1). Classification (NCBI taxonomy): domain Eukaryota; kingdom Viridiplantae; phylum Streptophyta; class Magnoliopsida; order Asterales; family Asteraceae; genus Glebionis; species Glebionis coronaria. The sequence goes on from CM046877.1 coordinate 366,618,897, forward strand.
TTCATCCTCATACAGACGGACAGTCGGAACATACCATTCAGACATTGGAGGACATGCTACAGGCGGGAGAACGACTAATTGAAGGTCCAGAGATGATTGAGGTGACCAATGAGAAGGTCGTTGTCGCTAAGGCAAAAATTCAGGAGGCTCGTGCTCGCCAGAAGAGCTATGCTGATAAACGTCATAGAGATGTATCTTTCAATGTAGGTGATCACGTTTTCTTCAAGGTATCACCTGCACGAGGAGTTAAACGTTTTGGAATCAAAGAGAAGCTCAGTCCTTGCTTCATCAGACCGATTGACATGATAGAACGCGTTGGTGAAGTGTCATATCATTTAGCATTACTGCCTCAGCTATCACACGTTCACAACGTGTTCCATGTGTCCTTACTCAGTTACACTTAGCTACTGTTAAACGGATCTTTCAGTATATTAAATGAACCATTAATCGGGGACTTTGGTATTCGAAGGACTCTTCGATTTCACTTATGGCATATGCAGATGCGGATCACGCGGGTTGTCAAGATACAAGGCGTAGCACGAGTGGAACTTTGCAACTACTAGGAGATCGACTAATCAGTTGGGCATATAAAATGCAGAAAGGTGCAACAATTTCAAGTACGGAAGCAGAATACATAGCTATGTCCGGTTGATGAGCTCAAATTATTTGGATGCGATCGCAATTAACCGATTATGGTCTAGGTTTCAACAAAATTCCGATGTACTGCGACAACAAAAGTGCAATTGCCTTATGTTGCAACAACGTTCAATTCTCCCGGTCGAAGCATATTGACATTCGCTACCACTTTATCAAGGAGCAAGTGGAAAATGGAGTGATCGAGCTTTACTCTGTCCGATGTAAAACCCGCATTAAAATACTATGAACAGTACACATGAACAGTAAATACATGAAACTACGGTAAAATTAAAACTTTCCATTTATAATATAATTCACGTGTCACGATATTTAATAACATGTAATTACGTATATATTATAAATGTATGACGATCACGACATATAGAATCCATGATAACTAAATAGGAATGAACACGAATATAGTTTAACTTAATAAAAGCTTCGGCTTTTCCCTTGTGGGCCCCATATGTCGCGGCTAAAGACAAAATGAAGGAGAAAGATGGGCTTTAGCCCATGACCCAAATTAAAACCCATGTAAACAAAAACTCTAGGGAAGTTTTCATCATGATTTTAGGTTACACAAAAATTAAGAAAACCCTGCCTCCTCTCCTCTCTTTGCCGCCGGCTGCCATCAACACCATAAGGTGTTCGGGACGATTTTTATCATTGATTTGGTGTGTACGTGATCGTGATCTCATAACCTTTTCTTACACGTGTTCGGTATAATCAAAACCCTCCTTTTCTTTTTAATTATTTAATGAATTCATGTTCTTATTTTAATTAATCATAAAAGCAAGTTATAAAACATGGGGTTATTTAAAATCAGGGTTTAATGGGTGTTTTGGTGTTGCTTTGTTCGGCCGAGACCCAAACCGAGAGAAATGAAGCTCTCGGTGGTTGTTGTTTTGCCCAGCCGAGACCTCAAGGTCTCGGTGTGGGGTTCATATGGTTCAGACGCAGGCCAGGGGACCCGACCGCGAGTCGTGGGTGTGTGTTTTGGTTTGATTTCGTGTCAACCAAGACCAATAGGGTCTCGGTGGGACTTTGTTTCGGGCAGTGGTAATCGAACAACAAAAACAGTGGGAACCGGTCATGAACCGGTCAGAACTGGCTGTGAACCGGTGTGAACCGGGCTCGGGCGGCGCCTAGCCGTGGCTCGGCAGCGGGTAGAACCACTCGGACAGTGGTAACCGGCTAGTACGGGTAGCCACTGTCAAGGGTGTTTGGCTAGGCTTATTTATGACACACGGGTTCGGGTTAAATTTTAAAACACGGGTTCGGGTTTTGGGAAAATATTAAAATCAGAAAATATGTTTAATTAAATTATTTCTAGATTATTTAATTTAATTAAATGCACGACTTAGGTTAACTATTAAAATTAGTATTTCATGTATAACCTAAAGTATTTTACTTAGCTTAATTTAATTAAAACATGTATTTTAGTTAAATTCTTATAATGTATAGTTTAATTATTAACCAAGTTATATAATTAATAAGATATAATCTTTAAACCATGACTTGTATTTTACTAATTAAACTTTACTAATTATTAATAATCCAGATTATTTCTAATTATGGAAACTTACTATTTTTGAAAACTTTCTATTTTTAGAAACTTAATATTTATGGAAACCTTCTATTTTTAGAAAGTTACTTTGTATTACAATACAAGTATTATAATATCATACTACATGAATAATAAACAACAGAATACGAGAATAACTACAGATTAACACATGAATCAGTTAAAACATGACATAACATGAATAATAAGCTAAGAACACAAAGAACCAGTAAAACACATGTAATTCAGACAACTCATACATATTCCCATTCTTATGTAGTATTATCCGTCAAGGCGGAGTAGGTTCTTCAACGTTTCTGTTTGCTTCTACTAGACACAAGATACGGATTTCCCGTCCTTCTATAAGGACAACCTCTTCCTTTATTAGGATTTCCCGTATGAAGCTAACTGTTTTCCCCAGTAGTTATAGATTAAATGCTTATGTTTTATTAGTTACCTTAGCCATATACATGCATGACCAGTTTCACCTAGTTATGGATGTACCATAACCATAAAACTGGAGGCACCAGTGTTATGACTTCACCACGGCGGAGTGATAGCCCGTGGTGTCTCTTTCAAATATTTGGCCATTATTATATTATTATTATCATGTGGGGCGTATGGGTGCATCCTAGGTTCAGTTTTAGTCAGGATTTCATGGTGAATATGGTGTGTGCCTTGCATCTATTAGAAGGAGCTGATCCCTCCTACCCATTACCATTTAACTAGAGGCATCCCCTCTAATTTGCATGACGAGGTCACCCCTCCAAGTACTCATGCACGTTGTTGACCTCATGACCTATATTGGCTTTTGGTATATTAAACTGATACAGATTTTCATAAGTAACATAAGCTATGTTTTCAGAACTAAAACCAGTAAACATGAAATACATCTAGGTTTCCCAGGACATATTTATTTCTGCTACAATTCATGCTTACATGCTTTATATGCTTTCATTCATTTATGTCTTTACGTTATGCTATATATCCATGCACTGAGCGTTATGCTCAACCATTTTCCATTTCCATGTTCCCAAACGGCAGGTACCCAAGGTCGCAAGTAGGATCTCCAGAGTATGTGCATTCGGATGGAAGCTATCCAGCCTCTTTTACCTTATGCATTTATTCCTACTTTCTCATACTATATTTCATTTGGACATTGTTTAGTCCTTTCATTTACAGTACTTAATGTTGCTTGTGTGTGAGTTACTTAGACTACCGATGTTTGATTCCGGTATTTCTATTTATGGTCATGAATGTTTAGACATTTACCTTGCATGCTTTGATGACACGCCATATTTTACTGTAGCATTCTATCTTAACAAATGGGGTGTTACATCCGATATGGGTATCAATTGGCCGATATTTTCACGAAGGCTTTAGATTGCGCTCGAATTGAATTTTTGGCCGACAACCTAGGTTTGAGAACCTTCTCGCCCGAGACTCTAAAGGAATTGGTAGATGAAGCGAAAGAATAGTGGTGGTAAAGTATTCTCCGTATCCTTGGTGATCATCTGTATATATTGTCTATATTTTTAACCACAAAAGCAAATTACAAAAATATAAAACCATATAAAAACCATAAAAATTGAATATTTTCTGAAAAATCCAAAAAATATTTTTACTTTATTTTTCAAAGGCATATCTTTTGGTACGATAATATTTACGGCCTTAGAAGTGTTGATTAATATAGACACGGCGCCATAAATAGAGTTCGTACAAAAGTTGTACATATTTCATAAAACATGCCTATATGGCTTGTAGTTATTTTAGACTGCAACCCGCTTCTCATATTTAGGTCAAGTATTTCTTATGAAAGCTTTGGCTCAACAATGGGAATTAATTTTCTCGGGTGTGGTTTACTTTATAACCATGTAAGGGATTGTGTTTACGTTATAACACAATCTAACACGGATATATGTACACATCAGTGCATTTATTTGTTAAAACAAGAGAAATCTTGTTTTATGAAGTTATCATCTCTACATTGTAGAAATCTACAATTGGTATCTATACACTCGACGATGCGACTACTAAAAAACAACGAGTACAGGACTTTCAATAGAATACGAGTCAACAATTGAGGGGGAGCTATTGTCAAGCATTCAGAATCTTCGATGCCAAACTTGCTAAGTTCAGAAATTGGTGTCAAGACAATAATACCAATCGTACATGTGGTGCTAAGAGATGACTTCAGACGTGACGAGGCGACCAACATTTGCCGACAAGAACAATGTGATCTTATCATATGATGTTCTCATCAATCAGGTCCAACCTTGTCAATTTATTGTTATATGGTTAATATGTGATTATTTTACTAATCGGTATCATATCTCACACATCGGTATCATGAAGATAAAATGGACTTGCATTTTTTCCCAAAAACTTAGTTAAAACTTCATTAAATCAATTGATATCAAAAATATCGGTTGGTTTAATATTTTCAATATGGGGGAGAAAATGTGATTTAATATGAGACATGATTATTCAAATATGGTTTGATTTAACGTGATGGCTCATCCCGACATGTGCGAAATGTTTTCGAATATCGTGGCATATGTTAAGGGGAGCAAAATGTATTTGGTTATCAAAATGGATTTCATGGTGACATATTCTTACCCATAACCTATCTATTTCATGACGATGAAGATTTTGGTGACAAAAGGATGGTAGGATAGGTTAAAGTCCAATGATTCTTCCTAAACCGGAGGAATCTTCTCAAGGACATTCCATAGCTAAAAATAGTAGGCCTTAGGAAAGATGGAGAAAGATTGTGAACGTATCTGAGTGCCGCCCAAGTACTAAAGTTAGTGTTAGAAGTATTTAAAGTGATGGTCATATAATATACCGTTACGAAGCTCGTGGAAAAATCTACTTAATGGTGTCGAGATTTCTATGTTATTGTTATATATGTAACGGGAATTAGTCCCGAACACACATATAAGGAAGGCCTCCTAATCTTGTAAGCCTTAATATAAAAAGCATAACCATCCACATTTGTGTGTGTGTCTCTAATAGTGTTTTCTATTTCTTCTAGGTGTTAGAGAGAGAAAGTTCCTTACTTTCTCTCACTAGAAAAAACACCCTCTTTGTATCTTTCTCTTTCTTCTTCATCTTAATCTAATATTCCATTCTTTGTTTTAATCTTAGTCTCATCATATATATTTCTTGATTGGTAAGTGGTGTGATTACAACCAACAAGTGGTATCATTCGCCAAGGGATTCGTAGTTAGCTTTGGTATTTATTTGCTGTTGCTTTTGGATCTCGATCTAGTGAGTTTATGATTTAGTTTGTCCGGTTTGATCGGTCTTGCTTGGATATTGCTTCTGGTATTGGTCTGTTGATTATTCGTGGTTTTTTTTGGGGATGTGGTATCATCTAAGCAAATAAAAGTTTTCACGAATTTTTTTGTCTGACTGATTTTATCTGAAATGTGTATATCTTCGGAAAAGGGTTTCTGATTCCGAAAAGTGCCTTTTTATCTGAAAATCTCAATTATCCGAAAAGATTTAATTATTCTGAGAATAATTCATTTTTCTGATAACCCTCAAATTTATCCGAAGATAGCAACTTTTTCCGAATATCACATTTATCCGAATATAGCCAGTTTATCCGAAATCTCCATTTTATCCGAAAAAGGTAATTATTCCGAAAAAGTGCAGTATTCCGAAAATTGCCTTTATCCGAAAAACCAAAACATTCCGAAAAAGTGCAAGTTTTCCGAAAAGAAGATTTATCCGAAAACAACCTTTATTCCGAAAATACAAATTATTATGAAATTTCCCAATGTTCCGAAAAACTTCTTTTTATCCGAAAACATATCATTTTTCCGAAATTCTTACTTTTATCCGGAAATCCTCATTTTTCCGAAAATTGGCAGCTTATCCGAAAATTGAAGATTTATCCGAAAGTTGTTGATTTATCGTGTGTTTTTTGGCCTTGGAATTTTTGGTTTCTGGAGAGCATTTTTTTAGGGGATTTAATCAACTTTAGGGGATTTTGACAACAACACTCTGCTTTCTACGAATTGAGATCTAGTTTTTCATACGACTTCTACGATGACATATCAACAAGACAGTGATGTTGCGGGTATTGAGAATTGTGATAGCACTGCTAGAAAGAAGAGGGATGCTGCATATCTCCAGTCTCAGCTTCTTATAGCACAAAAGGATGAAGCAGGAATTCCACTTCTAGCTAAAGAGTTTGATCTCATGGCATATGCAGTAGAATATGATGAGGAAGAAGAGGTGACTATCGACTCCATCTTCATGGCTAATTCCCAGAAAGCATCAACATCGGTAACTCAGACTGACAAAGCTCCTGTGTATGATTCAGATGGCTACTCTAAGGTACCCACATGTTTATATGATAATGAGTTATATAATATGTCTAATCAGGAGGAAGAATATACTGAGTCACTTGACCCCTACACTGAGACACACGGGGATCAAACGAATAATAGCAATATTATTTCTAATGCGCCCAATGTGGACCTTAGTGGAGATCAAGTCACCCAACCTACAACCCTTCCTGACGAGACGCATACGTGTTATAAATCATTATTTGATGAGCTTGTCAAGGCTGTTGCTCATGCACATGTGGTTAATAATAAGATTAGAGAAACTAATGCCAAATTGACCACTGAGCTTGTGGGATATAAGGAACGGGAGAAAAGTTTTGAGATTCATCATGCTATAATCAAGGAACTTGAACAAGCTCATGCTACATCGTTTTATCAAGAAAAATGCACAACTAAGAAATTAAATGCCTTACACTTAAGTAGTACTAAAAAGATAAGCGAATTGAATGATGAAATCACTTCTCTTAATAAATAGTTTTCAACTGAAAAATCTATTATTTTAGATTTAAAAGAAGAACGAAAAAAGCTGAAACATGATTTCAAAATTCGAGAAGATTGGATTCTTGAGGATTTTTGCAAAACTCAGGATAGGATTAGGGAATTAGACAACCTTTTGGTAAAACGTGGCCAAACTATGCAGAAGATACATATGCTCACACCAAAAGGGAATGAGATAAATTACACTCGATACAATTTGGCTTTAGGTTGTCCTCTTCCTCCTAATCCCGGATATCTTAAGCAAGTTTAGGCCACAAATCAAACTCTATATAATGGTAGTGTGCTCTTGTCTGATGAGCATGATCCTCCTAGTGTGCATGATTCTGAGGAAACTACTGATCTTGCAATAGAGACTCGTTTAAGAATGAAAAATCTTGATAAAGAAGTGACACCCGTTTATTATCTGAAAGTTGATCCTCCCACTGTTTTTGTTCGGTATAAAACGAGTACTGAAATGCTTTTGCTACCAAGTGAGGAGTTGACGGATAACCCCCTAAACCAAGTGTTGCATGACGGTATCTAAACGAACTCAAAGATAATTTTGTCATTCTCAAAAGTGTTGTTAACTCCAAAATTACTGGAGGAAACTTTACTTCACCCGTTCACGCTGAAGTTTAGAAAATTCTTCACAACAAAATTAATCCACTTATTAATCAAGTTGATGCTAGGATAAGCAACCTTGAACACGCTTTTCTAAAAGAACTAGCCAAATTTGTTGAAGACTTCAAATCTTTGCCGAAGGAGGCTGATGAATCTCTTGATAGAATTAAAGGTTTGAAAAGCGATCTTGAACGTTTCTCGAAAGCAAGTGATTGTGATGAAAGTATCGCCGTGGTGGTAAACATCTCGGTGTCAGACAATGAAACCCTCCAAAATGAGCTTGATCGTACGAAAGAGAAAATGGAGTCTTATGTCATCAAAAAGGACAACGAATTCACAGATCTTTGGAATAAATATGTCAAAAAATGTGATGAATGTAAGGATGACAAACTTTCATATGATAAAGCTTACAATGAAATGCAACAAAAAATCGAACAACATCAAGCTCGGTTAGGAGGTGAATGTCGCGATAGTGAGCCTTCAACAAATGTTAATCAAAAAGAGTTCATGATTCTTCAACACCGACATGATTTTCTTCAGAAACATTGTCATTTTCTTGAACTTGCTTTGCAAAACAAAGTTGGAAAAGTTCCAAATTATGGTAACTTGCAAGTAAAACTCTCTGAATCATTTCGCGAATTGAATGAGAATAGTTTGGAAATTACTAACTTGAAAGCGCAGTTGCAAGAAAAGGCCATCGCGATTGCTGAGCTGAAGAAACTTGTTGGAAAGATGGGTGGAAAAATTGCAGAACCTAAGGTTGTAAAATAAGTCGTTAGACAACCCAATGCGTACAAAGTACCAAAGCCATCTATCTTAGGAAAACCACCTTCTAATGTTTCTAGGTTTTCTTCTAATACCGATGTGCAACCAACTGTTCCAAAACCAGCCATATCACCCTATGTTCCTCCATTTAGAAAATCCATTTTTGCTAAACACAACCCTGTGAATGCACCTTGCACTACTCCTAAGAGTACTCCCAAACGTGTGATTCTTACGCCCACAAAGGAATCTAAAGGTTCAAATGATGTTGTTCAAACCAACAACCTAGGGGATGGTAAGCAAACAGGGAACATTCAGAAAATAAACCATGTGTATTCAACACCTAGTAAACCAACAACCGCAAGAGTTCAACACACTTCTAATGTTAATCAACCAAAACCTAGGACTCATTTCCAACAACCTAGGAATTGGCAATCACCAATGAGTAGTCGTGTTTCGAACATGGTTCCTGAACGGTCAGCAAACTCTAGGTACACAAGGAATTTCAAGAATTCCAAATTCTCTGTATGCCCCACGTGTAATAAGGGCATTCACAATGGAAACATACTCACTACATTCTGCAATACCTCTATGAGGTAAACTCTCGTGCCTTCTCACAGAGAAAGAATGAAGAATCCCATAAAACAACAAGGAGATTCACACCCGTCACAAAGAAAAGCAATGACAAGAAATCTTCAAGGCGGATCAATGTAGGACCTAGCTTCTCTCCAAAGAAGTCTTCCGCTGTGCAAGAGAACACTACTCCTAGATCTAGTCTTTAGTAGAAACAAACGGGTAGGATCTTTAAGGAAGTTAGTCTTAAGGGGATTCCCATCGAGAAGAGTGATGACACCTGCTCCAGCACTAATGCGACTGTTCTGAATGTAGAAAATGCATAGCACTAGTATTTGTTCAAACTCTTCTTCTGTCAATGCAGGTACTTCAGCGGAGTCTGGATCCACTTCTTCTTCAAAGGGTTCTAATTGTGTACATTCGATATCACCTTCTTCTGCTTTACAAAGGTCTATTTTGGATTATTTTCAAAGAAATTGAAAAACTCAAAATACAAAAATATAAAACCTATAAAAGTAAAATAAAAAACGAAAAAAACTTTCAAAAATTCCAAAAATATTCTTCTCGACATGTCTTTCAGTTTTTATAATATAGACATGCCTAGAAATGTCGCTCAATAACGACACGGGTATGTACATAAAGCTCGAATGAAAGTTCAAATGTTTTCAAAACATGTCATTTATTTTTTCTTCGGATGATTTACAATTACTTCAGATTTTGACTCGTGCCTCAAAGAAAGAAAAGTTGATCAGGGATGATAACTTATCCTTAACAACGAGAACATCAAAGTTTCTCGATCATGAGCTTTCAATAAAAACATTCCATGTTTTTAAGCTCATGAACACGACATGAAATTAAATGTCAGACAGTAACTAGAACTTAAAATACAGGAGAGTGTATCTTTAAAGATAACTTATCCTCATAACGGGTAGAGCAATCTATCACGGGTTGAGCTTGTCACAAAACATTCAAAGTTTTGAGCTCAACACAATGGCTTATAGTCACATGTCAGATTATAACCCAGTCCCTAAAGAAAGGAATGTCTTTGACTTATCCTCAACAACGAGAAATTCGTTTTTCTCAGTCATGAGCTTATATCAAAACATTCAAAATTTTAAGCTCATGAACACAACTTTTCTTAGACTTTTGAGCATAATTTTTCAAAGTATTTCAAAACCATGTGCTCATATACTCCCCTATTTTAATTAGAATCTCTTTTCGAGGGGGATTATAATGATTTCATAAATATTTGTTCCAACTTTTCATGACACATTATTCTCTCCATGTTTTATCACTAGTTCCACAAAAATTTCAATTTCATGCAATTTTTGAGGGGAAGAATAGTGATTAAAATGTGATCAAAATACTTCATCTTGGATAAGATCTTTGATGTAAGTGCTTTCTCTTCCTAATATGTACAAAAATCTTTCCTTTATGATACACATATGATGCGCATATGTAGGGTGAACCTTGACTGTCTTTTCAATATGTTTTTCTTGTTACGATATCTATACCCTTCAACACATTAATTCATGACGGTATTGGTGTCAAAAGGTGGTTAGGTATTCGTCATATGATCCAACCAGAACCGGAGGGATCTTCCCAAGGACAATCCATTAGAATTTAGAAGTCCTTAGGAAAGATGGAGTAGTTGAGTGTATGGGAAAAATGCCGACTAATGACTTAAGCTAGCACTGGAACAATCACAACAAAGTGCTAGTTATGACGTCTTGGTAAGAATTGAAGGGGTTGAAGAATTAAAAAGAAATGTAAGGATAAAGGGTGAAAATAAATAGCCCCCCATACAACTTAGACAGAAACCGAGTCAATACATCTACTATCAGAATCACGAGATGATTTCTGGTATTGAAGACAAAGCATCATGGACCTAGTGATGCAAAGCACAACCCTTCCCAGCCTACTCAATCTTCTCTCAAAAGAAGTTTGTTTTATTGTAACGGAGTTCAACTCATTTCTATCAACTTTCTCACTCCGAGATAGTAGATATTGGAAAGGTGGCAGTCTGCTCCAGCCTCCGATCACCAAATAATCATACACTTATAGAGTCTAAAGCCGATGGGATGCGTCAGTAAATCTCATTAGGACACTAATTCCATATATCAATTGTTGTTCATCATTAGAACACATGCGATATTTTAGAGAGTCCTACGCTCTATCCTTGTGATATTGCTAGAACATTCATAGTGATACTCTCTAGTATTCACAATGAGGAATGGAAATCCTTCCAGTGTTAACATCAAACAGCACTGCGGTAGGTCATATGTACGATTCACTTTGAATTGAACATATGTTAATTGGAAAGCAACAGTGGTTTGATTCTTAATTGATTCAAACTCGTTCCAGGTCTCGACGCAATATCTTAATGATCTTGCCAGAACATTCAGAGTAATACTTTTCAGTATTTACAGTGACGAATGGAAATCCTTCCAGTGTCATCATCAAACAGCACTGCGGTAGGTAACTTGTGCGATTCTATATGAATCAAACTTGTGTCAACTAGAAAGAAACAATGGTTTGATTCTTAATTGATTCAAACTTGTTCAAGGAAATTGAATTGACGACTTAATCAGCATAATGGAACTGCATGATTCACTCCTTACTAAGAATTATCTTTCGATATATTCAAGTACTGAGAACGACTACCACAGCCGGAAACCTGTCAAGGAAGTTATTTTAACTTACCTAATCACAGGTACAGTATTCGTACTGTATAACGGGAAACCGGAAGAATGCAATCGGTGGCGTAATCTCATGAGTCGTGATTCAAGACAAACTACTCAAGTAAATGAAGAAAGCTAAAGAACGTCTAAAGACAAAGACTTCCGCTACTCTGATAATCAAGGGAGATTGATAATAAGATTTCAAGACAACACAAAATATGAGTATGTGGGGAAAGACACAAGAACACAAGTTGGCAAAGTTTCAAGATCAAGTCAAGGAGAAGATCAAAGATTCAAGATCACAAGTCATGAAATGAACGATGAAGGAACTCTCAAGACAACAAGCTTCAAAGTCTGCAACAACATAGAAGTGAAGTCACATGTTACATGACCACCACTTAGGGGAAGATTGTTAGAAGTATTTAAAGTGATGGTCAAAGAAGTGAAGTCACATATTATATGACCACCCCTTAGGGGGAGATTGTTAGAAGTATTTAAAGTGATGGTCATATAATATACCATTGCGAAGCTCGTGGAAAAAGCTACTTCGAGAGTTCTATGTTATTGTTATGTATGTATATGGAATTAGTCTCGAACACACAAATGAGGAAGGCCTCCTAATCTTGTAAGCCTTAGTATAAAAGGCATAACCATCCTCATTTGTGTGTGTGTCTCTAATAGTGTTTTCCATTTCTTCTAGGTGTTAGGGAGAGAAAGTTCCTTACTTTCTCTCACTAGGAAAAACACCTTCTTTGTATCTTTCTCTTTCTTCTTCGTCTTAATCTAATATTCCATTCTTTGTTTTAATCTTGTTCTCATCATATATATTTCTTGATTGGTAAGTCGTGTGATTACAACCAACAGTTAGCACTGGAACAAACACAATAAGGTGCTAGTTATGACGTATTAGTAAGCATTGAAGGGGTTGAAGAATGAAAAAGAATTGTAAAGATAAAGGGTCTAAAGAAAGAAGCCCTCCTTACAACTTAGGTAGAAACCGGGTCAACACATATGCTATTGAGATCATGTTTAATGATGCTCGATATTGAAGATAGACATTGGTGACGTATAGTCCCTAGGTGGGCTGGATAGCCCGACCCACGGGTATTACCCGCATCCATCAGGACTGGATTGAATGCTTATGCGATGCGCGCGCAAGCCCAGGAGGCCCGTTAAGCCGCTGTCGCGCATAAGGCTAATTACTTAGCCAGGTCCTTGTCGCAGTGTGACAGGATCAGACAAGAGTATAATCTATCATATAGATATATTCGCCTAAAGGAAATAGATATACACTTGCCTTGGTTATGCGATAAGGATCAAGATATTGTAGGTCATTATCTCTTCCTCTGGTCGCAAGAATAGGAGAGCCCAACCAGGATTCTCTTGGGTATAAAAGGAAACCCATAGGTTCCACAAAGGTATGACACACAATACCCTAAACACTACATAATCAAATCGATTACTTACTCTCACGCCGGAGTCGAATCGTGAGCCACAAACCCACGGTAAGCCTAACAGTGTCTGTTTAGTACGCAGGGTCCCCAATGCAAGTTTCACTTGGTGCAAGAGTCGGAGCTCACGAGATCCCAAATTAAGCCTAATTTGGGTCAACCTAGGTCTACTCCAACTTTTGTATCAACAAGTTGGCGCCATTCGTTGGACCCACACTAAGCTCTAGCTAATGACGAAAAGCAGCACAAACCCGCCCCCACCAAATTGGGTGCCAAGAAGCCAACAGGTCCATACTCAAGATTTGAGCCTAATAACCCATGTCGTGGAGGGAAGGTACTGCAAGTATCCTTATCTCCGCTAGTCACTTCGACCCCACAGGCGGTGGGAACTACATCGTCCTCTAAGGAGATCCCTAATCAAGGCCACAAGGATACTCTGGATGCAAGGGCTGTGATAGATCCGCTAGCTGAAACAGAAATTCTTCCCCCGGCGAAGCAAAGCATGAGCGACTACGCCGCATAAAACTATGAGGCTTTGATCCAACTCATGTGGGCGCAAATGAGGGCGAATCCAACAAGAGATCTTCGGATCAGTCTAGACTTTGATAAAGAATTCACGTCTAGGGAATGGTCAAGACCTAGCAAGGAAGCGAGAAAGGAAAAGAGAAAGAAGCAAAGAACGACTGAGATCCCAGCATCCACTTTGGATGCGCCTCTCATTAAAGACGCATCGTCCTTAGACAGTTCCAAGGACTCAAGAGAAGAGGATGGTTTCAAGACACCAGTCAATGACCATTGGTGCACAAGCGTGAAGGATAGACTAGGGCCTAACCATGCTAGTAGAAGAAGCGCCCTTAAAACACTAGGCCCTTTGGAAGGGGATTCATCTCAGGATCTGCAAGTCCAGGAAAGGAATAAGAGGGCCGAAAGGGTGCGCAAGAGGAACTCTTCAAGTGACGATTCCTCGGACTCTATTCATAGCGACCGCCACCCTCGCCCTAAAAGGGTCTCCCCTTCTTCCACTGAGGACTCTGATTCCTCTGATTACAACAGAAAACACCACAGGACACCCAAAAGACCAAGTATACAAGGTGAAGATCAATGGACCTTGCCATGGCGTCGAGAGAAAGGAAGCACATTTTCAGAGCGCATAACGACTTTCAGGGATAACAAAAAAAGACGCATGCCTTCAAATGTCAAAACCTATAACGGTACGATGGATCCAGATGATCACCTAAAAGTGTTTGAATCTCAAGCAGGGATAGAACAGTGGCCAGAAGCTGTGTGGTGTCATATGTTCAACTCAACGCTCATCAGGAAAGCTCGGACATGGTTTGACCGCCTCCCACGTAGGAGCGTTCATGGGTTGGAAGAACTTCGGAGAGTGATGTAGAGTTTTTACCCCTTTAGGAAAAGGAAGGCAAAATAGTGGCAAGTATTAAGTGTCGGTTTAGGAAAACCAAGCACTAATGACCAATGAGAAGTTCGTTTCCCAAGGAGGCTTGTGTGTTGTGTAATGAGATGATAAACTTTGTGATTATATTGTTATGAGAAAGAAAACTAGAAAGGGGATAAGAAGAGAACGACGGTTACGAAGACGGATTACACTAAGACAATAAAGGCGTACACGTAAAACCGTAAAAAGCACCAAAATTAAAATTTTACTCTAGAAATTCCTAAAAATCACTAAAAAGCTACTAAAATATTCTAAGGGCTTACAAAAAATCCAAACTTGCTAAAACCTTTTAATTAATTAAATATTAATTTTTTAATGCTAATTAAAGCCCTAAAAACAATATTATCTAATAAAAAGTCCAATTCAAGATCTTAAAGATTGTAAACTTTTACAATAACCTAATTAAGCTAAAAAGTATTTTTCAAAATTTTAAAACCACTAAAAACTATTTTTAAACAATTAAAAACTAGTAAAAGCTATAAAAACTTAAAATAATTCTAGAAAATAATTAAAAGACTCTAAAAATATTTGGAAAGATGCAAAATTCCTAATTAAGTGTCTAGAATCTAGGAAAAATATAAAAACTTAGAAAATCAGACTTTTAATTTTTAATAATAAAATAATATTAAAATATTAATAAAAATCCAAAAATCCTAAAAAACTCTAAAAAGTTGCAAACTAGCTTAATTTAACCTAAATAACACAGAAATGAACTTGAAATTACCTAAATACCCTTAATGGGCCTAGAAAATGGGCTAAACCCAAAACAGATCCTTAATGGGCCAAATTTGAGCCCAAAATGAAAAAGTGACCCAAATAAGCCCAAAAAGCACTACTTGACTCAAAATTTGATTTTAAACAACTTTTTTCAAAGGCCCAAAAGCTAAAAATGTGAAATAAGCAAGCTTATACCAAACAGCTTATTCTTAATGGGCTTTTTGGCCCATTAAGCTATAAGCTAATGCCATAAGCTCAAATTAGACACACAAGCTTCTTTTGTCCTAAATAAGACTTCTGTAAAAATAAATTTGAAATAAGCCAAAGGAATAAGCCTGAAAATGCAATAAGCAATCTACAAAAAACGACAAAATAGTCGTTTTTTAGTTCTAGGCCACCCCAAGAGCTGATTCAAGTTTCTAAAGCTTTTAAATGACTTAAATAAGCTATTTCAACAAAAAGTTTTCAAATAAGCTGACTCAATAAGCTGGATAAAGAAAATAAGCACTTATGAAAAAGTCAATTAAGTTGGTTTTCTAGCAAAAAATCAAAGTCAAAGTCCAATAAGCTCCAGTCTAATCAAATGGGTCAAATAATGAAGATCTATCACAAAATATAAGTTGTTGCAGGTCTGGATAAGCTAAAATTGCTTATTGATAAGCTGAGTACAAATTAACACTAGCAGGGGCTAGTTTTGGGTGTTGAGCAGTGGGAACTTTTCCCACTGTTTGACTTGTAGAATTTTTTGTCTTTAGTGACTTTTTTTGAGATTCAGATTTCAACAAGGCACCCAAATGATCTTTGGATCATAAGGAGTCAATAACAACCAATAAATCACAACAAGCAACAGCCAATTTGTACATTTAATTCAAACAAGCACCAGATCTAAAGCACAAATACAAACTTCCTTCCACAAAATAACAAGTTTTGATTCAAAGCAATTAATCCCAAACACCCTTTTAACTTTTCAATCCAAATTTTAAACAAGTAAAAGTGTGATTCAGTTTACCAAATGATTAATCTAGCATATAAACAACATTATCATGCAAGATTAAGCAGATTCAAGCCAAGAAATCAACAAGAACACAAGTAGAGCACAAATCCACAAAAAATCCAAAATTTATCAGATTTTCAAGGTTTCAAGACAAACCTCATGGATGTACATCCACACCCACGAATATTAGAGCTTATGTGCTAGCAAGAACAAGCACAAGCTTCCAACAGCTACCCTGCTAAGATTCAACAAGGTTAGAGGCACAATATCAAAATCAGAAAAGTAAAAAAGCCTTGATTGATGCAACCTTGTTACCCCACACTTGATTATCCCCATGTAATAAGCCTCACCACACCTTGATAACACAATATCAGGATGCTATGATCAGACCTATAGCCCAAGATTTCCAAGGTTTGAACAAGAACTTAGCAAAATATCAAGCTTGAAGGAAAAATGCAAACTTTTGCACCCTCCTCAAAAACAGGTTTTGAGATTCAATTTCAGTTAACAAATAACATAAACAAGCTTAAAATTAAGTGGCACTTGGTCTTTCTTCAACAAACATAACACACTTTCATTAATCAGAAAAGGAGATTTACAAGTTGTTGAACAAGGAAAAGCCAAAAGCAGGTGAAATGTAAAGCCTAAATGCCTTTATATAGGCTACAATGGTTCTAGAAATGCAAGGAAAAACGTATAACCCTAATGCTTAAAGTCCCCATTTTGTCCTTGCAGGTTTGAACATTTTGTGAATCATGTGACTCTTCTTGGATTGTAGTGGAGCTGGCAGCTGTTGAATTTTGATCTAAGGGTTTATACAAAGCTTAGAAACAAACCGAGATTGTGGGACGTTGATTCGATGTCACTGTTTTGTTTCCTTGCCCAAAGGTGTAGCAAGGGAATCTCATGTGGGACTGAGGAGTGATGTGGCAAGTATTTTTGAGGTTGGGATGTGATTAAGGGGTCATTAATCACTAATCTGGAGGTTATTGGGTGCTAATTGCAAACGGATTAAGAAAACCCAAATTTGTGAAGAACATGAATAGTGCAAGTTTTGATCTGTTTGAGTTTTTAAACTTTGTGTTTAGCGCCTTTTAAATAAACTAATCCCATATTAGTTAAAGTTGTTGTGAGTGGATAGATGAGGTGGATGAATGGTGAAAGGGGATTGGTGGATTTTGGTGAGTGAGGTACGTGTCACCCCCTCACTGGTTAAGGTAGCAATCTTGTCTTGCCAGTATTAGTCCTTCACTTCCTTCCGCTTCGTCATTTCAGTTATAAACTCCATCAACGCCTAAATCCTTTGTATCCACTTTTTCCTTTTCACACTTTTGCCCCAAAAAGTTTTGTAAAGTGAATTCAGGGGTAATTCTTGCCATTTTGTGATTTTTGAAGGACTGATTTGGTATTTTCTTCAAGGAAAATGGTCAAAACTTGTATGATTGACATTTTGGAGGACTAAAATTGCCAATTCATGTTTGATGAGGGACCATTTTTGCCAAATCTTCAAAGTCAAGGGTCCTTTTTGTAATCTTGAGATTTTCAAAGGACCAAACTTGTAATTCTTGTAACTTGGAGTCCTTCTTGGTATGTTTGATTTTGAGGATGATTAATATTGACATTTTAGCTTTGTTGAGGGGCTAAAATTGCCAATTCTTCAAAGTGGGGGCCCTTTTTGCAATATTGACAAACTTTAGGGACCAAACTTGTAATTATGAAGATACAAGGGTATAAAGTGTCAATTCTTCCATATTGAAGGACCCTTCTTCACAATTCTTCAATTCTTCAAGGCTTTTTCTTGGGAAAACTTCATTAGGTCTTGGTCCATTGTGCGGCTTCGTTTCCCGTGTTCGTTTTTGTATGATTCTTGTGATCTTTTGTCATTTTCACAATATCCGTACCTAAAATACACAAGTAACAAACACAAGCATATATATGGGTATTTTGATGATATTTAATGCATTTTAAGCCCTTTTTGGACGATGAGACTATGTATAAAAGAAGTCTCATCACTACCCCATACTAAACCATTGCCGTGCCCTCACGCAATGCTAGGATAAAGTATCGTAGCACCTCCAAAATTCATTTTTATTCACTTTATTGAATGATAAACTAGCTACACTACTACTATTGCTACTACTACTTCTTGCGTTTTAGACATAATGTATGATTTTCATCGCAAAATGGGACGTTTAGGTTCATAGAATAAGAACACGTGAATGCTTCGTTAGAAATAATTTCATCGTCCTCGATTTTCACCCCAATTCCATGCCAAGCGTGCAACGAGATCATTGTCATTATAAGTTAGTAATGCTAACACTACTCATATGCCCTAATCACGTACTTATCCTCCCATTTTCCTAAGTTGTATCTCTTATATTTTATTTTGTCTTGAATGTTTCACGAGGATACATTGTTTGACTTATGCGATAATAGAGATTTAGGTATAAAAACAGAGTCCTAACGGTGTAACCAAGACCATCAAATCAATAACCCCTCCTAATAGACAACGATGTCAAAAAATTAAGTCAACAAGAAGGATCGATAAACACGGTTTTATAACGGTTTTGACATTAGACTTATTACCAAGACTTTTATACGCCCCCTAAAGGAAGGGCCTTATTATATTTGGTTTACCTCCATCTTTTATTCAACTTCGCCATGAAGCTTTTATTATGTCTTCGGTCTTGCCTTGCCTTTTATTATCCACCTCACCGGTAGTTTTATTAGCCAAAGACGTATATCCTCACGCTAAGGCGAATTTTGGATCTTTAAAGCTTCGAAGATTAAGTCTTGATTCACTTTCAATTTTGTATAGATTTTTCGGCCTTGTGGGGCTTCTAGTTGTTTGCTTGATTTAGGTGAGCACTTGAAATCTTATTATTGGGTGAAGCTTTTGATTATTCGGGTGCCAATACTTCAAAACCGTGCCGCTGGCGATACCTTAATGTCTTCCCAATTTAATTACACGGAAGATACTAGAAAAGACTAGAAACCCAACAATCCCAACTAAACCGCTAAGTCAATATTTATTAAGCAAAAAATATTTACATGCGAAGGGAGAATAAGCAAACAACGAGAACACATGAGTTTCTAAAAGAATATGAGTACTCTATGTTTAGCATAGTAACTTATAATTAACCTTATCATTTCTCGTCCTCATTTAAGAGACTTAGCCTAATGTGAAGTTAAGGAATCAAAGCTAAGTGCTCAACACGCACGGTCGAGTCAAAAATTACTCTTATTCTCGCCATCGGAAAATCTACATTCGTGTCTTCAAACACTTATAAAACATGAGAAAGTTTTTAAAATTTGGCCATTTTTAGCCTTATTTTGCAACAAAACGATAAACAAAAAGATAAACTTTGGAAAGCGTGAATGTTTGGCAAGGCAAGTATCTATTCAGCCCCCCCCCATACTAAAGTTAAACATTGTCCTCAATGTTTCGAGTCTAGGGGTGCAAACACCCCCATACTAGAGACGTAGTCGAATGCCTAATCTAGCATGAAAAGGGTGTAACCGTTAAATTTAAAGCCATTTATGAAGTGTGCTAAAAACCTAAGGTTAGAACATCAAAGGATATATCATGGATATTGAGAAAGTCTTCAAAGAAAACGATCGAGTGCTCCCATAAAACAAACAGGAGAGGCTCTGATCGTGAAGATCATGATCATCTAAAGTCCACAATTCACAAACAACCACGGAAAAAAGGTTGGAAGGGCACAAATCCCCACACGTTAACTACATTAGAAAGCGATAATATGTACATAGGATAAGCATGGGACTCCCCCCTCGTTTTTGATTACCGAGTCATGAGCTCGACTCGATCCCCTCATTGCTAATTATCATTAGGGAAGGTGACTTGGTCGAGGTAGTTCAAGGATGGAACTTCCCCGCCTAAGTAGTGCTTAAACCTATGTCCATTCACCTTGAAATTGGGGCCATCATTTTGAGCTAGCTCGATGGTCCCATATGGAAAAACTTGAGTCACGGTGAATGGACCGGACCAACGGGATTTCAACTTACCAGAAAAGATTTTCAAACGAGAATTAAAAAGAAAAACTTGATCCCCAATGTTAAAAACCCGGTTTTTAATTTTAGAATCATGCAACTTTTTAGTTTTTTCTTTATAAATCAATGAATTTTCATAAGCAATGTCTCTCAATTCATCCAATTCATTTAATTGCATTTTCTAGTGTTTTCTCGCGGTCTCCGTATCGTTATTACAATGCTTTAGGGCCCAATAAGCCTTGTGTTCCAATTCGATTGGCAAATGACAATTTTTCCCATACACAAGCTTATAGGGAGTGCACCCAATGGGCGTCTTATGAGCAGTCCTAAAGGCCCATAAAGCATCGTCCAACTTATCCGACCAAGATTGTCGGTTTTCCCCAACGGATCTCTCCAAGATCCTCTTCAACGCTCAGTTTGAAACCTCGACTTGCCCACTCGTTTGTGGGTGATAAGCCGTAGAAAGCCGATGTGTAACCCCATATTTCCTTAGGACCCTTTCGAATTGGTCGTTACAAAAATGGGTTCCACGATCACTTATGATCGCACGAGGGGTTCCAAACCGAGAAAACAAGCCTTTCAAAAACTTGACTACCACACGAGCATCATTTGTGGGCAAAGCCTTAGCTTCCACCCACTTAGATAGGTAGTCAACCGCAACGAGGATGTATTTATTACCACGAGATGATGGGAACGGCCCCATAAAGTCTATACCCCAAACGTCAAAGATCTAACACACTTGGATGATATTTTGTGGCATTTCATCTTTTTGTGAGGCTTTTCCTTGTCGTTGGCATGAATCACATGACTTCACAAGATCTTGTGCATCTCAGTAAATAGTAGGCCAAAAGAAGCCGGCATCAAACACCTTTTTAGCCGTGAGATTAGCACCGTGGTGAGCACCCGTGGGTCCCTCATGGCAAGCTCTAAGGATATTAGAAGCTTCGGTGCCAAATACACAACGTCGGATGATTTGATCCGCACAAGTTCAAAACTAGTAAGGGTCGTTCCAAAAGTAGAACTTGACGTCACGAAAGAATTTTCGTTTTTCTTGAGTCGTCATACCCTTGATGATGAAGTTACCCGCATGGTAATTTGCAAAGTCCGCAAACCATGGGGTGGAAGAATCAAGCTTATAATTCACTACACCAAGTGTCTCGAGCGGAAATGTTTCGCTGATGTCCTTGGGCTCGTAAACACTTTGGTGAGGATCTTCTAAACGAGAAAGATGATCGGCCGCTAGATTCTCGGCTCCTTTTTTGTCAACAATTTTGTGTTCAAATTCTTGAAGGAGGAGAATCCAACGAAGTAATCTCGGCTTAGCATCTTATTTAGCCATAAGATACTTGATAGCCGAATGATCCGTATACACTATGCATTTTGTCAAGACGAGATAAGGTCAAAATTTCTCAAATGCATACACCACGGCAAGGAACTCCTTCTCCGTTGTAGTGTATTTAAGTTGAGCCTCGGTCATCGTCTTGCTAGCATAGTGAATAGGCAAGAAGTGCTTTTCATGACGTTGCCCCAATACGGCCCCAATAGCGTAATCACTAGCATCACACATGAGTTCAAAGGGGAGGTTCCAATTGGGAGCAACAAGAATGGGAGCTTCGGTAAGTTTCCTCTTAAGGATTTCAAAGGCTCGTACACAATCTTCGTCAAAGACAAAACGTCCCTCTTTTTCAAGAAGATGTGTAATGGGTCGAGAAATATTTGAAAATTCCTTGATGAATCGACGATAAAAGCCTGCGTGGCCTAGGAAACTTCTAACTCCCCTAACGGTTTTGGGATGAGGAAATTTGGCGATGACGTCTACCTTAGCTTGATCTACCTCAATCCCCGCTTTCGAGACCTTGTGCCCTAAGACGATTCCACTGTTAACCATAAAATGACATTTTTCCCAATTGAGCACAAGGTTGGTTTCCTCACAACGTTTCAACATTCTCTCAAGATTTGACAAACACGAAGTGAACGAATTACCAAACACGGAAAAGTCATCCATGACTACTTCCATCGTTTTCTCGATCATATCATAAAAAATAGCCATCATGCACCTTTGAAAGGTTCCTGGTGCATTGCAAAGTCCGAATGGCATTCTACGATAGGCAAACGTTCCATATGGACACCTAAACGTAGTTTTTTCTTGATCACGAGGATCGATGGGAATTTGGAAGTAACCGGAAAAACCATCTAAAAATCAATAGAAATCGTTTCCCGCAAGACGCTCCAACATTTGGTCCATGAAGGGTAGGGGAAAATGGTCTTTTCGAGTGGCTTCATTCAACTTACGATAGTCAATGCACACTCTCCATTCGGTCACGAGTCTAGTGGGAATTAACTCGTTGGCATCGTTTGACACAACGGTCATTCCTCCCTTTTTAGGGACACAATGAATAGGAATCACCCAAGGGCTATCGGAAATAGGGTAAATCATTCCCGCGTCAAGGAGTTTAAGGACTTCCTTTTTGATGACGTCGTGAATTTTGGGGTTCACCCTCCTTTGACATTGGATTGCGGGTTTGTAATCCTCCTCCATTAAGATTTTCTGGGTACAAAATTTGGGATCGATTCCCTTAATGTCGGATAACTTCCACGCAATTGCCCCTTTGTGATCCTTTAGAACATCGAGAAGTGCGGTTTTTTCATCATTCGAAAGTTCCTTCGCAATAATAACCGGCAACTTGTCGCCCTCCTCCAAATAGACGTATTCGAGATGAGGAGGTAAATCTTTCAACTCGAAGATAGGTGGTTCCTTAAGTGAAGATTTGGGCTCGATACTCATAACCTCCTCGGGTGGAGGAAATGGGAAATCGTTGAGAAAATCCTTGATAATCGAGAAGTCCTCATCGTTGTCGAGGTCTTCGTTACAAGTACGTGGAACATCAAATTCTTCCAACGTAAAACCACCACCTTCAAATGGGGTGAAGGTTGGTGTCGAATTATCAAGAATTGGATCTAACATAGTGGGATTGCCACTAGTTTCATCATTACAAAAACCTAGAACTTCTTGTGAAAATTCCTCGCAAACCACGTCAATCATATCAACGAGGTTTGTGGTTGCAACGGAATAAACATGAGAAATTTGAGAGTTTTGAGTTGCGTTTATAACAAGTTCCTCGTCGTTGAAACGTAAGGTGATCTTTCTAGCATGAACATCGATCAAAGCCAACGTACCTAAAAACGAACGACCTAAAATGAGAGGAACTTGAGGATCCGTGGGAATATCGACAACGATAAAGTCTACGGGATAGTAGAACTTCCCCACTTTCACAAAAACGTCTTCCGCCAATCCACATGCGGGAATCGTGGAATGGTCGGCCAACTCGATAGACATTAGTGAAGGAGTAAGATTAGGAATATTGAGCGACTTGAAGATTGCAAGTGGAATCAAGTTAATGCTAGCACCAAGATCGGCCAAGGCAAAGCATTATTCCATATCTTGGATTGCACAAGGGATCAAAAATTTACCGGGATCACCGACTTTTTGAGGTATGCGATTAAGATAAACCGACGAACAACTAGACAATTGGTGTAATTTCTCCTTGTTGTTCAACATACTCTTAAAGTTAGCGGCAAATCGAGGCATCATAACCAAAGCATCGGTGAAACTAACATTAAAGTGAAAATCACGAAACATTTTCATAAAAAGCTCAAATTGGTAATTGTCGCGCTCTTGACGTTTCTCCTTTCTAAGTCTCGATGGATAGGGCAAAGGTGGTGTGGGTTGAGGCATAGGCATAGCCTTTGGAATCTCGGGTTCCAATGTTGTTAATGGGTCGACAGTAGGTGTGGCATGAGCGGTACTTCGTGGGATTGGGACATGCTCCTTTTGGACCACCAGCTCGGGTTCTTCCTCAATTGCTTCCTCCGTAGGAGAAATTGGTTGAGGAGTCGGTTCCTTAAGTGTTTTACCACTACGTGTGGTAATCACTTTCATCTCACCCTTAGGGTTTGATACGGTGTTACTAGGAAGACTACTCGAAGACGGTTTACACATAATTGCCTCAAACATCGATGAGATTTTATCTTCAAACTTGGATTGCCTCTTCTCGGCTTTAACCATTTCTTGTTTAATCTCATGTTGCCCTTGTTCCATTTTTTGTTGGTTTTGTTGTAACCTAGTTACCGTTCCTTCCATCTTGTTGGTATGGATCTTAAGTTCATTAGCTAACTCATTTTTCAACTCTTTCTTCAAGTCGTTCTTAAACTCGGATCTTAGGCTAATGATTTCCCTTTGAATATTGTCAAACCTAGCATCATTCCCATTAGCGTATTCAAAAAATTCATTTGGAAGATCTTTCAAAGTTTGCAAACCTTTGTTGTTATTTTGAAAATCATTTTGATTTTTGTTTGAAACTTGATTATTAGCCCCTTGATTACCATAGTTTCCCTTGTTGTAATTGTTTTTGAAACCTACTTGATTGTTGCGATAGTTGTTGTTAGCATTTTGATTTGAACCAAAACCCGGTGGAGTCAATTGATTAGAGCGGGTAACTTGACCGTTTTGGTTGTAAGTTCCCGTGGACGCGTAGGCACTCGAAGTATTACCACCGTTGGTAATGCACTCGGAGAAATCATGACCTCCACCACAATACATGCATGAAACCTCAACCGCTTTAGCCGTAGCGGGAGAACTTGGTTCTCAAACTTTGAACTCAATCAAAAGTCCTTTTAGATTATCTAAAATCTTGTTTTCCTAGTTCGCCTCAATTTGGCAAGCATCGATGGTAGTAGACAAAGAAGGTGAAGCCGAAGACGAAGCCTTACGAACACTAGACGTGCTACGAGGACTATACACCTTAGATCTATTCTCAATTATCACCAAAGCTTCTTCAACCGTTTTACACAAAAAATTACCACCCGCGGCGGTAGATAAATAATCCCTTTCATGATCATTAAGTCCATTGTAAAACGTGTCAATTTGATGCAAGTCGGATAAACCGTGATGAGGACATTCATGTAACATTTCCTTAAACCTATTCCAAGCCATTGAAAAACTTTCATTAAACTCTTGTGAAAATTTTGAAATCTCGTTTTTCAAATGCGTAGTCTTAGAGGGCGGAAAAAATTGGTTCACAAACTTAGACACGAGATCCTTCCACGTCAATATAGAATTGGGTGGCTCTTTCTCCAACAAAATTTTAGCGGGCCCCGCTAAGGAATACGGAAAAAACATCATCTTAATCGAGTCATTCGAGACATCCTTTAACTTGCAAGTGGCGGTAAGACGATTGAATTGGCGGATATGGTTGTGTGGATTGTCCTTCTCATCACCACGTAATTTGTTGTTTTGGATCATCGACAACAAACCCATTTTCACCTCAAAATTCTCCGCAAGGATAGCGGGAATCACAATAGCCTCTCCATAACCCTCGGTGGGTGCTTGAAGTAACTCCATCATAGTTCGATTCGCCATGGTTGGTGCTTCTCTTACGATGGGTTCGTCAATAGGAGACTCCTCACTAGAAAGATTAGGAGTGGGAGTTTTGTTCTTTCGTTTAAGTGCACGTCTTGCTTGATTACGAGTTAGCATAAACGTCACGTACAACGAGGGGATGAGAAAAGAAGATTCTTTTTGGTCTTTTGTATTTTTCAATTTTTTTGTGGTTTTTGATTTTATTAACCTTTTTGGATTTTGGTGAATGTATTAAGTAGACAAAAATCTACAAATCTCCTCCTTAATCAAATCTCTTGATTAAAGAAGCCTCAAGGAATGAAAACGATCACGTGAAGTGAACGCCTTCGATGACTTTAGAACGTTGGTGGAACACCAAAACGTTCAAGAGGGTTTAATCAAATGAAACCAAGAAAGTATATATGATACTTAGTAATACTTTGTGCGGCAAAACCCTCGATTAGCTCTCAAAATCAAATACTCACAAGCAAGCGGGGAAACGAGGCGGCGCGAAGCACTTAAGAGACTTTTTCCTTAGGATATATTTTATAATATCCGCCTTATACCCACCTTATAGTTTGTATTTTTCAAAATTGAGCTTCACGAAAGTGTTCATCTATTTTTGCCTTTTTCTTTGGTTTGAGAGTCGAATACAATGATTGAGTAATGACCTCCCAAGTCAAGGTTGTGATTTCTCACGTATTTGGAGTACTTGTGAATTTATTGTTCTACGTATACAATATAGTAATATTATTCACACAAAAATCGAAAACTGATAATACGTATTAGTAGAGTGCTACTAATACAAATACTATTATGGTTAGTATAAAAAAACAACAATCTCAAATCAAAACACAGCACGCCTACCCGGCAACGGCGCCAAAATTGATGTAGAGTTTTTACCCCTTTAGGAAAAGGAAGGCAAAATAGTGTCAAGTATTAAGTGTCGGTTTAGGAAAACCAAGCACTAATGACCAATGAGAAGTTCGTTTCCCAAGGAGGCTTGTGTGTTGTGTAATGAGATGATTAACTTTGTGATTATATTGTTATGAGAAAGAAAAATAGAAATGGGATAAGAAGAGAATGACGGTTACGAAGACGGATTACACTAAGACGATAAAGGCGTACACGTAAAACCGTAAAAAGCACCAAAATTAAAATTTTACTCTAAAAATTCATAAAAATCACTAAAAAGCTACTAAAATATTCTAAGGGTTTATAAAAAATCCAAACTTGCTAAAACCTTTTAATTAATTATATATTAATTTTTTAATGCTAATTAAAACCCTAAAAATCAATATTAACTAATAAAAAGTCCAAATCAAGATCTTAAAGTTTGTAAACCTTTAAAATAACATAATTAAGCTAAAAAGTATTTTTCAAAATTTTAAAACCACTAAAAACTATTTTTAAACAATTAAAAACTATTAAAAGCTATACAAACTTAAAATAATTCTAGAAAATAATTAACAGACTCTAAAAATATTTGGAAAGTTGCAAAATTCCTAATTAAGTGTCTAGAATCTAGGAAAAATATAAAAACTTAGAAAATCAGACTTTTAATTTTTAATAATAAAATAATATTAAAATATTAATAAAAATCTAAAAATCCTAAAAAATTCTAAAAAGTTGCAAACTAGCTTAATTTAACCTAAGTAACACAGAAATGAACTTGAAATTACCTAAATATCCTTAATGGGCCAAATTTGAGCCCAAAATGAAAAAGTGACCCAAATAAGCCCAAAAAGCACTACTTGACTCAAAATTTGATTTTAAACAACTTTTTCCAAAGGCCCAAAAGGTGAAAATGTGAAATAAGCAAGCTTATACCAAACAGCTTATTCTTAATGGGCTTTTTGGCCCATTAAGCTATTAGCTAATGCCATAAGGTCAAATTAGACACACAAGCTTCTTTTGTCCTAAATAATACTTCTATAAAAAGAAATTTGAAATAAGCCAAAGGAATAAGCCTGAAAATGCAATAAGCAATCTATAGAAAACGACAAAATAGTCGTTTTGAGTTCTAGGCCACCCCAAGAGCTGATTCAAGTTTCTAAAGCTTTTAAATGACTTAAATAAGCTATTTCAACAAAAAGTTTTCAAATAAGCTGACTCAATAAGCTGGAAAAAGCAAATAAGCACTTATGAAAAAGTCAATTAAGTTGGTTTCTTAACAAAAAGTCAAAGTCAAAGTCCAATAAGCTCCAGTCTAATCAAATGGGTCAAATAATGAAGATCTATCATAAAATATAAGTTGTTGCAGGTCTGGATAAGCTAAAATAGCTTATTGATAAGCTGAGTACAAATTAACACTAGCAGGGTCTAGTTTTAGGTGTTGAGCAGTGGGAACTTTTCTCACTGTTTGACTTGTAGACTTTTTTGTCTTTAGTGACTTTTTTGGAGATTTAGATTTCAACAAGGCACCTAAATGATCTTTGGATCATAAGGAGTCAATAACAACCAATAAATCACAACAAGCAACAGCCAATTTGTACAGTTAATTCAAACAAGCACCAGATCTGTCACAGACTTGAACAAATAAGCAGAACAGGTTCAATAAGCACTTAGAGCAATATTCAGCCAGCCAAACTCAACCAAATGCATACACAAGCTATATTAAACTTAAATAAGCAAGTCTAAACCGGTTTCATGTAGTGATTCAAAGTTTTATGCAAGGTTCAAGCACTTAAAGTTACTGATGAACACAAGAACATGCAGTTTTCTACTTTGCTGATGTATTTGACCAACAAGCCAGATTCAAACCTTCAAATCTATCACATAAGTTATAATAATGATGTTTTAACAACTTTCAACCCTAAGCATGCACAAATCCTAGATTTCACCAAAATCTTAGGTCAAAAATAGTTAAAATCAACAAGTTATAGTAGATTGTTTGATTTGGTGTTACAAGACTGAAAACTTGCAGCAAAACACTCTCAACCAAGCATATATCAGATAAAAAGCACAAATACAAACTTCCTTCCACAAAATAACAAGTTTTGATTCAAAGCAAGTAATCCCAAACACCCTTTTAACTTTTCAATCAAAATTTTGAACAAGTAAAAGTGTGATTCAGTTTACCAAATGATTAATCTAGCATATAAACAACATTATCATGCAAGATTAAGTAGATTCAAGCCAAGAAATCAACAAGAAAACAAGTAGAGCACAAATCCACAAAATATCCAAAATTTATCAGATTTTCAAGGTTTTAAGACAAACCTCATGGATGTACATCCACACCCATGAATGTTAGAGCTTATGTGCTAGCAAGAACAAGCACAAGCTTCCAACAGCTACCCTGCTAAGATTCAACAAGGTTAGACGCACACTATCAAAATCAGAAAAGTAAAAAAGCCTTGATTGATGCAACCTTGTTACTGTACACTTGATTATCCCCAAGTTATAAGCCTCACCACACCTTGATAACACAATATCAGGATGCTATGATCAGCCCTATAGCCCAAGAATTCCAAGGTTTGAACAAGAACTTAGCAAAATATCAAGCTTGAAGGAAAAATGCAAACTTTTGCACCCTCCTCAAAAACATGTTTTGAGATTCAATTTCAGTTAGCAAATAACATAAACAAACTTAACACACTTTCATTAATCAGAAAAGGGGATTTACAAGTTGTTTAACAATGAAAAACCAAAAGCAGGTGAAATGTAAAGCCTAAATTCCTTTATATTGGCTATAATGGTTCTAGAAATGCAAGGAAAAACGTATAACCCTAATGCTTGAAGTCCCCATTTTGCCCTTGCAGGTTTGAACATTTTGTGAATCATGTGACTCTTCTCGGATTGTAGTAGAGCTGGCAGTTGTTGAATTTTGATCTAAGGGTTTATACAAAGCTTAGAAACAAAGCTGGATTGTAGGACGTTGATTCCCTGTCACTGTTTTGTTTCCTTGCCCAAAGGTGTAGCAGGGGAATCTCATGTGGGACTGTGGAGTGAGGTGGCAAGTATTTTTGAGGTTGGGATGTGATTAAGGGGTCATTAATCACTAATCTGGAGGTTATTGGGTGCTAACTGCAAACGGATTAAGAAAACCCAAATTTATGAAGAACATGAATAGTGCAAGTTTTGATCTGTTTGAGTTTTTAAACTTTGTGTTTAGCGCGTTTTAAATAAACTAATCCCAGATTAGTTAAAGTTGTTGTGAGTGGATAGATGAGGTGGATGAATGGTAAAACGGGATTGGTGGATTTTGGTGAGTGGGGCACGTGTCATCCCCTCACTAGTTAAGGTAACAATCTTGTCTGGCCAGTATTAGTCCTTCACTTCCTTCCCCTTTGTCATTTTAGTTATAAAATCCATCAACGCCTAAATCCTTTGTATCCACTTTTGCCTTTTCACACTTTTGCCCCAAAAAGTTTTGTAAAGTGATTTCAGGGGTAATTCTTGCCATTTTGTGATTTTTGAAGGACTGATTTGGTATTTTCTTCAAGGAAAATGGTCTAAACTTGTATGATTGACATTTTGGAGGACTGAAATTGCCAATTCATGTTTGATGAGGGACCATTTTTGCCAAATCTTCAAAGTCAAGGGTCCTTTTGGTAATTTTGAGATTTTCAAAGGACCAAACTTGTAATTCTTGTAACTTGCAGTCCTTTTTGGTATGTTTGATTTTGAGGATGATTAATATTGACATTTTAGCTTTGTTGAGGGGATAAAATTGCCAATTCTTCAAAGTGGAGGGCCATTTTTGCAATATTGACTAACTTTAAGGACCAAACTTGTAATTATGAAGATACAAGGGTATCAAGTGTCAATTCTTCCATATTGGAGGACCCTTCTTCATAATTCTTCAATTCTTCAAGGGTTTTTCTTGGGAAAACTTCATTAGGGCTTGGTCCATTGTGCGGCTTCTAGGACCAGCGCTAAAAGGAAGTACGTAGATAAGTGTCAACATGACATAGAGCCCAGCCCACAGATGAAGAGAAGGAGGAATATCTCGGAAGAGTCCCAGGCGAAGAGCATATCCGTGCGCGAGGGCTCGCTGTCAGGACTCCAGTGGGTCCTCTTTTCAACAGGCTTCGTGGGAAACGGAGGACCAGATGCAGGGTTCATTCTCACGAACCATGGCGACATAAAAATCACGTGCGCATTGCTGTTTGACTTCCCTACAACTAGCATGGAAGCGGATTTCGAAGCCCTCATAGCAGGTCTCCGATTGGCACTTAGAATGGGCATGAAGAGCCTAGCGGCCTACACATACAATCCCCTGGTAGCAAGTAGGGTCGACCGGTCATGCGAGCCACGAGGGCAGGTGCTAATCCAGTACAAAGAAAAGATACGAGACACGACGGCACAGTTCGTAGAATTTGCTATACGAAGGGTTGCAAAAAAGAGGGGCGTGATCTCGGAGGACATGGACCAACTCCCAATTGTGGACATGGATAACCCTCCTATTCACGTTCTAGTTGATTTTATCTTGCACAAAAATGTAAGTGTGGAATTGGAGTCACCAACATGGATGACACCTATTAGAAAGCTTTTGTCACATAACAAGTTGCCAAGCAGCAGAAGGAAGGCTAGGAAAATACAGGTGAGACCTAGGCACTTTAAAATTATCAAAGGAATATTGTACATACAATCAGGAAGCAGTCGGATGTTGGAATGCTTAGCACCAAATCAAGTGCGGGAAGTGGTGGAAGCCGCGCACAGAAGAGTATGTCCTCGTGGCCCGGTAGCTGTGGTTGAGGAAGTCACTCACTCAGGGTACTTTTGGCCATGTGTACATAAGGATGCTCGTAGAAGAGTGGTGCGTTGTTAGAGATGCCAGACGGACTCAAGACGTAGGACCAACTCTAACATGGTCACTGGCCCGCTCTCAATCAAACGAGCAAGGGGAGGAGGAATGCTCTCAAAGCTGGGGCGTACTACGGGTTCCCTAGCAGCGCGTCACGCAGCAACACTACTCTCTTCCAAAGGTAATCAACAGCAACAATGCAGGGGAGCAGTTTTCCTCGTAGCTAGGATAACTGCACGCACTATGTGGCAGCAGGATCGTATGGGCATACTACCAGCAGCACGAAACACACAAAGGAGCGATGGGGACAGAAAAGGACTCTCATGGTCTGAGAGGAGTGCGCGTAGCTGTGTGGAGTTAGTATCCATCCCTGCTAGAAGTCGATTGAGAGACAACAAGAGTTTTGAACGATATTCTCCCAGAGATATCACATAGTTTTCATGGACATTCTCTTGGCTACTGATAGCCCTAATAAGGATCCATGTATTTTTTCCTTCATTATTGTTTTTTAGGGTTTTCTTTTTGTTATTTGTTTCAACATTGGCAAAAAGTATGAATAAAATGTCGCGGTTCCTAGCTAGCTCCGCAGCCCAAATAATCTTTTTCTTTTCTATCTTTTATGCATAAGGGTGTTGTTTCTTTTCTGAAATATATATTGTTAGCCCTAAAATGTGTGCGCCATTTATGGAATTACATTAGTTTCATATGGGAAAAAACATGGAGGACTACTATTGACATGTTGTCAATGTGACCTCTTGTATAGCCTATATATACCCCTCCATACTTCCATGGAGGGGTGAGGTTTTCTCTTATTGTATTTCACTTCTCTCTCTAAATACACACACTACATTCAAGCTTTACTTTCTCTCTCTAAAAATGTCTAAACATTACTTTTATCCTCCCCGACCTCCGGATCATCCTCTTGTTAGCTTGAATCTTATGATATTAACATATATAAATTTGGCCTTCCCGGTGTACATGTACAATAAATGTTCCAGGAGAAATAAGAGGACTAAGTTTACCCTACCAATTAAACTTGTCGTGTAAGAGGGATGTACCCCCAGCGGCGCCGGATCAGGTATCCTTTGTTAGGCAGCTTCCCACAAGACGTTGTGGTAAGTATAGCAGTCCGCATACTTTATGACGGATATGCAACGAGATACAGTGTGAAAGCCAAACAAACTTGTCATTCTCTATGACATTGCTTATGGTAGTAGTGGCAGGACCACACGTAATGACTTTCGACTTGACCATAAGTTTAGAGTCACACTCCAATGAGTGTACTCTCAAAACAGGCGTTCTGTCTCACTCAGGCGTGAATAAAGACGTCCGGACACACGAATATAACAAGGAACGTGGGTAGAGCGCAGGACGCTATGTCTTGGCAAAAATACGGGTTTCCATAAATATTATACAAATTCCTTAATTTACAAAGTTATTGTGCGTAGTTAGTACAAGGTAAATAGTGAAGAAAGGTGCCCTCTAGAGGAGATCGTTCGCTGACAACGACCTCTTAAACCTACGGTGTGTCGGGTTCAATGATGCGGAGTGTTGTACCCATGCCTCCTTTATACACTATAGCACGCGAGTCTGATACACATCGATGGAAGGCAGGCTAACTGGTACACCATCAGATCGACTAGGGTGTGATAAACCTAAACAAATAACGACACCTTTAGTTGAAGTCCGATACTTCTTAGAAACACGTCTCACGTGTTGTTTCAACTTGTTTTCTAGCGGAACCATTATTGGTACACCGAAGATATAGGCAGGGACCTGCAGTTGAGAAATATCCGGTTTGGCCAGGGCATGGGGACCTTCTTCTGTTCTTTCTACGCGATGACTTGCTAAGGTAAGGCCGGCCATGATCACACTTATAGGATAATCTTGGTCTTTCTCAATACGGTCTATGATGGGCAACGAGAGGTCTTCTAGTCTATGGAATGCAACATCAAAGAGTTCTTGTGTGTACCTGTGGTAAATTTCACTACCCTCTAGGGGTCTGGTTAGTAAATTCTCCTTAGAGGTGCGCTCCATGGCGAGGCTTTGTCCTAGTAGTTACGCAACATCGAAGATATCCCTGATCACTTTATTAAGGTTAGGCTGCTCCAAGGAACTTTTTGTAACTAGTGGTAGACCATGCTGTATTAACCAATGGTTCTCCGCGTGCGCGACGGCGAGGTGTGGATAAAGCTCTTCATCAAAGTCGGTGCTCATATATTTCAGAACCTCGCATTTCGTGGTCATATCTTTGTGACAATTGGTAACAAAATTGTTACAATTTTCAGCAAGGGCACTCATACCTTCTTCCAGCTTAGACATAGCCCAACGGTTTTCATCTTCTTGCTTCGCGCGCAACAAGCGTTCGCGATCTATCAGTTCAGATAATGTTGCCTTCTCATCCTCTAAATATTGGATAGATCCGACATTTATGTTGGATACAGCGCGTAAACGTGCGAGTTCGCATTTGGCAATTGTGAGTTCGCGGTCCTTTTGTCCTGCTGCTTGGTGGACCTTTTGATTCACCTATGCTAGTCTCTATGATAGTTGTGATACCTTCTTTTTCATATGTGCGACTAGAGTTATTTCATGAGAGTTAAATGTATCTAACTCTCCCATTAGTGTTGTGACGGGCATTTCCTGCAAATGTTGGGCGCGACCAGGGGGAGATAAGTGGTGAAGGAAATCATCGCAGGCGGGTGCGTCGTCTAGTGCGCATGAGCGGGTGCACTTCCAGGAGGAATGAATTTGGTGGACTTCGTGGTGCTTGTCCCAGCTTTGGTCGTTGCGACGTAAGAGCTGTAGATTTAATACGCTACGAGTATTAGGAAAGTGCACGTATTGTTTGTTTCGAATTAGTAATAAGGAATGACGGGGTGATGTACCTGGATATATGTGTCTTTTCCCGTGGCCTTGAGAGTATTCCCCACAAAGTCACATCGGTGTGCGGTCTAGTATGCAGTGTTCTCCCCCTCTTGGGAATTTGTTGTGTGGGGAAGCATGGTAATCGTTTGTAACTAGGAACCGGTATGATCTCTTCTGGTGGGCCTATGTAGGAATCCCCTTCGAGGCCATGGTCTTCTTCCCATCCTAGATTCGTTTCTTCTGACGAAGACTCTATGGTACATGGCACACTTCGGAGGGAGTAGCATTTACTGTAGTTATCCTCTTCGCGCTTCCTCCAGGTGTTGGTGAAGGGAACTCCTGGGCTACGGTGCGTTGCCCAACATGCCATCCATTAGATAGCTCGAAGGGGTGAAAGGCCGAGCGCGCAAAATCACCACGCATGGATTCTCGCGCTTCACAAGCTGCGTATAAGTTAGTTCTACAGAAGTATTAGGAATATATGAGTGTATGCGCATAGGTTGTTTACATTTTTGCTTTTTTGGGATACAAGGTCCTTACCATGGTAGAACTCATCAAAGAATTGGGGAAGGTGGTTTGCAGGAAGGGTCGATGTACGGCTCAGTCCTAGGGCGTATAGAAGGGCCTCTAGGTATTCATGCATTGGTATCCAGTCGGTGGTAATCAGTTGTGCGTCTGCTTTAATGTGCGAGCCAGCAACGGGGCAGTCGTCTTTCATCATTGTCTCAGGGGTGATGAAATCGTAGTCAAATGGAAATACAACATTATCTACCCAGAAGAACTTATCATTCCACTTCCTCAACAAATCTAGCTTTTCCGAGTAACATTGTAATTGACCGGGGAGTTTTGCAAAAGATATCCACCCTTTTATCCACGAGGGTCGGTAAAAGGCGCGAAAAAGGTTTATTGTTGGGTCAACATTCTTAAGCAAGCAGTTTATTTCAAAATTTGAGATTTTTGCGGCGCCTATATAATGCAGATGTGAAAGGTGTATGCTGTAGTATCTTAGTATATCCATCAGAAAGTGACTTAGGGGTATGCGATTGTTGGAAAACTCGATGAACCTAGTATATTTACCAATTTTTCCATCCGGGAAACTTCCAATATGTGCTTGTGGATCAGGTACAGCTGGGTGGAGATCTGAAGATATGTGGTATTTCATGACGAAACGGGAGAATTGTTGTTCTGATATGTGGGACGCTACATCAAACAGTTGTGCTACCATTTTTCTTTGCAGATATTTTGTTGCGGGGGTAGAGTTGGCATTCTTTTTCGGAGTTTTGTTTCCTGCTATTTTCAATAATGGTGGGTAGGTTTTTCGGATAGGCAAAGAAGAAGGTGGAATGTCTGTCAGACTGCATTTATATATATTATAGACGCGTGGGATCTTCCGACACGTGTCTACAATCCTTTGTCTTCCTACGATGTTTGTCAGTTGGATCCTCTAACATGGTTAGTGTCTTTCTCAGTTCTCGATGCAGGGTTGTGATAATGGATTCTGACATGGATACTTATTTAAACTCATTTCATATGGGTTGTGCGTGGTATTTCTTTTAAATCATGTTTGCATACAGGCATAAAGGGTATATAGTCTAGTAGCCGCGGTTGGACCCTACGACCACTAGACTGGGGGGGACATGATGACGTATAGTCCCTAGTCGGGCTGGATAGCCCGACACACGGGTACTACCCGCATCCATCAGGAATGGATTGAATGCTTATGCGATGCGCGCGCAAGCCTAGGAGACCCGGTAAGCCGCTGTCACACATAAGGCTAATTACTTAGCCAGGTCCTTGTCGCAGCACGACAGGACCAGACAAGAGTATAATCTATCATATAGATATATTTGCCTAAAGGAAAGAGATATACACTTGCCTGGGTTATGCGATAAGGATCAAGCTATTGTAGGTCATTATCTCTTCCTTTGGCCGCAAGAATACGAGAGCCCAGCCAGGATTCTCTCGGGTATAAAATAAACCCCATAGGTTCCACAAAGGTAAAATAAACCCCATAGGTTCCACAAAGGTACAACACACAATACCCTAAACACTACATACTCAAATCGATAACTTACTCTCACGCCGGAGTCTAATCGTAGGCCACAAACCCACGGTAAGCCTAACGGTGTCTGTTTAGTGCGCAGGGTCCCCAAAGAAAGTTTCACTTGGTGCAAGAGCCGGAGCTCACGAGATCCCAAATTAAGCCTAATTTGGGTCAAGTTAGGTCTACTCCAACTTTTGTATCAACAGACATCATGGACCTAGTGATGCAATGCACAACCTATTCCAGCTAACTCAGATATCTCGTAAAAGGTATTTGTTTTAATCACACGGAGATCAACACGTTATCTATCGATTTATTCACTCCGAATAAATAGGTATTGAAATGGTGGCACTCCTCTACAGCCTCCGATCACTAAAATCCAAAATGCACGATCGAGTCTAGAGCCATTTGAGATCATCAAATATCTCATTAGGACATGCTCATATTTGCCTACTTCTTCACACACTATGAAAAGTAAGAAAGATATTAAGAGTCCTACGCAAAATCTTCATGATCTTTCCTGAACATCCGAGTAATACGCAAGTATTTACAATGAAGATGGAAATCCTTCTTGAGCGAACATTAAACAGCTCATGGTAGGTGTAAAACACGTATTTAAATCGGAAAATGAAAATACGCGGTTTATTTATTTAAACTATTTACGTATTAATTATTGACGAAAACAAACGCGGGAAATTATATACAAGTATTTAAAAAAAAGAATAAGAAAAGTAAAAGGCCTAAGGGCCGGTTTGGTTAAAGAGAAGAGAAGAAGTGGGCCAAGCCCATTTTGTTTACACAAATAAATCAAACGTGAGTTTCTTTTCTCCCATAACAGTCGAAAAAAAAAGAAGACCTAGGGTTTGTAGCCGCCGGCTTTTACAAAAAAAAAGAGGTCGGGTTATGTTTGATCCATTATTTCGTGCATACCAGGTAATCGTCTTCACCTATATCAGTTGCCTAACTAGGATTTTGTTTAATGAACATAAAGAAAACATTTTCTTTGAAGCAAATCAAATAGTTTTGTTTTATTTTTTTTACATAAAATAACACTAGGGTTTCTTGTGTTTCGGTTGGGGTTGTGTGAAACCGAGACCACAACAGGTCTCGGTGTAGCTTTCGTTTTTGTCAGCCGTGTACATGAACATCCAAACAGGGGTGTCGGGTTTATTTAAAGCATGAAACCGAGACCACAGCAGGTCTCGGTGTGGTATGTTTATGGCCGGCCGAGACCAGCAGCCCCATTCGGGGTGCTGTTTGATTGTTTAACATTGGGTGTTGTGTGGGCCATTGAACTGAGGCTCCACAGCCTCGGTGGTCCTTCCCTTTTGCCCAGCCGTGACCCGCACAGGGGCGGCTAGGGCTGCGTTTGACCCAAAAATGGCTGCCAAAACCAACCGGACATTTTTGAACATATGGGTGCGTTTGGGTTTAAAGAAAACAGTAGGAAACCTTAATAAACAGTGGGAAAAAAGATAAGAGCAGTGGGAACTTTGTAATCTGTAAATAAAATGGTTTAATTCAGAAATTAGCGATAGTTTGGTGACAGCATATTCTGTCGCATAATTGTTATATGGCAGTTTTCAAATACTCAGTTTTAAGTGACACCTTTTAGTGAGAGTTTTTTCGTCGTAAATTTCATATAGACAGGTTTAATATAGTTGCCAAATTTCTTAGTGTGACCGAGATGGGGGTATCTCGGTAGGCTCGGGACATTATTATTATAAATAAAATGAATATTTTTATATTATACCTTTTTAATCAATTGTTTTATATATGTTTAAAATATATTTTAAATGTATTAATTTAAAATAGTTCTTTAATATTTAAAAGGGTATAATTTTATGAAATGAATTAAATTATTTGGGAACTTTCTAAATTAAGAAACTTTCTATTTTAACGGGATACTTAATATAGTAATACTATAGCGTCGGAAATACGTTGTACCATAACTAATAGTAGAAAGATAATACATTAAAATGAATTATTATAAGGTCAGATTTATCAGTTAATATACGTACGAAATTTCAGAAATAAAATAAATAAATGAAAGACCAATAAGAACATGAAATTAAATAAACGAATATCAGTTTCCTCATTCACGTCCCTTATTCATGTAGCTCGCGTGAAATCAGAGTAGACTTTCTGTCAGTTGATCTCGGTCGGTTACTGGACACGAGGTACAGATTTCCGTCCTTTTAGTAAGGACTTCCTTTCAATACATGATTAGGATTCCCGTCTTCAGCCAAATGTTTTCCCCAGTATATGTTTAAGTTTATCAGTAATCATGTTAATAACTAAATAAATTACCTGAGCATTATATACAAGCACGACCAGTTTATGTACTAGTTACGGAGGTACTGTAACTACGGCACTAGAGGCACCGGTGTCGTGACTCACATGCAGGAGAGTGATATCCTGCATCGTCCCACTCATGTTCAGGTTGGCCATTTTTATATGTATGTTTACTGGGGCGTATGGATGCATCCTAGGCTTATAAGTGTTACAAGTTATCAGGGTGAATGTGGTGTGTGCTCTACATCCTTCACATTGGAGCTGATCCCTCCACCCAGCACAATTATTTAGAGGTCACCCCTCTACAGCATGACGAGGTCACCCCTCCAGTTATTCATGCACGGTTGTTACAGCACGTGACCTATATAAGCTCTGGCAATTAAAATACAGTAAATGCATGTTTTCAGAATTAATAGTTATATTTTAGTTTCAGTATATACGAACCAGGTTTCTCGGATTTTATGCAGAGTTCTACCACATGTTACATATCAGTCTTATAGCTTCATTGTTGTCTTCTATTCCATTACTTTCAGTACATTCTTATCATGCTATATCCGTTCACTGAGCGTTATGCTCAGTCGTAGTTTCCTTTCATGTTTCCAAACGGCAGGTACACAGGGACGATCTTAGGACTTCTAAGAGAGTACGTGTATTTGGATGGGAGCTATCCAGACTCCTTTATTTTTATGCACACATTACATTACTTTACTTTGGTTGTTTGGACACTGTTTCGTCCTTTTTCTTTCAGTACTTAATCTTTATATTTTGAGCTTATGTTGGACTACCGATGTTTGATTCTGGTATTTCCGTATGGTCAGTTAATGTTTAATACATTGCATTGCATGCTTTGATGACAAGCCATAAATACACATAACGGTCCATTTATCCAAGTGGGGTGTTACAATTATGGTATCAGAGCGCAAGGTTCGACCTGTAGGCTCTAAAACTTGACTTGTGACTAGTGGGTAGTCACCAAGAACTTCCTGTATTTCGGCGTCGTTATCTTCCATGCTAATCATGAATTTTATCAGTCGGATTTTCAAAATTTTGATTAAGTAAACGGTTGGTATAGGACTGGCCATACTTAATCGCATGTGCTTTTCAGCGAACTTTTCGTTTTGGTGAACTGACCATAGGCGTTCACCCTTGCCGTTTAAATTTTGGGTAGATGAACTGACCTTAGGCGTTCATCCTTACTCATGTCAGATTAATGTTTCAGTAGTTGTCATTTTTTGAACTGACCCTAGGCGTTCACCAGTATTCATGTCATATTTTGTTAGGCTATACCTTCATGAATTACACTATGCATATTAAGATTTATTACCCCAGATTTTGGCAGTTTTATCAACTTATCCTCTTTTATTTCAGATGCCACCCAGACGCGAAACCGAGAATGATCCTAACGCAACTGCCATTGCTGCTGCTGTTCAGGCTGCTATACAAGCCATGTTACCCCAAATTCGTGATGAGATCCGAGCCGGATATCAAAATGGACCTCAGTAGAATAACAACCCTCCTGCTCCACCACCTGCTACTTTACCCGCTTGGCTAGATTTGTTTAACAAGCAGAAACCCCGACTTTTTGAGCAGACTGTAGCTCCAACTGACGCGGAAGACTGGATCTACCATGTAGAGAAATTTTTTGAAGCTATGGGTTGTGGTGATGCTTTCAAGGTTAGTCTTGCAGTTTACAAGTTGGAGGGTCCTACTCTGCATTGGTGGAGGTCTCAGAAACTGTCCAACGGGGGAGATGCTTGGGAGCTTACATTGACCTGGGCACGCTTCAAGACGATGTTCTATGACCAGTTTTTCCCGCATGCGGAGTAAGCTAAACTAAAGAGGGACTTCCACGTCATTCGTTAGAATCTTGGCGAGAACAGTATAGAGTTCATGCACCGATACCTCATGATGGCTGGATTCTTAGGGGAGGCTGCGGGTACCACAGAGGAGCAAGCGAAGCAATTTCGCTGGGCTCTTCACTCTAGGACTGCAGATAGGCTAGTGAGTGCCACATTCACTAATGTGTCACAAGTAGCTAATGCAGCTCGTGATATTGAGATGCTTTTCGAGAGGGATGAGCTCGAGAATGTAGAGCGTCCGGAGAAGAGGTACATCTCACCCAACATACGTAAACAATTTAGCTCCCATTATTGCTTGTCAACTTATATGTTATGACTTATCCAATTATAATCTTACAGACACAGAGGAGGAGACCGATCCCAATCAGCTACTCCACATCAGAACTACAGGAACCACGGTCAGTCATATGACCGTAATCGATCAGATAAGAGGAGCGGTGGTGATAACTACCGCGGCAGCTCAAACTCATCCGGCAACTACTGGTGATTCTTTAAGCTCCAGAAATATTAAATTATCATGTAGAACAGATCTTAATTTTTTTTAAATTCCAACAGAGATGCTGGACAGGGGCGTGACCAAAACAACAGAGGTCAGCAGGTTGCCCGACCGGCAAATTCTGGTAATTTTTAATTTCAGTCAAACAGCCTCATTTCAGTTAAGATATCAGAATCGTGACACGTGTTTAACATCATAAATCAGGTTCTCAGCAAACCAGAGCTACTTCCACCGGGTATTCTTATCCCACTTGCATCACATGTGGGAAGAAACACACGGGACCTTGTCGTCGTGGTACGGGTAATTGTTACAAGTGTGGTTAGCGGGCCATTTGAAGAGG
This sequence comes from Glebionis coronaria, assembly GCA_025667525.1. NCBI lineage: Eukaryota > Viridiplantae > Streptophyta > Magnoliopsida > Asterales > Asteraceae > Glebionis > Glebionis coronaria. The sequence goes on from CM046877.1 coordinate 366,660,250, forward strand.
GATTGCAAGAGCGAGGATGCTGCCGGTACCTCAGGCCAGATCCCTTAGATTTTACCTCCACCACCACCAATACCACCAACCACTGGTCGTGTCTACACTACTACCCGTGAGCAAGAAAATAAGACCACATGTACCATTACTGGCATTTTGTTTATACACGGACAGTCTGCATGCGTGCTTTTTGATACAGGCGCCACACACTAAGTTATATCTACTTCATATGTTGTTAGAATAAACATGACCCCTACGCCACTAGACAATGTACTTAGTATATCTACCCCCATACGAGACTCTTTAATCATTACCCAGGTGTATAAGGATCTCCCTCTTAAGTTTGATGATAAAATCCGTCCAGTCAGTCCCCTTCCTCTAGATATGTGCGAATTCGATATTATTCTGGGTATGGATTGGTTGTCGGTTCATCGTGCCACCATAGATTGTCATGCTCACCGGGTTATCTTTGGTGATGTCCAGACACCAGAGTATATTCACCAGGGCTTCCTACCAGGAAAACATGTCCAGATCATTTCAGCTTTGCAGGCTCGTACCTTATTATACCATGGTTGTGAGGGTTTCCTAGCTACAGTTCATGACACGACTTCTGAGGCACCTTCAATTCATGATCAGCCAGTGATGTCAGATTTTCCAGATGTCTTTCCAGAGGAACTCCCAGGTTTACCTCCCATGCGAGAGGTAGAATTTGGTATAGATCTCATTCCAGGTGCAGAACCAGTATCTAAAGCTCCTTACCGTATGGCTCCTGTAGAGCTTAAGGAACTGAAAGATCAACTTCAGGAACTTCTAGAAAGGGGTTTCATTCGTCCAAGTGTGTCACCTTGGGGCGCTCCAGTTTTGTTTGTCAAGAAGAAAGATGGTAGTATGCGTTTGTGTATTGACTACAGTGAGTTGAATAAGCTCACTATTCGTAACCGTTATACACTTCCTCGTATTGACGATTTATTCGATCAGCTTCAGGGTGCCAAGCACTTCTCAAAAATCGATCTACGATCAGGCTACCATCAGCTGCGTGTAAAAGAGCAGGATATATCCAAAATTGCTTTTCGCACGAGGTACGGTCATTACGAGTTTGTGGTTATGCCATTCGGCCTCACGAATGCGCCTGCAGTATTTATGGACTTGATGAACAGAGTCTTCCACGAATTTTTAGACAAGTTTGTGATCGTATTCATCGATGATATCCTTATTTTCTCCAAATCCAAAGAGGAACATGAGAATCATCTCCGTATAGTTTTGCAGAGTCTCAGACGAGAAAAGCTATATGCTAAATTTTCGAAGTGCGAGTTTTGGCTGAATACGGTGGCGTTTCTAGGTCATATTGTTTCTGCAGAAGGAATCACTATGGATCCTGTAAAGGTGGAGGCTATCACCAAATGGCCAAGACCGACGTCTGTCATAGAGATACGTAGTTTTCTTGGGTTGGCGGGTTATTACCGCAGGTTTGTGGAAAACTTCTCACGTTTGGCATTACCATTGACCCAACTTATGCGAAAAGGTGAGAAGTTTATATGGACCGAGGAGAGAGAAAAGAGTTTTGAGGAACTCAAGCATCGATTGATCTCAGCACCGATACTTACTCTTCCATCCGATACAGGTGGTTATCAGCTTTACAGTGACGCTTCAGGAAAGGGCTTAGGCTGTGTTCTTATGCAGCACGGGAAAGTCATTGCTTATGCTTCGCGTCAACTGAAGCCGTATGAGAAAAATTATCCTACTCATGATCTAGAGCTCGCAGCAGTTGTTTTCGCTCTTAAAATCTGGAGGCATTATTTATACGGCGAGTCGTGTGATATCTTCACCGATCACAAAAGTCTCAAGTACATATTCACCCAACGAGAGCTGAACATGAGACAGCGGCGATGGTTAGAACTGCTGAAAGACTATGACACTAATATTCAGTATCACCCAGGTAAAGCAAATGTAGTGACAGATGCCCTTAGTAGAATGTCAGGTATGATAAATGGCATCAAAGTTCAGGAAGAAATTATTCGGGACTTAGAGCGGTATGATATTGAGCTCTTAGTACGCGGACAGAGGGGATACTGGGCTAGTCTAAGGGTAGAACCGGAATTACTCTTTAGGATTAAAGCCGCACAAAAGGATGATGGTGAAATCTGGGCGATTGTCCAGAACATTGACCAGCAGACCGAATTTCTCATCGATGACGATGGTATCGTATGGCAGGGTACCAAACTCTGCGTTCCAGAAGACCCTGCTCTCAGAGAAGCCTTAATGACTGAGGCTCACAGCTCTCCGTTCTCTATCCATCCAGTTTCCACTAAAATGTACCACGATCTTAAGCAGCATTTCTGGTGGAGCGGCATGAAACAGGATGTCACAACATTTGTGTCTAAATGCTTAACCTGTTAGCAGGTTAAGATAGAGCACCAACGTTCCAGTGGTCTTCTCCAACCATTAGATATTCCAATGTGGAAATGGGACAAGATCTCTATGGATTTTGTCACTGGGCTACCACAGACTCAGCGGAGACATGATGCAATTTGGGTTGTCGTCGATCGTTTGACCAAGTCGGCTCAGTTCATTCCTATCCATAAAGATTTCGCAGTCAGTAAATTAGAAGAACTATTCTCCAAGGAAATAGGCTCAAGATAGGGATCCACGATTCACTTCTCATTTCTAGAAAGGTTTGCATAAAGCTTGGGGAACTAGGCTCAAGATCAGCACAGCTTTCCATCCATAGACGGACGGTCAGTCAGAGCGTACCATCCAGACCTTGGAGGACATGTTACACGCCTGTGCATTAGAATGGACAGGACACTGGGATGACTATATTTGCTTGGTCGAGTTTGCCTACAACAACAGTTGGCATGCTAGTATCAAGCGTGCTCCATTCGAGATGTTATACGGCAGGAAATGCCGTGCTCCCATTTGTTGGGATCAGGTTGGAGAACGTTTGATTGAAGGACCAGAATTGATAGAACTGACCAATGAAAAGGTCGCCATTGCTAGGGCAAAACTGCAAGAAGCGCGTACTCGACAGAAGAGTTACGCCGACAAGCATCGCAGAGATCTATCTTTTCAGACTGGGGATCGTGTGTTCCTCAAAGTATCACCCGCACGCGGTGTCAGACGTTTTGGCCTCAAGGGCAAGCTCAGCCCTCGTTACATCAGACCGTTCGAAATCCTTGAACGTATTGGTAAAGTGTCGTATCGATTGGCGTTACCACCTCAGCTTTCACACGTCCACAACGTGTTTCATGTATCATTACTCTGAGGGTACAACTATCATGAGCTTCACAAAGTGAATTATCCACTCGAACATATTCGAGAGGATCTATCTTATATTGAGGAACCCGAAGCAGTTTTAGATCGCCAGGATCGAGTTATGAGAAGGAAGACCATTCCTTTCGTCAAAATCCTGTGGAGGAACCATACCGAGCGGGAGGCCACTTGGGAAACAGAGGAGTCTATACGGACTTCTTATCCTCACTTTTAGTTTTGATTCGGTTATGTCTTTTCAGCTTTTATGTCTTCCAGATTATTAGCAATTTCGGCTTTTACTCCAGTTAGCTTAAATACCTTATAATTCGGGGACGAATTCCTTTTAGAGGGAAAGAATTATAAAACACAGTACGGCCGTATTCTTAATTCGGGGACGAATTATTCTTTTTAGAGGGGAAGAATTGTAAAACACGTATTTAAATTGGAAAATGTAAATACGCGATTTATTTATTTAAACTATTTACGTATTAATTATTGACGAAAACAAACGCGGGAAATTATATACAAGTATTAAAAAAAAAGAATAAGAAAAGTAAAAGGCCTAAGGGCCGGTTTGGTTAAAGAGAAGAGAAGAAGTGGGCCAAGCCCATTTTGTTTACACAAATAAATCAAACGGGAGTTTCTTTTCTCCCATAACAGTCGAAAAAAAAGACCTAGGGTTTGTAGCCGCCGGCTTTTACAATAAAAAAGAGGCCGGGTTGTGTTTGATCCATTATTTCGTGCATACCAGGTAATCGTCTTCACCTATATCAGTTGCCTAACTAGGATTTTGTTTAATGAACATAAAGAAAACGTTTTCTTCGAAGCAAATCAAATAGTTTTTTTTTCTACATAAAATAACACTAGGGTTTCTTGTGTTTCGGTTGGGGTTGTGTGAAACCGAGACCACAGCAGGTCTTGGTGAAGCTTTCGTTTTGGTCAGCCGTGTACATGAACATCCAAACAGGTGTGTCGAGTTTATTTAAAGCATGAAACCGAGACCACAGCAGGTCTCGGTGTGGTATGTTTGTGGCCGGCCGAGAGCAGCAGCCCCATTCGGGGTGCTGTTTGATTGTTTAACATTGGGTGTTGTGTGGGCAATTGAACTGAGGCTCCACAGCCTTGGTGGTCCTTCCCTTTTTGCCCAGCCGTGACCCGCACAGGGGCGGCTAGGGCTGCGTTTGACCCAAAAATGGCTGCCAAAACCAACCGGACTGTTTTGAACATAAGGGTGCGTTTGGGTTTAATGAAAACAGTATGAAACCTTAATAAACAGTGGGAAAAAAGATAAGAGCAGTGGGAAATTTGTACTCTGTAAATAAAAGGGTTTAATTCATAAATTAGCGACAGTTTGGTGATAGCAGATTCTGTCGCATAATTGTTATATGGCAGTTTTCAAATACTCAGTTTTGAGCGACACCTTTTAGTAACAGTTTTTCTGTCGTAAATTTCATATAGACAGATTTAATATAGTTGTGAAATTGCTTAGTGCGACCGAGATGGGGTATCTCGGTAGGCTCAGGAAATTATTATTATAAATAAAATGAATATTTTTCTATTATACCTTTTTAATCAATTGTTTTATAAATGTTTAAAATATATTTTAAATGTATTAATTTAAAATAGTTCTTTAATATTTAAAAGGGTATAATTTTATGAAATGAATTAAATTATTTGGGAACTTTCTAAATTAAGAAACTTTCTATTTTAACGGGATACTTAATATAGTACTACTATAGCGTCAGAAATACGTTGTACCGTAACTAATAGTAGAAAGATAATACATTAAAATGAATTATTATAAGGTCAGATTTATCAGTTAATATACGTACGGAATTTCAGAAATAAAATAAATAAATGAAAGACCAATAAGAACATGAAATTAAATAAAAGAATATCAGTTTACTCATTCACGTCCCTTATTCATGTAGCTCGCGTGAAATCAGAGTAGACTTTCTATCAGTTGATCTCGGTCGGTTACTGGACACGAGGTACGGATTTTCGTCCTTTCAGTAAGGACTTCCTTTCTATACATGATTAGGATTCCCGTCTTCAGCCAAATGTTTTCCCCAGTATATGTTTAAGTTTATCAGTAATCATGTTAATAACTAAATAAATTGCCTGAGCATTATATACAAGCACGACCAGTTTATGTACTAGTTACGGAGGTACCGTAACCACGGCACTAGAGGCACCGGTGTCGTGACTCACATGCAGGAGAGTGATATCCTGCATCGTACCACTCATGTTCAGGTTGGCCATTTTTATATGTATGTTTAGTGGGGCGTATGGATGCATCCTAGGCTTATAAGTGTTACAAGTTATCAGGGTGAATGTGGTGTGTGCTCTACATCCTTCACATTGGAGCTGATCCCTCCACCAATCACATTTATTTAGAGGTCATCCCTATACAGCATGACGAGGTCACCGCTCCAGTTATTCATGCACGGTTGTTACAGCACGTGACCTATATAAGCTCTGGCAATTAAAATACAGTAAATGCATGTTTTCAGAATTAATAGTTATATTTCAGTTTCAGTATATATGAACTAGGTTTCTCAGATTTTATGCAGAGTTCTACCACATGTTACATATCAGTCTTATAGCTTCATTGTTGTCTTCTATTCCATTACTTTCAGTACATTCTTATCATGTTATATCCGTTCACTGAGCGTTATGCTCAGCCGTAGTTTCCTTTCATGTTTCCAAACGGCAGGTACACAGGGACGATCTTAGGACTTCTAAGAGAGTACGTGCATTTGGATGGGAGCTATCCATACTCCTTTATTTTTATGCACACATTACATTAATTTACTTTGGTTGTTTGGACACTGTTTCGTCCTTTTTCTTTCAGTACCTGATCTTTATATTTTGAGCTTATGTTGGACTACCGATGTTTGATTCCAGTATTTCCGTATGGTCAGTTAATGTTTAATACATTGCCTTACATGCTTTGATGACACGCCATAAATACACGTAACGGTCCATTTATCTAAGTGGGGTGTTACAGTAGGTGACTTGTGCGATTCTTTATGAATCAAACTTGTGATAACTGGAAAGCAACAGTTGTTTAATTATTAATTGAATTTAAACAGGTTCCGGGCCTCTACGCAATATCTCAGTGATCTTGCCAGAACACTCAGAGTAACACCTTAGTGTTCACAGTGATGAGTGGAAATTATTCTAGTGTTTACGTCAAACAGCACTTGGTAGGTAACTTGCAAGATTCAACATGAATCAAGCTCGTGACAACTGGAAAGCAACAATGGTGCGATTCTTTAATGAGTCAAACTTGTTCCAGGAATCGGAATTGACGGCTTCAATCATGCGGATAATTTTCTCCAAATGATTCACTCTTTACGATCGCAGTCAGCTTTGGACGGTCGAGTAAAGAGAACGGATTTACCCGCGAAATCTTGTCAAGGAGATTTTTAATTAAATCTACCTGCCACAAGTATGATATTTAATATCGTCCAACGTTCTTCACCAACCGGAGGTAAAATGCTATCGAATTAGAATGAAATGTTCAAAGCCATTTCGTTCGTGTCTACTTATGTTACTACATTTGAAGACGGTGGCGTTGCGGAATCCGAGAAGAAGTCGTCCCCGCATGCTTATACTTTATGCACTTAATACTTCATCTAATTCAAGAAAGCCTAAAAGTCAAGTCTTCCGCTGTATCGAACTCTAAAGCTTTCAAGAATTACGAAGGTATAAGTATGTGGGACATGATGTCACGAGGAGGCCAATATCACAAGTGATGGGTGCACAAGATAAAGGCAAGAGATTAATGTTCAAGATTGATATCAAAGATCACATCAACATATTCACCATAAAAGAAAAAGAAAAGAAAGACAAAGACTACGAGCTCAAGACAAGCATAGTATGCTAGGTTTATTTTATTATTGTAACTCGGGTAACGCCCTTGTTTGGAGAGATCCTTAGGGGGAGATTGTTGGAAATACGTTTTACGTATTAGAAAGGATCGGTCACTCCAACAATAGTTTAAGTAGTAGCTCGTAGTCTAGTTAACTTAATATTAAACAAACAAGGCCAAGCCAAGTCTATAACATGTGTAGGTTGGCGGCCCATTGTAAGCCCAAGCTCATATCATGGGCTTGGGTATATAAACCATCTCCTTAGTTGGAGAGGGTGTGGTTCACTTTCATTTTACACATAGTTAAAGTGTGTTTTTTTATACATTCTCTATCTAAGTGTGTGTGTTCTCACCATTTTTCTATCTCTTTCTCTCTCTAGAATATAAGCAAGATTTACAATATCCTACACTTATACCTAGTGTAACTAACTGACTACAACCTATTACCTAGACGCAAACTAAAAGCTATAGGTAACCTATTCCAAACACCATTTTTCTGACTGATTGTTTTCCCATATATTTAGATGATATAACACGAATTAAAGAAAGAAAATAGAAGAAGAAGATGAATTCTAGAGAGAGAAAGTAGTGAGAGAAAGTAGAGAGAATGGTTGGATAAAATAGGTAATATGAGATTGAGAGAAAATGAAATGAACCAACCAACCCTCCTAACATGCTAGGAGGGTAGTATATATAGTCCACCCACATGCGGGCTTTAATGGGCTATATATTGGGCCGGGCTTGTCTTTTGGACTTTAATTAGTTTAAATCCAAGCCTGTGAACCACGACTATTTAACTATCTATTACAAAGTTCTAATAAATATTACAATATAAACCTATGACCGAACATTCTTGTTTGACTCATTATTTTGAGGCTAACAATCTCCCCCAATGTGTGGTCATTCCTCTTCGGTAGTTGGATTCCAATGGAGATTTATGAATTTCGTCATAAGTGAATCTTGAACGTGTAACAGTAGTTTTGTTCCTTCATGCTGTGATCTTTGAGCCTTTGTCATTGTCTTTCGACTTAGTCTTTTATCTTGAGATCTTCAAATCATTCTTGACTTGTCTTTGCCATCTTGCGATCTTGTGTCTTTATCCAAATGCTCACGCTATTAATTGTTGAATAATTCTTTGGGATGAATATGTGGTTTTGAATCTTTGACTTTGCTGAGTACAACGTGACGCCACCTTCTCGAGACAAAACATAGACACGGACTGAATGGCTTTGACAGTCGTCCTAAATCGGTAGCTTTTTACCTCCGGTCGTTGAAGACCGTTATACGATATTAAATACCCGTACCTGTGATTAGGTAGATTCAATTAAGAATCACCTTCACAGGGTTTTGCGGCTGTACTAGTCGTTCTCTTTACTCGATCGTCTAAAAGCAAGACTGCGAACGTATAGATTGAATCAATTTGGATAATATCCGCTTGATTAAAGTCGTCAATCAAATTCCTGGAACAAGTTTGATTCATTAAGAATCTTACCATTGTTGCTTTCCAGTTGACACAAGTTTGATTCATAAGAATCTCACAAGTCACCTACCGTAGTGCTGTTTGATGTTGACGCTAGAAGGATTTCCATTCGTCACTGTGAATATTAATGAGTATCACTCTGAATGTTCTGGCAAGACCACAAAAATATTGCGTAGAAACCTGAAGCGAGTTTGAATCAATTCAGAATCAAACCACTGTTGCTTTTCAGTTTTACATATGTTCAATTCATAAAGAATCTTACATATGACCTACCGCATTGCTGTTTGATGTTAACACTGGAAGGATTTCCACTCATCATTGTGAAAAATAAGTAGTATCACTCTGAGTCTTCTAGCAATATCACAAGGATATAGCGTAGGACTCTCTTGATCTTCATCCGTGTGTCCTAACGATATTTGATTGATCTCTTGGCTCTAGACTCGATTTGTGCACTTTTAGTTGTCGGAGGCTGGAGCAGATGCCACCTATTCAATATCAACTATCTCGAAGTGAGGAAGTCAATAGAAGTCATGTTGTTCTCCGTGACAATAAAACAAACTTCTTTTGAGAGAAGCCTGAGTAGCTAGGAAAGGGTTGTGCATACATCATTGGGTCCATGATGAGTTGTCTTCATGATGTGTTGACCCGGTTTCCGCCTAAGTTGTATGGAGAGCTTCTTTCTTTAAACCCTTTATCCTTACATTTCTTTTTCATTCTTCAACCCCTTCAATGCTTACCAAGACATCATTAATAGCACCTTGTTTTGATTGTTCCAATGCTATCATCAGTACTTAGTCGGCATTCAGCTTCGTTCACTCCATCTTTTCTAAGGACTTCTAATAATCTATTGGATTGTCCCTGGGAAGATCCCTCCGGTTCTGGTTGGATCATAGGACTTAAACCTAACCACCCTTTTGACACCAATAACGTCGTGAATTAAAGATGTTGTGGGTATTTGATCGTAACCATGAAAACCACTTTAAATTCTAACAAAGTGTTTGAAAAACATTTAACACCTTGCTAGTTTTGTCGTTTTAGAAATTCTCCCCCTTCACATGTGCATCGATAATCGAAAGTGTTTCGCACATGTAGGTAAGAGTTAAAGTGCTTGAGTCTTATATAAGATCACATTTTAATCACATTTTCTCCCCCTATCTCTAATATTTAAAATCTTTTAATATTAGAGATACCAAATTTGATTAAAATAAATTTTGAAAAATAGTCTTGAAAATCTTCGGGAGAACAACGTGTCTAACTTAGCATGAAATTTTGAAAGCTCCCCCTCAAAAATTAATCCAATGGAATTGTCATTACGAGGATATGATCCACATTAAACTTTTGAGGATAGGAGTTGTTGAACACACAATTTTTGAAAGATTTTGAATAACATTGAGAAATCCTTGAAAAAATTATGTTCAACGCTTTTTGAAAAATCAATTCTTTTTGTCGAAAATGTTTTTCTAAAGCATAAACTTGGGTTCATAGACTTTGAATGTCTTGACGAATCCACTCAAGTGTAAGAAGATTTAACTTCTTTTGCTAAGGGTAAGAGCACGAAATCGTACACTTCCCCGTGAATATAGTTCCGGGTTGTAAGTTGAAAGTGATTACAAGCCATTGTGTTGAGCTCAAAACATTGAATGTTTTGTGACAAGCTCAACCCAAGATAGATTGCTCTACCTGTTGTTGGAAATATTGTCCAAAATAGACAATTTCCTTTAGAAAAAAATAAAAATGACATGTTTTGAAAGATATTTACAACTTTCATTCGAGCTTTATGTACACACCCGTGTCGTTATTGAGCGAAATTTCTAGGTACATCCATATTAGCGATACTAAAAGACATGTCGAGAAGAATATTTTTGGATTATCAAATATTTTTTAATTTCGTATTTTGCTTTTTCATTAATATTTACAAGTAGATGTTTGATAGATGAATCAAGCAGGCTTCTTTGCCAGAACCTCCAGTTCAGCTGGAGTCAAACATCTCATACCAGTTTGCCTAACAAGATACGCAAACCTCTCTTTCGAAAGAGCTTTTGTAAACAAGTAAGCTAATTGGTAATCAGTTCCAACAAAGTATAATTCAACAATATCTTTTTCAACTTGTTCCTTAATAAAGTGATATCTGAGATCGATGTGCTTCGTGCGGGAATGCAGTACCGGATTGCAGGAGATGGCTATGGCAGACTTTGAGTCACAGTACATAAGTACTTTATCAAAGTGGAAGCCATAATCCGTGAGTTGTGTTCTCATCCAAAGAACTTGAGAACAATACGCAGATAGAGACACATACTCCGCTTCGGCTGATGACAATGATGTGCAATCCTGCTTCTTGGAAGACCATCCCACAAGCTTATCTTGACCTAGAAATTGTACACCACCAGAAGTACTTTTACATGTATCAAGACACCCTGCATGATCAGAATCTGAATAGGCTGTTAGAAAGAAACCGGTTTCCCTCGGATACTAGAGTCCCATGTGAATGGTATTCTTAAGGTACCGAAAGATCCGTTTAACCTCCTTGAGGTGCTTTTTAGTCGATCGTGCTTGATATCGTGCACAATAACATTTAGCATGATGTATATCAGGTCTGCTTGTTGTCAAGTACATGAGGGACCCGATCATGGAATGATATCTCGTTTGATCAATGGGTAATCCCTCCAAATCAGCATCAAGGGATGTGGTTGATAATGGTGTCCCAACGGGGTCACATGAGGACATACCATGCTTTGTGATTATCTCTTGACAATACTTAGCTTGGTTAATGAAGATACCACTTGGGATTGGTGAACTTGAATTCCTAGAAAGAATTTTAGTTCGCCCATCATAGACATTTCAAATCTGCCGTGCATTACTTTTTCAACCATTTTGAATGTTTTGGGTTTTTAGACCCGAAAATAATGTCATCAACATAAATCTGCACAAGCAAAATGTCATCCCTATATTTATAAGTGAACAAAGTTTGATCAATGGAACCTTTTGAGAAACCTTTGGAGACCAGAAATTTCGAGAGCTCGTCGTACCACGCCCTTGGAGCTTGCTTGAGTCCATATAGTGCTTTGTGGAGACGATACACCTTGTCTGGATAATGAGGATTGACGAATCCTTCTGGCTGTGTGACATAGACTTCTTCCTTTAAAGGACCGTTAAGAAAAGCCGTCTTTACGTCCATTTGATAGACAATGAATCCCTTATGTGCAGCATAAGCAAGAAAAATCCTGACCGCTTCCATTCTAGCTACTGGTGCAAATGATTCTTCAAAATCAATACCCTCTTTCTGTCCATACCCTTTAGCCAAAAGCCTAGATTTATTATTGATGATCGTGTTCTCTTCATCCATCTTGTTTTTCCAGATCCATCGAAGATTTAACTGTATTACATCGTATGGTCTTTCAACAAGTTCTCAAACTTTAAGTCTTTCAAATTGTTGAAGTTCATCCGTCATCGATTCAATCCAAGCGTGATCAGCCATGGCTTCTTTGATGTTTTTCGGTTCAGATGAACTCACGGCGCGTGCGAACATACAAACATCGCCATCGGTGTTAAGCTTTCGTCTTGTGCGAACGGGCTGTGAAGGGTTTCCAATTACATGAACCAAAGGATGATCTCGTATCCAATGATGTGTTGAAGGATGTCGTTGATAGAACGTATGCATATTTGATGGATCAACATGGCGAGTAGAAGACTCTCCATTTTCGTGTACTGGTGTACCGAATGGGTTGATAAATTCGTCTTCGTCAGATAATGCATTATCTGCTTGATTTGTGTTCTCTGGAGCTATGACACTATTTGTGGATGTTGTAGGATCGATTGTTGAAGTGATATTCTAAGGAGGTAAATCTACAGCAACCCGTGTTGAAGTAGATGAAGTTGTATCTGGTTGTTGACGATGATCGGTATCATCATTCTTATCATGAGTGATAGCGGAAGACTTCGATACAACTTGTTTCTCCCCCGTGAAATATTCATCATACATTTTTCCATATAACATTTCCAACTCTTCAATTGTCGTGTCGACTGTCATATCAGCTCTAGGAACATTTTCTGGAACCAACGTTGAACTTGACGGTTCATTGTTGTGGTCTTGAGTTCCGAGTTTCGTGCGGTTGTGAACGGAAGTCGTTTGTCGTTGTGGATCGGGACTTAAACTTTTTTGTTCAAGTGCCATTTCTTGCAATTCATCAAATCTGATATGAATAGTACTGACTATCAATTTTGTTCTCTTGTTGTACACTCTGTATCCCTTAGACTGAATTGCATATCCCACAAGAATACATGCATCACCTTTCTCTTTCATCTTATCCAAATTTTCACCATCTCGAATTATGTAACAAGTACATCCAAAAACATGAAGGTGTTTGAGTGAAGGTTTTTGAGCATGAATTATGTGATATGGTGTCTTTTCGTGTATTGGGATAATTAAGGAACGGTTTTGTGTGTAGCATGCGGTTGCCACGGCTTCGGCCCAAAAGTATAGTGGAAGTTTTGAAGCGGATAATAATGTTCGAGCTGCTTTGATAGTTGTATTTTTACCCCTTTAGGAAAAGGAAGGTAAATTAGGGCAAGCGTGCACGACGATTTAGGAAAACCGTGTGTAAATGACCCTAAGTGAGTTCGTTCTCGAGGAGGCTAGTGTGTTGTGTAATGAGTTGATTTTGATTGATGGTTTTATTGAGAAAAGAAAAGAAAATAGAAATGAGAAAGAAAGACGGTTACGAAAACGGATTAAACTAAGACGAAAACGGCGTAAACGTAAAACCGTAAAAACTACAAAAATTAAACTTTTAACCTAAAAATTCCTAAAATTTACTAAAAATCCACAATATTGTTCTAAGAGTTTACAAAAAATCCAAACTTGCTAAAACCTTTTAATTAATTAAATAATGACTTTTTAATGCTAATTAAAGCCCTAAAAATCACAATTAATTATTATAAAGCCCCAAACAAGATCTTATAGTTTGTAAACCTCAAAAATAACCTAATTAATCTAAAAAGTAAATTTGAAAATTTTAAAACCAAATTAAACTATTTTTAAACATTTAAAAACTATTAAAATCAATTAAACCTATAATTAATTCTAGAAAATAAATGAAAAGCCCTAATAAGATTTGGAAAGTTACCAAGTTCCTAATTATGTGTCTACAATCTAGGAAAAATGAAAAAAGTAGAAAAAACAAACTTTCTATTTTTAGTAATAAAATAATATTAAAATAATCAAAAAACTAAAAAGTTTATAAAATAATTCTAAAAAATGACCAAAAACCTAGAATAATATAACTAAGATAAAAATGCAAAATAAAGTTCCTAAACCCTTTTTAATAATTTTATATTAAATTTTAAAGTTGCTAGAAAACCCTAAAATCAAATAAAATTAAAATAAGACTTTTTGAAAACTTTTTGTGATGTAAACCTCAAAAATATAAATCAAAACCTAAAAACTATTTTTATAAAATTTAAAACCTATTTTTACTATTTTTAAACTAATTAATAAAATACGGCTAAAGAAAAATGAATAAAAAATAAATAAAGAAAAGGAAAAATAAAAACTTGGTTCAGAAAAATGCTAAATTATGTAACTATCCTAGGAAAAACGAAACTAAGCTAAAAAGCTTAACCAATAAGCTGGTATAAGCTAAAAAGGTCACGGCTTATTTAAAAAGGAAGAAACTAAAATGTGTTTAATACTTGGTGGGTGGAGAGTTATGACAAGAAAAACCATCCGAATCACTGGTAAACACGTTACTCCTCCGAAAGGGAGGTCGCGTGTTCGAGCCCAGGCCAGGTGAGTTTTTGCACTTTTTTATTATTTTTTTTTTACTTTTTAAATCCAAACTTTATACTTCTTTTAGCTCCAAAACACAAACACAAATCAACTTAAACAAGATAAACTCACTCCAAGACCAAAAACGTTCCCAGTTGTATTTTTATGAACACCAAGCAAAACTTGAAACTTCACTTGTGCAAAGATGACAAGAGGACTTGTCTTTGGCTGATTTTGGTGGCGATTTGTTGGACAACAGGCACCCCTATACTCAGTTGAGTATAGGGAGTCTAGCAAATGCACAAAACACGCAAGTATAACACACAATATCACACAAAATGGCAAATTCAAGTTGCTGTAATACTTAAGCAGGTCTGGGGGGTATTTTAGATTTTTAAATGCACAAAAACGACTTTCAATGTCCAATAACTTTCATACAAACTTAAAACTTGGCAAGAAACTGATTACAAAACCTAGAACAAAGTATAATCTAACAAACTACTCAACTAGGATGGCAAAATCACACAAATGCAGTCAAAATAAGGCAGATTAAGATTTATGGAATGTTTTCACTTTTGTAGCATGCAAATGAGTTCCAAACTTTTACCAAACTGATAACCAAACTAACATACAACCTAATGCTACCCTATGGAGTGAATTAAACCAACTTTTACACAAGATTTTTAACAATTACCCTGATTAAAGCTCTAATCCAAACACTCCTTTATATATGAAAACCAATTTTTAACAAATCAAAAGCTAGCAAAACTTATCCAATCCGGCCTAAGACAGATCTAGCATGCATCATATCCTAGAATGAACATAACCAAACCTAAGAAACACACTTAAACACTTTTTCATGCAAAATCAAGAATCCGCATTTCACAATTTGAAAATGAAACAAGAACAAGGAACTACCTTGTGGGACCCACATCCAGGTCCCACAGTGACAGCCAAGTCACCTCCTATAGGTTGGGGCCTATGCTGGACCTTGGACAACAGGATTCAACACAACCCTGCTAAGAAGAAAATGAACAAAAAATGCAATATATGATTTTTCTGAAAACCTTTTTACAAATCCACAAACCTTCACAACTTGAAACTTGAAATACGTTTTAAAACAAGTTAATCAATCAGAAATCCAATGGTCCACTCCACTTTCACTTCATGGACTTTGTATTTCTGAAAATTAAAAACCTTTTAAAAACCTTTTTTGAAAACTCAGAAAACACAAAGTGTTTTCACAATTTGAAAAATTGGAACTCAGTCTTAGCTTTCACAACACACACCAACTTTTAGTAATCATAAAAAGGAATTACACTTGTTCAAAAACAAACACCAAACTTTTATATTAAGAAAAAGGAATTACAATATTTTGAAAGCCAAAAACTGGAACAGCCCTACTCACATGTTGAGAGGTGCTTAAATAGAGCTAGAAGAACTATCTAGAATGCCATAAACCCTAGTAACTAAAATGCCCTAAATGCCCTTGAGTCTTTGACTGAAAATTGGTCAATTTTGTTCTTTATGTCATCATGTGAAGATTCTAGATGTTTTGAATGATCAGAGACGTTAAATTGGACTTGGGGAACAAGGAGTTGCATCCATTCGTTCATTTGGTCTCCTCATTGGGGTTGGGGTGAATAAGACGTTGCAGGGGAGGTCCACAAGACACATGGGTGTGTCTTGTAGGGAATCTGGGTGTGGGGTTTTAGTGACAAAGACACTAATTAACTTCCTGAAAAAAATGAATCAAAAGCCCTTTTTATTTAAGTTAATTAGGTCTGGAAAATTAGGGTTTATGTGGTGGGTTTAATCCATTTTGGGGGTTTAGTTTTTTAAAAATGATGTTTGGAGGGAAATTAAGGAAGGTTGACCCCTTTTGACCAAGTTTAATAAACCTGGTGGGTTTTGGACGGGTTGGGTTATGGGTAGGGTATGGATAATGGGTAAATGGGTGGGTATGGTGAGGTGTCAATCTCTGGTTGGATGGTGAAGTTTGGCTGTTTGGCAGCATTGGTCCCCAAGTTTCTCTCTTTTGTTCACTTTGTGAAAAATAGCCAACAACGCCCATTTAACACTTGACAACTTTTGGCAACTTGTCAAAAATGGCACAAATACTTCCAAACTTTTTCCAAGGGCTTCAAATGCAATTCTTGGATTCTTCAAGGACTGAACTTGTAATGTCTTCAAACTTTAGGGACCCTATTAATAATTTTTAATATTTTAGGGGTATAAAGTGTAAAGCTTCAAAAGTTGAGGGACCAAACTTGCCAATCTTCAATTCTTTAAGGTCATTTTTGTAAAATCCAAACTTGGGCCCGGTTCATTGTGCGGCTTCGTTTCCCGTGTTTTTTTTTGATTGATTCTTGTGATCTTTTGCCATTTCCTCAATATCCGTACCTAAAAATACACAAGTAACAAACACGAGCATATATTTGGCAGTTTTAATGATATTTTATGCATTTTAAGCCCGTTTTGGACGATGAGACCATGTATAAAAGAAGTCTCATCACTCCCCCATACTAAACCATTGCCGTGCCCTCACGCAATGCTAGAATAAAGTATCGTAGCATCTCCAAAATTTAATTTTATTCACTTTATTGAAATGGTAAACTAGCTACACTACTACTATTACTACTACTTGCGTTTTAGACATAATGTATGATTTTCATCGCAAAATGGGACGTTTAGGTTCATAGAATAAGAACACGTGAATGCTTCGTTAGAAATAATTACGTCGTCCTCGATTTTCACCCCAATTCCATGCTAAGCGTTCAACGAGATCATTGTCATTATAAGTTAGTAATGCTAACACTACTCATATGCCCTAATCACGTACTTATTCTCCTATTATTCCTAAGTTGTATCTCTTATATTTTATTATGTCTTGAATGTTTCACGAGGATACATCATTGACTTATGCGATAATAGAGATTTAGGTCTAAAAATAGAGTCCTAACGGTGTAACTAAGACCATCAAATCAATAACCCCTCCTAATAGACAACGATGTTAAAAAATTAACTTGACAAGAAGAATCGATAAACGCGGTTTTATGACGGTTTTGAACATGAGACTTATTACCAAGACTTTTATACGCCCCCTAACGGAAGGGCCTTATTATCTTTGGTTTACCTCCATCTTTTATTCAACTTCGCCATGAAGCTTTTATTATGACTTCGGTCTTGCCTTGCCTTTTATTATCCGCCTCATCGGTGGTTTTATTAGCCAAAGACATATATCCTCACGCTAAAGCGAATTTTGGATCTTTAAAGCTTCGAAGATTAAGGCTTGATTCACTTTCAATTTGGGCATAGATTTTTCGGCCTTGTGAGCTTAAAATTTTTGCTTAATTTAGGTGAGCACTTGAAATCTTATTATTGGGTGAAGCTTTCGATTATTGGGGTGCCAATACTTCAAAACCGTGACGCTGGCGATACCTTAATGTCTCCCCAATTTAATTACACGGAAGCTACTAGAAAAGACTAGAAACCCAACAATCCTAACTAAACCGCTAAGTCAATATTTATTAAGCAAAAAATATTTACAAGCGAAGGGAGAATAAGCAAACAACGAGAACACATGAGTTTTTGAAAGAATACGAGTACTCTACGTTTAGCATAGTAACTTATAATTAACTCTATCATTTCTCGTCCTTATTTAAGAGACTTAGCCTAATGTGTAGTTAACGAATCAAAGCTAAGTGCTCAACACGCACGGTCGAGTAAAAAATTACTCTTATTCTCGCCATCGGAAAACCTACATTCGTGTCTTCAAACACTTAAAAAACATGAGAAAAAATTTAAAATTTGGCCATTTTTAGCCTTATTTTGCAACAAAACGATAAACAAAAAGATAAACTTTGGAAAGCGTGAAGGTTTGGCAAGGCAAGTATCTATTCACCCCCCCCCCCCCCCCCCCATACTAAAGTTAAACATTGTCCTCAATGTTTCGAGTCTAGGGGTGCAAACACCCCCATACTAGAGACGTAGTCGAATGCCTAATCTGGCATGGAAAGGGTGTAACCAATAAATTAATAGCCGATTATGAAGTGTGCTAATAACCTAAGGTTAGAACATCAAAGGATATATCATGGATATTGAGAAATATCTCCAAAGCAAACGATCGAGTGCTCCCATAAAACGAACACGAGAGGCTCCAATCGTGAAGATCATGATCTAAAAACCACAATGCACAAACAATCACGGAACAAAAGTTGGAAGGGCACAAATCCCCTCACATTAACTAATTAGAAAGCAATAATATGTACATGGATAAGCATGGGTCTCCCCCACGAGGCACCTTGTTTTTGATTACCGAGTCAAAAGCTCGACTCGAATCCCCATAAATGTGATCATTTAGGGATAATCATGGTGTGGTCAATTTTTAGTGGGGCTTACATGATAAACAAGGCCCAAAAACAACCGGTATAAAGGACTAAGTCCTTTGATGGTGTAAAATATCGGGATCGAAGATGGCGTTCTCGTTTTCATTAGAAAAACAAATCAACGGCACTTCATCAATAGTCAACAAAAACTCAAAGAGTTTCAAGAAAAGAGATGAGAAATAGAAGGGTGGGAAAATGGGTAAGTCTCTAAAAACATGAGCTACTCGAGGTAGACTCGCACCAATCAAATGAAAAGATTTTCCATTTATTGCATCGGTGGAAGACCGAGATTTCCCTTTATAAGCAATTCCAGGATCAAATATCTCGTCCTCGGTGGAGAAAGGGGAGGGAACATAAGGGGATTCCCCCACACTAAGTCCACACAAAGCATCGTCAAAAGGAGAAGACGAGCTTGAAGTACTCAAATCACGTGGTGATGATGGAGTTAGAGTTGTAGAAAAATCTTTTAAATTTAATTCAAAATCTTTTCCTTTTTCATCTTTTACATTCTCCTTGTGAAAACCCGATTTGATTATGTCAAAAATATTTGGTGTATCTAAAGCAATGTTAGTCACACTAAAAATTCTCACATTTTGAAATATTTTTGGTTTAGGTGGTGGGAAGTTTTCAAATCTTTTGTCAACAAAGAAAACTCCCCCATCGGGATCAACATATTCATCATCCGAAGAATCATTCACAATTGGAACCGTAGGCTTAACACTCTTAACCTCCACCGGCGGAGGGGACGGAACTTCATTTTTATCAACAACTCCTAAAACTCTATTTGAAATTCTTTTGCAAATGTTTTTTATAGGATTGACATTGTACAAAGACGTGATCGAATACACATGAGAAAGTGTGGAGTTTTGGGTTGCATTAATGACGAGTTCTTCCTCATTGAAACGAAGAGTGATTTTTCTTGCATGCACATCGATAAGTGCTCTCGAGGTATCCAAAAAAGATCGACCTAAAATTAACGGAACTTTAGGATCGATGGGAATATCAACAACAATAAAGTCTACAGGATAGTAGAACTTTCCAACTTTTACGAAGACATCCTCGGCAACTCCACAAGCTAGAATCGTAGAATGATCGGCCATCTCGATTGACATTCTTGAAGGAGTGAGATTGGGAAGATTGAGCGATTTAAAAATCTCAAGAGGCATCAAATTAATACTAGCACCAAGATCGGCCAAGGCGTAGCATTCTTCCATGTCTTGTATAGCACATGGGTGTTGGGAATAAATTATGGGTCAGTTCACTAGACGCTGATAAGAAGAATTCAAGCGCTGATAGGATGACATTGGACGCTGACAGCCAAGCATTGACATTTGAAGAAGTCAACGCTGACAGCCTTGAAGATTGACACTGATGGAATATATCTTCATACGAATCTTTTTGTTTATTTGTTTCTTTATTTGTGTATGGTAAAGATAAGCTCGACATTGTATTTTCTATTATTATCTTTACCTAGAATAGTTGATTCGTAGCTTATTGTACAAGACTTCTTAATCTATAAAAGAAGATCTTTTAGGTTAAAGTTTATATCAGTTATCATAAGTTTTCACAAGTTAAACCTCTTTCATTGTAATCAAGTTCGTTCATTCTAATACAAGTGAAAGTTTGTTTAACATCTTTGTGTTTTAGATTAAGTGTTAATTCCGCATAACACTTAGTTACTTTATTCATAAGCAAAGGTTTCTCTACATGTATTACTTGATCTAATCTCGTATACACAAAGCTTAATCGATCTAAGTTTGGGATCAACAAGTGGTATCAGAGCTTGTTGAGAAACTTTTGATCTTTAAGTAACGCAAGAACCCTAAAATACCAAACCCTAAAAACCCTAAATCTCTCAAAACCCTAAAAACATCATGTCTGGCACAAATCAGCCTTCTGCTTTGCTACAAAACAACTCCACAAACCCTAGTATCAAAATTCCCATGTTTGATGCCAGGAACTTCGAGCTTTGGAAGTCTAATTTTGAGCAATATATAGCTATTCATGACTACACTCTTTGGGAGATTGTTGAATATGGAAACACATTCAACAAAGCTCAAAAGATTGCTAATGCTATTGCCACAAGGATAGCTCTTCCTAATTGTCCTGAAGCTGATAAGAAGGAAAAGCCTGAAGATGGAAGAGCTGTATCTGCTGAAGATGTAGCCAAGAAAAGGGTGGACATGAAAATCTTGAACATCATGAAACACGCCCTAGGTCATGAGAATCAGCACAAGTACAAACGCTTTGAGTCTGCAAAAGAGCTTTGGGAAGCTCTTGAAGTAGCACATGGTGGCAATGCTGACACAAAAGAAGAAAAGAAGAAGCAACTCATGCATGAGTATGCTGTCTTTAAGGCTCAACCCAATGAGAATCTCAGCAGTGTGAGAAGTAGACTGCTTGACATCACAAGTCAACTTTCCTTCATGGGAACACAGATTGATGACCCTGACTTGAATGCTACTTTTCTCAAAAGCCTTGGTGATGTATGGAAGATTGAGACAAGATCCATTCTTGTCAATAACACCCACAAGACCTCCAGGTTTGATGACATCTTCAACAAACTAAGACTGTTGGAGAATGAATGGCTTTTGGAGAGTGATAATAAATCTTCCAGTAGCAACATGGCCTTCTTCTCACAAAGTGAAAGCCAATTTGATTCCATGAACTCCTATGGACATCCAGTCACTGGATCTCAATGTGTCAACGCTGGATCACAGTCTGTCAGCGCTGGATCATATCCTGTCAACGCTTTATACTCAAGCGCTGACACACACAACTTTGGCGCTGATAGAATTAAACCTGCTGGTTTAGATCTAGATACTGTGTGTGCATTCATTGCTTCTTTGCCCAGTGATTCAAGGATTACATATGAAGATCTTGAGCAGATAAGTGATGAGCAATTGGAAGAGATGGACATCAAGTGGACTATGGCTCTTGTAAGTTTAAGAGCAAACAGGTTTAATAAAAGGTTCAAGAAGAAGATGACCTTTAATGCTAAGGATGTTGCTGGATTTGACAAATCCAAAGTTGAGTGCTACAATTGTCATAGAATGGGGTACTTTATGAGGGAATGTAGATCTCCAAGAAGATCTGATGCTGGTAAGCCTTCAAGCCAAATGGTTAAGAGCCAAGATCCCAAGGCTATGGTTGCTGTTCAACAAATTGATGGTGTTGGAGGATGGGACTGGAGCTGGAACTTTATGGCTAAGGATGAGGAAGAGAACAGAGCTTTGGTTGCTGAAGTTAAAGAAGAGCATGTTGAATATGCTCTCATGGCACACTCCTCCTCTTCATCAGATAATGAGGTATATGATGATGCTTTCTGTTCTAAGGGTTGTCGTTTAAATACTGAAAAACTAAATCAAGAGATAGTAAAATTATTAGATGAGGCTAGTACTGAAAGATGCAAAGTATCTAATTATCAAATTGCTCTTACCCAAACAGAAAAGACAGTAGCTGAGTATAAGAAAATGGAGTTTGATTTAAAGGATCAAATAAATATCTTAAAACATGAGTTACATCAAAGTAAAGATATTCAAGATATCACAAACAGTAATCTTGATTTGATAGCTCAGTTAGATGAGGCTAACAAAAATAAAGACAATGTGAGTCTTAAAATCCAGAGATTTGATAAGGCCACACAATCCCTAGGAGAGTGTGTTAGTAAACAGAGAGACTCTAAGGACATGAGTGGGATTGGGATGAAAGATTATACTGGTGTTCCACCACCAGCTGGGGATTTCTATGGTGTCCAATCAAAGGACTTATCTTGGACTGGCTTGCCAGAACTCCAAGAGAAGGAATTTATTCCTCCACCTAGAGTGACTTCCCCAGTTGAAGAATACAAACAGAAACTGACTGACCTAGATGAGTGGAAGAAAGCTAACCACACTTTGTTTGTTAAGGGAGGGTTGTTGTGTGAAAGTCCAAATGAGCCCACACCAATCAAGAGCCATGATCCTACACCTATTAAAATCACACACCCAACCACTGGCAAAGCTGTTGACCTTGGCCCACAAACTGTTAGAAAACCTAGTGTTAAGTATGCAGAGATGTATAGGAATACTAGGTCACCAAAAAGCCAAGTTAGTAACCATGGAACAGGCTTCTTTGCTTCTAGACCTAAGACTATGTCTAGAAAAGCTTGTTACTCATGTGGTAGCTTTTCACATTTGGCATACAAATGTGTCAACGCTTCCAATGTCAACGCTGATAGGAACCATTTCAGCGCTGACAAAAGTCAACATAGGTCAAACACTGTCAGACCCAATACCTTTGTGAACAAAAGTTCACAAGTTGTTAGACCAGCCCCATTCTTTTCTAGAGGGTCTAACACACAAGGCCTAAGACCTTTCCAAAAGTCAAACACTTGGTCCAATAGGCAATGGGTTCCTGTAGCAAACCCTAGGTTTAACTCTGATAAAGGCAATCGGGGCGCTGACAAGAACAATTTCAGCGCTGACAGACACACTGCCAAACCTAGGTATTTGCAACCACAGGGAAATAGGTCTAAAGCTTCTACTAGCTTAACATGGAGACCAAAACAAGACCAAAACCCTAATTTTACTGGTCTTTCTATGACATGCAACAGGTTTCATTATATTTCAAAGGCCATGTCCACACCAGTTGGGGTTAACTGGGAATTTCATTCAAAAAGGGATGAAAATGGGGTTGTTATGAGAACCAAGTCTGTTCTTGTTAAACAACCAAATGAATCCGAGTCTTCCAAGGCTTGGGTTCCCAAAGAAAACTAATGTGTTTTCTTTATGTGCAGGGCATTCAGAAGAAGATCAATGATTATGGATATTGGGATAGTGGATGCTCAAGGCACATGACAGGAAAGGAAGACTATCTGACGAATTTCACTCCTATTCAAGATGGTGATAAGGTATACTTTGGAGGGGGCTATGGCACCATCACAGGAAAAGGAACCCTTATCACCAACAATCTACGGTTTGAGAATGTCTTCCTGGTAAAAGAACTGGATTATAATTTATTTAGTGTATCACAAGTGTGTGATAACAAAAATAAGGTTCTTTTCACAGATACTGAGTGATTGGTGTTAAGCAAAGATTACAAGCTCCCTGAGAAAAAAATACATAGAATTTAGAACACCAAGGCATAAAGACATATATAATGTGAATATTAATGGAATTAAGATGAATAATAAAATGATGTCATGTTTTTATGCTAAAGCCTCAGTAGATGAAAGTAATCTTTAGCACAGGAGATTAGGGCACATAAACTTTAAAAATATCAATAGACTTGTGAGGCTTGGTTTAGTTGATGGTTTGCCTGAAAAGGCTTTCCACAATGACCACTCTTGTGTTGCATGTCTTAAGGGCAAGCAGCACAAGGTCTCATTTAAATCTAAACAGGTGCACTCTAGTTCTAAACCACTTCACTTATTGCATATGGACCTCTTTGGTCCAACTAATATAGAAAGTTTGAAGGGTAAATCATATTGTTTTGTCATCACTGATGATTTTTCCAGGTTTACATGGACTTTCTTTTTAGCCAAGAAAAGTGAAACTGCCCAAAGTCTGATTAATTTCATTACCCAGATTGAGAAGAAGAATGGTAATGAGGTCAAAATTATTAGAAGTGACAATGGGGGTGAGTTTAGAAATCAGTTGTTAGATGATTTTTGTGCCAAGAAAGGGATTACTAGGCAGTTTAGCATAGCTAGAACCCCACAGCAAAATGGGGTTGCTGAAAGGAAGAATAGAACCCTAATTGAAGCAGCCAGAACCATGTTGGCTGATGCCCACTTTCCTATAGCCTTTTGGGCTGAAGCTGTTAACACAGCCTGTTATGTTCAAAATAGGGCATTGGTCAACAAAATACATAATAAGACACCTTATGAGTTACTTTGGGGAAGGAAGCCAAATATTGGCTTTCTCAAGCCTTTTGGTTGTCATGTAGTTGTTTTAGAAACTAGTGAAGCCCTAGGTAAATTTGATTCAAAAGGTGATGAAGGCTACTTCATGGGTTATTCAGTGCAGAGCAAAGGATATAGGGTTTACATTAAAAAGGAAAAACGTATACTTGAAAAGGTACATGTTAGGTTTTTAGAGAGTAAACCTAGTGATCCTGAAAGTGGTCCAAATTGGCTGTTTGACTTGGAACCTTTATCTAGAGCTTTAAATTATATGCCTGTTACTGATCCAGACATTGTGAAGGTAACTTCAAGTGTTTTGGAAAAGAGAATTGGTAATGTTTCAGGTATACAGGTTGCTAAGAAGGATGGACCACCAGCAGTTGAGTCATCTCCCACACAAGAATATGTTACACTTCCTATATGGACAGATGAGTATTATGTTGCTGCTGCTGCTAGAAAAGATAATGGTGGTTTCCAAATACCACCAAATACAAACATGCATGGTTCTTCAGGCGCTGCTGCTGCTGCTAGAAAAGATAATGGTGGTTTCCAAATACCACCAAATACAAACATGCATGGTTCTTCAGGCGCTGACAAAGGGAAATCAAGCACTGACAAGACCAATTCAGACGCTGATGGCTCAGACGCTGACAACAACAGTTCAAGCGCTGTTAGCCCAAGCGCTGACAAACAAGGTTCAGACTTTGATGACACCTTTGCACATCTTTTCTCTTCCCATTTTGAACAAGGTGGACCTTCCAATGTCCATGAAGAGATTCCTGTTGATCAAAGAGAGTCTGATGAAGAAGATATTGGCAACATGGAGCGTGAAGTTGAGGACACCAGACTTTTTGAAGGAGGAGTTCTCACTTCCACGGCAAAGGATCACCCCTCATCTCAGATCATTGGTGATGTTATGGCTCCAGTTCAGACACGAAGATCCCATCAAAATCTTGGTGGATTTATTGCCAATATACACAAGAAGGTTGATACCCCTCTTGTACAAGCATGTTTGTTTGCATGTTTTCTGTCACAAGAAGAACCCAAGAAGATTTTTGATGCTCTCAAAGAACCTAGTTGGGTGGAAGCAATGCAGGATGAGCTTCACCAATTTGCTATACAGGATGTTTGGGAGCTGGTTGATTGTCCTAGATATGTGAGACCAATTGGGACAAGATGGGTTCTAAGGAACAAGAAAGATGAAAGGGGTATTGTGGTCAGAAACAAGGCACGTTTGGTAGCTCAAGGATATACACAAGAGGAAGGTATAGATTATGAAGAAGTTTTTGCTCCAGTTGCAAGAATTGAAGCTATAAGAATTTTTCTAGCTTATGCCTCTTGTATGAACTTTACTGTTTACCAAATGGATGTGAAGATTGCTTTCCTCTATGGAACAATTGTTGAGGAGGTATATGTCATGCAACCTCCTGGTTTTGAAGATCCTGAGAATCCAGACAAGGTTTATAGAGTGAAGAAAGCTATGTATGGACTTCATCAGGCCCCAAGAGCATGGTATGGTACATTGTCCACCTACTTGGTGGAAAATGGTTTTAAAAGGGGCACCATAGATCAGACATTGTTCACAAAGAAGAAAGGTAAGGATGTCTTACTTGTCCAGGTCTATGTTGATGATATCATTTTTGGATCCTCTAATCCAAAGATGAGTGAAGACTTTTCCAAGCTTATGACAGATAAATTCAAGATGAGTGCAATGGGTGAGATGAACTTCTTTCTAGGCTTACAAGTTCAGCAGAAAGAAGATGGTATCTTCATCTCCCAAGACAAATATGTAGCTGAAATCTTGAAGAAATATGGTTTTTCTCCACATGAAAAGGATGCTTCCACTCCTATGGATAGGGAACACCCTTGGGGAAAAATTGGAGCTGGAAAGGATGTGGATGTTAGGCACTATAGATCAATGATTGGTTCATTGATGTATCTTACAGCCTCAAGACCTGACATCATGTTTGCTGTGTGTGCTTGTGCACGCCATCAAGTGACTCCCAAAGAATGTCACCTTTTTGCTGTGAAAAGAATTTTTAGGTACCTGAGATGTTATCCAGATCTTGGATTATGGTACCCAAAAGATTCTCCATTGGAGCTTATTGCATATTCAGACAGTGACTATGGTGGTGACAAGTTTGATAGGAAATCCACAACTGGTGGATGTCAATTTCTTGGGAGTAGATTGATATCTTGGCAATGCAAGAAACAAACAGTGGTGGCAAACTCTACAACTGAAGCAGAATATGTTGCAGCAGCTGCTTGTTGTGGACAAGTCTTATAGATTCAGAACCAGCTGTTGGATTATGGGTATAATTTTATGCATACCAAGATTTTTGTAGACAATAACAGTACTTTATGCATTATTAAAAATCCTGTACATCATTCTAAAACCAAACACATAGAAATTAGACATCATTTTATAAGAGATTGCTTTGAGAAAGGTTTAATACAACCAGATAGGGTAGCTACAGAGGATAATGTGGCTGATTTATTAACTAAACCTTTTGATGCTGGAAGATTTCAATATTTGGTAACAAATATTGGAATGGTTAATCTCACTTAATATGTGTTTTGGAACCTTTTTGTAAAAGTATGTACAGGATAATGCATTGTTATTGGTCTTTATGATGATTTAGATTTTTCCACTTTATTTTTCTAACACTGACAAAGGTAAATGTAACGCTGATAAGTGTTATTTTGCCGTTGTTAGAGATATTATTGTCTAACGTTGACAAGAGTTCCTTCAACGCTGATAAGTGTTGTCGGGGCGCTGTCAGCAACAAATGTTAGTTTTGTGGTTTTCAATCTAAATGTGTAGGTGGTGGTAGCTTTATGCCATTGGATACAGAGTTGCTTATGGATCTTTGAAGAGCTATTTGGACATGTTTTTGTTTATGGATGATGGTTGGAATATTTATATTCCTATCTTGACATAAATTTTTAATGTTCATATATATTTTGAGAAACTCATGTATCATAGTTTAAGGGGAGGTTTAAGGAACCTTTAGGACTTTTGGGTATTCTTATAATACTCTCATCACAGTTCTAGATTGTGTCCACAGGTGAGTATGGGTTAGTTTTACTAAACCATGAGGCACTGTAGCATGAAAAGTTGACACACTATGCATGCTGCCAAGACATTTTTTTGGCCTAGAATTGGTTATGGTCTGATGGGAGACTTGGGAATAGTTTTGTTATGGGTTTACCTGGGAGTTACAAAGAATTTTATGAAATAACTTTGTTGGTAAGTATTTTGGTTAGCAAGGGACACTAGAGGACATTTGTGTCTATCTTGCTTAAGCAAGTGTGCATAAATGGACAGTGCTTGCCGCCCAGTAATTATTATCAACTTGTAAGATATTTCCCTTAGGATAAATTACTTTGTTAAGGTCTTTTTCTTTTTAAATATTTTTTTTATTTTTAGACGCTGACAAGTTTTTCTCCAAACGCTGTTACGACCAATCGTGACGCTGACAAGGCTTTAGGCAAACGCTGACAAGAAAATATAGCCGTTGGGCGTTGATGGGCTATTTTTGACCGTTGACACCTAGTGGGCCCTACCCAGTTGTTATTTATGACTAATCTTTGGCCGTAATTTTGGGGAGTTGTTACTTTTAATTAATGCATGAGATAAGTTATATTTGATTCAATATTTTCATCATTGCTCTTTGAATATAACTGCCTCATTTTTGACCAATCCAAATCATGCATCTCTCCTATAAATTTGGCTAAACTTTTTGTTCTGGGTATTCATATTTTCTTGTCTAACATTTTTCTCCTAGATTTTTCCCATATCACATAACCTAAACAGCTTTAAACATGGCACCAAAGTTCAACTCAAAGAAATTAACATTGGAGTTCAAGAGCCAACATAATATGGTAGCTTACTTGGCCGCTGATAATGATTTGTTCCCTCAGTATTCACAAATGGTGGCATTTTTAAATGCATCCTCCTTAAGGTATGCACTTTCTCATGAACCATTGGTCCCTGTCGCACACATTAGACAGTTTTGGAATAATGCTAGTTCCACAACAGCTAATGGAGTGACCACATTAACATCTACTGTTCATGGAAGAACATGGGTGGTCACTGAAGCCTTGGTTCGCCAAGCTTTGCGTCTTAAGACGCTGATGGTGTGACTACCCTTGCCATTGCAACAATAGAACAAGGTCTTAGGGAATTGGGTTATCCTATTCCTGCTGATGTCACTTTAAATAAATATCATAAGCAGGAATTTCCCTCAGATTGGAAATATTTGATACATGTCCTTCTCCAATGCTTAAGTCCAAAATGTACTTCTTTTAATGAAATAAACAGGTAAATTGCAAGTGCTTTGGTTTGTATAACACGTGGGATTAAGTATAATTTTTCAAAAATGATTTTTGAAGGGATGTGTAAAAATAAGGGAAGTAAAATGACTTTGGCTTACCCAAGATTTTTGCAAATGGTGTTTGATTTACAAGAATATTGTACTAGGGATCATGACACTTTTTATGAGATCCCTAAGCAAAAGAAAACCATTTTTGACAAGATGAGCTCCACAAACAGATCCATACCTCTTACCCAAGCCATGCTTGAAGTAATTCAGGCTGCTCAACCACAACCAGACCCTGCACCTCAACTTGAGCCTATCCTTGAACCCTTACCTTCACCTGACCACATGGACGTTGACCAACCCAATGTCAACGCTGACACTCAAAATGTTGGCGCTGACACAGCCAATCTCAACGCTGATGACATCCCTGAACAATCCCAAACACCCCTTAACCAACCAACACCCACACAATCTACCTCATCTTCCACCCCATTACAATCTAGGTTGAATAAACGCCAAAGGACTACTGGAGTGTTCTCCTCTAGTGGTCCTAGCCTTGTAGCAGAGAGAACCACCTCCACAAGTGTGGCTGGTGACATGGATGAGGCTGGGGCTATTGACACAGGCTTAGAAGCTGGTCAAGACAGTCCCAACATCATTAAGACCTCATCCATGCCCTATGATTCTATTTTGGGAGGTCAAATCCCCATTCTAGCTGAGGGCAGATTGGAACCTATGACATTGACTGAATTGACGGCTGCTGTCATTAGCTTGCAAAAGCAAAATGTCAGCCTTGTACAAATTGTCAATAATCAGGGCCGTGAACTCCAAGTATTGAGGGAGCGGGTAACTGTTTTGGAGAATCCAAGTAGCAGGAGTAGAATGGAGGAATCTTCCAAAGGGGAGGATGAAGAGGATGAACTGATTCATACAGCCAGTGAGAAGAGTTCACAATTTAGTGAATCTTTAAATGTTGCTGAAGTTCTCACCAACTTGAAGAAGCACCCAATTATTGATACATCCAAGGTAACTCCATTGAACTTGGAAGGATCTTTCACAGCAACAATGGGCGCTGATACAGGTTTGAACGCTGACACATCCAGCGCTGACAAAGGTAATCGGGGCGCTGATAAAGGTAACTTGAACGCTGACAAAGTTGCAGGTGGTGTTGATGTATTCCAGTCATCAACAATCATCAAAGATGTGTCCACACAGGTTTCTTCTTCTACCTTACCTATTATTGATCCAAAAGACAAAGGTAAAGGAAAATTGGTTGAAGAAGAGGTTCCAAAGAAAGATGCAGCACAAATTGCATTTGATGAACAGTTGGCTGCACAACTTTTGGAAAGAGATTTGAAGAGGAGTGGTAGATCACCATTTGTTGCCACTTCTGAGAGTGAGGAAGAAAGTGATGATGAAAAAGGAGATAGCTCAGATTCAAGTGTTCAAATTATTGAAGATCCAGAAAGACTTGAATATGGGGATGAGTTAGCAAAGGAAAGATTGAGTGATTTGAAGAATCAGATTGATTGGGACCTTCCAGAAATCACCAGAATGTACCATGCTTGGGAAGACAAGGTAATGGACAACCCAGGGATGAGTTTGTCAGATCAAATTTGGGGGTTGGAAATTCTTCTCAGGGTACAAGATGATATAAAGGTGATTTTGAGGTTTAATGCACAAGAGGTCAAGACCTGGCTTAAAAGAGATAGAAGGCAGTTGTACTACAAGTTGCTTAGATGCCATCAACCTAGATGGACATACAAGAAGTTGCTGGCTTTATCTTTTGAGGAGCTAGAGTACAGGGCACATCCTATTTGGAGGAATGTGCAAGAACAAAATGTCTTACAGTTTCTTTCAGAAGAAAGGAAACAAGAGCTTGCTGAGGAAATGCAGATTCAAAAGGAGATGAGGATTGCTCAAAGACCAGTGAAGAAAGGAGATCCTCTCCAATTTCCCAAAGATATGGATGTGTATTATCCAACTGAAAGTGTCATAAGGAAGCATCTCAAGCTTTCTCCATTGGAAGCTTCAGATTTGGTTAATGTAGTACCTCTAGATGACAGAAATCCAATTATTAGTTTTGATGAAGATGAGTGTGGATTTTGGAAGATTGGCAGGTTTGGAAAGGAGGTACATACTTTCACTTCAATTATTTCTATCTTTGCAAGCATAGACAGAGAAGACTTGGTGCATCTATGGAGATTGATAGAGGCCAAGTATACAGCTGAAGCACCTACTTCAGCAAATGGAATAAGACTATGGCACACATTTTTGACTTTGTGTGGTCCAAGGGAAGCAGATCCTGCCATATGGAAGGATCTTGAAGATGACCTCAGTAATCTTCATTGGAGGCTTTATTCTACTTGTGGTGTATTTCATTTGAGCTCTACAAAGTTTTCAGAGTATCTACTTGTGGATGCTAACTATTTCTTGTCCAAAGAAGTATTGGAGAAGATGAAGGAGACACCCTTGGAGATTGATTTTACTAGTGACGTGGCCAAAGACTTGATTAGATATGTTTATCACCAACATAAGAAGTTTTTGTAAGATTCCTCCTAAGCCTTAAGTTTTTATTCAGAAACTTGATCATTGGAATAGATATCAAGTTTAGGGGAGGATTGTTGGGAATAAATTATGGGTCAGTTCACTAGACGCTGATAAGAAGAATTCAAGCGCTGATAGGATGACATTGGACGCTGACAGCCAAGCGTTGACATTTGAAGAAGTCAACGCTGACAGCCTTGAAGATTGACACTGATGGAATATATCTTCATACGAATCTTTTTGTTTATTTGTTTCTTTATTTGTGTATGGTAAAGATAAGCTCGACATTGTATTTTCTATTATTATCTTTACCTAGAATAGTTGATTCGTAGCTTATTGTACAAGACTTCTTAATCTATAAAAGAAGATCTTTTAGGTTAAAGTTTATATCAGTTATCATAAGTTTTCACAAGTTAAACCTCTTTCATTGTAATCAAGTTCGTTCATTCTAATACAAGTGAAAGTTTGTTTAACATCTTTGTGTTTTAGATTAAGTGTTAATTCCGCATAACACTTAGTTACTTTATTCATAAGCAAAGGTTTCTCTACGTGTATTACTTGATCTAATCTCGTATACACAAAGCTTAATCGATCTAAGTTTGGGATCAACAATGGGATTCAAAACTTTCCAGGATCACCGACTTTTTGAGGTATGCGGCTTAGAAAAACCGAAGAACAACTAGACGATTTTTGCAATTTCTCTTTGTTATTCAACATACTTTTGAAGTTCGCGGCAAACAGAGGCATCATGACTAAGGCGTCGGCAAAACTTATATTGAAATGCAAGTCACGAAACATTTTCATAAAGAGTTCAAATTGATAATTATTTCGTTCTTGTTCCTTTTCCTTGTCTCGTCTTGAAGGGTAAGGTAAAGGTGGTGTAGGTTGGGGCATAGTAGGCAAAGTCCTTGGAATCTCGGGTTCCATGATTGGTGTTGGTTCAACCGTAGGTGTGGTTTGAGCGGTACTTCGTGGGCTTTGAATTTTCTCCTTTTCAACCACAACCTCGAGTTCTTTCTCTTTTTCCTTCTCCATAGAAGTACTTGGACGAGAAATGGGTTCTTTGAAAGTTTTACCACTACGAGTAGTAATAACCTTCAACTCTCCTTTCGGGTTCACGATGGTATCACTAGGAAGACCACCCGAAGAAGAGGGCTTACACATGATAGCTTCAAATATCTTAGCCATACGGTCTTCAAACCTAGATTGCCTAGCATCCGCTTTTAACAACTCTTGCTTAATCTCATGTTGACCTTGCTCCATTTTTTGTTGATTTTGTTGGAGACGTGTGAGATTTCCTTCCATTTTATTAGCATGAGTTTTAAGTTCATTAGCAAGTTCGTTTTTAAGCTCGTTTTTCAACTCGGACCTTAAGCTAACCATTTCACGTTGCATGTTGTCAAACTTAGCATCATTAGCCTTAGCATAATTCAAAAATTCTCCTTGAAGATTTTTGGTGTGATCATTTTGAAAACCTTGGGTAGAAGTTTGAAAATCACGGTTTTGGTTTTGGTTTGAAATTTGCCCATTTCCACTTTGATATTTACCCTTCTTGTAATTCCTTTGATTTCCTTGGTAATTTCCACCTTGGTTGTTGTTTCGATAGTTATTAGCATTTTGATTTTGTGGAGCTTGATTTTGGCGGGAACCTTGACCGATTTGGTTATAAGTTCCCGTGGCTACATAAGCACTCGAAGTGTTACCATCCGCGGTAATGCACTCGGAAAGATTATGAGCTCCACCACACGACAAACAACTCTTAGAAACCGCTTTAACCGAAGAGGAATTCGAAGCTTCTTGAGCTTTCCAATGGGACATAAGGGTTGAAAACCTATCGAAAAACCGATTTTCCTCATTAGCTTCATCATGTAAGGCATTGATACTACGAGACGATGATGAGCCCAATTTGGCAACACTCGGTGTGTTACGAGGGATATAAACCTTAGACCTATTCTCAATTATGACCAAAGCTTCTTCAACCGTTTTACACAAAAAATTACCACCCGCGGCGGCATTTAAATAATCTCTTTCATGATCATTAAGTCCATTGTAAAACGTGTCGATTTGGTGTAAGTCGGAAAAACCGTGATGAGGACATTCATGTAACATCTACTTAAACCTATTCCAAGCCGTAGAAAAACTTTCATTTGATTCTTGTGAAAATTTAGAAATCTCATTTTTCAAATGCGTAGTCTTAGAGGGCGGAAAAAATTGGTTCACAAACTTTGAAACGAGATCCTTCCACGTCAATATAGAATTGGGTGGCTCTTTCTCTAACCAAATTTTAGCGGGCCCCGCTAAGGAATACGGAAAAAGCATCATCTTAATCGAGTCATTCGAGACATCCTTAAATTTGCACGTGGCGGTAAGACGATTAAATTGGCGGATATGGTTGTGGGGATTGTCCTTCTCATCACCACGGAATTTGTTGTTTTGGATCATCGACAACAAACCCGTTTTCACCTCAAAATTCTCCGCAAGGATTGCGGGAATCACAATAGCTTCTCCATAACACTCGGTGGGTGCTTGAAGTAACTCCATCATAGTTCGATTCGCCATGGTTGGTGCTTCTCGTACAATGGGTTCGTCAATAGGAGACTCCTCACTAGAATGAGTTAGAGTGGGAGTTTTGTTGTTTCGTCTACGTGCACGTTTTGCTTGTTTTCAAGTTAGCATAAACGTCACGTACAACGAGGAGACGAGCAAAGAAGATTCTTTTTGGTATTTTTAATTTTTCAATTTTTTTTGTGGTTTTTGATGGTATTAACTTTTTTGGAAATTAGTGAATGTATTAAGTAGACAAAAATCTACAAATCTCCTCCTTAATCAAATCTCTCGATTAAAGAAGCCTCAAGGAATGAAAACGATCACGTGGAGTGAACGCCTTCGATGACTTTAGAACGATGGTGGAACACCAAATCGTTCAAGAGGGTTTAATCAATAGAAACCAAGAAAATATATATGATATGTAATAATACTTTGGGCGGCAAAACCCTCGATTCACTCTCAAAATCAAATACGCACAAGCAAGTGGAGGAAACGAGGCGGCGCGAAGCACTTAAGAGCCTTTTTCCTTTAGGTCGTGAAATACAACCGCCTTATACCCACCTTATAGTTTGTATTATCAAGATTAAGCTTCACGAAAGTATTTATCTATTTTTGCCTTTTTTATTTGGTTTGAGATTCGAATACAATGATTGGGTAATGACCTCCCAAGTCAAGGTTGTGATTGCTCACGTATTTGGAGTACTTGTGAATTTATTGTTCTACGTATACAATATAGTAATAGTATTCACACAAAAACCGAAAAAAGACAATACGTATTAGTAGAGTGCTACTAATACAAATACTAATTATGGATATATAA
This sequence comes from Glebionis coronaria, assembly GCA_025667525.1. NCBI lineage: Eukaryota > Viridiplantae > Streptophyta > Magnoliopsida > Asterales > Asteraceae > Glebionis > Glebionis coronaria. Next base: position 366,695,119 of record CM046877.1, read on the forward strand.
AAAAAACAATGGTTCAATCAAAACACAACACGCCTCCCCGGCAGCGGCGCCAAAAATGATAGTTGTATTTTTACCCCTTTAGGAAAAGGAAGGTAAATTAGGGCAAGCGTGCACGACGATTTAGGAAAACCGTGTGTAAATGACCCTAAGTGAGTTCGTTCTCGAGGAGGCTAGTGTGTTGTGTAATGAGTTGATTTTGATTGATGGTTTTATTGAGAAAAGAAAAGAAAATAGAAATGAGAAAGAAAGACGGTTACAAAAACGGATTAAACTAAGACGAAAACGGCGTAAACGTAAAACCGTAAAAACTACAAAAATTAAACTTTTAACCTAAAAATTCCTAAAATTTACTAAAAATCCAAAATATTGTTCTAAGAGTTTACAAAAAATCCAAACTTGCTAAAACCTTTTAATTAATTAAATAATGATTTTTTAATGCTAATTAAAGCCCTAAAAATCACAATTAATTATTATAAAGCCCCAAACAAGATCTTATAGTTTGTAAACCTCAAAAATAACCTAATTAAGCTAAAAAGTAAATTTGAAAATTTTAAAACCAAATTAAACTATTTTTAAAAACTTAAAAACTATTAAAATCAATTAAACCTATAATTAATTCTAGAAAATAAATGAAAAGCCCTAATAAGATTTGGAAAGTTACCAAGTTCCTAATTATGTGTCTACAATCTAGGAAAAATGAAAAAAGTAGAAAAAACGAACTTTCTATTTTTAGTAATAAAATAATATTAAAATAATCAAAAAACTAAAAAGTTTATAAAATAATTCTAAAAAATTACCAAAAACCTAGAATAATATGACTAAGATAAAAATGCAAATTAAAGTTCCTAAACCCTTTTTAATAAATTTATATTAAATTTTAAAGTTGTTAGAAAACCCTAAAATCAAATAAAATTAAAAATAAGACTTTTTGAAAACTTTTTGTGATGTAAACCTCAAAAATATAAATCAAAACCTAAAAACTATTTTTATAAAATTTAAAACCTATTTTTACTATTGTTAAACTAATTAATAAAATACGGCTAAAGAAAAATGAATAAAAAATAAATAAAGAAAAGGAAAAATAAAAACTTCGTTCAGAAAAATGCTAAATTATGTAACTATCCTAGGAAAAATGAAACTAAGCTAAAAAGCTTAACCAATAAGCTGGTATAAGCTAAAAAGGTCACGGCTTATTAAAAAAGGAAGAAACTAAAATGTGTTTAATACTTGGTGGGTGGAGAGTTATGACAAGAAAAACCATCCGGATCACTGGTAAACACGTTACTCCTCCGAAAGGGAGGTCGCGTGTTCGAGCCCAGGCCAGGTGAGTTTTTGCACTTTTTTATTATTTTTTTTTTAACTTTTTAAATCCAAACTTTATACTTCTTTTAGCTCCAAAGCACAAACACAAATCAACTTAAATGAGATTAACTCACTCCAAGACCAAAAACGTTCCCAGTTGTATTTTTATGAACACCAAGCAAAACTTGAAACTTCACTTGTGCAAAGATGACAAGAGGACTTGTCTTTGGCTGATTTTGGTGGCGATTTGTTGGACAACAGGCACCCCTATACTCAGTTGAGTATAGGGAGTCTAGCAAATGCACAAAACACGCAAGTATAACACACAATATCACACAAAATGGCAAATTCAAGTTGCTGTAATACTTAAACAGGTCTGGGGGGGTATTTCAGATTTTTAAATGCACAAAAACGACTTTCAATGTCCAATAACTTTCATTCAAACTTAAAACTTGGCAAGAAACTGATTACAAACCCTAGAACAAACTATAATCTAACAAACTACTCAACTAGGATGGCAAAATCACACAAATGCAGTCAAAATAAGGCAGATTAAGATTTGGGCAATGTTTTCACTTTTTTAGCATGCAAATGAGTTCCAAACTTTTACCAAACTGATAACCAAACTAACATACAACCTAATGCTACCCTATGGAGTGAATTAAACCAACTTTTACACAAGATTTTTAACAATTACCCTGATTAAAGCTCTAATCCAAACACTCCTTTATATATGAAAACCAATTTTTAACAAATCAAAAGCTAGCAAAACTTATCCAATCTGGCCTAAAACTGATCTAGCATGCATCATATCCTAGAATGAACATAACCAAACCTAAGAAACACACTTAAACACTCTTTCATGCAAAATCAAGAATCCACATTTCACAATTTGAAAATGAAACAAGAACAAGGAACTACCTTGTGGGACCCACATCCAGGTCCCACAGTGACAGCCAAGTCACCTCCTATAGGCTGGGGCCTATGCTGGACCTTGGACAAAAGGATTCAACACAACCCTGCTAAGAAGAAAATGAACAAGCACAAAATGCAATATATGATTTTTCTGAAAACCTTTTTACAAATCCACAAACCTTCACAACTTGAAACTTGAAACACGTTTTAAAACAAGTTAATCAATCAGAAATCCAATGGTCCACTCAACTTTCACTTCATGGACTTTGGATTTCTGAAAATTAAAAACCTTTTAAAAACCTTTTTTGAAAACTCAGAAAACACAAAGTGTTTTCACAATTTGAAAAATTGGAACTCAGTCTTAGCTTTCACAACACACACCAACTTTTAGTAATCATAAAAAGGAATTACACTTGTTCAAAAACAAACACCAAACTTTTATATTAAGAAAAAGGAATTACAATATTTTGAAAGCCAAAAACTGGAACAGCCCTACTCACATGTTGAGAGGTGCTTAAATAGAGCTAGAAGAACTATCTAGAATGCCATAAACCCTAGTAACAAAAATGCCCTAAATGCCCTTGAGTCTTTGACTGAAAATTGGTCAATTTTGTTCTTCATGTGATCATGTGAAGATTCCAGCTGTTTTGAATGATCAGAGACGTTAAATTGGACTTGGGGACCAAGGAGTTGCATCCATTCGTTCATTTGGTCTCCTCATTGGGGTTGGGGTGAATAAGACGTTGCAGGGGAGGTCCACAAGACACATGGGTGTGTCTTGTAGGGAATCTGGGTGTGGGGTTTTAGTGACAAAGACACTAATTAACTTCCTGAAAAAAATGAATCAAAAGCCCATTTTATTTAAGTTAATTAGGTCTGGAAAATTAGGGTTTATGTGGTGGGTTTAATCCATTTTGGGGGTTTAGTTTTTTAAAAATGATGTTTGGAGGGAAATTAAGGAAGGTTGACCCCTTTTGACCAAGTTTAATAAACCCGGTTCATTGTGCGGCTTCGTTTCCCGTGTTTGTTTTTGATTGATTCTTGTGATCTTTTGCCATTTCCTCAATATCCGTACCTAAAAATACACAAGTAACAAACACGAGCATATATTTGGCAGTTTTAATGATATTTTATGCATTTTAAGCCCGTTTTAGACGATGAGACCATGTATAAAAGCAGTCTCATCACTCCCCCATACTAAACCATTGTCGTGCCCTCACGCAATGCTAGAATAAAGTATCGTAGCATCTCCAAAATTTAATTTTATTCACTTTATTGAAATGGTAAACTAGCTACACTACTACTATTACTACTACTTGCGTTTTAGACATAATGTATGATTTTCATCGCAAAATGGGACGTTTAGGTTCATAGAATAAGAACACGTGAATGCTTCGTTATAAATAATTTCGTCGTCCTCGATTTTCACCCCAATTCCATGCTAAGCGTTCAACGAGATCATTGTCATTATAAGTTAGTAATGCTAACACTACTCATATGCCCTAATCACGTACTTATTCTCCCATTATTCCTAAGTTGTATCTCTTATATTTTATTATGTCTTGAATGTTTCACGAGGATACATCATTGACTTATGCGATAATAGAGATTTAGGTCTAAAAATAGAGTCCTAACGGTGTAACTAAGACCATCAAATCAATAACCCCTCCTAATAGACAACGATGTTAAAAAATTAAGTTGACAAGAAGAATCGATAAACACGATTTTATAACGGTTTTGAACATGAGACTTATTACCAAGACTTTTATACGCCCCCTAACGGAAGGGCCTTATTATCTTTGGTTTACCTCCATCTTTTATTCAACTTCGCCATGAAGCTTTTATTATGACTTCGGTCTTGCCTTGCCTTTTATTATCCGCCTCATCGGTGGTTTTATTAGCCAAAGACGTATATCCTCACGCTAAAGCGAATTTTGGATCTTTAAAGCTTCGAAGATTAAGGCTTGATTCACTTTCAATTTGGGCATAGATTTTTCGGCCTTGTGAGCTTCAAATTTTTGCTTAATTTAGGTGAGCACTTGAAATCTTATTATTGGGTGAAGCTTTCGATTATTGGGGTGCCAATACTTCAAAACCGTGACGCTGGCGATACCTTAATGTCTTCCCAATTTAATTACACGGAAGCTACTAGAAAAGACTAGAAACCCAACAATCCTAACTAAACCGCTAAGTCAATATTTATTAAGCAAAAAATATTTACAAGCGAAGGGAGAATAAGCAAACAACGAGAACACATGAGTTTTTGAAAGAATACGAGTACTCTACGTTTAGCATAGTAACTTATAATTAACTCTATCATTTCTCGTCCTCATTTAAGAGACTTAGCCTAGTGTGTAGTTAAAGAATCAAAGCTAAGTGCTCAACACGCACGGTCGAGTAAAAAATTACTCTTATTCTCGCCATCGGAAAACCTACATTCGTGTCTTCAAACACTTAAAAACATGAGAAAAATTTTAAAATTTGGCCATTTTTAGCCTTATTTTGCAACAAAACGATAAACAAAAAGATAAACTTTGGAAAGCGTGAAGGTTTGGCAAAGCAAGTATCTATTCACCCCCCCATACTAAAGTTAAACATTGTCCTCAATGTTTCGAGTCTAGGGGTGCAAACACCCCCATACTAGAGACGTAGTCGAATGCCTAATCTAGCATGGAAAGGGTGTAACCAATAAATTAATAGCCGATTATGAAGTGTGCTAATAACCTAAGGTTAGAACATCAAAGGATATATCATGGATATTGAGAAATGTCTCCAAAGCAAACGATTGAGTGCTCCCATAAAACGAATACGAGAGGCTCCAATCGTGAAGATCATGATCTAAAAACCACAATGCACAAACAATCACGGAACAAAGGTTGGAAGGGCACAAATCCCCTCACATTAACTAATTAGAAAGCAATAATATGTACATGGATAAGCATGGTCTCCCCCACGAGGCACCTTGTTTTTGGTTACCGAGTCAAAAGCTCGACTCGAATCCCCATAAATGTGATCATTTAGGGATAATCATGGTGTGATCAATTTTTAGTGGGGCTTACATGATAAACAAGGCCCAAAAACAACCGGTATAAAGGACTAAGTCCTTTGATGGTGCAAAATACCGGGATCGAAGATGGCGTTCTCGTTTTCATTGGAAAAACAAATCAACGCCACTTCATCAATAGTCAACAAAAACTCAAAGAGTTTCAAGAAAAGAGATGAGAAATAGAAGGGTGGGAAAATGGGTAAGTCTCTAAAAACATGAGCTACTCGAGGTAGACTCGCACCAATCAAATGAAAAGATTTTCCATTTATTGCATCGGTGGAAGACCGAGATTTCCCTTTATAAGCAATTCCAGGATCAAATATCTCGTCCTCGGTGGAGGAAGGGGAGGGAACATAACGGGATTCCCCCACACTAAGTCCACACAAAGCATCGTCAAAAGGAGAAGACGAGCTTGAAGTACTCAAATCACGTGGTGATGACGGAGTTAGAGTTGTAGAAAAATCTTTTAAATTCAATTCAAAATCTTTTCCTTTTTCATCTTTTACATTCTCCTTGTGAAAACCCGAGTTGATTATGTCAAAAATATTTGGTGTATCTAAAGCAATGTTAGTCACACTAAAAATTCTCACATTTTGAAATCTTTTTGGTTTAGGTGGTGGTAAGTTTTCAAATCTTTTGTCAACAAAGAAAACTCCCCCATCGGGATCAACATATTCATCATCCGAAGAATCATTCACAATTGGAACCGTAGGCTTAACACTCTTAACCTCCACCGGCGGAGGGGACGGAACTTCATTTTTATCAACAACTCCTAAAACTCTATTTGAAATTCTTTTGCAAATGTTTTTGATAGGATTGACATTGTACAAAGACGTTATCGAATACACATGAGAAAGTGTGGAGTTTTGGGTTGCATTAATGACGAGTTCTTCCTCATTGAAACGAAGAGTGATTTTTCTTGCATGCACATCGATAAGTGCTCTCGAGGTATCCAAAAAAGATTGACCTAAAATTAACGGAACTTTAGGATCGATGGGAATATCAACAACAATAAAGTCTACAGGATAGTAGAACTTTCCAACTTTTACGAAGACGTCCTCGGCAACTCCACAAGCTAGAATCGTAGAATGATCGGCCATCTCGATTGACATTCTTGAAGGAGTGAGATTGGGAAGATTGAGCGATTTAAAAATCTCAAGAGGCATCAAATTAATACTAGCACCAAGATCGGCCAAGGCGTAGCATTCTTCCATGTCTTGTATAGCACATGGGATTAAAAACTTTCCAGGATCACCGACTTTTTGAGGTATGCGGCTTAGAAAAACCGAAGAACAACTAGACGATTTTTGCAATTTCTCTTTGTTATTCAACATACTTTTGAAGTTCGCGGCAAATCGAGGAATCATGACTAAGGCGTCGGCAAAACTTATATTGAAATGCAAGTCACGAAACATTTTCATAAAGAGTTCAAATTGATAATTATTTCGTTCTTGTGCCTTTTCCTTGTCTCGTCTTGAAGGGTAAGGTAACGGTGGTGTAGGTTGGGGCATAGTAGGCAAAGGCCTTGGAATCTCGGGTTCCATGATTGGTGTTGGTTCAACCGTAGGTGTGGTTTGAGCGGTACTTCGTGGGCTTTGAATTTGCTCCTTTTCAACCACAACCTCGGGTTCTTTCTCTTTTTCCTTCTCCATAGAACTACTTGGACGAGAAATGGGTTCTTTGAAAGTTTTACCACTACGAGTAGTAATAACCTTCAACTCTCCTTTCGGGTTCACGATGGTATCACTAGGAAGACCACCCGAAGAAGAGGGCTTACACATGATAGCTTCAAACATCTTAGCCATACGGTCTTCAAACTTAGATTGCCTAGCATCCGGTTTTAACAACTCTTGCTTAATCTCATGTTGACCTTGCTTCATTTTTTGTTGATTTTGTTGGAGACGTGTGACATTTCCTTCCATTTTATTAGCATGTGTTTTAAGTTCATTAGCAAGTTCGTTTTTAAGCTCGTTTTTCAACTCGGACCTTAAGCTAACCATTTCACGTTTCATGTTGTCAAACTTAGCATCATTAGCCTTAGCATAATTCAAAAATTCTCCTTGAAGATTTTTGGTGTGATCATTTTGAAAACCTTGGGTAGAAGTTTGAAAATCACGGTTTTGGTTTTGGTTTGAAATTTGCCCATTTCCACTTTGATAATTACCCTTGTTGTAATTCCTTTGATTTCCTTAGTAATTTCCACCTTGGTTGTTGTTTCGATAGTTATTAGCATTTTGATTTTGTGGAGCTTGATTTTGGCGGGAACCTTGACCGATTTGGTTATAAGTTCCCGTGGCTACATAAGCACTCGAAGTGTTACCATCCGCGGTAATGCACTCGGAAAGATCATGAGCTCCACCACACGACACACAACTTTTAGAAACCGCTTTAACCGAAGAGGAATTCGAAGCTTCTTGAGCTTTCCAATGGGACATAAGGGTTGAAAACCTATCGAAAAACCGATTTTCCTCATTAGCTTCATCATGTAAGGCATTGATACTACGAGACGACGATGAGCCCAATTTGGCAACACTCGGTGTGTTACGAGGGATATAAACCTTAGACCTATTCTCAATTATGACCAAAGCTTCTTCAACTGTTTTACACAAAAAATTACCACCCGTGGCGGAATTTAAATAATCTCTTTCATGATCATTAAGTCCATTGTAAAACGTGTCGATTTGGTGTAAGTCGGAAAAACCGTGATGAGGACATTCATGTAACATCTCCTTAAACCTATTCCAAGCCGTAGAAAAACTTTCATTTGATTCTTGTGAAAATTTAGAAATCTCATTTTTCAAATGCGTAGTCTTAGAGGGCGGAAAAAATTGGTTCACAAACTTTGAAACGAGATCCTTCCACGTCAATATAGAATTGGGTGGCTCTTTCTCTAACCAAATTTTAGCGGGCCCCGCTAAGGAATACGGAAAAAGCATCATCTTAATCGAGTCATTCGAGACATCCTTAAATTTGCACGTGGCGGTAAGACGATTAAATTGGCGGATATGGTTGTGGGGATTGTCCTTCTCATCACCACGGAATTTGTTGTTTTGGATCATCGACAACAAACCCGTTTTCACCTCAAAATTCTCCGCAAGGATTGCGGGAATCACAATAGCTTCTCCATAACCCTCGGTGGGTGCTTGAAGTAACTCCATCATAGTTCGATTCGCCATGTTGGTGCTTCTCGTACAATGGGTTCGTCAATAGGAGACTCCTCACTAGAATGAGTTGGAGTGGGAGTTTTGTTCTTTCGTCTACGTGCACGTTTTGCTTGATTTCGAGTTAGCATAAACGTCACGTACAACGAGGAAACGAGCAAAGAAGATTCTTTTTGGTATTTTTAATTTTTCAATTTTTTTTGTGGTTTTTGATGGTATTAACTTTTTTGGAAATTGGTGAATGTATTAAGTAGAAAAAAATCTACAAATCTCCTCCTTAATCAAATCTCTCGATTAAAGAAGCCTCAAGGAATGAAAACGATCACGTGGAGTGAACGCCTTCGATGACTTTAGAACGATGGTGGAACACCAAATCGTTCAAGATGGTTTAATCAATAGAAACCAAGAAAATATATATGATATGTAATAATACTTTGGGCGGCAAAACCCTCGATTCACTCTCAAAATCAAATACGCACAAGCAAGCGGAGGAAACGAGGCGGCGCGAAGCACTTAAGAGCCTTTTTCCTTTAGGTCGTGAAATACAACCGCCTTATACCCACCTTATAGTTTGTATTATCAAGATTAAGCTTCACGAAAGTATTTATATATTTTTGCCTTTTTTCTTTGGTTTGAGATTCGAATACAATGATTGGGTAATGACCTCCCAAGTCAAGGTTGTGATTGCTCACGTATTTGGAGTACTTGTGAATTTATTGTTCTACGTATACAATATAGTAATAGTATTCACACAAAAACCAAAAAACGATAATACGTATTAGTAGAGTGCTACTAATACAAATGCTAATTGTGGATATATAAAAAAACAATGGTTCAATCAAAACACAACACGCCTCCCCGGCAGCGGAGCCAAAAATGATAGTTGTATTTTTACCCCTTTAGGAAAAGGAAGGTAAATTAGGGCAAGCGTGCACGACGATTTAGGAAAACCGTGTGTAAATGACCCTAAGTGAGTTCGTTCTCGAGGAGGCTAGTGTGTTGTGTAATGATTTGATTTTGATTGATGGTTTTATTGAGAAAATAAAAGAAAATAGAAATGAGAAAGAAAGACGGTTACGAAAACGGATTAAACTAAGACGAAAACGGCGTAAACGTAAAACCGTAAAAACTACAAAAATTAAACTTTTAACCTAAAAATTCCTAAAATTTACTAAAAATCCACAATATTGTTCTAAGAGTTTACAAAAAATCCAAACTTGCTAAAACCTTTTAATTAATTAAATAATGACTTTTTAATGCTAATTAAAGCCCTAAAAATCACAATTAATTATTATAAAGCCCCAAACAAGATCTTATAGTTTGTAAACCTCAAAAATAACCTAATTAATCTAAAAAGTAAATTTGAAAATTTTAAAACCAAATTAAACTATTTTTAAACACTTAAAAACTATTAAAATCAATTAAACCTATAATTAATTCTAGAAAATAAATGAAAAGCCCTAATAAGATTTGGAAAGTTACCAAGTTCCTAATTATGTGTCTACAATCTAGGAAAAATTAAAAAAGTAGAAAAAACAAACTTTCTATTTTTATTAATAAAATAATATTAAAATAATCAAAAAACTAAAAAGTTTATAAAATAATTCTAAAAAATTACCAAAAACCTAGAATAATGTGACTAAGATAAAATTGCAAATTAAAGTTCCTAAACCCTTTTTAATAATTTTATATTAAATTTTAAAGTTGCTAGAAAACCCTAAAATCAAATAAAATTAAAACTAAGACTTTTTGAAAACTTTTTGTGATGTAAACCTCAAAAATATAAATCAAAACCTAAAAACTATTTTTATAAAATTTAAAACCTATTTTTACTATTTTTAAACTAATTAATAAAATACGGCTAAAGAAAAATGAATAAAAAATAAATAAAGAAAAGGAAAAATAAAAACTTCGTTCAGAAAAATGCTAAATTATGTAACTATCCTAGGAAAAATGAAACTAAGCTAAAAAGCTTAACCAATAAGCTGGTATAAGCTAAAAAGGTCACGGCTTATTTAAAAAGGAAGAAACTAAAATGTGTTTAATACTTGGTGGGTGGAGAGGTATGACAAGAAAAACCATCCGGATCACTGGTAAACACGTTACTCCTCCTAAAGGGAGGTCGCGTGTTAGAGCCCAGGCCAGGTGAGTTTTTGCACTTTTTTATTATTTTTTTTAACTTTTTAAATCCAAACTTTATACTTCTTTTAGCTCCAAAGCACAAACACAAATCAACTTAAACAAGATTAACTCACTCCAAGACCAAAAACGTTCCCAGTTGTATTTTTATGAACACCAAGCAAAACTTGAAACTTCACTTGTGCAAAGATGACAAGAGGACTTGTCTTTGGCTGATTTTGGTGTTGATTTGTTGGACAACAGGCACCCCTATACTCAGTTGAGTATAGGGAGTCTAGCAAATGCACAAAACACGCAAGTATAACACACAATATCACACAAAATGGCAAATTCAAGTTGCTGTAATACTTAAGCAGGTCTGGGGGGTATTTCAGATTTTTAAATGCATAAAAACGACTTTCAATGTCCAATAACTTTCATACAAACTTAAAACTTGGCAAGAAACTGATTACAAACCCTAGAACAAACTATAATCTAACAAACTACTCAACTAGGATGGCAAAATCACACAAATGCAGTCAAAATAAGGCAGATTAAGATTTGGGCAATGTTTTCACTTTTTTAGCATGCAAATGAGTTCCAAACTTTTACCAAACTGATAACCAAACTAACATACAACCTAATGCTACCCTATGGAGTGAATTAAACCAACTTTTACACAAGATTTTTAACAATTACCCTGATTAAAGATCTAATCCAAACACTCATTTATATATGAAAACCAATTTTTAACAAATCAAAAGCTAGCAAAACTTATCCAATCTGGCCTAAAACTGATCTAGCATGCATCATATACTAGAATGAACATAACCAAACCTAAGAAACAAACTTAAACACTCTTTCATGCAAAATCAAGAATCCACATTTCACAATTTGAAAATGAAACAAGAACAAGGAACTACCTTGTGGGACCCACATCCAGGTCCCACAGTGACAGCCAAGTCACCTCCTATAGGTTGGGGCCTATGCTGGACCTTGGACAACAGGATTCAACACAACCCTGCTAAGAAGAAAATGAACAAGCATAAAATGCAATATATGATTTTTCTGAAAACCTTTTTACAAATCCACAAACCTTCACAACTTGAAACTTGAAACACGTTTTAAAACAAGTTAATCAATTAGAAATCCAATGGTCCACTCCACTTTCACTTCATGGACTTTGGATTTCTGAAAATTAAAAACCTTTTAAAAACCTTTTTTGAAAACTCAGAAAACACAAAGTGTTTTCACAATTTGAAAAATTGGAACTCAGTCTTAGCTTTCACAACACACACCAACTTTTAGTAATCATAAAAAGGAATTACACTTGTTCAAAAACAAACACCAAACTTTTATATTAAGAAAAAGGAATTACAATATTTTGAAAGCCAAAAACTGGAACAGCCCTACTCACATGTTCAGAGGTGCTTAAATAGAGCTAGAAGAACTATCTAGAATGCCATAAACCCTAGTAACTAAAATGCCCTAAATGCCCTTGAGTCTTTGACTGAAAATTGGTCAATTTTGTTCTTCATGTGATCATGTGAAGATTCCAGCTGTTTTGAATGATCAGAGACGTTAAATTGGACTTGGGGACCAAGGAGTTGCACCCATTCGTTCATTTGGTCTCCTCATTAGGGTTGTGGTGAATAAGACGTTGCAGGGGAGGTCCGCAAGACACATGGGTGTGTCTTGTAGGGAATCTGGGTGTGGGGTTTTAGTGACAAAGGCACTAATTAACTTCCTGAAAAAAATGAATCAAAATCCCTTTGTATTTAAGTTAATTAGGTCTGGAAAATTAGGGTTTATGTGGTGGGTTTAATCCATTTTGGGGGTTTAGTTTTTTAAAAATGATGTTTAGAGGGAAATTAAGGAAGGTTGACCCCTTTTGACCAAGTTTAATAAACCTGGTGGGTTTTGGACGGGTTGGGTTATGGGTAGGGTATGGATAATGGGTAAATGGGTGGGTATGGTGAGGTGTCAATCTCTGGTTGGATGGTGAAGTTTGGCTGTTTGGCAGTATTGGTCCCTAAGTTTCTCTCTTTTGTTCACTTTGTGAAAAATAGCCAACAACGCCCATTTAACACTTGACAACTTTTGGCAACTTGTCAAAAATGGCACAAATAATTCCAAACTTTTTCCAAGGGCTTCAAATGCAATTCTTGGATTCTTCAAGGACTGAACTTGTAATGTCTTCAAACTTTAGGGACCCTATTCATAATTTTTAATATTTGAGGGGTATAAAGTGTAAAGCTTCAAAAGTTGAGGGACCAAACTTGCCAATCTTCAATTCTTCAAGGTCATTTTTGTAAAATCCAAACTTGGGCCCGGTTCATTGTGCGGCTTCGTTTCCCGTGTTCGTTTTTGATTGATTCTTGTGATCTTTTGCTATTTCCTCAATATCCGTACCTAAAAATACACAAGCAACAAACACGAGCATATATTTGGCAGTTTTAATGATATTTTATGCATTTTAAGCCCGTTTTGGACGATGAGACCATGTATAAAAGCAGTCTCATCAAGCCTCAACTAAAGTACGATTTCATCTTTCAACAACGCCATTTTGTTCGGGTGTTCCAGCAATAGATGTTTCATGTTCAATTCCTTCGGCTTCAAAATAGTTTCTCAGTTTTGAATTCAAAAATTATGTACCTCTGTCAGTACGAACCACTTTGACTTGAGCTTGAAGACCACGTTGGATTAGTTTAAGAAAGCTGATGAGAACTTCGGGTGTTTCATCCTTGGACCTCAAGAAGTGACTCCATGTGTACCTTGAGTAGTCATCGACAATTACCAGAATATATTTCTTTCCATTGATACTATGAACACGCATGGGACCACACAGATCCATATGAAGAAGATATAACCGTCCTTTAGAACTTGGTCTAGTCATTGTTTTGAAGCTACTTCGTTTAGCTTTACAAAGCTCACAAGAATAACAAAGATGATCTTTGATGAATTTCAAACATGGAAGGCCTCTCACAATATCTTTCTTGGAAAGCAAGTTGATGGTATCAAAATTAAGATGAGATAAACGTTGATGCCATAACCATGCCTGAGTCGTTGAAACTTTAGCCATGAAGCAAACTGAAGTTGATGAAGTTGTGTCTTGAAGTGAAATTGTGTAAAGATCAGTACCCCGTGTAACGGTAAGTAAGTCATTCCCATCATAATAACGAACAAAACATGTCTTCTTTCTAACCTCCAAATCCGCATCATAGAATTGACCAACCGAGAAAAGATTGTGATTGAGCCCTTCGACGTAGTATACCCTTTTGATTGTAATATTCCCCTGAACCAAATCTCCATATCCTAGGATCGGTGCAAATTGATCATTTCCGAATCAGACCGTACCCAGGAACTTCTCCACGAAGTTAATTAGAAGCTTGAGATTCCCTGTCATGTGCTTCGTGCAACCGGAGTCCAGTATGAAGAGAATTATTTGTATCACCTGCAGAAGAGTTAGAACACGATGGAGCATTTGCTAAATTGGATATTTGTAGGATATGTAAGTCTTCCTTATGTTTTAGAGAGAGAAAAAGATAGAGAGATGGTGGAACACACACAATTCTAGAGAGAGAAACAAGAGTTTACTATGTGTAAAATGAATAACCACACACCCTCTCCATCTAAGGAGAGGGTTTATATACCCAAGCCTTGTAATGGGCTTGGGCTTACATGTTTGGGCCGGCCTACACATGTTGTAGGCTAGGCTTGGGCTTGTTTGTTAAATAACGATGTCTAGACTATGAGCTACTACTTAATATATTGTCGGAGTGACCGAATCTTCCTAAATACGTAAAAACGTATTTCTAACAATCTCCCCCAAAGGGAGGTCACTCCAAACAAGGGTGTTACCCTAGTTACAATAATAAAATAAACCTAGCATACTATGCTTGTCTTGAGCTCGTATTCTTCGTGTTTCTTTTCTTTTTTCTTTTCAGGTGAACATGCTGATGTGATCTTTGATATCAGTCTTGAGCATTAATATCTTTCCTTGATCTTGTGCATCCATCACTTGTGATCTTCGTCTCTTTGTGACCTCACGTCCCACATACTTATACCTTCGTAATTCTTGAAAGCTCCAGATTTCGATACAGCGGAAGACTTGACTTTTAGGCTTTCTGGAATTAGATTAAGTATTAAGTGTATAAATTATAAGCATGCGGGGACGACTTCTTCTCGGATTCCGCAACGCCACCGTCTTCAAATGTCGCAACATAAGTAGACACGAACAAAATGGCTTTGAACATTTCATTCTAGTTTGGTAGCATTTTACCTCCGGTCGGTGAAGACCGTTGGACGATATAAAATATCGTACTTGTGGGAGGTAGATTTAATTAAAATCTCCTTGACAAGATTTCGCGGGTAAACCCGTTCTCTTTACTCGACCGTCCAAAGCTGACTGCCAACGTAAAGAGTGAATTATTTGGATAAAATTATCCGCATGATTGAAGCCGTCAATTCTGATTTTCTGGAACAAGTTTGATTCATTAAAGAACCGCACCATCGTTGCTTTCCAGTTGTCACGAGCTTGATTCATATTGAATCTTGCAAGTTACCTACCAAGTGCTGTTTAAGGTTAACACTAGAAGGATTTCCACTCATCACTGTGAACACTAAGGTATCACTCTGAGTGTTCTGGCAAGATCACTTAGATATTGCGTAGAGGCCTGGAACGTGTTTAAGTTCAGCTAAGAACTAAACCGTTGTTGCTTTCCAGTTATCATAAGTTTGATTCATAAAGAATCGCACAAGTCACCTACCATGAGCTTTTTGATATTCGCTCAAGAAGGATTTCCATCTTCATTGTAAATAATTTCGTATTACTCGGATGTTCAGGAAAGATCATGAAGATTTTGAGTAGGACTCTTAAGATCTTTCTTACTTTTCACAGTGTGTGAAGAAGCAAGGAAATATGAAAGTGTGTCCTAATGAGATATTTGATGATCTCAAATGGCTCTAGACTCGATCGTGCACTTTGGATTTTAGTGATCGGAGGCTGGAGAGGAGTGCCACCTTTTTAATACCAATTTATTCGGAGTGAATAAATCGATAGATAATGCGTTGTCTCCGTGTGATTAAAACAAATATCTTTTGAGAGTTATCTGGAATGGGTTGTGCCTTGCATCACTGGGTCCATGATGTCTATCTTCAATATCAAGAATCATTAAAAATGATCTCAATAGCATATGTGTTGACCCGGTTTCTACCTAAAGTTGTAAGGAGGGCTTCTTTCTTTACACCCTTCATCTTTACAATTCTTTTTCATTCTTCAACCCCTTCAATGCTTACCAATACGTCATAACTAGGCACCTTGTTGTGATTGTTCCAGTGCTAGCTTAAATACTTGGTCAACATTCAGCTGCGTTCCCAATCTTTCTCCATCTTTCCTAAGGACTACTATTTCTAGCTATGGAATGTCCTTGGGAAGATTCCTCCGGTTCTAGAAGAATCATTGGACTTAACCTATCCTACCATCCTTATGTCACCACAATCTTCATCGTCGTGAAATAAATGGGTTCTGGGTAAGTATATGTCACCATGAAATCCATTTTTGATATGCAAATCCGTTTTGCTCCCCCTTCACATATGCCACGATATTCGAAAACATTTCGCACATGTCGGGATGAGCCATCACATTAAGTCAAACCATTTGTGATAATATCCCATATTAAATCACATTTTCTCCCCCATATTAAAAATATTAACCCAATCGATGTTTTTAATATGAATTGATTTAATGAAGTTTTAACAAAGGTTTTGGGAAGAAAAATGCAAGTCTGTTTTATCTTCATGATACCAAATGTATGAGATATGATACCGATTTGTAACATGATCACATATTCACCATATTAATAAGAATTGACAAGGTTGGACCTGATTGATGAGAACATCATATGATAAGATCAAACGGTTCTTGTCAGCATATATTGGACGCCTCGTCACGTCTGAAGTCATATCTTGACACCACGTGTACGATTGGTATTGTTGTCTTCACACCAGTTAGTGAGCTTGGCACGTTCGGCATCGAAGATTCTGAATGCTTGACAATTGCTCCCCATCAATTGTTGACCCGTGTTCTATTGAAAGAGCTATAGTCGTCGGTTGATTAGTCGCATCGTCGAGTATGTAGATACCAATTGTAGATTGCTATGGTAATAGAGATGATAGCTTCATAAAAACAAGACTTCTCTTGTTTTAACAAATAAATGCACTGAAACGTACATTGATTTGTGTTAGACCAAGTTATAAAGTAAACTTGATCCCTTACAAGGTTTTAAAGTAAACCTTACCCGAGAAAATTAATTCCCGTTGTTAGCCAAAGCTTTCATTAGAAATACTTGACTTTAATATGAAAACCGGGTTGCAGTCTGAAATAACTACAAGCCATATAGGCATGTTTTATGAAATATTTACAACTTTTGTACGAACTCTATTTATGGCGCCGTGTCAATATTAATCAACATTTCTAAGACCGTAAATATTATCGTACCAAAAGACATGCCTTTGAAAAATAAAGTAAAAATATTTTTGGATTTTTCTAGATTTTTCAATTTTTATGGTTTTTATATGGTTTTATATTTTTGTATTTTGCTTTTGAGGATAAAAATATAAACAATATATACAGATGATCACCAAGAATACGGAGAATAGTTTACCATCACTATTCTTTCACTTCATTTGCCAATTCCTTTAGAGTCTCATGCGAGAAGGTTCTCATTCCTAGCTTGTCGGCCAAAAATTCAATTCGAGCACGATCTAAAGCCTTCGTAAAATATCCGCCAATTGATACTCAGATTGGACAAAGTAAAGCTCGATTACTCCATTTTCCACTTGCTCCTTGATGAAGTGGTAGCGAATGTCAATGTGCTTCGACCAGGAGAATTGAACGTCGTTGCAGCATAAGGCAATTGCACTCTTGTTGTCACAGTACATCGGAATTTTTTTGAAACCTAGACCATAGTCGGTTAATTGCGATCTCATCCAAAGAATTTGAGCACAGCAACCGGACATAGCTATGTATTCTGCTTCCGTACTTGAAATTGCAACACTTTTCTGCCTTTTTGATGCCCAACTGATTAGTCAATCTCCTAGTAGTTGCAAAGTTCCACTCGTGCTACGCCTTGTATCTTGACAACCCGCGTGATCCGCATCTGCATATGTCATTAGTGTAATCTAAGAGTCCTTCGAATACAAAAGTCCCCGATTAATGGTTCCTTTAATATATCGAAAGATCCGTTTGACAGTGGCCAAGTGTAACTCAGTAGGCCTAGTTTGATACCGAGCACACATGCATATAGCAAACTGAAGATCAGGTCGACTGGTTGTGATGTACAGAAGAGTATCGATCATTCCACGATAAAGTGTCAGATCAACGGTAACTCCATGTGGATCTGCATCAAGCTTTGTTCGTTCCACCATTGGAGTATCCACGGGGTCGCAAGATTCCATCTTATACTTCTTAAGCGATTCAAGGGCATACTTGGATTGATTGATAAAGATGCCTTTGGGACTCTAATATGAGTAATTTTACTCATATCAATTGTAACCATAAACAATGAATAAGTACATTAAATGTATCAATATTGCCTTGTATTTGCATGTTTCTTGTTTTAATGTGTGTAGGTACCAAGATTGCGAAAATAGACAAAAACTGGCATGAGTTTGAAGAAAAAGATTGACTAACCCATATACGAGCTCGTTTTAGCGGATTTCATCAATTCTGGAGTTTATGGGCCTAATAGGTCCCGCATTGGAGCAAATGGGCTTAAAAGCCCATTTAGAAAGATGTAATATTTGTTTTAATTGTTCAAGGCCCAATTGAGCATTATTGATACGAAATAGATCCACAAGGCCCAAATTTGGGACGTTTAATAGACGGATAGAGTTTGTATGGGCCAAAAGCCCAAATGAATGAAAATGATGTTACGGATGGTAGTATATTAGGCCATGCCAATTGCAAAGTTAATTAACCGGTTATAAAAGTTTTCACATCACACGTTTTTACCCACTCTCTTTATTTCTTCTCACCAAATAAACACACACCACAAAAAAAGTCAATTCGATACTCCCAAAGTTCCATCTGTCCTTTCTCACCCAAATAAACCAGTAACTTATTTAACCCTAGACACTATTCATCCTAAACCCTAATAGTTAAATCATACAAATTAAATGGGGCTTTTCACTTACACGAGTGATTCAAGCGTGGGGGAATTAAATCCCCAAAGTTTCGGAAGGCAGAAGTGGAAGGAATGGATAGCATCTTTGACGTGGCAGCATATTACTGGCCATGACACCTCACCATTCCTCACTCATCCAATCGAAAAGGGACACCTCATCTTCAAAGAAGCACAACTAGCACACCCGGATGCCACGTTGGCGATCTGTGTGCTAGTTGTGTATATACATCCGTTAGATCAAGCTTGGAAGAAAGAGAAGAACGAAGATACCCTTTGAAGGGCCAAGATGATTTCTCTGTCTCAACAAACTCCCCTCAACAGCCTAAGGGGTTAGTGATAACTAGATTTTACCTAGTTAAAAAGATTCGTTGATGTATGTCTAATCGAATTGATCTGGTTTAACTATGCGACTCAGTCGTTCTTTGGTGGAACAAATAGTTGTGTCGTTGTAGTATATTAAAAGTGAGAAACTTTAGAATAAAACCGACGGTAATTAAATCTAAATCTAATTAAAACATAAATTGTGCAATATTAAAACTTTGAAAAGTAAATTAGTTAAATGACTTGAAATTAAAGCGTGACGAAAATTAAATTATGACAAAGTATTAAAATGTAAACTTAAAAATTAAACAAGATAAAATAGAAAAACAAACCTAATCGATATACATTCCGATCGGAATGTGATCGGAATGTTAAACCTACCTTCCAATCGGAATGATGATCGGAAATATCTTACCTTTCTGATCGGAATGTTGTCGGGATTCCCAATCGGAATGCTGTCACCAAACGCTTAATCGGAATATCCTAACAAACCCCAAATCGGAATGTATACTTACCTCCTGATCGAAATGCAAGGAACCAAACCCTAATTGGAATGACCCAACAATCACCCTGATCGGAATGAGGAGTGGACTCCTGGTCGGAATGCTGTCACCTAGATCTGATCGGAATACCAAACTCACCCTTTGATCGGAATGTTACAAACCCTTTTCCGACCAAGCAAAAGGAGCGCTGGTCGGAATAATAAACCCTTTTCCGATTGGTTAGATCAGAATATGGTAAATAAAAACGTAATAAGCTAGTTTGAATAAGCTATGAACCAAATAAGCACTAGACTAGAATCCTAAGCAAACACGTGTAAGAAAAAGCAAATAAGCTACAATTTAAAGACTTTTGAAAACACGAAATAAGAAAAATGTACGAAAATAAACTTTATATAAAAATAACTTTGATAAAAAATTAAGAAATTTTAAGATAAACACAAATAAGCTATAAAAATCAATAATCCAAAACAATCAAAAGCATAAAAACCTAACCTTTAATCAAATAAGCAACACAAAAAGCATGTAAACAATAAGATTAAAGCATAGAAAGAAAGGTAGATGAGATATTAAACAAGAAAAGTAAAGATTCAACAAAAATAAAAGTAACTTACTTGGAAATTAAAGTGCAAGACAAGGTAATTAAAGTGCAATAAGGTAAATGTGCAAGTAAATAAAATGGAAGAAATAGTGTGTCAAACTATCCAACAAGAGTAAAAATGAAATGATCCTAATCTATATATAGGGGAGATTAAGGAGTGCTTAGGAAGCTTCATTCCTCTTTCCTCTTTTCCTTAATTGCACACTTAAGTCCTTCTCTTCTTAATCTTTTGTTAATCTTGGACTTTAATGACTTTATCTCGGGATTTCTTTGAACTTGTCTTGTAATTCTTCGATAAATTTATTCTTGAGTTCTTCTGCTTTTAGTAAACTTCCGTCTTTTAACTTTATCTTCGATAAATCTTCAGAATTGGTCTTGGACTTCCGTTCTTTTTGCACTCTTGACTTCTCGACTTCGTCTTTCGTCTTTTTCTTTGATAAAAGCCCGTGAATGCCCGTGTTTTCTCCACTTTTCACCTTTTCGTCCTAAAT
Source organism: Glebionis coronaria (assembly GCA_025667525.1). Taxonomy (NCBI): domain Eukaryota; kingdom Viridiplantae; phylum Streptophyta; class Magnoliopsida; order Asterales; family Asteraceae; genus Glebionis; species Glebionis coronaria. The sequence goes on from CM046877.1 coordinate 366,715,760, forward strand.
CACAACAAAAACACAAACCACGCATAGTTCCGACATAAATGACATAAAATACACGTTTTGGCTCGGTTATTATTGTAATTAAGTGGTAAAAAGGATGGGTGTTTACACACCTATCAAATCCCCTACACTTGACCATTGCAATGTCCTCATGCAATGCATTAGTTACAAAGCACGTTTACATTTTCATCACAATCAATCCACCTTGGCCTTTATTAAAGAGATAGAAAACTATAAACATTCGAAAGTAAAGAAATCAAAAACATACCTTGGGTTTTGGAAATGTCATGAATAATCATCCTCCTCAAATTTTCACTTTCTCCAAACCAAGCTTAAAAACGAGATCATTGTTATTATAAGTTAGCAAACTAACACGGATTCATGTGGGCCAATTACTCACATAGACTCCATTATTCCTAGGTGTATCTCTTATATTTTATTATTGTCTTGAATGATCACGAGGATGCATTTTTGACTTATTTCGATAGTTATTTAGGCCGAAAATAAAGTGAACGATTTAATCAATAGTTAGCTAAAGGACAAAATCTTTTAAAACTGCTTCTCGGGACCTCATAAAGTTCATATCTTGGCATAACTCGCTTCGCGATTTGAGACCTTTCTCGGACCGACATTTGGCAGCGACTTCATACATCAAACCTTGAGAGACGTTCATGAAATTATGGTCTTCTCTTCACATAGGAATTTATTCACTTGAAGTTTTGAGAGATTCATACTTGGACCACGACTTCTTCATTTTTCTCCAATCTTTATTTGGGATTTTGATATACAACGATCCGCCTCCTTTTTGGACTTGGATCTATTTATCCACATACCTTGTTAGGGCCTTTTTGGATAGACTTCTCCATGACTTTTGGGGAGTTTTTGCTTTTCGTCGTGTGTCTCGATCCTTCATATTGATTTTCGATAAATGATTCTTCACATCACTTGGGATCTTTAGCAACAAAATATAGCCCTCATGCCTTGTTAGGGCCTTTTCGGACTCGCCAATCTTCGCATCCCGCTTCAATAAGTTATGCCTTGGCTATGAACTCTAATCCATACCGAGCAACTTTTAAACGATCTTGGGCTAGAAGCTAAGTAACTTTTCAAATAGTACAACCTTATTTATTGCACATAAATTTATTAGCAAGCGATGGGAGAATAGGCTTATAATTAACTCGCATAAATTCACGAAAGAATACCGAACTTATAATTGACTCTATCATCTCTCGTTCTCCACAGTTTAAAATCTCAAAGAATGAGACTCGTGGATGCTTAGCCTATTAAATCAAAGTTTTGGGTTTTCGAGTCGTCTATAGGATCTTGCAAATTCTTAGACTCTTTCAAGTTTAGAAATCGCGTTTTAAAGTTCCCTTGATAAACGACTCTCTAGGATCAATTATAGGAACTTGCGAAAAGTTCTTGTTCTTAACCCGTGAGAGTTAAGACTTTCGCGTTTTATAGCTCCCTATATAAAAGCCTAGCAAAACTTGACTTAAACACGTTAAGGATACTAGCTAGAGTAACTTAGATAAGTAAACTCGGGTTGAGTCAAACGATTCACAACGTTTGAAAATTAAAACCACTTTATTAAAATTTTATTCTAATAAAGAAAGAAAATAACTATACAAAGGGAATAACTAATAGGCCAAAATAGATCAATAATTTTGAAAAATGTCGAAAAATTGATTTTTCGGTTAAAATGAGGACAAATACAAGGAAAAGGCCACTTAACTTCGATAGAAGTCCCCCCTACACTTAATATAAACATTGTCCTTAATGTTTAAGTATGTGGGAGTAAACTCCCCTACACTTAGGACATTGTGCACTTTGTTTAAATCTTGCTAAGGAAAAGACAACTAAAGAGATTCCTATTTTAATATTGGAAAATATAAAATATTGAATGGAAAAGAGTTTAGGATAGAACCAAGAAGAAGGGAACACGGAATCAGGGTAGTCAAAAATCATCAAGAGTGGATCATTGAGCGCTCGAATCCCTGATTATAAGAAGAGAGGAGATAGCAAACACCAACGGGTCCCCCTACACTTAGGATAAAGAATGCTAAAAGATAGATGCATGGGTTGCCTCCCAAGAAGCGCTTGATTTTTGATTACCGAGTCGTGAGCCTGACTCGACCTTGATTACCATAGTAAGAAGCATAAAACATATCCACCGGGATCAAAGACATAGTTTTCGTCCATCAAATAGCAGAGGCTTAAGGCGAACAAGGCAAGCCAAAGAAGAGGCAAGGTTCCCTTAAGCAAAGATGGAACACAGTGGGAGCAAGGGTGAAGAGGTGCAAGCATGTCTTCAATAGTTCCAAAGATATTTCCTTTTATTTCATCAGGTGGATACTGAGATGGCTGTAGAATATCGATATCGGGGTCAAACACCTTTTCCTTTATGGGAAAATAGCACTCAGGCTCAGCAGAATGTGAAGATGATCCGCGAAGAAGATGCAAAACCTCGTCCTCAGAAGGTGGACAAAGAGGTGTTAAATCATATGTGTTGCGGATGTCAGTGTCGACCGGTTTCTTCTCCTTTGAAAGAATGTTCTTCAAATCCAAAGTAGGATCAAGACGATAATCTTCAAAATCTAAAGGAGGTGCATCACTCTCATGAGGGAAGTACGTATTGAGAAATGTAGAGAAGTCCTCCTCAAAAGAGTAATCATCCAAAGTAGGATTAAGTGATGGCGGAGGATCTTCATCATGTGAAGAATCACTCGAAAGAGTATCGGCCTCATCAAAATCATCATAAATGGTCATGTCGGGATACTCGGAAGTAAGGTAATCATAATCATCCGAATCTGAGCTAGAATCATCATCATAAGCATCAAAGATCGGTGGAGAATCATAAATGGGAGAAGGTTCCAAATTGGAGAGAGAGTCATCCACATCATCATGAAAAAGTGGATTATCAATGCAAGAATCGAATAGAGGATTGTCGTAGACGACAAAATCATCAAGCACATTAATCATATTCGCTGATTCTCTTCCAAAGGATTTGCTTGTAAGCTTCCCCATTTTGAACACTTATTGTTCATTCCCGACCCTTAAAATTAGCTCACCTTCGGCAACATCAACTAAAGCTCTTTCGGTTCGCAAGAATGGCCGACCAAGTATTAAAGGAATACGAGGATCCATTTCATAATCAACAACAACAAAGTCGACCGAAAAAGTGAAGGTGTCAACTTTAATGAACACATCTTCGGCAATACCAACGGGGTAAGCGAGAGTGTGATTAGCAAGCTCAATAGTCATCTTTGTTGGAGTAAGGTCGGGTAATGATAGTGTTTTCCAAACACTCAAAGGCATAAGATTAATACTGGCACCGAGATCAGCAAGGGCAGTAAATTCTTCGGTTTTGTTAAAGATGCAAGGCAACACAAAACGACCGGGATCTCCAAGTTTTTCCGGAAGTTCTTTAAGGATAACTGCAGAGCAGTTTTCATTTAAGCGTGTGTTGGCGAGCTCAATCAACTTCTCCTTCTTGTTAAGCAATTCCTTGAATGCTTTGACAAATTTGGCAATGTGGACAAGTGCTTCAACAAGGCTAATGTTGAAATTCATTTGAGAGATCATCTTCAAATAATTCGACACTTGAGTGTCATTCTTAGTGAGCAAGTTAGGCTTGTCCAAGCGAGAAGGATATGGGATGTTGGGTTTATAGGTGGAAAGTGTAGGTGTAGCAGGTAAAAGTTGAGATGTTGAATGGTTCTTCTTGGGTTCATCGTCATGACGAGGCGGAGGCGGTAATGGTGTACTAATACTAGGTGTGGGAGGAGTAGGGATAAATGGTGGTAAAGGAGGTGTAGATGATGGGGGTGGGATAGGTGGTCCTACTATGGTTACTCTACTACGGGTATTAATAGCACTCACATTCGCTCGCGGATTGGTGACGGTGTTTGAAGGTAGAGAACTCGAAGAAGAGGGTTGAGCGGCGGGTAAGAAACTAGCCAGCATATTCTTCAAATCATTCGTTTTATTGCTGAAGTAGGATTGGATATTATCTCGAAGCTCGGATCTAATGTCATTCCCTTGCTTGGTGATATCTCCTTTCAAATTGATAATTTGGCTCTACAGATTCTTGATTTGCTCACCTTGGGTTCTCATTATGGCTTCAACATCTTGATTTATGAGTGGGGCTTGTTGAGCGAGTGGGTGATAAGGATTAGAAGCTCTAGGTGGGATTTGGTTGCTTCTAGTATAGTTGTTGTTGGGGTTTTGGTTTTGAGGAGAAAAACCGGGGGAAAGGTAGTTGTTGGATCGGTAACTCAGTAAATTTCTATCCCCTTGAGGTCGAGCTTGGTAATTTTACGGTGAATAATTACCATAAGCTGCATACACATTTTCCAGATTTCCTTGAGTAGAAGGACAATCAGTGTATGGGTGAGGACCGCCGCATGTTTCACAAGGATTGGCAACCGCTTTAACTTGATGTTGTTGGTTTGTAGCGAGAAGCAAGATATTTTTGTTCATTTCAGTCATCATGCGGGTGAATTCGGTCATGTCGGGGCTTGCTGAAGTAGAAGAAACATTGACTCTCGGGTTGTTCCTTGAAGAAGCGGATGAATCCCAATTTTTATGATGAGTAGTCACGTTTTCAATAAGCTCTCTACACTCCTTGGGTCTCCTTTTCATAAATGTGCCACCGGCGGCTGCATTAATCGTATCACGGTCTCGAAAAGTCAAACCGTTGTAGAAAGTATCAATTAAGGTTACGGGAAGCATGTTGTGGTTTGGACAACGATCAATCAAGACATTATATCTTTCCCAAGCATTAAAGAGAGATTCATCGGGGTCTTGCATGAAACCGCTGATTTGATTGCGAAGGCTCGTGACCATGGATGGTGGAAAGTAGCGAGACAAAAAGCGTTGAGTCATGTCATCCCAAGTATGAATAGAATTCTTCGGGAGACGATCAAACTATTTCTCGGCGTGGTGTGATAAAGTATGTGGAAAGAGTTGAAGGCGAAGAACATCCATTGTGGCACCAGGCAACTTCATGCTTTAAGTGATTATAATGAACTTGTCGAGGTGTTTGTTGGCATCATCATCAGGCATTCCAGCGAATGGATTAGTTTGCACTTGCTGAATCATGTGGTGCTTCAACAAAAACCCCGGAGCCGTGATTTGCATCGGTGCAATCGGTCCTCCTCGTCCAAACATGGTAGGTTGACAAAGCTCCTCCATTGTCCGAAGATCGGGCTGTGGAAGAACATTGTTGTTGTTATTATTGAGGTGCGGTGGATTATTGTTGTTTTTCACACCTGCCATAGCTAATTCTGCTCGAGTCTCGGGCTCTTGATAAGTAGAAGATCTAGTACGCATACACCTATAAAGGCAAAAGAAAAAGAAACCAAACACAAAGAGAATATATATACACAATAAAAATAAAATCTTTTTGGATTTTTGAAATTTTTAATTTTTATGTGTTTTTTAACAATTTTTATTTTTTTTTATTTTTAAAATTTTTAAGCAAGAAAAATAACGTTCACAAGTGAACGGATCCCAAAAAGCAACGCGTCTCTCACAGAAAACCGTTAATCTTTACGAAAAGAGCCGGCAGCGGCGCCATTTGATAACTAGATTTTACCTAGTTAAAAAGATTCGTTGATGTATGTCTAATCGAATTGATCTGGTTTAACTATGCGACTCAGTCGTTCTTTGGTGGAACAAATAGTTGTGTCGTTGTAGTATATTAAAAGTGCGAAACTTAAGAATAAAACTGACGGTAATTAAATCTAAATCTAATTAAAACTTAAATTGTGAAATATTAAAACTTTGAAAAGTAAATTAATTAAATGACTTGAAATTAAAGCGTGACGAAAATTAAATTATGACAAAGTATTAAAACGTAAACTTAAAAATTAAACAAGATAAAATAGAAAAACAAACCTAATCGGAATACATTCCGATCGGAATGTGATCGGAATGTTAAACCTACCTTCCAATCGGAATGATGATCGGAAATATCTTACCTTTCTGATCGGAATTTTGTCGGGATTCCCAATCGGAATGCTGTCACCAAACGCTTAATCGGAATATCCTAACAAACCCCAAATCGGAATGTATACTTACCTCCTGATCGGAATGCAAGGAACCAAACCCTAATCGGAATGACCCAACAATCACCCTGATCGGAATGAGGAGTGGACTCCTGGTCGGAATGCTGTCACCTAGATCTGATCGGAATACCAAACTCACCCTTTGGTCGTAATGTTACAAACCCTTTTCCGACCAAGCAAAAGGAGTGTTGGTCGGAATAATAAACCCTTTTCCGATTGGTTAGATCGGAATATGGTAAATAAAAACGTAATAAGCTAGTTTGAATAAGCTATGAACCAAATAAGCACTAGACTAGAATCCTAAGCAAACACGTGTAACAAAAAGCTAATAAGCTATAATTTAAAGACTTTCGAAAACACGAAATAAGAAAAATGTACGAAAACAAACTTTATATAAAAATAAATTTTATAAAAACTTAAGAAATTTTAAGATAAACACAAATAAGCTATAAAAATCAATAATCCAAAAAAATCAAAAGCATACAAACCTAATCTATAATCAAATAAGCAACACAAAAAGCATGTAAAAAATAAGATTAAAGCATAGAAAGAAAGGTAGATGAGAGATTAAACAAGAAAAGTAAAGATTCAACAAAAATAAAAGTAACTTACTTGGAAATTAAAGTGCAAGAAAAGGTAATCAAAGTGCAATAAGGTAAATGTGCAAGTAAATAAAATGGAAGAAATAGTGTGTCAAACTATCCAACAAGAGTAAAAATGAAATGATCCTAATCTATATATAGGGGAGATTAAGGAGTGCTTAGGAAGCTTCCTTCCTCTTTCCTCTTTTCCTTAATTGCACACTTAAGTCCTTCTCTTCTTAATCTTTTGTTAATCTTGGACTTTAATGACTTTATCTCGGGATTTCTTTGAACTTGTCTTGTAATTCTTCGATAAATTAGACTTGAGTTCTTTGGGTTTTAGTAAACTTCCGTCTTTTTACTTTTTCTTCGATAAATCTTCAGAATTGGTCTTGGACTTCCGTTCTTTTTGCACTCTTGACTTCTCGACTTCGTCTTTCGTCTTTTTCTTTGATAAAAGCCCGTGAATGCCCGTGTTTTCTCCACTTTTCACCTTTTCGTCCTAAATCACAACAAAAACACAAACCACGCATAATTCCCACATAAATGACATAAAATACACGTTTTGGCTCAGTTATTATTGTAATTAAGTGGTAAAAAGGATGGGTGTTTACACACCTATCAGTTGGCTATATAAACCCCCAAAATACTTGTAATCATTATTCCAAATTTTACTTTTAATGTTATAATGCTAAATTAGAAGTAGGAAATATTGTATTTCAATTTGATAGTTTTGTAATCTTTTCAATGATTTAATAAAAGTTAATTCGAGAATCTCTTTGTTCTTTCAATTATTTTTTCTTAACTATTAAATTTTATGATATCGATTAATGTTTAATTTTGTCATTATAATATAAAAGCTTGTTTGGTAAAGCTGAAACAATAGCTTGAATCAAATAAGTTTAAAGTGAGAGTTGGATTGGAAATCAAACCCTACTGGTTTGATTTGTTTTAAATGGTTCGAGATGGTGACGTTTTGGAGCAAGGTGGTTCGCTTCCGGTTCATAAGGTAGCACAGCGCTAGCCTTCTTCCCAATGGCTAACTTCAAAAGGTTTTAAGTACTTTTTAATTTTCTTGCATCTTATCGATTTATTCTAGTATAAATTTGTTAGAATAAGCTTAACTAAAGTTATTTTAAGTGTGTTTTAAATTTTGATTTTATTTGAAATTATGAGTCATGCTGTTTTGGGTTTATTTCCACTATGGATCTGCCAGTTTGAGGTCGTGTTGTGATAATCTGCTTTGGATGAAATGCTTTTGTTGGAATTAGATATGAAGCTGTCATAGATTTTCTTCCTTAAGTTTGATGAATGATCTGCTATTGTTTAGTTGCTGGTTAATTGCCTACTGTTTGATTTTATTTTCGGATTTGGTTAAGTGTGAAGTTTCATCAGATTTTGCATTGGATTGGTCATATGAAGCTTTAATGTATACCTGTTTTAGTTTAATGAGAAGCTGCTGAGTTTTGATTGTGGGATTTGAACATAGTTGTAATATTAATTTACCATAATCTGCACTTTTACCTTGTGTTTTAAGCTACTGTTATAGTTTTAAATTGCTAGGAGTGTTAGGATTTAAGATTTGCTCATTAGTTCAGACTTGGTTGGGATCTGTTTAGGGCTTTTATAGATAGTTACTGAGATTTGGTCTCGAAGCTATTGTTTATGATGCCTGATTCTATGCTTGAAATAAGTTGTATGGATCATAGTTGTAGGTTGTTCGTTTGACTTGTGGCTAGTAGACTGTATGTGTAGAAGTCTGTTTAATCTTTTAAGAATCTGAGTTGTGCTGATTTGTTATTCTTGCTTATTTTAAGCTTATTTGGCTGCTTAGAGTGATTTTGATGCTTAATGGTTTAAGATATATAGTTATCAGGTTCCATTAATCTGATATATTCATAAGCTGATAACCTTATCAGCTATTCCAACAATTTCAAGACTCACCTCCTGTGACTCCATCACGTTTTTACTGTCAAAAAAATATATTCATAAAATGTTGTCCTTCCTAGGACTCGAACCCATGACCTCCTTTTCATGGGCCTCAAGCTTTACCAACTGAGCTTAACGCTCTTTTGTGTTTACTTTTTGTTACTATATTAATATAGTAGTCTGCTTCAGGCAGATTTTAATTTTAGTATTGTTAAATTAAGTTTCCGTTTTAAATAAAGTTTTATTAATATTTTTATTAAAGTAAATTTTGAGTTTTTAAAATAATAATTAGTTTCAAAATAAAATAAAATAAAAATAAAAATAAAATGTTTTTATTAATTTTAAAAAGTTTAATTAGTTTTTAATATTTAGATTTTTATTATTTTAGATTTAAATTTAAAATATAGTTTTAAAAATAGATTTAGTTTAATTACATTTTAATAGATTTAGTTAAATATGGTTTTATTATTTTTTTAATAGTGTTAAAGTTATATTAAAAAGATTAATTTTATAGATTTTTAAATATTTTAATTTTAAATAGTTTATATTTTAATTAATTGTAATTAGATTAAAATAATTAGGGGCTTACGATTCATGCACTTTAGGATAAAATTAGGATTTAAATTGGTAGAATTTAATTTTAGTTTAAAAACCGAAAACCAATTCAAATCGATTGTCCAAATCAAAGCAAAACGTCTCAAATTCACTCGATCTTCGTGTACAACGAACTTGGTTCATTCGCGTGTTTAATTAAATTCGTCTTTGGTAATATTAGTCTATTACTTTTTCCTAAAGGTAATTTTCTAATTTGCCCTATAACGTATCTTAATTATTACTATACTATCACGATCACATCAAAAATTTTGGCGTCTTTGGTAATATTAGTCTATTAAAAAAAGATTTAATGGATCAAGGCCCAATTGAGCATTATTGATATGAAATAGATCCACAAGGCCCAAATTTGGGACGTTTAATAGACGGATAGAGTTTGTATGGGCCAAAAGCCCAAATGAATGAAAATGATGTCACGGATGGTAGTATGTTGGGCCATGCCAATTGCAAAGTTAATCAACCGGTTATAAAAGTTTTCACATCACACGTTTTTTACCCACTCTCTTTATTTCTTCTCACCAAATAAACACACACCAGAAAAAAAGTCAATTCGATACTCCCAAAGTCTCTCTTTCTTCCCCAAAAGAAATAACCAGTAACTTCTTTCTACCCTAGCCACTATTCACCCCAAACCCTAATCAATAAATCCTCAATTAAAATTGGGGCTTTTGTTCCCACGAGTTATTCACACGCATGGGGAATTAATTCCCCATGTTTTAAGGAAGAGAAAGATGGAGGCGCATGGTGACGTGTCAACAATCAACTGGCTGGAACACCTCATCTTTCATCACCCACCAATCAAGACAAGCCAAATCAGCAAAGAGAAAGCACAACTAGCACACTTGATTGCCACGTTGGCAATCCGTGTGCTAGTGTACGAATATCAACCATTTGATCAAGATCGGATGAAAGAGAATAAGAAAGATCCTATTTGGACGGCTGAGATGAAGATATAGGCTCAACAAACTCTCCTTGACAGCCTAGGGGGTTGGCTATATAAACCCCCAAAATACTTGTAATCTTCATCTCAATTTTATCTTAGTGTTATAATGTTAGATTTATTGTAGGATTATTTGTATTTTAATTTCTAAAGTATTGTAATATTTTTCATGATTTAATAAAAAGTTTCATTCGAGCATCATCTTGATTTTGATTTACCGTTAAAGTTTCATACGAATTAATTTTACTGTTTTCTTTTTTCTGAGATTATAATATAAAAATTATTCATTTAAGCTTTTAAATAGCTTGAGTGAATGATCTAAGATAAAAATTTGAGAAAGACTTTTCCCAACTAGAAAAGTTTAAAAAAGAATTACTGTTGGATCTTGGTGATTTCGAGATGTTTGGTTCGAGTTTATATGGCGGTGTTGATATAGATGGTGTTGGAGGTTCGTTTTATGCAGGTGTTGATTTGGTTTGATTAGCCAGCTCAACGCTGCGCTACGTCTCAAAGGATATCGACAAAAGTCTTGAATTCTTATTTACTTTATGTTAATTTAAATTTTACTATTCTTTAGTTTATGTGATTTAATTGAAATTTGGTTAGACATGTTTTAGGGTTATATATCTGCCTGTTTTCTTGTCTAAGGTTTTAAGACGTTGTAGTTTAAATTGCGTTCTATATTTATGATTTGGATCTGTTTATTTGTTTTATTTATTGTTAAACTGATATCAGGTTACATTGGTTGGTTATGATTTGAGTTTTCTGAATGTTAAAGTTAACCTGTGGATTATACTGTCGCGATTGATTAATAGATTTAGGCTGATATAAGTTTTGATGATTGTTGATGGGTTTAGGATTTTGTTTATTCATTTAATCTCTGTGAATCATTTGAGTTAATTATATATCTGTACTGCTATTTGCTTAGTCGCATGAGTTGATCGTCATTGCTGAGATGGTGCTCGATTGGTTGTCTGCTGATAGATTGACTACTATCTGAGTCTGTGTAGTTGTCTGGATATTAGGGGCAATTTGGCCTTTTATTTGTTTAGATCAGTTAAGTTATCAGTGTTGCACTGTCTGCTTGAATTGAATCGATAAGTCTGCTAGTAAGTGGCTAGGATTAATCTGATTTTGTGAGTTTTAGCTGTTATAATTTTAGACTGTTATAAAATGGATTTTTTTTGTTAGTTACTATTTCTGTTATTGGTGTTAATAGGTTTATTCTTGTGTTTACATCTGTTTCTGCTTGATTATCTAGTTTATATTACTTGAGTTTTCTTATTTCTAGTTGTCCAGTTTTTATAATTTGTTTTGTTTAAAACCATCAGTTCCAACTGAACTCTTGGTTCATAACTGATTACTGTCAGTTTTGCAAAATTTGCTCAAGAAAAGTTCACTCCTGTGACTTCTTTGTTGAATTTCGCAGCTTAAAAAATGATAACAAAAATTTGCTATATGCAAGGCTCGACCTCGAGACCTCTCGCTTAACACCCAGCGTGTTTTCCATCTGAGCTTATAGCTCTTTTGATTTAACTGACTTTCATTTAATTAATGTAGTACAGTTGTTCTGGCAGATTTAACTTAGTTGCATTTTTAACTTAAATTCCGTTTAGAATTATTTTAATTAGTAATTTTGTAAAAGTAATTTTTAGTTTAAAATATAATTAATAGTTTAAAAAAATAAAATATAAGATAAAAAATGTTTTATTAATCTTAAAATTATAATTAGTTTTTAAATAATTAGATTTCTTTTATTTTAAATTTTAATAAAAATAGTTTTAAAAATAGATTTGATTTAAAAGTAATTTTTAATAGATTTAATTATTTTAAAAGGTTTAAATATATTTCTAAATGGTGTAAAAGTAAATTTACTTTAATAATTAAATTTTATTTGACAAGTTTTAAATTTTTAAGTAATTGTTAGTAGATTTAAATAATTTGTGGGTTTACGATTCATGTACTTTAGGATTAAATTAGGATTTAAAATTTGTAGGATTAATATTAGTTTAAAAACCGACAACCAATTCGAATCAATTGTCCAAATCAATACAAAACGTCTCAAATTCATAAGATCTTCGTGTACAACGAACTTGGTTCACCCACGTGTTTAATTGAATCTGTCTTTGGTAATTTTAGCCTATTACTTTTTCCTAAAGGTAATTTTCTAATTTACCCTATAACGTATCTAATTATCACTATACTATCACGATCACATTAAAAATTTTGGCGCCGCTGCCGGGGATCTTGGGTACGATTCGTTTTCATTGAGATTTGTTGATCGTTGATATGAAGACCCTTTCCGTCCTCAGAAAGTTTTGTTATTTTTCCATTATATAGTATGTATCGTTTTTCTCGTTTTTTTGTGATTAATATATTGTATTATGTAGAACAATAAATTTACATACTTTTCAAATAAGGCCTTAGTTGGGATTTCATCACCTAGCTATTGTAGTCGAATCCAAAACAAAAATAAAAGGCAAAATAGATAAATACTAATAAGAAGTTTGAACTCGATTTATACAAACTATAAGGTGGGTTTAAGGCGACGTGCTATAAAAGGTCGTCTAAGGAAAAAGGTTTTTAAGTGCTTTTTGCCACCTCGTTTCCCCGCTTGCTTGTGCGTATATTGAGAGGGACGACCTATTATTGGTTTTCCGACTCAAGTAGTAATAAATTTTATTTTTGTAGTTTACTTATTGAACCTTGAGACGTTTAGGTTTTCACCTATCGTTTCAAAGTCGACCGAGGGTAATTTACTTCCATAGTACTTATCCTTATTCCTTGTTTTTTATCGATCAATTTTGATTGAGCAATACCAAATAAAATACCAAAAATAATCTTCTTCTTGTCTAATTTCTTTTCTTCAATCCTATAAATTCTCATCTTTGTAGTGTATGCAATTACGTTCTTCTCGTCTTGTGATTGATTTTAATAGGCTTGAAAATATTCCTCGTAGAAATAGAAATCGTCAACAACGAATAGTGGAACCCGAGCTTCCACCTATTATTGTAGAGATGGTCGATAACCGAACAATGGAGGAATTGCTCTGTGCACCCACCGAAGGGTATGGGGAAGCAATCGTTGTGCCGGCTATTTTGGCGGATCCTTATGAGATTAAGACGGGTCTTTTATCGCTCATTCGTGCCGACCAATTTCGTGGCAATGAGACCGATAACCCGCATTCTCACATTCGGAATTTTCTTCGAATTACCTCGACTCTCAAGTTTAGAGATGTGCCGAATGACGCGATTAAGCTCATGCTTTTTCCGTACTCGCTCGAGGGTAATTCTAAGATTTGGTATGAGAAAGAACCACCAGGTTCGATCTTAACATGGGATGATTTAGTGTCTAAGTTCATGAATTATTTCTTTCCACCATCTAAGACAACACACTTTAAGAACGAGATCACTAGATTTGAACAAAAAGTGCATGAATCGTTTGGGGTTGCTTGGGAAAGATTTAAAGATTTGTTGAGACAATGTCCACACCACGGTTTCTCGGAATTGCACCAAATTAATACTTTCTATAATGGGCTTAATATGATTGAACAAGATTCTTTAAATGCCGCCGCGGGTGGTGATCTTTTAAGAAAAACTCCGAGAGACGCGTGGTGCATAATTGAGAATAAATCTAGAGCACAATATTCACGAAACACACCGAGTGCTTCCAATGTGAATTCGTCTAATATCGAGATTGCTAGATTGGACTCTAAGATTGATAATGGATTCGCGACTTTGTTGAATGAGATTAGGAAGAATCTTCATGGATCGATTAATATGGTTGAGAATGTTTGTGTATCATGTGGTGGAGCACATCCTAATCATGCTTCTTTAACCACGGGATTTGATCAAGCTAATGCTTTTGCCGCGACGGGAACTTATGGCTCCAACGGTCAAGTTCCTCGTCAAAATCATGTTGCTCCACCGGGTTTTCCACCGGTTCAAAATTGGTACAACAATGGAAACAATGGGAACAATTTTAACCGTGGTAACCAAGGGAATTACAATCAAGAAAATGGGTTTAATGCTAATCAAAACAATCAAGAATTTCAAAGTAATAATCAAAATAATTCGTCAAGCAACATTAAAACGAATGAGGCAAATTTGAAGGCTTTTCAAAATAACATTCAAGGACAAATGGCAACTTTGAAAAATGAGTTTCAAAATACGATTAAAGGGCAAAATAACAAGATTGAGCTTCATCAACAAAGGCTTGAACAAAACTAAAACCGTTTTGAGAAAAGATTAGAGCAAAGTCATAATCATATGCAACAAAGTTTGGAACAAGGTCAAAATAAATTGCTTTCAATGTTTGAGGGATTTATGTCTAAACCATCATCTTCTTCGGGTTGCTTACCTAGTAACACCATTCCAAACCCGAAGGGAGAGCTTAAGGCCATAACCGTTTATAATGATTGTGATGAAGAAGTTGAAGTGATTGAGTTTAATCCTCCACCTAAGGAAACTTTTCTAGATGTCACCAAGGCTACTTTAAATGTGATTAGTACCTTGGTTTTCTTTGATTTATTTCCCGAGAAGTATAAAGATCCGGGTCAATTCTTGATACCTTGTGTTTTTAATGAGCTTGGGGTTTGCAAAGGCCTAGCTGATCTAGGAGCTAGCATTAACTTAATTCCCCTAGCCATTTGGAAAACTATTGACTATGCACCACTTAGTACCACTCGAATGATCATTGAGCTTGCTAATGGTACCACCACCCGACCGGCTGGAATAGCGGAAAATGTCATTGTTAAAGTGGGAAAGTTTTTGTACTTAGCCGATTTTGCTATAGTTGATTATGAGACCAATCCTCGTGTGCCTATTATTTTAGGACGGCCATTTTTGTGCACGGCTCAAGTTCAAGTTGATATGAGGAAATAGGAAATTAAATTGTTTTATGGAGATAAAAGTATTGTTTTCAAACCGGAAAAGATTCCAAGATTTGTTTATAAGAAAGTGGAAAGTGTTAAACTTGTTGAAACAATATAATGTAATAAGAAAGCTCTTTTTGATAAAGTTGTTTTTCCAATTTTGGAAACTCCATTTTGTGAAAATGAAATACTTAATTCAAATGAAGAAGCTTGGTTTGTTGAATCATGTTGTAATCTTTCCTCATCTCCATTCACTCCACACGAGGATGATAGTTCTAAGATTGAGAAACAAATTGATGAATACCTAAGTGCACCATTTGATGCTAGTGAGTTTAATAGTGAGAATTTTGATCCCGAGAGTGATATTGCTTTAATTGAACAATCTTTGAAAATGGACTCATTTTCACTCTCTTCTAAGGATCATATTCCTAAGGCACAATCTTCCGTTGAACAACCTTTGATTCCTAACTTCACACCGAGTGAGGTTAGTGACTATTCATGTGATAAGTCCATCGATGAACTTTTTGCTATCATTGATCCACTTCAACGGGGAAGTGAAGACGTTTCCGATCTCGAGATCGAGCGTGATTCTCATGTTTTACCTACCATTCTCGAGGAATTCACTGATGAATTTCCTTCGAATGAGAATGATGATCTTGTATCCGAGTGTGACACACTTGATACTTTGTCGGATATTTCTTGTGATGACAAGATTGATGACACTTTTGTGACTTACTCAAATCCTCTCCTTGAAGCTTCAATGAACAATAATCCATTGTTTCAAGAGGATTTTGAGAGCATCATACTTCCTACATCTCACAACCTTTGTGATGATGATCTTCTCATGAAGGAGGTTGATGAGTTTCTTTATATAGACATTCCTTCGGAATTTGAGGAAGAGTCTAATGACGGTGATGAAGATTCTTGGCTTGATCACCCGATTTATGATGATGATAATGTTGACCCGGAGGGAGAAATTACTTTTGCCCCAATCATCCTTCCCACTCGCTTTGATCTTAATGTGCGGGTTTTTCATGCGACTCATTTTGAGTACAATGACCCCTTTGTTCACATTCATAAGAGTGATAAGGTCAACAAAGTCATGCAAGTTGAAACCACTAGTGTTGAGACTTATACACCACCATTACCATGTGCTTCATATGATTTAGGATTAGCATGGGGGGACGACACCGTGTTGTCTATTCCTTTCTCCACCGAGGACGAGGTATTCGACCCCGGAATCGTTGATTTAGGGAAATCTCGGCCTTTCACCGATGCAATAATTGGAAGACTTTTTAATCATCTTAGTGCGAGTTTATCTCGGGGAGCATGCTACATCCATTTAGTGATTTGTAACTACCATCTCTTGTTAGAGATTTGTGTTGGAGTTTTATCCTTTCGTTTGTCATCTGACAACGAGGATGTAATCTTTGACCCCGACATCGTACTTCATGTTGGATTTTATTTCAATATGCCGGTTTTCACCACTTTCCCTAAGGACCAATGAATGCGGGGATCGAGTCGAGCTCATGAATCGGTGAACAAAAACGAGGTGCCTTGTGGGGGAGTCCCATACATTCTATCTTCTTTCTATTTTCTAACAACTAATAAGGCTTGATCTTTCAAGCTCGTGCTCGTGTTTTGTTGTGTTGTGAATCTTAGGTATGAACCTAATATTTGAAGACTCTCGTGTTCGGTTTTTGCCGGTCCACTTGATCTTCCATTCTTTGAATGCCAAAAAGGGGCACACTCTTTATCCCTTGATTTTTATCGACTAACGTTTTATCTTGAGGCATATTTAATAAACGGCTTATAGATTTGCGTGCTCTTTCCATGTTAGGATTTTGCATTAGACTCTTCGTGTTTTAGCAAGGGGGTGTTACTCTTGAGCTAAGAAACATTAAGGACAATGTTTGGTTTTAGCATGGTGGATTCAATCGATATAATCGCTTGCAATTGCTTTTTTCGTGTTTAAATGTAATTGTTTTTCTCGTTTTTCAATAAAATTTTAAATTTTTAGTGTTATTTTTAAGTTTTAATAAATAAAATAAGTGCTTTTGACACGAATGTAGGCTTTCCGTAGGTGAAAATAAAAATAGTTTTTGACTCGACTCGGTTTTTAACCTTAGCCTTTCCTTAACGTGTTTGAATTAAGTTTTGCTAGGCTTTTATATAGGGAGCTTTAAAACGCGAAAGTCTTAATTCATACGAGTTAAGAACAAGAACTTTTCGCAAGTTCCTATAATTGATCCTAGAAAGTCCTTTATCAAAGGAACTTTAAAACGCAAATTCTAAAACTTGAAAAAGTATAAGAAGATGCAAGATCCTATAGATGACTTGAAAACCCAAAACTTTGATTTAATAGGCTAAGTATCCATTCATTTCACATTTTTGAAATTTTACAATATGGAGAACAAGAGATGATAGAGTTCAATCATAAGTTTCTAAGATTAATTATTCTTTTTGCAAGTATTTTTGTGTTTGATTTAATCTCCTTGTATTTACTTTCCACACTTGAATAATAATTGCTTAATAAATGAAGTTTTTAGCGGTTTAGGCTTGATATCTTAACTCGTAACTCCTTTTTTTTCCCTTGTCATTAAAGGGAGAACACATTAAGGGTGTCAGCGTCATGGACTTTTGATCATGGGATTGCGGAAATTTGGCTTACTATAAATATCATATTAATAAGAAGAATAAATAAAAACATGTTTTCTAGGAGCCTTCGGGTGGGAGTCATGTAGCACTAACCTTGTCATTAGAGCCTTAGGATGTATGTCAAGGGGACGTGTTGAATAAAATTTGCTTCATCATCATGAGCCATAAGGTAGGATGGTGATGTCAATTCCCTTATTTTTGTCCAAGAAGACTTCGGGTGTGGATTTTAAATAAGGAGCATAATTGCATCTTAAAGAGCCACAAGGTGTTATGATGTGATTGTTGCTAACTCCATTAATAAAGTCATAATTGACTTTGGAGGTTTTTATTTTTGCTTTTAAGTAGCCATATTAGCCAAATTTTGGGTCCGAGATTTATCCCTAAATCGTGTTAAGTTATCCTTGATGTGGGCTTTCTTTAGTGACAACGGTTTTTGAAGTCGAGGTTAGGTTTTGAGTGTTGAGTTTACACCGTTCTTGCCTTCATTTTTGGACTAATAAATATCAAATAAAGTCAAATGAGCCTTTGGGTGAATGACAAATAAAATCTAGAGATACAACTAGGATTAATAGGAGATTGAGTTTAACACAAATTACTTGTATGAGTTGGTTTAATTTTGGGGCTTATGATTGACAGTGATCTTGTTTTTGCACTTGGCATGGAAAAGTGAAAAGTTGGGGACGATGAATCTATTTGAGTTTTATGATCCTTAAAGTTATTTTTCAAATAATGAAAGCAATACATTATGTCTTTGCAAAATAAAAGTTTTAAAAAGTTGAATAATGGTGTAGTTAGTGTTTTACTTTATCATTGCGTGCGGACACGGCAATTGTTTAGCAAGGGGGAGTTTGATATGTGTGATTTTACTCATATAATTTGTATCTATAAACAATGAATAAGTGCATAAAATGTATCAATATTGCCTTGTATTTGCATGTTTCTTGTTTTAATGTGTGTAGGTACCAAGATCGCGAAAAGAGACAAAAACCGACACGAGTTTGAAGAAAAAGATTGACTAAGCCATATACAAGCTCGTTTTAGCGGATTTCATCATTTATGGAGTTTATGGGCCTAGTGGGTCCCGCATTGGAGTAAATGGGCTTAAAAGCCTATTTAGAAAGATGTAATATTTGTTTTAATGGATCAAGGCCCAATTGAGCATTATTGATATAAAATAGATCCACAAGGCCCAAATTTGGGACGTTTAATAGACGGATAGAGTTTGTATGGGCCAAAAGCCCAAATGAATGAAAATGATGTTACGGTTGGTAGTATGTTGGGCCATGCCAATTGCAAAGTTAATCAACCGGTTATAAAAGTTTTCACATCACACGTTTTTTACCCACTCTCTTTATTTCTTCTCATCAAATAAACACACACCACAACAAAAGTCAATTTGATACTCCCAAAGTCTCTCTTTCTTCCCCAAAAGAAATAACAAGTAACTTCTTTCTACCCTAGCCACTATTCACCCCAAACCCTAATCAATAAATCCTCAATTAAAATTGGGGCTTTTGTTCCCACGAGTTATTCACACGCATGGGGAATTAATTCCCCATGTTTTAAGGAAGAGAAAGATGGTGGCGCATGGTGACGTGTCAACAATCAACTGGCTGGAACACCTCATCTTTCATCACCCACCAATCAAGACAAGCCAAATCAGCAAAGAGAAAGCACAACTAGCACACTTGATTGCCACGTTGGCAATCTGTGTGCTAGTGTGCGAATATCAACCATTTGATCAAGATCGGATGAAAGAGAATAAGAAAGATCCTCTTTGGACGGCTGAGATGAAGATATATGCTCAACAAACTCTCTTCAACAGCCTAGGGGGTTGGCTATATAAACCCCCAAAATACTTGTAATCTTCATCTCAATTTTAACTTAGTGTTATAATGTTAGATTTATTGTAGGATTAATTGTATTTTAATTTCTAAAGTATTGTAATATTTTTCATGATTTAATAAAAAGTTTCATTCGAGCATCATCTTGATTTTGATTTACTATTAAAGTTTCATACGAATTAATCTTATTGTTTTCTTTTTTCTGAGATTATAATATAAAAATTATTCATTTAAGCTTTTAAATAGCTTGAGTGAACGATCTAAGATAAAAATTTAAGAAAGACTTTTCCCAACTGGAAAAGTTTAAAAAAGAATTACTGTTGGATCTTGGTGATTTTGAGATGTTTGGTTCGAGGTTAGATGGCGGTGTTGATATAGATGGTGTTGGTGGTTCGTTTTATGGAGGTGTTGATTTGGTTTGATTAGCCAGCTCAGCGCTGCGCTACGTCTCAAAGGATATCGACAAAAGGCTTGAATTCTTATTTACTTTATGTTAATTTAAATTTTACTATTCTTTAGTTTATGTGATTTAATTGATATTTGTTTAGACATGTTTTAGGGTTATATATCTGCCTGTTTTCTTGTCTAAGGTTTTAAGACATTGTAGTTTAAATTGCGTTCTATATTTATGATTTGGATTTGTTTATCTGTTTTATTTACTGTTAAACTGATATCAGGTTACATTGGTTGGTTATGATTTGAGTTTTATGAATGTTAAAGTTAACCTATGGATTATACTGTGGCGATTGATTAATGGAATTAGGCTGATATAAGTTTTGATGATTGTTGATGGGTTTAGGATTTTGTTTATTCATTTAATCTCTGTGAATCATTTGAGTTAATTGTATATCTGTACTGCTATTTGCTTAGTCGCATGAGTTGATCGTCATTGCTGAGATGGTGCTCGATTGGTTGTATGCTGATAGATTGACAACTATTTGAGTCTGTGTAGTTGTCTGGATATTAGGGGCAGTTTGGCCTTTTATTTGTTTAGATCAGTTAAGTTATTAGTGTCGCACTGTCTGCTTGAATTGAATCGATAAGTCTGCTAGTAAGTGGCTAGGATTAATCTGATTTTGTGAGTTCTAGCTGTTATAATTTTAGACTGTTATAGAATGGATTTTTTTTGTTAGTTACTATTTCTGCTATTGGTGTTGATAGGTTTATTCTTGTGTTTACATCTGTTTCTGCTTGATTATCTAGTTTATATTACTTGAGTTTTCTTATTTCTAGTTGTCCTGTTTTTATAATTTGTTTTGTTTAAAACCATCAGTTCCAACTGAACTCTTGGTTCATAACTGATTACTGTCAGTTTTGCAAAATTTGCTCAAGAAAAGTTCACTCCTGTGACTTCTTTGTTGAATTTCGCAGCTTAAAAAATGATAGCAAAAATTTGCTATCTGCAAGGCTCGACCTCGAGACCTCTCTCTTAACACCCAGCGTGTTTTCCATCTGAGCTTATAGCTCTTTTGATTTAACTGACTTTCATTTAATTAATGTAGTACAGTTGTTCTGGCAGATTCAACTTAGTTGCATTTTTAACTTAAATTCCGTTTAGAATTATTTTAATTAGTAATTTTGTTAAAGTAATTTTTAGTTTAAAATATAATTAATAGTTTAAAAAATAAAATATAAGATAAAAAATGTTTTATTAATCTTAAAAGTATAATTAGTTTTTAAATAATTAGATTTCTTTTATTTTGAATTTTAATAAAAATAGTTTTAAAAATAGATTTGATTTAAAAGTAATTTTTAATCGATTTAATTAGTTTAAAAGGTTTAAATAGATTTCTAAATAGTGTAAAAGTAAATTTACTTTAATAATTAAATTTTATTTGACAAGTTTTAATTTTTTAAGTAATTGTTAGTAGATTTAAATAATTTGGGGGTTTACGATTCATGTACTTTAGGATTAAATTAGGATTTAAAATTTGTAGGATTAATATTAGTTTAAAAATCGACAACCAATTCGAACCAATTGTCCAAATCAATACAAAACGTCTCAAATTCATAAGATCTTCGTGTACAACGAACTTGGTTCACCCACGTGTTTAATTGAATCCGTCTTTGGTAATTTTAGACTATTACGTTTTCCTAAAGGTAATTTTCTAATTTACCCTATAACGTATCTAATTATCACTATACTATCACGATCACATCAAGCCAATTTAAGACGGGTCTTTTATCGCTCATTCGTGCCGACCAATTTCGTGGCAATGAGACCGATAACCCGCATTCTCACATTCGGAATTTTCTTCGAATTACCTCGACTCTCAAGTTTAGAGATGTGCCGAATGACGCGATTAAGCCCATGCTTTTTCCGTACTCGCTCGAGGGTAATGCTAAGATTTGGTATGAGAATGAACCACCGGGTTCGATCTTAACATGGGATGATTTAGTGTCTAAGTTTATGAATTATTTCTTTCCACCGTCCAAAACAACACACTTTAAGAACGAAATCACTAGATTTGAACAAAAAGTGCATGAATCGTTTAGGGTTGCTTGGGAAAGATTTAAAGATTTGTTGAGACAATGTCCACACCACGGTTTCTCGGAATTGCATCAAATAAATACTTTCTATAATGGGCTTAATATGATTGAACAAGATTCTTTAAATGCCGCCGCGGGTGGTATTCTTTTAAGAAAAACTCCGAGAGACACGTGGTGTATAATTGAGAATAAGTCTAGAGCATAATATTCACGAAACACACCGAGTGTTTCCAATGTGAATTCCTCTAATATCGATATTGCTAGATTGGACTCTAAGATTGACACGATTTTGAATGAGCTTAGGAAGAATCCTCATGGATCGATTAATATGGTTGAGAATGTTTGTGTATCATGTGGTGGAGCACATCCTAATTATGCTTGTTTAACCACGGGGTTTGATCAAGCTAGTGCTTTTGCCGCGACGGGAACTTATGGCTCCAACGGTCAAGTTCCTCGTCAAAATCATGTTGCTCCACCGGGTTTTCCACCGGTTCAAAATAGGTACAACAATGGAGACAATGGGAATAATTTTAACCTTGGTAACCAAGGGAATTAAAATCAAGGAAATGGGTTTAATGCTAATCAAAACAATCAAGGTTTTCCCAATAACCAAAATGATTTGTCAAGCTACATCAAGTCAAATTAGGCAAATTTGAAGGCTTTTCAAAATAACATTCAAGGGCAAATTAATACTTTAAAACTCGATTTTCAAAATACGATTAAAGGGAAAAATAACAAGATTGAGCTTAATCAACAAAGGCTAGAGCAAAGTCAAAATCGTATGCAACAAAGTATGGAACAAAGTCAAAATAAATTGCTTTCGATGTTTGAATCTTTTATGAGTCAACCTTCCTCGTCTTCGGGTGGCTTACCTAGCAACACCATTCCAAACCCGAAGGGTGAGATGAAAGCTATAACCACAGGTAGTGGGAAAGCTTTAGACGGACCTTTGCTTCCAAATGTGAGAACCTCTCCGGTGAGGGAAGTGGAGCAAGAACCGAAGGTGGTCAAAGAAAAGGAAATTCCTATTCCACCAAAGGTTGACCAATTGCCTATTCCGGAACCCGAGCTTCCGAAGACTAAACCCACATTACCCTACCCTTAGAGACTTAACCAAGAGAAGCTCCGCGAAAAGTCCAATGCTCAAATGGCTATTTTCTTAGAGATGTTTAAGAATCTTCATATTAATCTTAGTTTCGCGGATGCATTGCTTCACATTCCTAAGTTTGCTTCGACTATTAATAGATTCATGAACGACAAAGGGAAATTGGTTGAAATGTCTACATCTTTAGATGCTAATTGTTCCGCGGTTCTTACACAAAAGCTTCCCAAAAATCTTGGAGACCCGGGCAAGTTTTTGATACTATGTGAGTTCCCTAATATGGAAGAATGCTTAGCATTAGCCGATCTTGGCGCTAGCATTAATTTGATGCCTCTTTCCGTGTGGAAAAGGTTATCACTTCCCGAGCTTACACCTACTAAGATGACTCTCGAGCTAGCGGATCGATCGACCACCTTTCCAAAAGGTATAGCCGAGGACGTGTTTGTCAAAGTAGGGAAACTCGTCTTTCCAACGGACTTTGTAGTTTGCGATTATCCCGAAGATTCTCGTGTACCACTTATTTTGGGAAGACCGTTTTTAATGACGGCTAGTTCTATAGTTGACATGAGAGCGAGGAAGTTGACTTTACGTTTTGATGATGAAAGTGTTACACTTGATGTTGCTGATAACACTAAATATTTTTCCAAGTATTACGAGGAATCAATTAATCAAATCGATGTGATTGATGTTACTTGTGAAGAATATTCTCAAGAAGTGCTTGGATTCTCGGCTAATTCTGAAAGTGGCAATCCGTCTCTATCGGATCCTATTATTGCCCTTTCGTCTCCACCCCTTACTCCATTTGGGGCTAGTGATTTTATCTTGGAAGAGGTGGATGCTTTTCTTAGCACATCCGGATTTGCTATGTACATATGATGAGGATTATCATGATATGGAGGGAGATATCGATTTACTTGAAGCCTTTTTGAATGAAGATCCTTATGAATCGCTACCTAAGGATTTAAATTTTGTGAATGAAAATGAGACTAAAGTGAAAACATCTATTGAGGAAGCACCCGAATTAGAACTTAAGGAACTACCCACTCATTTGGAGTATGCTTTTCTTGAAGGAACGGATAAGTTACCGGTGATTATTGCTAAGGGATTAAAAGAAAATGAAAAGGATGAACTTATCAAAGTGCTTAAGAAACATAAATGGGCCATTGCATGGAAAATCTCCGACATTAAGGGTATAGATCCAAAATTTTGTACTCATAAAATTCTAATGGAGGATGATTATAAACCCGCTATCCAAAATCAAAGAAGGGTCAATCCAAAGATTCATGAGGTGATCAAAAAAAAAGTTACTAAACTTCTAGACGCCGGAATGATCTACCCAATCTCGGATAGTCCATGGGTTAGCCCCGTGCATTGTGTTCCAAAGAAAAGAGGAATGACGGTTGTTACTAATGAGGATAATGAATTGATTCATACTAGACTTGTGACCAGTTGGCGTGTTTGTATTGACTATAGGAAACTTAATGATGCCACTAGGAAGGATCATTTTCCATTACCTTTTATGGATCAAATGTTAGAGAGACTAGCGAGGAATGAATTCTATTGCTTTTTAGATGGATTTTCTGGCTATTTCCAAATCCCCATTGACCCTCGTGATAAAGAAAAGACCACATCCACTTGTCCTTATGGAACATTTGCTTATTGTCGCATGCCTTTTGGACTATGCAATGCTCCGGGGACATTTCAAAGGTGTATGATGGCCATTTTCCATGATATGATTGAGAAAACCATGGAAGTTTTCATGGATGACTTTTCGTTTTTTGGTGAATCTTTCACTTCATGTCTCTCTAACCTTGAAAGAATGTTGCAACGTTGTGAGGAAACAAATCTTGTGCTTAATTATGAAAAATGTCATTTCATGTGCAAAGAGGGAATTATGTTAGGACATAAGATCTCTAAGGCCGGTATTGAGGTTGATAGGGCTAAAATCGACGTGATTGCCAAATTACCTCCACCCACCACCGTTAAGGGGGTTAGTAGTTTTCTCGTCCATGCCGGCTTCTATCGACGTTTTATACAAGACTTCTCTAAGATAGCTCGGCCTATGACCCATCTTTTGGAAAAAGAGACTCCTTTCCTCTTTTCGGATGAGTGTATTCAAGCCTTTGAGATGCTTAAAAGGAAATTAACCGAATCTCCAATCTTGGTTGCCCCGGATTGGGACCTACCTTTTGAAATTATGTGTGATGCTAGTGATTATGCGGTAGGTGCGGTTTTGGGGCAAACTAAGTCAAAACATTTCTTGCCTATACATTATGCAAGTAAGACTATGACAGATGCTCAAACAAAGTATACTACAACGGAAAAGGAGTTACTTGCCGTTGTGTATGCTTTTGAAAAGTTTAGACCATATCTCGTCTTGTCTCAAACCATATTGTATACGGACCACTCGGCTATCAAATATCTTCTTAATAAACAAGATGCTAAGCTGAGGCTGCTCCGGTGGATTATCCTCCTTCAAGAATTTAATGTCAAAATTCTAGACAAAAAAGGAGCCGAGAATCTGGCGGCCGATCATTTATCTCGACTTGAGAATCCTCACCAAAGCGATCGAGAGAACAAGAAAATTAATTAAACATTTCCTCTCGAGACGCTTGGTATGATTGCTTTTCGTGGTGATGATAGTACCCCATGGTTTGTGGACATCGCAAATTACCATGCGGGGAAGTTTGTGATCAAGGGTATGTCGTCCCAACAAAATCGAAAGTTTTTCAAGGATATATCCTACTACTTTTGGGACGACCCCTATTTGTTTCGTGTGTGCGCGGATCAAGTGATTCGTAGGTGCGTGTTTGGCAAAGAAGCTACAGATATCCTTAAATCTTGTCATGAGGGACCCACGGGGGGACATCATGGTGCTAACGCCACCTCAAAGAAAGTCGTTGATGCCGGCTTCTTTTGGCCTTCCATATATCATGATGCCCAAGACTTGATCAAGACTTGTTATGCTTGTCAACGTCAAGGAAAGAACTCACAAATGGATGAAATGCCTTAAAACATTATTCAAGTTTGTGAAATCTTTGACATGTGGGGGATCGATTTTATGGGGTCGTTTCCATCTTCGAATGGAAATAAATACATTCTCGTAGCCGTGGACTATTTGTCTAAATGGGTTGAAGCTAAGGCTTTTCCCACGAATGATGCTCTAGTGTGGTGAACTTTTTGAAACAACTCTTTGCTAGGTTTGGAACTCCGCGGGCTATTATAAGTGATCGTGGGACCTATTTTTGTAATGAACAATTTGAAAAAGTTCTAAAGAAATATGGTGTCACTCATCGAATTTCTACGGCTTATCACCCAAAAACGAGTGGTCAAGTGGAGGTTTCAAACCGGGCTCTTAAAAGGATTTTAGAGCGTTCTATTGGAGAAAATCGCACTTCATGGTCGGATAAATTGGACGATGCATTGTGGGCTTTCCGTACGGCTTACAAGACACCAATTGATTGTACACCATTTAGGTTGGTCTACGGAAAAGCATGCCACTTGCCAATTGAACTCGAACATAAGGCGTATTGGGCTCTTAAGCATTTTAACTTTGATTTGAGGATCGCGGGTGATCATCGCAAGGTTCAATTGAATGAACTAACTGAATTAAGGGATCAAGCTTATGAAAATTCTTTGATCTATAAAGTTAAGACTAAGAGGATTCATGACTCTAAGATCAAAAACCGCATTTTCAATGTTGGTGATCAAGTCCTCTTATTCAACTCTAGACTTAAGATTTTCTCGGGCATGCTTAAATCCCGTTGGTCCGGACCATTCACCGTTTCACGAGTTTTCCCTTATGGTACCGTTGAGCTAGCTCAAAAAGACGGGCCTAACTTTAAGGTGAATGGTCATCGTGTGAAACATTACTTTGGAGGGGACATACCTACAGAGGTTGTCCCGGATCTTCAAACTTTCCCTAAGGACCAATGAATGCGGGGATCGAGTCGAGCTCATGACTCGGTTAACAAAAACGAGGTGCCTTGTGGGGGAGTCCCATACATTATATCTTCTATCTATTTTCTAACACTAATAAGGCTTGATCTTTCAAGCTCGTGCTCATGTTTTGTTGTGTTATGAATCTTAGGTATGACCCTAATATTTGAAGACTCTCGTGTCGGTTTTTGCCGGTCCACTTGATCTTCCATTCTTTGAATGCCAAAAAGGGGCACACTCTCTATCCCTTGATTTTTATCGACTAACGTATTATCTTGAGGCATAATTAAAAAACGGCTTATAGATTTGCGTGCTCTTTCCATGCTAGGAATTTGCATTAGACTCTTCGTGTTTTAGCAAGGGGGTGTTACTCTTGAGCTAAGAAACATTGAGGATAATGTTTGGTTTTAGCATGGGGGAGTCAATCTATATAATCGCTTGCAATTGCTTTTGTCGTGTCTAAGCGTAATCTTTTTCTCATTTTTCAATAAAATTTTAAATTTTTAGTGTTATTTTTAAGTTTTAATAAATAAAATAAGTGCTTTTGACACGAATGTAGGCTTTCTGTTGGTGAAAATAAAAATAGTTTTTGACTCGACTCGGTGTTTTTACCTTAGCTTTTCCTTAACGTATTTGAATTAAGTTTTGTTAGGCTTTTATATAGGGAGCTTTAAAACGCGAAAGTCTTAATTCATACGGGTTAAGAACAAGAACTTTTCGCAAGTTCCTATAATTGATCCTAGAAAGTCGTTTATCAAAGGAACTTTAAAACGCAAATTCTAAAACTTGAAAGAGTATAAGAAGGTGCAAGATCCTATAGATGACTTGAAAACCCAAAACTTTGATTTAATAGGTTAAATATCCATTGATTTCACATTTTTTGAAATTTTACAATATGGAGAACAAGAGATGATAGAGTTCAATCATAAGTTTCCAAGATTAATTCTTCTTTGTGTAAGTATTTTTGTGTTTGATTTAATCTCCTCGTATTTATTTTCCAAACTTGAATAATAATTGCTTAATAAATGAAGTTTTTAGCGGTCTAGGCTTGATATCTTAACTCATAGCTCCTTCTTTTTCTTCCCTTGTAATTAAAGTGAGAACACATTAAGGGTGTCAGCGTCATGGACTTTTGATCATGGGATTGCGGAAATTTGGCTTACTATAAATATCATATTAATAAAGAATAATAAATAAAAACATGTTCTCTAGGAGCCTTCGAGTGGGAGTCATGTAGCACTAACCTTGTCATTAGAGCCTTAGGGTGTATGTAAAGGGGACGTGTTGAAAAAAAATTGCTTCATCATCATGAGCCATAAGGTGGGATGGTGAAGTCAATTCCCTTATTTTTGTCCAAGGAGCCTTCGGGTGTGGATTTTAAATAAGGAGCACAATTGCATCTTAAAGAGCCACAAGGTGTTATGATGTAGTTGTTGCTAACTCCATATAAGGTCATAATTGACTTTGGAGGTTTTTATTATTGCTTTTAAGTAGCCATATTAGCCAAATTTCGGGTCCGAGGATTTATCCCTCAAATCGTGTTAAGTTATCCTTGATGTGGGCTTTCTTTAGTGACAACGGTTTTTGAAGTCGAGGTTAGGTTTTGAGTGTTGAGTTTACACCGTTCTTGCCTTCATTTTTGGACTAACATATATCAAAATAAAGTCAAATGAGCCTTTGGGTGAATGACAAATAAAATCTAGAGATACAATTAGGAATAATAGGATATTGAGTTTAACACAAATTACATGTAGGAGTTGGTTTAATTTTGGGGCTTATGATTGACAATGATCTTGTTTTTGCACTTGGTATGGAAAAGTGAAAAGTCGAGGACGATGAATCTATTTGATTTTAATGATCCTAAAAGTTATTTTTCAAATAATGAAAGCAATACATTATGTCTTTGCAAAATAAAAGTGTCAAAATGTTGAATAATGGTGTAGTTAGTGTTTTACTTTATCATTGCGTGAGGACACGGCAAGTGTTTAGCAAGGGGAGTTTGATATGAGTAATTTTACTCATATCAATTGTAACCATAAACAATGAATAAGTGCATTAAATGCATCACTATTGCGTTGTATTTGCATGTTTCTTGTTTTAATGTGTGTAGGTACCAAGATCGCGAAAATCGACAAAAACTGACACGAGTTTGAAGAAAAAGATTGACTAAGCCATATACGAGCTCGTTTTAGAGGATTTCATCATTTATGGAGTTTATGGGCCTAATAGGTCCCGCATTGGAGCAAATGGGCTTAAAAGCCCATTTAGAAAGATGTAATATTTGTTTTAATGGATCAAGGCCCAATTGAGCATTATTCATACGAAACAGATCCACAAGCCCCAAATTTGGGACGTTTAATAGACGGATAGAGTTTGTATGGGCCAAAAGCCCAAATGAATGAAAATGATGTTACGGATGGTAGTATATTGGGCCATGCCAATTGCAAAGTTAATTAACCGATTATAAAAGTTTTCACATCTCACGTTTTTACCCACTCTCTTTATTTCTTCTCACCAAATAAACACACACCACAAAAAAAGTCAATTCGATACTCCCAAAGTTCCATATGTTCTTTCTTCTTCACCCAAATAAACCAGTAACTTATTTAACCCTAGCCACTATTCATCCTAAACCCTAATAATTAAATCATACAAATTAAATGGGCCTTTTCACTTACACGAGTGATTCAAGCGTAGGGGAATTAAATCCCCAAAGTTTCGAAAGGCAGAAGTGGAAGGAATGGATAGCATCTTTGACGTGGCAGCATATTACTGGCCATGACACCTCACCATTCCTCACTCATCCAATCAAAAGGGGACACCTCATCTTCAAAGAAGCACAACTAGCACACCCGGATGCCACGTTGGCGATCCGTGTGCTAGTTGTGTATTTACATCCGTTAGATAAATCTTTGAAGAAAGAGAAGAACGAAGATACCCTTTGAAGGGCCAAGATGATTTCTCTGCCTTAACAAACTCCCCTCAACAGCCTAGGGGGTTGGCTATATAAACCCCCAAAATACTTGTAATCATTATTCCAAATTTTACTTTTAATGTTATAATGCTAAATTAGAAGTTGGAAATATTGTATTTCAATTTGATAGTTTTGTAATCTTTTCAATGATTTAATAAAAGTTAACTCGAGAATCTCTTTGTTCTTTCAGTTATTTTTTTTTAATTGTTAAATTTTATGATATCGATTAGTGTTTAATTTTGTCATTATAATATAAAAGCTTGTTTGGTAAAGCTGAAACAATAGCTTGAATCAAATAAGTTTAAAGTGAGAGTTGGATTGGAAATCAAACCCTACTTGTTTGATTTGTTTTAAATGGTTCGAGATGGTGACGTTTTGGAGCACGGTGGTTCGCTTCCGGTTCATAAGGTAGCACATCCCTAGCCTTCTTCCCAATGGCTAACTTCAAAAGGTTTTAAGTACTTTTTAATTTTCTTGCATCTTATCGATTTATTCTAGTATAAATTTGTTAGAATAAGCTTAACTGAAGTTATTTTAAGTGTGTTTTAAATTTTGATTTTATTTGAAATTATGAGTCATGCTGTTTTGGGTTTACATCCACTATGGATCTGCCAGTTTGAGGTCGTGTTGTGATAATCTTCTTTGGATGAAATGCTTTTGTTGGAATTAGATATGAAGCTGTCATAGATTTTCTTCCTTGAGTTTGATGAATGATCTGCTATTGTTTAGTTGCTGGTTAATTGCCTACTGTTTGATTTTATTTTCGGATTTGGTTAAGTGTGAAGTTTCATCAGATTTTGCATTGGATTGGTCATATGAAGCTTTAATGTATACCTGTTTTAGTTTAATGAGAAGCTGCTGAGTTTTGATTGTGGGATTTGAACATAGTTGTAATATTATTTTACCATAATCTGCACTTTTAGCTTGTGTTTTAAGCTACTGTTATAGTTTTAAATTGCTAGGGAGTGTTAGGATTTAAGATTTGCTCATTAGTTCAGACTTGGTTGGGATCTGTTTAGGGCTTTTATAGATAGTTACTCAGATTTGGTCTCGACGCTATTGTTTAAAATGCTTGATTCTATGCTTGAAATAAGTTGTATGGATCATAGCTGTAGGTTGTTCGTTTGACTTGTGGCTAGTAGACTGTATGTGTAGAAGTCTGTTTAATCTTTTAAGAATCTGAGTTGTGCTGATTCGTTATTCTTGCTGATTTTAAGCTTATTTGGCTGCTTAGAGTGATTTTGCTGCTTAATGGTTTAAGATATATAGTTATCAGGTTCCATTAATCTGATATATTCATAAGCTGGTAACCTTATCAGCTATTCTAACAATTTCAAGAGTCACCTCCTATGACTCCATCACGTTTTTACTGTCAAGAAAATATATTCATAAAATGTTGTCCTTCCTTGGACTCGAACCCATGACCTCCTGGTCATGGGCCTCAAGCTTTACCAACTGAGCTTAACGCTCTTTTGTGTTTACTTTCTGTTACTATATTAATATAGTAGTCTGCTTCTGGCAGATTTTAATTTTAGTATTGTTCAATTAAGTTTCCGTTTTAAATAAAGTTTTATTAATATTTTTATTAAAGTAAATTTTGAGTTTTTAAAATAATAATTAGTTTCAAAATTAAATAAAATGAAATAAAAAAATGTTTTTATTAATTTTAAAAAGTTTAATTAGTTTTTAATATTTAGATTTTTATTATTTTAGATTTAAATTTAAAAATATAGTTTTAAAAATAGATTTAGTTTAATTACATTTTAATAGATTTAGTAAAATAAAGTTTTATTATTTTTTTAATAGTGTTAAAGTTATATTAAAAAGATTAATTTTTATAGATTTTTAAATAGTTTAATTTTAAATAGTTTATATTTTAATTAATTGTAATTAGATTAAAATAATTCGGGGCTTACGATTCATGCACTTTAGGATAAAATTAGGATTTAAATTGGTAGAATTTAATTTTAGTTTAAAAACCGAAAACCAAGTCAAATCGGTTGTCCAAATCAAAGCAAAACGTCTCAAATTCACTCGATCTTCGTGTACAACAAACTTGATTCATTCACGTGTTTAATTAAATTCGTCTTTGGTAATATTAGTCTATTACTCTATCCTAAAGGTAATTTTCTAATTTACCCTATAACGTATCTTAATTATCACTATACTATCACGATCACATCAGACTCTAGGATATCTGAAGACCTAAGAAGAACGATACCTTGCCCATCATTGACATCTTAAACTTGGAAGACATGAGTTTCCCAAACTCGTCGGATAAGGTTTGGGTCGAGGCTGCAAATATAATATCATCAACATATATTTGTATCATAATCATATCTTTACCTCGTTTCTGAATGAACAGCGTGGGATCCACCTTGCCTTTGGCGAAGCCTTGGGTAATGAGGAATTGTGAAAAGAGATCATACCATGCGTGTGGAGATTTCTTCAACCCATAGAGAGCCTTCTTAAGCTTGTACACATGATTAGGATATTTAGGATTCACAAAACCATCCGGTTGTTGAACATAGACTTCTTCCTTGAGTTCACCATTAAGAAATGTCGTCTTCACATCCATCTAATAGACTATCATATTCATATGGGCTGCATAAGCGAGGAATAGTCGAATAGCTTCCAAATGGGCAACAGGTGCAAAGGATTCCATAAAGTCGATGCCCAATAATTGCTTGTATCCACGAGCTACTAGTCGAGCTTTGTTCTTCAATATTCCGCCTAACTCATCGAGTTTCACCTTGTAAACCAATTTCAAAGTGAGTAACTGCACTTGATCCGGGCATGGGACAAGTTCCCATACTTCAAGACGTATAAATTCATTAAGTTCTTCTTGCATAGCTTCTATCCAACATGATTGAGTAAAATCTTGTTGCCATGTCTTAGGTTCAACTTCAGTGAGAAAGGCATCAAAGTGATAAAACATTGCACTTTCTTGTAACTGACTTCGTATGGATACCGGACGATTAGGGTCATCAATAGTAGAATCTATAGGATGATCCTTTGTCCACTTGCTGTCATGTTCACGAATCCGTGGGTTGGAGTAAACCGTACTAGGAGCTTCCTCTGAGGTGGACGACCCGGCTTGATTAGGTTCGGGAATTGGTACACCAAAGAATGGAAGTTCACGCATTTGAGAGAATTCCAAATCATGATCATCATCCTCCTCTTCATCATCAATAGGCATGACATGGGTAGTTGAAACATGTGTCGGTTGAGAATTACTTGTTGAGGGTATATCTTGACCAATTGTAGGTGCAGACGTATCAGATTGTGCTTCGGTTGCTAGAGCGACAACTTCGGTTACCGGAGCTATTACCTCAGGTTCTGGAGCAACAATACTTGGAGGAGTAAAGAATTCATCGAAGAACGGTTGATACAACGTATCCCATTCCTTCCTAGTAGGTGGTGTAAATGATGATGAAGTAGGGTTGTTTGGGACAAGACCAGAACTAATATTACTGGGTCCCATTTCATGAAGTGCGGGTTCAGAGCTGCTTTGCTCAGAAGCCATTGCTGTCAGCTCACCAAAATCAACATTCATAGTTTCGAGGATCTTACGAGACTTACGATTGTAGATTCGGTATGCCTTCTTTGCGGGTGCGTAACCAATGAAAATACCAATATCAGCCTTTGGTTGAAGTTTACCCAAATTGTCACCATCATTATTTGGATAGCAAAGAGAACCAAATACATGAAGCTATGATAAATCTGGTACTTTACCATGGAGAAGCTCATAAGGTGTTTTATCATGGCGTTTACGAATTAGGGACCGGTTTTGGGTGTACACTGCTGTAGATACTGCTTCTGCCCATAAAAACAATGGAGCCTTTGCATAAATTAACATCGTTCGAGCAACTTCCATAAGTGTGCGATTTCGCCTTTCAACGACACCGTTTTGTTGTGTAGTGCGTGCAACAGATGTTTCATGAGATATGCCAACTTCTTCATAATAATCACGCAAGATTTGATTCACAAATTCAGTTCCATTATTTGTACGAATGCGTCAGACAGTAGTGTTGAGACGCACTTGAATCATCTTGAGAAATCCGATGATGAATTTAGGTGCCTCATTTTTTGTTGTAAGAAATTTCACCCATGTAAACCGAGAGTAATCATCGACAATTACGAGGATTTACTTTTTGCCACTAAGACTCTCAACACGCATTGGCCCACAAAGATCCATATGCAACAGATAAAGTTTCTCTTGGTTGGTGTCTTCCGTCTTGGGTTTGTATGATTTCTTAGTGCTTTACCCCATTGTACACGCGGAACACAAATGATCCTTGTGAAATGAAAGTTTAGGAAGACCACGAACAAGTTCGTTTTTCGCCAAATGATTAATAGCATCAAAGTTAAGATGAGATAACCGTCGATGCCATAACCATGACTTAGTCTTCGATGCTTTAGAGAGAAGAAATACGGGAGAAGCGGCCATCATGTTTTTTAGAGACAAAGTATACAAATTATTCCCTCGAGTACCTTTCAATAAATCAACCCCTTCCAAATTACGAATGAAGCAGGTGTGCTCTCAAAAAGCAACTTCTAGGTTTGCATCACAAAATTGTCCCACAGAAAATAAGTTGTGACCGAGACCTTCCACATAATACACTCTTGAAATGATAACATTCCCAATATGATATTCACCATAACCCATTATCTTTGCAATATGATCATTTCCAAATCGAACCGTACCAAGAAACTTGCTGACAAAATTTCTGAGCTGAGAGCGATCTCCGGTCATATGCTTGGAGCAACCAGAGTCCAAATACCAGAGAACAATTTGGACCACCTGTATTCAACAACAACAGTAGACAATGCATTGGAAACTATTGGTTCCGGAGTGTTAGCAGATACGGATAAAATATTATCAGAATTGCTAACAGATTTGTGACCCTTAGATTTCCTGCGTTTTCTAATGTGAGTTTTAGTACTAACAGGTTTTATTGTTCCAACTTTCTTAGGTTTTGGATTATTCGCGGGAACTATAGTGGGAGTAGACCTATTTAAAGGGCACTTGGTTCCTACAGTAGTGTCGGTGTTCCTAGTTAAAGGACACGCTTGTGTTTTGGTAGCCTTGGTACTCCTAGTTAAAGGGCACGCTTTCTTCGCTTTAGTGGGAGTGATCCTAGTCAAAGGACACATATTTCCTACTATAGTGAAAGTTCTACCAGTGGGGCGCCACATCCAACCAACTTGGGTTAACACTTTCCCAGTCGGTTTTTATTATAATCCATTTTTTCGGGCATACATCTCATTCATGTGGTCAATAAGGCAAGAATCATGACGACTAGAAAACATACATTCATTGCAATTCCAACATTTCAAATTAGAATTCACACTAGGCTTAGAACGCTGCACAACCGCAGAGCCTTTAGGTTTAGCCAATGTTGTAAAACAAGGGCTAGGCGGCCACCTAGGCGGCGCCTAGGCGCTAGGCGCTCATACTCCGCCTAGGTGGCGCCTAGGAGCTAGGCGGTCAACAAAGTCAAGAAAGTCAACAAAAGTCAATATTTTTTTTACGAAAAATTAAGGATTTTCTTTCTAATATATAGTGTCCATATTTATTTTAACGTAACATCTTAAAAAAAGATATAAACGAATGATTATAAACATAAAGTAATGGGCTTTTCGTATAAAATTGAAACCAATTGAATTATATGTTCATGTTTAAAGTTTTAAACACTTAAATTGTTATGTTTTATTTGTTTACTTTGCAAGAACTTCGAATTATTTGAAATTAGAAGTAATTTTTATGTCATACATATTATTTATAATATTTATATGCATAAAATTCCAATCCGCCTAGGCGGCGCCTAGGCGCCGCCTGGATGAATTCCGCCTCGAAGGTCGTCGACCGCCTCACTACCGCCTAGCGACTTCTGCAACCTTGGGTTTAGCTACATGATTCTTTTTATTCAAAACAGAAATAACATTCCTAGGATGGGCTTCTACTTTCTTCTTCACTTGACTACTAGATGGGGGCAAGATCCTATCATTCTTCTTGTTTCTTTTAAGCTTGGATCTTTGAGCCTTAGTAGTGGTGATTACTCCTGTAGAAGGCAACACGGGAATATTAGAAGTTGGTTTTGATTCCGCCTTATCTTTAGTGACCAAAGTTTGAGATGGTTTAGTCCTAGGGCCCTTATTAAATGGTGTGACGGCTATAAGGTTCCTTTTGATTGCACTAGAGGACGATGCTAAGACAGTGGCTGCGTTATCCACAACATTCTTACCTTTTAGAGTACGAAGTGTTTCCTTTAACTCAGCCAAGAACAGATTCTTATCACAAATTTTTTCCCTTAAATCAGATATTTCCACCGACTTTCGATTCAATTGTTCAATCAAGGATTGATTCTATGCAGTGGTATTAGCACATGCGGGCTTTACTGAATCGAAGAGTCGTGTATCTTTCTGTTTTAAGTTATCAACTTTTGACAAAATCTTGGAAACTCGATTATCTAGATGAAGTTTAAAACTCTCAGCGGCCTCAAGTACGTTCACACAGTTAAGCTCCTTAGGTTTCTCTATGTCTATCGGCAACGATTTAGCAACTTTGTCACTTGGCTGACGCTGTTTTGATTGTAAATTCAATCGAAAATTATGTTCGAAGTTTGCATCATCGATATTAACACCTTCGAATGACGTTTCAAAGATTTCTTGAATAAATTGTTGCTTGCATTCAAGCGAAATACAATGTGTTTGAATCTCATCAAAACGTTTGAAAGCGAAGAATATGAAGCTTGAAGCTTTAAAAATTCAGCTTCAGATTCGTGACAAGTACTATCTACCACATTATCCACAGATTCAACATTATGCACAATAGAATCATTATCAACACTTTTATTCACACAGACAGAAACTATATCATGAGACATCACTTGCTTCAGAAGCTGATCATTTTGGCGTGATACCCGTTCTATTTCAAGTAAACTGTTTTCATAAGCATAATCCATTTCATTGAAAACACGTCTAACTTCTTCTATTTCCAAAAGAAAATCTTGATCAAGAGTACTAAGACAAGCTTTAACATTCTTTACAAACGGAACAATTTCGTCTCGAAACGCAGCTCTAGTGTGCTCAAAATTCCATTCACCTTCCGTTATGGCCGAAGCCGTCGTACGTTCCAAAATGACCTTGTCAAAATCGGTTAAGTGTTGGTGAACCGCATTTAAGTTAACTCTCGAGTCTAAAAAGTTTGAATCGGAAATTAATGCTAGCAAACTTCTTAAATTCAAAGAACAACAGCTTTTAAAACAATACGCTTCCACAGAAAAGGTTCATCTTTTAACTAAATCATTTAATGAACTCGAACTTAAGCGTCTTCAAGATTTACCACCTAATCCCTGATAGTTGTGTAAATACGTCTTTTAGGAAAAAGAACGTATAAGTGCGGCAAGTATTACGTAGTACGATTTAATTAAAAACCGTAAAACCGAATAAATTCCAAGTTCGTTCTCGAAGGAGGTGTATGGATTATGTGCCAATATATAAAATAACAATGTTTGGATTAGTGTCGTTTTTGGTGTGAAGAGAGAAAAATAAAAGACGAGTTACGACTACGATTAAACTACGACGATTTGACGTAAAACGCGAACGTAAATACGTAAAACGTGACGAAAATAAAAATGAACCTAAAAATTAATTAAATGATTAAACTAAGTCTTAAATAATATAAATAAGAATAAAAATCCAACAAATATATTTTAAAACCTTTTACTAATTAAATATTCAATTTTTAATGCTAATTAAAGCCCAAAAATTAAATATAATTAACAAAATGCCCAAAATATTAATTTATTGAACTAATAACTAGCTTATATTATTTAAAGACTAAAAAGTATTTTTCTTAAATTTTAAAAACTATTTTTCTATTTTTAAAACACTTAAAACTATTTTTAAATTAAAATAATCCTAGAAAATAATAAAATAATGCCAAAATAAATTTGACAATTTTAAAAATCCTAAATTACCCTAATGAACAGTAGAAAAATAACAAAGTTTGAAAAATGTAAAAATTTGCACTAAAAGACAAAACAGTTTACTAATTAAACCCTAATTAACTTCAGTTAATTATAAAAAATAATTAAAAAGTGAACAGTGACTAATTTTAAAACCAAAAAACTTAAAATAATTTTCTTAATCTATAAAAAATTTTAAAACAGAAAAATATGACTTTTTTACACTAAATGACAAAAATAGAATAATTAAAAGTAATTAAATTAGCTATTTAATGTGAAAAATAGTAAATGAACAGTAACACAAAAATAAATTAAACTGAAAAATCAAAATTTAAATAAGAAAAATAATGACACTAGTTTGAAACCCTAATTCCTAAAATTAACCACTAAAGACAAAAAAGATCAAAGCTGATAGTGACACTTTCCTTTTTTCTGTCTTTTAGCTAGGCAGTGGAAACTAACACACAAGCAGTGGGAACTTGGTTCCCACTGTTAGTACAAAAATCAAGGTCTGGTGGTTCAAAAGCTTAGGAAAGCTTTGTTTCTTGGAATCTTTTGGAAACAAAGGCACCCCTACACTCAGTGGAGTGTAGGGAGTCAGATTAAGCAATAAACAATACAAGTCCAAAGCAAAAATAACTCAAAAAAGAGCAAATAGCAGTTACTGTTCAACAGTCAAGAAGCCTAGGCTTATGTTGCTGATGCAATTGGTATTTGGACGAATTTCAAGAGCTCCAAACTTGCATACAAGCTAAACAATTCACACTTAACAGGTTACAAACCCTAGGTGATGCTAAACTCTAACAGAATCCAAGCTTGATGGGCAAAATTAAGCTAAAACAAGGCAGAATGATGCATTTTCTGATTTTAGCTAATATTACCAAAAAGATGAGCATGCACTTGTTATGAAACCTATTTAAACTTATTACCAATGACTGAAAACACTTTAACTACCCTAAATGAGTGTGTCCAAGCTGTTTTTACACCAAGAACTTGTCAAATTCCTAGCCTATCAAGCAGACCCAAACACCCCCTTAAATGCAGAAACTTTAAAATAACAAAGAAATATCCATTAATTCACTTAAACTTTAACTGATAATCAACAAATCAATCATCAAAACATCAAAGAACACAAACCAAATACTATACTAACACACAAAAGCAACTCATGACAAGCAGATCACATAGCATGTACTTCAAAACCAAAAGGAGGGTTCAAGCTTCTTACCATGTGAGACATACATCCATGCCCCACTAAGGCCGCTGATGCCTTCTCCTTATAGCTTAAAGCTAGCTTATGGGGAGGGCTTATGATGGTTGCTTATGTAGAGAAAGGGGTGGTGGTGTGGGACGAATGATAGGCTGGGAACACTTGTGATGTCTTGGCAGATTTGACCCCCCATGAACCCAATACTTGCTATAACAAGTTTTCAGCTGCAAAGTTGAACTCCCCTTTGTAAATGAAGTTTGCAACTTCATATTTTGGCCACAAATGTTTATCAAACATGTTAACAAGGGCATTTTATGCAATAAAAGCATTCTTCAAGGACCATAAATGTAATTTCTTGAAATATTAGGGACCCTAATGCAATAATTGAGTTTTGCAAGGGTATAATATGACAAGTCTTCAATTATTGAGGGACCATTTTTGCCAAATCTTCAAACTTCAAGGACTTGATAGGAAAATCATGATTCGGGTCCGGTTCTTTGTGCGGCTTCGTTTCCCGTGTTCGTTTTTGCTTGATTCCTTTAATCTTTTGGTGAATTCACGATATCCATACCTAAAATACACAATGAACAAACACATGCATATATTTGGGGTATTTTGATGATATTTTAAGCGTTTTAAGCCCGATTTGGACGATGAGACTATGTATAAATACAGTCTCATCACTCCCCCATACTAAACCATTGCCGTGTCCCCACGCAATGCTAGAATTAAGTATCATAACACTTCCAAAATTCATTTTATGATGACTTTTATTCAAGACATAAATTTAAATAAACTACTACACGCGTTTTAGACATAATGTATTGTATTCATCACGAGAATGTGACTTTTAGGATCATAGAACAAGAACACGTGAATGCTTCGTTAGAAATAATTTCGTCGTCCTCGATTTTCACCCAATTCCATGCTAAGCGTGTAACGAGATCATTGTTATTATAAGTTAGCAACACGTACACATCTCATGAGTGTTAATTACGCACCTAAACTCCCTTATTCCTAATTGGTATCTCTTATATTTTGTTTTGTCTTAATGATCACGAGGATACATCATCGACTTATGCGTGAATAGAGATTAAGTCTAAAAAAAGAGTTTTAACGGTGTAACCAAAATCATCAAATCATCAAATCAATAATTCATCCCAATAGACAACGATGTCAAAAAATTAAGTCAACAAGAAGAATCGATAAACACGATTTTATAACGGTTTTGAACATGAGACTTATTACCAAGACTTTTATACGCCCCCTAACGGAAGGGCCTTATTATCTTTGGTTTACCTCCATCTTTTATTCAACTTCGCCATGAAGCTTTTATTATGACTTCGGTCTTGCCTTGCCTTTTATTATCCGCATCATCGGTGGTTTTATTAGCCAAAGACGTATATCCTCACGCTAAAGCGAATTTTAGATCTTTAAAGCTTCGAAGATTAAGGCTTGATTCACTTTCAATTTGGGCATAGATTTTTCGGCCTTGTGAGCTTCAAATTTTTGCTTAATTTAGGTGAGCACTTGAAATCTTATTATTAGGTGAAGCTTTCGATTATTCGGGTGCCAATACTTCAAAACCGTGACGCTGGCGATACCTTAATGTTTTCCCAATTTAATTACATGGAAGCTACCAAAACAAATTAGAAACCCAACAATAGTGACTAAACCGCCAAATCAATATTTATTAACAATTTATCTATGCAAAAGCGTTGGGAGAATAAGCTAATAATTACTACACATGAGATCGTGACGATTACGAGACTTATAAATAACTCTATCATTTCTCGTCCTCATTTAAGAGACTTAGCCTAAAAAGTTAAGGAATCGAAGCTAAGTGCTCAACACGCACGGTCGAGTCAAAAATTACTCTCGTTCTCACCATCGGAAAACCTACATTCGTGTCTTAAACACTTATGAAAAGCAAGAAAATTTTTAAAATTTGGCCATTTTTAGCCTTATTTTGCATAAAAACGATAACAAAAAGATGAATATTGGATTGCGTGTTGACGTAAGCAAGGTGAAGTATCTACTCACCCCCCCATACTAAAACTAAACATTGTCCTCAATGTTTCGAGTCTAGGGGTGTAAACACCCCCATACTAGAGACGAAGTCGAATGCTTAATCTCGAGCATGGAAAGGGTAAAACGAATAACCTAAAAGTCGTTTATGAATTATGCTAATAAGATAAACGTTAGAACATAAAAGGATATCATCGGATATCTGAATCTCCAAAGGCAACGATCGAAGCTCGAGTGATCCGTAAAACGAACACGAGAGGCTTCAATGATGACGATGAACCTAATGAATCACAATCACAAACAACCACGAAACAAAGGTAGGAAGAGCACAAGTCCCCTTGTTACATTAACTAAGAAAACGATAATATTTACAAGGATAAGCATGAGAATCCCCCACGAGGCACCTTGTTTTTTATAACCGAGTCAAAAGCTCGACTCGAATCCCCATAAATGTGATCATTTAGGGATAATCTTGGTATGGTCATTTTTAGTGGGACTTACATGATAAACAAGGCCCAAAAGTACATGGAGTACTTTAAAAACCCGATAAACGTATACCGGGGTCAAAGATAGCGTCTTCGTTTTCGGATGAAAGACGAAACAACGCTACTTCAACACAAACCCCAATGGGGTAGAAGAAAAGAGATGAGAAGTAGAAAGGTGGGGCAATGGGTAAGTCAAACTTATGAGCTACTCGAGGTAGACTCACACCAAGCAAACGAAAAGATTTTCCATTTATTGCATCGGTGGAAGACCGAGATTTCCCTTTACAAGCAATTCCGGGATC
This sequence comes from Glebionis coronaria, assembly GCA_025667525.1. Lineage (NCBI taxonomy): Eukaryota > Viridiplantae > Streptophyta > Magnoliopsida > Asterales > Asteraceae > Glebionis > Glebionis coronaria. The sequence goes on from CM046877.1 coordinate 366,757,768, forward strand.
GTAAATCTCGTCCTCGGTGGAGAAATGGGAGGGAACATTTGGGGCTTCCCCCACACTAAAACCACACACACCATCGTCAAAAGGAGTAGACGAGGTGGTAGCACTCATAAAACGCGGTGATGACGGAGTTAAACATGTAGAAAAGTCATTTAAAACATTTTTAAAATCCTTTCCTTTTTCATCGTTCAAAAACTCTTTATGAAAACCCGATTTGATAATGTCGAAAATATTTGGCGTGTCAAATTGAAAATTAGTCGCGCTAAAAATCCTCACATTTAAGTCATTGGTGGGAGGGGGTGGCGGATTATATAAGTTCTCAAAACGTTTGTCAATAAAGAACACCGCCCCCTCGGGGTCAACATACTCGTCATCCTCATGAACGTCAATCTCATCGATTTCTTCATCAAAGATAGGCTTGTCAAACCACGGTTTGTCATTCCCCTCCTTGAGTATCTTAGAAACTCTCTCGAAAAGATCACGATCAAGCACGAAACCATCATTCTTTTGTGGGGATCGTTGATAAGTTATATCCTCACGAATGTGGTAAACGTCATTCTCAAATGAGGAGTGTTGATTAGGTAACTCCTCGAGAATGGGATTTTTAGTGGTCACATGAGTTGGTTCATCATCGAAAATAAGACGTTCCAACTCATTTAGTTCATCCTCGATCTTGGAAAGGTCGACCTCACTCGTAGGTGGAAGTGAAGGCATAAGAGCTAGCTCTCGTTCAATGATTTCCTCAATCTCGGGATCAAACTCATAATCATCGTACTTCACATGTTTCTTCTTAGGAGAATCAAAAATTGCATGTGGATGTCTAAGTATGTGATCAATCTCGGCAAAATCGCCATCGTCATCGTCAAAGAAAGAGTCGATGTGAGCACTCACAACCATGGACTTACAAGCACTAGGGCTATGCTTAGGTGACTTTTCTAAGACGAGAGGATCGATGTCGATAAACCCTTTAGCCTCAACGGGTGTTGGGCTAGGCAAAGGAGGCACTTCGATGGAGTTAGAAGTTGAAGCCTCAAAGACGTGGTCCTTCGAAGGTGGTGAAGACGAGCCCATTTTGGTCGTTGTCGTGATGGCACTAACGTCGCCCTTTCGGAATTGGTGGTTCACTTGTTTCGCTAAAAACATCCTAAAGTGAGTTTTCATCCATGTATTTACACATACCCTTTTGAATTAGGTATACGTATTCTTTATCATCAAAATCATCATCTTTAAAACCGTTTTTCTTAATTCTTTCAAAACATGCATCAAACTTCATTATTTCCGCTAAAGTAAACATTTTGAAATCATTAGAATTTGAATCATTAGGTTTTGAAACCTTGGTTTTTTCATTCTCATTAAATCCTTGGGATTTTCTAGCGAAAAAGTCTATTTTCTCATCCCCATATCTCATAGTAAGTCTCTCCTCGTGAACGTCAATTACGGTTCTAGCCGTCGATAATAATGGTCGGCCTAAAATAATGGGACATTTAGGGTCACACTCGTAATCGGATATAACGAAATCCGCGGGAAAAACAAACTTTCCAATCCTAACATAGACATCCTCGGCTATTCCAATTGGTATAAGTGGAGTACAATTTGCAAGCTCGATTGTCATGTTCGTGGGGGTAAGCGAAGGCAATCTCATCAATTTCCAAAGAGAATGAGGCATGAGATTGATGCTAGCACCAAAATCGGCAAGGGCTAAACATCCCTCAATCTCGGAAAAATCACAAGGTAGTAGAAATTGGCCCGGATCCTTTTCCTTTCTCGGCATACGCCTTTTGGGTTTTTTAAGAAGGATCGAAGCACAAGTTTCTTCAAGGGTTACTTTGGTAAGGTCGACAAAGCTCTCTTTTTGAACCGTGGATGGAATTTGAGGTACACGAGGGTGTGCACTCCTTTCCTTGGTCGCCACGTTCACCCCATCGACTTTAGAACAAGAAGACGTCTTAGAAGTCGAGGGTTGAGAGGGATAAACAACACGGAATCCTTCAAGGTTAGGGGTAATCACACGACCTTTCTCACGAGACGAGGCGGCTTTACATTGTTCCTTCGGATTAGCAACGGTGTCACTAGGTAACGAACTTGATGACGAACCCGAGGCTTTGTTCATAATGGCCGAAAACATCTTTTTTATATCAATTTGCCCTTGCTCAATCTTCGTGTTTTGCAATTTCAAAGTATTAGAAAAGTCATTTTTCAAAGTACCAATTTCTCCCTCTAATCGTCTCATATTAGCCTCATTCGTTTTCATGTAACTTTGAAAATCGTTTGACGAACTATTTTAATTAGAATTAAAGTTCCCTTGGTTTTGATTGTTTCTTTGAAAATTTCCTTGATTACCACTTGAAAAATTGTTGCCTTGATTGTTGTTGTTTGAAAAATTCGAGTTTTGGTTATTGTCTCGATTTTGCCAAGTTATATTACGACCTTGATTATAACCTCCTTGATTTTGATTCGAAAAATTTCCTTGTTGATTATTTCCATGAAAATTGTTTCGATTTTGAAAATTGTTGCCTTGGTTATAATTGCCTTGTTGTGATGGACCCGCTTTATTTTGATTTGAAAAATTGTTGTTTCCATTTAACGCACTCACATTCGACGTTTGGCCATCCGTAGCCGCACACTCGTAATAATTATGAGGTCCACCACAAAACGTACACGAAACCTCAACCGCTTTCACCGTAGCGGGAGCGTCTTTCTTTTGCATCTCAATGAGATAAGACGTGAACACATTCGTTAACTTGTCGACTTTCGCATCAACTCTCTCAATGTCGCGATTAGAACTACTAACATTGGCGACATTGGCAACACTCGGTGCGTTGCGGAGTTGGTAAACCTTGGATCGGTTTTCGATAATTATCAATGCATCTTTCGGAGTCTTACACAAAAAGTTTCCACCGGCGGCGGAATTCAACGAGTCTTGTTCGTGAAAATTAAGACCGTTGTAAAACGTATCGATTTGGTGCAACTCGGAAAAACCATGGTGAGTACATTGCCTAAGCAATTCCTTAAAACGATCCCACGCGTCTCTAAAAGATTCATTCAATTTTTGCTCAAATTTCGTAATTTCATTTTTGAAAAACGTCGTCTTAGACGGTGGGAAAAAATAATTAACGAACTTGGAAACGAGATCCTTCCACGTAGTTATCGAATTAGGTGGCTCTTTCTCGTACCAATCCTTGGCGGCACCATCGAGCGAGTAAGGAAAAAGCATAAGCTTGACGACATCGGTGTCGACGTTCTTAAACTTGCTCGTGGCCAAAAGACGATCAAAATTCCGAATATGGTCGTGAGGATTATCGGCTTCACGACCTCGAAACTTCGTAGCTTGGATCAACGAAAGCATTCCGCTCTTGATCTCAAAATTCTCCGCCTTGATAGCGGGAATTACGATCGCGTCTCCATAACCCTCGGTGGGCGCTTGGAGCAATTCCATCATCGAACGATTGTCGGCCATCTCGTCTAAGGTTTCTTCAACAACGATATTAGGAACGTCGGTTTCTAATTCTCGCCTACGTCGTCGATTCCTTCGATTATGATTGCGTCGATTCGAAGATTCACTAGAATTGGAATAGTCCTTCGATCGTGTGCGCATGCACTAAGTGTAGAATGGGTGGTAGCAAAGAAGATTCTTTTTGCGGTTTTTCGATTTTTTCAATTTTTTTTTGGTTTTTGATTGTTTTTTTTTTTAATTTTTTGGATTTTTGTTGTATTACGTAGACTCAAATCTACAAATCTCCCCTCGAATCGACTTGCCTCAAAGAATGAAAACGATCACGTGGAGTGAACGTTCTCGATGACTTTAGAACGTTGGTGGAACACCAAAACGTTCAAGAGGGTTTAATCTTGAAAACACAAGCAAATATAATATACGTAGATAATACTTGGGCGGCAAACCCTCGATTGGCCTTCTTTCTCAAAACACGCACAAGCAAGCGGAGGAAACGAGGCGGCGCTAAGCACTTAAGAGCCTTTTTCCTTTAGGTCGTGAAATACAACCGCCTTATACCCACCTTATAGTTTGTGTTAATTGAAATTAAGCCTCACAAAAGTATTTATCTATTTTGCCTTTAAACTTTTACTTTAGATTCGAATACAATGATCGAGTGATGAAATCCCGAATCAAGGTTGCGTTTTCACGCTTTTGGAGTACTTGTATATTTATTGTTCTTACGTAGATACAATATAGTAATAATATATTCACAAGAAAGACGAAAACCAATATATCTACAATATAGTAAAGATTGATTTGTGTTTAATTTAGGAAAACTAAACACGATTTATTTGGATATTATAATATAATAGATAAAAAATAACAAAAATGAGTATGTACGATATTCACGCTTTCCAAAAATTGAAAAGCAAACACGCACTACTCACACAAACACGATACTAATAATGGCAACACTAAACACCTCCCCGGCAGCGGCGCCAAATGATAGACGCTTTAGGAAAAACGTAAAACCGAATAAATTCCAAGTTCGTTCTCGAAGGAGGTGTGTGGATTATGTGCCAATATATAAAATAACAATGTTTGGATTAGTGTCGTTTTTGGTGTGAAGAGAGAAAAATAAAAGACGAGTTACGACTATGATTAAACTACGACGATTTGACGTAAAACGCGAACGTAAATACGTAAAACGTGACGAAAATAAAAATGAACCTAAAAATTAATTAAATGATTAAACTAAGTCTTAAATAATATAAATAAGAATAAAAATCCAACAAATATATTTTAAAACCTTTTACTAATTAAATATTCAATTTTTAATGCTAATTAAAGCCCAAAAATTAAATATAATTAACAAAATGCCCAAAATATTAATTTATTGAACTAATAACTAGCTTATATTATTTAAAGACTAAAAAGTATTTTTCTTAAATTTAAAAAACTATTTTTCTATTTTTAAAACACTTAAAACTATTTTTAAATTAAAATAATCCTAGAAAATAATAAAATAATGCCAAAATAAATTTGACAATTTTAAAAATCCTAAATTACCCTAATAAACAGTAGAAAAATAACAAAGTTTGAAAAATGTAAAAATTTGCACTAAAAGACAAAACAATTTACTAATTAAACCCTAATTAACTTCAATTAATTATAAAAAATAATTAAAAAGTGAACAGTGACTAATTTTAAAACCAAAAATCTTAAAATAATTTTCTTAATCTATAAAAAATTTTAAAACAGAAAAATATGACTTTTTTACACTAAATGACAAAAACAGAATAATTAAAAGTAATTAAATTAGCTATTTAATGTGAAAAATAGTAAATGAACAGTAACACAAAAATAAATTAAACTGAAAAATCAAAATTTAAATAAGAAAAATAATGACACTAGTTTGAAACCCTAATTTCTAAAATTAACCACTAAAGACAAAAAAGATCAAAGCTGATAGTGACACTTTCCTTTTTTCTGTCTTTTAGCTAGGCAGTGGAAACTAACACACAAGCAGTGGGAACTTGGTTCCTACTGTTAGTACAAAAATCAAGGTCTGGTGGTTCAAAAGCTTAGGAAAGCTTTGTTTCTTGGAATCTTTTGGAAACAAAAGCACCCCTACACTCAATGGAGTGTAGGGAGTCAGATTAAGCAATAAACAATACAAGTCCAAAGCAAAAATAACTCAAAAAAGAGCAAATAGCAGTTACTGTTCAACAGTCAAGAAGCCTAGGCTTATGTTGCTGATGCAATTGGTATTTGGACGAATTTCAAGAGCTCCAAACTTGCATACAAGCTAAACAATTCACACTTAACAGGTTACAAACCCTAGGTGATGCTAAACTCTAACAGAATCCAAGCTTGATGGGCAAAATTAAGCTAAAACAAGGCAGAATGATGCATTTTCTGATTTTAGCTAATATTACCAAAAAGATGAGCATGCACTTGTTATGAAACCTATTTAAACTTATTACCAATGACTGAAAATACTTTAACTACCCTAAATGAGTGTGTCCAAGCTGTTTTTACACCAAGAACTTGTCAAATTCCTAGCCTATCAAGCAGACCCAAACACCCCCTTAAATGCAGAAACTTGAAAATAACAAAGAAATATCCATTAATTCACTTAAACTTTAACTGATAATCAACAAATCAATCATCAAAACATCAAAGAACACAAACCAAATACTATACTAACACACAAAAGCAACTCATGACAAGCAGATCACATAGCATGTACTTCAAAACCAAAAGGAGGGTTCAAGCTTCTTACCATGTGAGACATACATCCATGCCCCACTAAGGCCGCTGATGCCTTCTCCTTATAGCTTAAAGCTAGCTTATGGGGAGGTGAAGGTCTACGTGATTTATGGCCTATTCTATGTTATGGATTTGGTGGATATATGTGGTTGATTGATTGATAATTAATGAAGAAATGAAGGAAAGAGATGAAGGATTAGAGAGAGAAAGGAGAGAAGGGAGAGAATTGTAGAGAGAGAAAGTAAGATGAAAAAATGATTAATGTGAAAATGGAATCAACAACCCCCTCCTAACATGCTAGGAGGGGTTATATATAGCCCACCCTACAGGTGGGCTATATGGACTATACAATAATTAAATAGATCACGAGCCCATTACATAATTATCGTTGGAGCGACCGATACTTCTAATATACGTAAAAACGTATTTCTAACAATCTCCCCCTAAGGGAGGTCGCTCCAAGAAACAAAGTTCTAAATAGTCTATAACTCGTGATCTATGCTAACTAAGATGTGATCGAGACTTTATTGGGAAAAACGTATTTCCAACAATCTCCCCCTAAGGAAGGTCACATCTTTTTACAAAATCTTAAACTTAGCATCTATGCTTGAGTCTTCGATCTTGTTCTTGTGAATATGCTTGATGTGATCTTTGACTTTAGTCTTGAGCATGTTTCCTTGCCTTGACCTTGTGCATTCTTCACTTGTGATATTTGCCTCTTTGTGACTTCATGTTCCACATACTTATACTTTTAAATTCTTGAAAGCTTCAGAGTTTGATACAGCGGAAGACTTGACCTTCATGCTTTCTTGAATTTGTTGAAGTACTAATTGTATGTAGTATAAGCATGTGGTGACGACTTCTTCTGGATTGTACACCGCAATGCCACCTTCTTGTTACGCTGCATAAAACAGTTAGCAACAAAACAATATACACGGATGAAATGGCTTTGAACATTTCATTCTAATTCGGTAGCATTTTACCTCCGGTCGGTGAAGACCGTTGGACGATATTAAATATCGTACTTGTGGCAGGTAGTTTCAATAAAGAACCTCCTTGACAAGATTTCGCGGGTAAACCCGTTCTCTTTACTCGACCGTCCAAAGCAGACTGCGAACGTAAAGAGTGGATCATTTGGATAATATTATCCGCATGATTTGAAGCCGTCAATTCATGTTCCTGGAACAAGTGAAGTTCAATTAAGAACCGCACCATCGTTGCTTTCCAGTTGTCACTAGCTTGATTCATATAGAATCTTGCAAGTTACCTACCAAGTGCTGTTTGATGTTAACACTAGAAGGATTTCCACTCGTCACTGTAAATACTTAATAGTATTACTCTGAATGTTCTGGCAAGATCATTAAGATATTGCGTAGAGGCCTGGAACGTGTTTAAATTCATTTAAGAATTAAACCACTGTTGCTTTCCAGTTATCACAAGTTTGATTCATAAAGAATCGTACAAGTCACCTACCATGAGCTTTTTGATATTCGCTCAAGAAGGATTTCCATCTTCATTGTAAATACTTTCGTATTACTCGGATGTTCAGGCAAGATCATGAAGATTTTGCGTAGGACTCTTAAGAGCTTTCTTACTTTTCACAGTGTGTGAAGAAGCAAGGAAATATGAAAGTGTGTCCTAATGAGATATTTGATGATCTCAAATGGCTCTAGACTCGATCGTGCATTTTGGATTTTAGTGATCGGAGGCTGGAGAGGAGTGCCACCTTTTCAATACCAATTTATTCGGAGTGAATAAATCAATAGATAATGTGTTGATCTCCGTGTGATTAAAACAAATACCTTTTGAGAGATATTTGAGTTAGCTGGGAAGGGTTGTGCATTGCATCACTGGGTCCATGACGTCTTTCTTCAATATCGAGAATCATTAACAAAAATGATCTCAATAGCATATGTATTGACCCGGTTTCTGCCTAAAGTTGTAAGGAGGGCTTCTTTCTTTACACCCTTTATCTTTACATTTCTTTTTCATTCTTCAACCCCTTCAATGCTTACCAATACGTCATCACTAGCACCTTGTTGTGATTGTTCCAGTGCTAACTTAAGTACTTGGTCGGCATTCAGCTACGTTCACATTCTTTCTCCATCTTTCCTAGGACTTCTAATTCTATCTAGGAATGTCCTTGGGAAGATTCCTCCGGTTCTAGAGAAATCATTGGACTTTAACCTATCCTACCATCCTTATGTCACCACAATCGTCACCGTCGTGAATAGAGATGTTTTTGGGTAAGTGTATGTCACCATGAAATCCACTTTGAAGTGCAAATCCATTTTGCTCCCCCTTAACATATGCCACGATATCCGAAAACATTTTGCACATGTCGGGATGAGCTATTACGTTAAGTCAAACCATTCATGATTGATCATATCCCATATTAAATCACATTTTCTCCCCCATATTAAAAATATTAACCCAATCGATGTTTTTAATATCAATTGATTTAATAGCATTTTTAAGAAAATTTGGGAAGAAAAAATGCAAGTCCAATTATCTTCATGAATAACACAAGCTCCCCCTCAAATTAATGAGGGTGTACTTGAAACGTAAATTAAATACCTTTTAAACACAAGTGTAAGGTATTTATCACGTGCAAAGATCATATATGATAATGAATTCACAAGATTAGCAATGTACGAGGTAGGACCTGAATGATGGAGAACATCATATGAAAGATTCACATGGTTCTTGTTCACGAATGTTGGTCTCCTCGTCACGTTCCCGAGAAAATTAATTCCCGTTGTTGAGTCAAAGCTTTCCGGTGAAATGCTTGACTTGATTATGAAAAGCGGGTTGCTATCTGAAATAATAGCAAACCATTTTGAGCATGTTTTAAAAACATTTGAACTTCTGCTCGAACTTTATTTACAACCCCGTGTCATTATTGAATGACATTTCTAGGTTCGTAAATATTATCGATTCCAGAAGACATGCTCGTTTTATCAAAACGTTTTTGAACACACAATTTTGAAAGATTTAGAAAAACCTTTTGAGAAATTCTCGAAAAATTGTGTTCAAAGTTTTGAAAAAACAATTACTTGAGCTTAAGATGTTGAATATCTTAAAAGCGAGCTCAAGTCCGAGAAGTTGTGAACTTCCCGTTGATAAGGATAAGTTTATCATCGGCGATAAACTTTCCTTTTATCTGAAGAACGAGTCCTAAGCTGACATTTACTTAGAAGTCGTGTTCATGAGCTTGAAAACTTTGACTGTTTTAACGGAAAGCTCATGACCGAGAAAGGTTAATTTCTCGTTACAAGGAAAAGTTCTCTTATTTAAAAGATCCACTTTCCTTTCTGAGCTTAAAACTTCGAATGTTTAAATGCTCATGACCGAGAAAATTGAATTTCTCGTTATGAGGATAAGTTTATCATTAATGATAAACTTTCCTTTATTTGAAGTTCGAGTTACAGTCTGACATTTAACTGTAAGTCATGTACACGAGCTTAAAACCTTTGAATGGTTTTAACGTAAGCTCGTGTCCGAGAAAATTTAATTTCTCGTTGTAAGGATAAGTTTATCATCGGCGATAAACTTTCCTTTATTTGAAGCACGGGTTACCATCTGATATTTAATGATAAACCATATACACGAGCTTAAAACCTTTGAATGGTTTTAGGATAAGCTCGTGTCCAAGAAAACTTAATTTCTTGTTAAGAGGGTAAGTTATCGTTGCGTGGATAAACTTCCCTGTCTCTGAAGTCCGGGTCGTCGTCTGTCATTTAACGAGGAACCATAATGCATGAGCTTAAAAACTTGGAATGTTTTTGATATAAGCTCATGCCCGAGAAAAATTAATTTCTCGTTGTCAGGATAAGTCATCATCGGGATGAACTTTCCTGTCTTTGGAGATCGAGTTACAGTCTGTTATGTGACTGTAAGTCCTTGTTTGCAGCTTAACCATGAATCCCCTGAGACATTTGTTTCTTTGATATCTGCTTCTTCAGCAACCAAACTCTAAGAGTGTCCTTAGTTGAACGGTACACAACGATTGGACCGCTTCGTTCTTTTGGAACATCAACTTTGGTACCTGCAGTCTCATTAGGAATTTGCATGCTTTGACGTGGGTTAGCGATATCAATTATAGAAGCACATGGGGGTTCACAGTTGGCTTTACTTGTTTCAGAGGCGACCTGAGTAGATGATTCACTAGTCTTGGCTGGCAAACGTTTCCTTTTATAGAAAACCTTAAGTTTAGGCGTAAGTGAAGTATCATCTTTACCAGTTTCCTCCCTAGTAGACTTAGTAGAATCGGAGACTATCCTAGTTAAAGGGCACTCGTTTCCTACAAGAGTGAAAGTTCTACCAGTGGGGCGCCACATTTTACCAAAGGGTTTGATTTTAGCGACCCACTGGGATTTAAGTCTAGCACGGGAGTTCACCTCATTAAGCAATTTTTTGATACAAGCATCATGATTTGCCGTAAAGACACATTTTCTACATGTTTTACAAGTAGCATATTTAATGTCCGAGTAAGATCTAGAATCCCTAGACGATTGATTGATGCTCCTAGGATTGGACATGCTACGGTTAGCAGTGTTGGGTAAACTAGAAGGCATCTGACTAGGTTTGGAATTCCTATCTCTTACATGTGTCTTTTGCTTAGCTTCCCTAAGATCAGATTCATGGCAAATGTCATTTGAACTAGTTCTAGACGTGGTCTTGGTATTTTTAGGGAAACTAGAGGAAATCATATGATTTGGTCTTGCTAAAGCTGGAGTGATCACATTGGGCCTAGTAGCTGGAGTGACTGGTCTAATAAGATGAACCAAATCAACTTGGGAGGCAAACCGCGGTCTCGAGGATTGTGGTCGCTCGGATCTAAATGCAGTAGGTTGTCTGACAATCGGTTGTCTGACGAACTGATTTGTAGGCGGTTTCCCCAAGATTGATGGTTTTTCAAGCTTAGTGTCCACACTAGGTCCTTTACTTTTCCTTAACTCGTTCTTCAACGCAGCTATAGCAAAGACCTTTTCCTGTACTTGGGCTTTTAACGTTTCATTTTCTTTGAGCAAGTTATCTTGGGATGCCAACTTAGATTCAAGCAGTTGAATTTGTTTCAAAAGATTATCCTTTTCAGCTTTAGAATCTAGAACAGTTTGATCCAATTTTCTTTCAAGAACAACGTTTGACTTTTCAAGTTTTTCAAAGTATGTTTCAAATTTGTCCGTTTTCTTAGAAAATTCAAGTTTGGCATCCTCAAGATCTTTTGATTGCTGAGCAACAATCGTTTCAAGCTCTTTAATCTTGGAATCAGAATCAGTTAACGAGGCAGTTGTAAAGCATTTATCATGATAAACTATAGCATTTTGAACACTTTCTCCCCCAGTATGACTCACATCGGATGAATCAGAAGTGGTATTGCTATCACTCTTTTCCATCCCATGTTTGTCATAATTAGGTTCAGAATGCTCAATATGCGACATGTCATCAGCATATACATCATAAACAACATTATATTGTACCATGTTTGCCGGCTCTTCGTCATAAACGGGTACGGTGTCAGCAAAAGAGATCTCGTGAACATTCCCAGACGTGCCACTGGTATCATGTTGTCCTCCTGATTCCGTGCTCTTGCCATCGTGAGGCTCCAAGTTGTCAATCGTATGACCAATTTCCTCTTGCATCGAAGAGTCTTGCACTCCATTATCATACCCTTGCTGAAGTCGAGATCTTTCATATATCGAAGACGAGACCGATGACATGAGTTTCAAAATCGTATCACGGAAAACTCGAAGCTCGGTATGTGTATCTCGAAGAAACGATTGGCAAATCATTGAACTTTCAGGCTTGATGATATTAAATTGGAGGAAAGGCGTGAGGTGTGTCACAAGAGCCTTATATGCAAGTACCGATGCAGAGTGATTAAAGTTTCCATGGTTGAGTTGCTCGGCGAGTTGGGTCAAAGCGGTAAAAATGGAGTCGATGAATATATGACGATCTTGTCCAAAGATTGTCACAAATTCGCTCCCTCCTTGAATCCCCGAAAGAGTGACAAGATGAGACTGGAGTAGTTGAAAGGAGGTGATGCCACTTTTCTTAACTTCGTTTTGCCTTAAATACAACTCTCCCTTTTGACATGTCGAATCGAACGAATCCATTAAAGAACGATTAAACGAAAGACCCGTAAATAATACTGAAAATTCCTCAATGGATGGTATAAATGAAGCTCGTCACTTTGACTCGTCACGTTTGTCTTTAAATCCGGCCACAAAACTTTTAACCCGTCACTATAACTCGTCACGATAACCCGTCAAAAATTTGTCACGATATCTTTAAAAAATACCCGCCTTAACACGATTTGCCAAAAAAATAATAAGCCAAAAAATTTATAAAACTAAAATTTTAAAAATGACAAAAAAGACAAAATAAATGTAACTAAAAATAAAAATTTAGATTTAATCTTAAAAATACTTAAAAAAAATGTAACCAAAATTTGAAAAAAAAAAAAAGTGTAACGAAAGTTTATTACGTTTTCTAAAAAAACTAAATATTATAATGATATTCCAATATTTAAAATATCTAAGATTAAAAAATTAAAATAAAAAGAGGATAGTGCGCTTTGTTTTCTCCGCTCTAATTAAAAATAAACGTGGCTTGTTTATAAAACACCACACGTGGCCCAATAAGCGAAATCCACCGCCCCACTCCTTACTTTCTTGTTATGTCCGCCTCACTTAACTCAAAACGTTTGTATCTCTCTCTCTCCTCACTTGAAAACACGCACACAGAAAAAGCCCTAATCTCTCTCTCAATAATAACCAGATTCAATCTCTCTAAAAAGGAAACGCAACCTAATCTCACACAATACAAATCGGATACTCAATATCTCTCACAAATCTCTCTCATAAATCATGAATCCTCCGTCTTCATCGAAAAATAAAGGCTTCAAGATCCTAAAATGGGTCACAGGTAGGTTTTCTTTAATGTTTTTGTTGAGTCTCGCTCTCTTCTACTGTAGCGTCTTTCTGTTTGATGTTTTTGGGGTGTGTTGGGTTGGGTGGGGGGACGAGGGTCTGATGGGGACGAGGGTGAGGTGTGAGTATGATGGGTTAGAGTCGGTTTGGGTGTGAGGGTGTCGGGGTTAGAGTCGGGTAATGAGTCGGTGGTGGGTTGGTGATGAGAGGATGAGAGATTGTTATGAGAGGGTTTGATGAGGGTGTTTGTTGTGTGATGTTGTAAGTTGTGTTTAAAAAACCGAACCAAAAAACAAATCAGAACACTCTTGTTCTTGATTGTTTAATTGAGTTCGAAAATTGAAGGAAGGTTAAACCTGTACACAAGATTTATGATGAAATATTGAATTTCGTGACCGGATCTAAAACGGATCGTGACATGCAAGACACGAGATTTAAAAATCTGAGATCTTGGTTTGAGATTTTTGTTGGGTGTGTGGGGATTTGTTGCGTTTGAGTGAGTCGAGTCTGTCCGGTTTGCGAGTCGAGTCTTGTATTTTGAGACTTTGTTATCGAGGCTGGTGTTGTGGTTCGAATGAAATGTTTGTCTGGAGTCGAGAGGGTGTGGTTGTTTAGAGGGTTTTCGAGGGTGATTTTTGAGATGTCGAGAGATAGAGAAGTCTGGCGTGGTGTGGGAGGGTCGAGTCGGGGTGAGAGTGGTTTGGTCGAGGGGTAGGGTGGGTGGTTGGTCGAGGGGTAGGGTTGTGTGTGTTAGTGAGGCGAGTGTTTTTGTCGAGTCCAGTGAGCCGTAGGAGTGTTTGATGGGCGGGGTGAGGAGACGAGAGGTGTATGAGGGTATGGTTTTCGAGAGTCAGTCTAGGTATTTTTGATTCAAAGTGGGAGTCTGTGTCGAGGGAATGAGTCTTTTTGAAAGACGATGATTTGCCCAATTCGTCCGTTATGTTTGAAATGGTTTCATTCGGAACTTTTCATTCATTCGGAAGAGTTCCGAATCGGAAGTTCTTGATCCGGAACTTCTTGATCCGGAACTTCTTGATCCGGAACTTTTGGCTTGATCCGGAAGTTCTTGGTTCGGAAGTTCTTGGTTCGGAAGTTTGCTTGATCCGGAACTTCTTGATCCGGAACTATTTGGTTCGGAAGTTCTTTCTTAAAAATTGATTCGGAAGTTTTGTATCAGATTTGTTGGGACAAGATTGGACAGTTAGGACAGGACCAAAAAAAAAAAATGCCAGATGACCAGGAAAATGGACAGAAAATCCAGATAGAAGACAGTTAAAAAAATGAGACTAAAAAATAAAAATAAAAATAAAATTAAAATAATAATAAAAAAAATATAGAAAAAGACTGTTGGACAAAATTTTGACACAAGCCCAGATAAAGAAAAAATTAACAAAAACTGATAAAAATAAAATAAAACATAAAAAAAATACGAATTAAAATTTGATAAAAATTTATATAAATTGATAAAATTTAGAAAACATACCAACTTTTTATATAAATTGATTATTAAATTTGTGATAAAAAACAATAAAAAAATACAAACTTTTTATAAAAAACACAAAATTAAAAAAGAGAAAAACAAAAAACTTTTATAAAAAACACCAACTTTTTTATAAACACAACCTTTTTAAGGTTTTATATAAAAAAATTGATTTTTATATAAAAATTTGTGATTTTTTATCTAAAAAGTAAGTAGATTTGAATATTTGATGTGATTTAACACAAAAAACACAAACTTTTTATAAAAAATACAAACTTTTTAAAATTTAAGCATGATTAAATCAAAACCCACCAAAATCAAACAAAATAAAAGAAGAATAAACCAAACTAACCATGACTCTGATACCAATTGAAGGTCTACGTGATTTATGGCCTATTCTATGTTATGGATTTGGTGGATATATGTGGTTGATTGATTGATAATTAATGAAGAAATGAAGGAAAGAGATGAAGGATTAGAGAGAGAAAGGAGAGAAGGGAGAGAATTGTAGAGAGAGAAAGTAAGATGAATAAATGATTAATGTGAAAATGGAATCAACAACCCCCTCCTAACATGCTAGGAGGGGTTATATATAGCCCACCCTACATGTGGGCTATATGGACTATACAATAATTAAATAGATCACGAGCCCATTACATAATTATCGTTGGAGCAACCGATACTTCTAATATACGTAAAAACGTATTTCTAACAATCTCCCCCTAAGGGAGGTCGCTCCAAGAAACAAAGTTCTAAATAGTCTATAACTCGTGATCTATGCTAACTAAGATGTGACCGAGACTTTATTGGGAAAAACGTATTTCCAACAGGAGGGCTTATGATGGTTGCTTAAGTAGAGAAAGGGGTGGTGGTGTGGGACGAATGATAGGCTGGGAACACTTGTGATGTCTTGGCAGATTTGACCCCCCATGAACCCAATACTTGCTATAACAAGTTTTCAGCTGCAAAGTTGAACTCCCCTTTGTAAATGAAGTTTGCAACTTCATATTTTGGCCACAAATGTTTATCAAACATGTTAACAAGGGCATTTTATGCAATAAAAGCATTCTTCAAGGACCATAAATGTAATTTCTTGAAATATTAGGGACCCTAATGCAATAATTGAGTTTTGCAAGGGTATAATACGACAAGTCTTCAATTCTTGAGGGACCATTTTTGCCAAATCTTCAAACTTCAAGGACTTGATAGGAAAATCATGATTCGGGTCCGGTTCTTTGTGCGGCTTCGTTTCCCGTGTTCGTTTTTGCTTGATTCCTTTAATCTTTTGGTGAATTCACGATATCCATACCTAAAATACACAATGAACAAACACAGGCATATATTGGGGTATTTTGATGATATTTTAAGCGTTTTAAGCCCGATTTGGACGATGAGACTATGTATAAATACAGTCTCATCAATCCCGGTTATGCAAAACAAGCTCTAGAATATATTCCGTGTCTTTATGATATGACCCTAATTGTCAAATCGAAAGAAGCACCTTTTGTTCGTAGTTCTTAGGAGACACAATCACTTGCGGATGAAACTCATTCTAAAATGCTTTCAAAATTCCATACAATTGATTATGATCAGTATAAAAAAGATCAATTGTCTTAAAAGACCCGCATTCGCTTACAAAAGGAATTAGCTGAATTGACAGTTCTTGGAATTTTTGGTTTATCGAGAACATATTTTAGGGGATTTTAACATTGTTTCTCGACTTTAACACACCACAACACAAAAACACTTAACCTTATTTCATTGGCCGATCAACGTTTGTAAATCTTAACTTATTGAAATGGAGTACACATCTCTTACGTATAAGTCCATCCTCTCGGGTACGGATAATCGTCCACCAATGTTGGTGAAGACTATGTATGAGGAATGGGCTTCCCGAATGGAACTTTATATGTTGAACAAGGAGAATGGACATCTAATTTGGGCATCAGTGCTCAATGGACCATTGGTATATGGTACTGTGACGGAAGGTGCTGTTACTCGTCCTCGCACAACGGGTGAACTAACTGGAGATGCTAAGATACAAGACAAGTGTGATAAACAAGCTACTAATATCATTCTCCAAGCCCTTCCTCCAGATGTCTACAAACTCGTCAACAAACATAAAGTTGCCAAAGAGTTATGGGATAGATTTCGTGTTCTCATGCAAGGCATCTCGTTAACTAAACAAGAACGAGAGTGTAAGCTTTATGATACTTTTGATAAGTTTGCCTATGTCCCAGGAGAGACTCTCAATGATTACTATCTGAGATTTACCCTATTGTTGAATGAGCTCAATATCTATGGCATGGCAATTCCTACCTTTCAATTGAACACCAAGTATTTGAACACTCTTCCTTCAGAATGTAAAAAGTACGTGACGGATGTTAAATTGGCTAAGGACTTGCATAACACCAATGTGGATCAACTTCAAGCTTTTCTTCAATAACATGAATGCCATGTGATTGAGGCTCGGTTGTCTAAACCTCAAGTTCATGATCCACATGCCATGTGTGCTTCTCAACAAAACATGGCTTATACTTATCAACAACCATCCTACTTGCAGCAGCCACCATTACACACCTATCAGCAACCACAGCAACCATCTTATCAACCACCAATGATGCCACAGCAAGCATTTCAACAAAGTGTTCATCAACAATCTTTTCCACAGCAACCACCATATCAGACATCACCATCACAAGCCAACACTTCTTCTCTGGGCTATACTCCTCAGCAAGGATATTTTCCAATAGAAGCACAACCAGCACAAGCTTTCTACTCTAATGAACTTCCACCAATCCAAGCACCAGTCTTTACTCCAAATGATATGCCAGCTGATGTACTAAACCATCTCACTGCCTACTTGTCAAAACTTGTTGCAACTAGAGGATTTCCACCAACAAACAATCAGCTCCGCACCTCTTCAAATCCTCAACAACAAGCTACTGTTAAAGATGGTCAAGTAACAGTGCAACCTATTCAGGGAAGGCAAAATTCATATGGACATCATACAAGGACGATGAATGTTCAAGCTGTGAATTCACAAGCTAGTGGAAATGGAAGTCCCATTGGTCTTAAAAAGGTTGTGACTTGCTACAATTGTCGAGGACAAGGTCATATGGCTAGGGAATGCACTCAGCCGAAAAGGAGGAGGGATGATGCATGGTTTCATGAGAAGATGTATTTGGTCGATGCTCAGTCAAAGGGAAAGATTTTAGATTCAGAGGAGTTAGCATTTCTTGAAGACCCAGGGGTAGCAGATACTTAAGGCATTGCAGTCGTTTCCACTTCTAATGCAGCTTATCAAGCAAATGATCTTGACGCATATGATTCGGATTGTGATGACATTCACTCAGCCCAAGCTGCTCTCGTTGCTAATCTCTTTCACTACGGTTCTAATGTCGTCAGTGAGGTACCCACCACAACCAATCTTGGTAATGATGATAACCAACATCAAGTTAGGCATGAAAATGACAACCTCGAACAACATTCGGGAACTAGTAACTCAAATGATGTGGTACCCAATCCTACACATTTGAGTGAACCTCAACCAAATGCTACGACGGGTATGGAATCTTATGCAAGACATGATTTGGTCATGGTGCCTAAACATATTATTGATCAAATGCATATGGCTCTCAGACAATCCGTAGATACGAATTCCACCCTAACTGTTGAGCTTGCGTTGCATAAAGAAAAGGTCAAAACTATTGAAATGGTCCCTCAAGCAGAGAAAATAACATGTTCTGAATTTGACCAATTTCGTTTTGAAAAGATTGAACACTTGAAAGAAATAGAATCATTAAAAGCTAATCTTTCCAATGAATTAAAAGCAAAAGAGTCGGTTGTCAATGATTTTCAGAAACTTAAAATGGATTTCGAAACCCTCGAGTCTAAAAAGTTTGAATCTGAAATTAATGCTACCAAACTTCTTAAATTTAAAGAACAACAGCTTTTAAAACAATACGCTTCCACAAAAAAGGTTCATCTTTTAACTAAATCATTTAAAGAACTCGAACTTAAACGTCTTCAAGATTTACCACCTAATCCCGGTTATGCAAAACAAGCTCAGGAATATATTCCGTGTCTTTATGATATGACCCTAATTGGCAAATCGAAAGAAGCACCTTTTGTTCGTAGTACTGAGGAGACACAGTCACTTGCAGATGAAACTCATTCTAAAATGCTTTCAAACTTCCATACGATTGATTATGATAAGCATAACAAAGATCAATTTTCTAAAAAGACCCGCATTCAATTACAAAAGGAACTAGCTGAATTGACAGTTCTTGTGCCCCAAAGTTTGTCAAATGAAAACCCTCCTAGTACGTCTCCTACACTTGTCAAAACGGATTTAACGAAGTTAATTCCACCGGTAAGTAAGGCGTCCGTTAACTTAAACGCGGTACACCAACACTTAGCCGATTTTGACAAGGTCATTTTGGAACGTACGACGGCTTCGGCCATAACGGAAGGTGAATGGAACTTTGAGCACACTAGAGCTGCGTTCCGAGACGAAATTGTTCTGTTTGTAAAGAATGTTAAAGCTTGTCTTAGTAATCTTGATCAAGATCTGATTTTGGAAATAGAAGAAGTTAGACGTGTTTTCAATGAAATGGATAATGCTTATGAAAACAGTTTACTTGAAATAGAACGGGTTTCACGCCAAAATGATCAGCTTCTGAAGCAAGTGATGTCTCATGATATAGTTTCCATCTGTGTGAATAAAATTGTTGATAATGATTCTATTGTGCATAATGTTGAATCTGTGGATATTGTGGTAGATAGTAATTGTCACGAATCTGACGCTGAATTTTTAAACCTTCAAGATTCATATTCTTCGCTTTCAAAATGTTTTGATGAGATTCAAACACATTGTGTTTCGCTTGAATGCAAGAAACAATTTATTCAAGAAATCTTTGAAACGTCATTCGAAGGTGTTAATATCGATGATCCAAACTTTGAAAAGAATTTTCGATTGAATGTACAATCAAAGCAGCGTCCAAGTGACAAAGTTGCTAAATCTTAGCCGATAGAAATAGAGAAATCTAAGGAGCTTAACTGTGTGAACGTACTTGAGGCCGCTATGAATTTTAAACTTGATCTAGATAATCGAGTTTCCAAGATTTTGTCCAAAGTTGATAACTTAAAACAGAAAAATACACGACTCTTCGATTCAGTAAAGCCCGCATGTGTTGATACCACTGCACAGAATCAATCATTGATTGAACAATTGAATCGAAAGTCGGTGGAAATATCTGATTTGAGGGAACAAATTTGTGATAAGAATCTGGTCTTGGCTTAGTTAAAGGAAACACTTCGTACTCTAAAAGGTAAGAATGTTGTGGATAACGCATCCACTGTCTCAGCATCGTCCTCTAGTGCAATCAAAAGGAACCTTATAGCCGTCACGCCATTTAATAAGGGCCCTATGACTAAACCATCTCAAACTTTGGTCACTAAAGATAAGGCGTAATCAAAACCAGCTTCTAATATTCCCGTGTTGCCTTCTACAGGAGTACGCACCACTACTAAGGCTCAAAGATCTAAGCTTAAAAGAAACAAGAAGAATGATAAGATCTTGCCCCCATCTAGTAGTCAAGTGAAGAAGAAAGTAGAAGCCCATCCTAGGAATGTTGTTTCTGTTTTGAATAAATAGAATCATGTAGCTAAACCTAAAGGCTTTGCGGTTGTGCAGCGTTCTAAGCCTAATTGAATTCTAATTTGAAATGTTGGAATTGCAATGAAAGTATGTTTTCTAGTCGTCATGATTTTTGCTTATTGACCATGTGAGTGAGATGAATGCCCGGAAACACGGATTAGAATGGAATCCGATTGGGAAAGTGTTAACCCAAGTTGGTTGGATGTGGCGCCCCACTGGTAGAACTTTCACTATAGTAGGAAATATGTGCCCTTTGACTAGGATCACTCCCACTAAAGCGAAGAAAGCGTGCCCTTTAACTAGGAGTACCAAGGCTACCAAAACACAAGTGTGTCCTTTAACTAGGAACACCGACACTACTGTAGGAACCAAGTGCCCTTTAAATAGGTCTACTCCCAGTGTAGTGTCCGCGAATAATCCAAAACCTAAGAAAGTTGGAACAGTAAAACCTGTTAGTACTAAAACTCACATTATAAAACGCAGGAAATCTAAGGGTCTCACAAATGTTAGCAATTCTGATAATCTTACATCTGTATCTGCTAACACTCCGGAACCAATAGTTTCCAATGCATTGTCTACTGTTGTTATTGAAAACAAGTGGTCCAAATTGTTCTCTTGTATTTGGACTCTGGTTGCTCCAAGCATATGACCGGAGATCGCTCTCAGCTCAGAAATTTCGTCAGCAAGTTTGTTGGTACGGTTTGATTTGGAAATGATCATATTGCAAAGATAATGGGTTATGGTGAATATCATATTGGAAATGTTATAATTTCAAGAGTGTATTATCTGGAAGGTCTCGGTCACAACTTATTTTCTGTGGGACAATTTTGTGATGCAAACCTAGAAGTTGCTTTTCGAGAGCATACCTGCTTCATTCGTAATTTGGAAGCGGTTGATTTATTGAAAGGTACTCGAGGGAATAATTTGTATACTTTGTCTCTACAAGACATGATGGCCGCTTCTCCCGTATGTCTTCTCTCCAAAGCATCAAAGACTAAGTCATGGTTATGGCATCGACGGTTATCTCATCTTAACTTTGACGCTATTAATCATTTGGCGAAAAACGAATTTGTTCGTTGTCTTCCAAAACTTTCATTTCACAAGGATCATTTATGTTCTGCGTGTACAATGGGGAAAAGCACTAAGAAATCTTACAAACCCAAGACGGAAGACACCAACCAAGAGAAACTTTATCTGTTGCATATGGATCTTTGTGGGCCAATGCGTGTTGAAAGTCTTAGTGGCAAAAAGTACATACTCGTAATTATCGATGATTACTCTCGGTTTACATGGGTGAAATTTCTTACAAAAAAAATGAGGCACCTAAATTCATCATCGGATTTCTCAAGATGATTCAAGTGCGTCTCAACACTACTGTCCGACGCATTCGTACAGATAATGGAACCGAATTTGTGAATCAAATCTTGCGTGATTATTATGAAGAAGTTGGCATATCTCATGAAACATCCGTTGCTCGCACTCAACAACAAAACGGTGTCGTTGAAAGGCGAAATCGCACACTTATGGAAGCTGCTCGAACGATGTTCATTTACGCAAAGGCTCCATTGTTTTTATGGGCAAAAGCAGTATCTACAGCAGTGTACACCCAAAACCCGTCACTAATTCGTAAACGCCATGGTAAAACACCTTATGAGCTTCTCCATGGAAAAGTACCAGATTTATCATATCTTCATGTATTTGGTTCTCTTTGCTATCCAAATAATGATGGTAACAATTTGGGAAAACTTCAACCCAAGGCTGATATTGGTATTTTCATTGGTTAAGCACCCGCAAAGAAGGCATACCGAATCTACAACCGTAAGTCTCGTAAGATCCTCGAAACTATGAATGTTGATTTTGATGAGCTGACAACAATGGCTTCTGAGCAAAGCAGCTCTGAACCCGCACTTCATGAAATGGGACCCAGTAATATTAGTTCTGGTCTTGTCCCAAACAACCCTACTTCATCATCATTTACACCACCTACTAGGAAGGAATGGGATACGTTGTTTCAACCGTTCTTTGATAAATTCTTTACTCCTCCAAGTATTGTTGCTCCAGAACCTGAGGTAATAGCTCCGGTAACCGAAGTTGTCGCTCCAGCAACCGAAGCACAATCTGATATGTCTGCACCTACAATTGGTCAAGATATACCCTCAACAAGTAATTCTCAACCGACACATGTTTCAACTACCCATGTCATGCCTATTGATGATGAAGAGGATGATGATGATCACGATTTGAAATTCGCTCAAATGCGTGAACTTCCATTCTTTGGTGTACCAATTCCCGAACCTAATCAAGCCGGGTCGTCCACCTCAGAGGAAGCTCCTAGTACGGTTTACTCCAATCCGCGGATTCGTGAACATGACAGCAAGTGGACAAAGGATCATCCTATAGATTCTATTATTGGTGACCCTAATCGTCCGGTATCCACACGAAGTCAGTTACAAGAAAGTGCAATGTTTTGTCACTTTGATGCCTTTCTCACTGACGTTGAACCTAAGACATGGCAACAAGCTTTTACTCAATCATGTTTGATAGAAGCTATGTAAGAAGAACTTAATGAATTTATACGTCTTGAAGTATGGGAACTTGTCCCATACCCGGATCAAGTGCAGTTACTCTCTTTGAAATGGGTTTACAAGGTGAAACTCGATGAGTTAGGCGGAGTATTGAAGAACAAAGCTCGACTAGTAGCACGTAGATACAAGAATTTATTGGGCATCGTCTATCAGATGGATGTGAAGACGGCATTTCTTAATGGTGAACTCAAGGAAGAAGTCTATGTTCAACAACCGGATGGTTTTGTGAATCCTAAATATCCTAATCATGTGTACAAGCTTAAGAAGGCTCTTTATGGGTTGAAGCAAGCTCTACGCGCATGGTATGATCTCTTGTCACAATTCCTCATTACTCAAGGCTTCGCCAAAGGCAAAGTGGATCCCACGCTGTTCATTCAGAAACGAGGTAAAGATATGATTATGGTACAAATATATGTTGATGATATTATATTTGCAGCCTCGACCCAAACCTTATCCGACGAGTTTGTGAAACTCATGTCTTCCAAGTTTAAGATGTCAATGATGGGCAAGGTATCGTTCTTCTTAGGTCTTCAGATATCTCAGAGTCCCAGAGTCATCTTTATCAATCAATCCAAGTATGCCCTTGAATCGATTAAGAAGTATAAGATGGAATCTTGCGACCCTGTGGATACTCCAATGGTGGAACGAACAAAGCTTGATGCAGATCCACATGGAGTTGCCGTTGATCCGACACTTTATCGTGGAATGATCGGTACTCTTCTGTACATCACAGCCAGTCGACCTGATCTTCAGTTTGCTATATGCATGTGTGCTCAGTATCAAACTAGGCCTACTGAGTTACACTTGGCCACTGTCAAACGGATCTTTCGATATCTTAAAGGAACCATTAATCGGGGACTTTGGTATTCGAAGGACTCTTCGATTGCACTAATGGCATATGCAGATGCGGATCACGTGGGTTGTCAAGATACAAGGCGTAGCACGAGTGGAACTTTGCAACTACTAGGAGATCGACTAATCAGTTGGGCATCGAAAAGGAAGAAAAGTGCTGCAATTTCAAGTACGGAAGCAGAATACATAGCTATGTCCGGTTTTTGTGCTCAAATTCTTTGGATGAGATCACAATTAACCGACTATGGTCTAGGTTTCAACAAAATTCCGATGTACTGTGACAACAAGAGTGCAATTGCCTTATGCCGCAACAATGTTCAATTCTCCCGGTCGAAGCACATTGACATTCGCTACCACTTTATCAAGGAGCAAGTGGAAAATGGAGTAATCGAGCTTTACTTTGTCCGATCTGAGTATCAATTGGTGGATATTTTCACGAAGGCTTTAGATCGCGCTCGAATTGAATTTTTGGCCGACAAGCTAGGAATGAGAACCTTCTCGCCTGAGACTCTAAAGGAATTGGTAGATGAAGCGAAAGAATAGTGATGGTAAACTATTCTCCGTATCCTTGGTGATCATCTGTATATATTGTTTATATTTTTATCCTCAAAAGCAAAATACAAAAATATAAAACCATATAGAAACCATAAAAATGAAAATTCTAGAAAAATCCAAAATATTTTAACTTTATTTTTCAAAAGCATGTATTTTGGTACGATAATATTTACGGCCTTGGAAATGTTGATTAATATTGACACGGCGCCATAAATAGAGTTCGTACAAAAGTTGTAAATATTTCATAAAACATGCCTATATGGCTTGTAGTTATTTCAGACTGCAACCTGGTTTTCATATTAAAGTCAAGTATTTCTTATGTAAGCTTTGGCTAACAACCGGAATTAATTTTCTCGGGCAAGGTTTACTTTAAAACCTTGTAAGGGATCAAGTTTACTTTATAACTTGGTCTAACACAAATCAATGTACGTTTCAGTGCATTTATTTGTTAAAACAAGAGAAGTCTTGTTTTTATGAAGCTATCATCTCTACTACCATAGCAATCTACAATTGGTATCTACATACTCGTCGATGCGACTACTCAACCGACGACTACAGCTCTTTCAATAGAACACGGGTCAACAATTGAGGGGGAGCAATTGTCAAGCATTCAGAATCTTCGATGCCGAACGTGCCAAGCTCACTAATTGGTGTCAAGACAACAATACCAATCATACACGTGGTGTCAAGAGATGACTTCAGACGTGACGAGGCGACCAACATATGCTGACAAGAACCATTTGATCTTATCATATGATGTTCTCATCAATCAGGTCCAACCTTGTTAATTCTTTTTAATATGGTGAATATGTGATCATGTTACAAATCGGTATCATATCTCATACATTTGGTATCATGAAGATAAAACGGACTTGCATTTTTCTTCCCAAAACCTTTGTTAAAACTTCATTAAATCAATTCATATTAAAAACATCGATTGGGTTAATATTTTTAATATGGGGGAGAAAATGTGATTTAATATGGGATATTATCACAAATGGTTTGACTTAATGTGCTGGCTCATCCCGACATGTGCGAAATGTTTTCGAATATCATGGCATATGTTAAGGGGGAGCAAAACGGATTTGCATATCAAAAATGGATTTCATAGTGACATATACTTACCCAAAACCGATTTATTTCACGACGATGAAGATTGTGGTGACATAAGGATGGTAGGATAGGTTAAGTCCAATGATTCTTCTAGAACCGGAGGAATCTTCCCAAGGACATTCCATAGCTAGAAATAGTAATCCTTAGGAAAGATGGAGAAAGATTGTGAACGCAGCTGAATGCCGACCAAGTACTTAAGCTAGCACTGGAACAATCACAACAAGGTGCCTAGTTTTGACGTATTGGTAAGCATTGAAGGGGTTGAAGAATGAAAAAGAATTGTAAAGATAAAGGGTGTAAAGACAAAAGCCCTCCTTACAACTTTAGGCAGAAACCGGGTCAACACATATGCTATTGAGATCATTTTTAATGATTCTTGATATTGAAGATAGACATCATGGACCCAGTGATGAAAGGCACAACCCATTCCAGCTAACTCAGATATCTCTCAAAAGATATTTGTTTTAATCACACGGAGACAACACATTATCTATCGATTTATTCACTCCGAATAAATTGGTATTGAAAAGGTGGCACTCCTCTCCAGCCTCTGATCACTAAAATCCAAAGTGAACGATCGAGTCTAGAGCCATTTGAGATCATCAAATATCTCATTAGTACACACTTTCATATTTCCTTGCTTCTTCACACACTGTGAAAAGTAAGAAAGATCTTAAGAGTCCTACGCAAAATCTTCATGATCTTACCTGAACATCCGAGTAATACGAAAGTATTTACAATGAAGATGTAAATCCTTCTTGAGCGAATATCAAAAAGCTCATGGTAGGTGACTTGTGCGATTCTTTATGAATCAAACTTGTGATAACTAGAAAGCAACAGCTGCTTAATTCTTAGCTGAACTTAAACACGTTCCAGGCCTTTACGTAATATCTAAGTGATCTTGCCAGAACACTCAGAGTGATACCTTAGTGTTCACAGTGATGAGTGGAAATCCTTCTAGTGTTAACCTTAAACAGCACTTGGTAGGTAACTTGCAAGATTCAATATGAATCAAGCTCGTGACAACTGGAAAGCAAAGATGGTGCGGTTATTTAATGAATCAAACTTGTTCCAGGAATCAGAATTGAAGGCTTCAATCATGCGGATAATTTTATCCAAATGATTCACTCTTTACGTTCGCAGTCAGCTTTGGACGGTCGAGTAAAGAGAACGGGTTTAACCGCGAAATCTTGTCAAGGAGATTTTAATTAAATCTACTTGCCACAAGTACGATATTTAATATCGTCCAACGGTCTTCATCGACCGGAGGTAAAATGCTACCGAATTAGAATGAAATGTTCAAAGCCATTTTGTTCGTGTCTACTTATGTTGCGGCATTTGAAGACGGTGGCATTGCGGAATCCGAGAAGAAGTCGTCCCCGCATGATTATACTTTATACACTTAATACTTTATCTAATTTAAGAAAGCCTAAAAGTCAAGTCTTCCGCTGTATCGAACTCTGGAGCTTTCAAGAATTACGAAGGTATAAGTATGTGGGACGTGAGGTCATGAAGAGGCGAAGATCACAAGTGATGGATGCACAAGATCAAGGCAAGATATTAATGCTCAAGATTGATATCAAAGATCACTTCAGCATGTTCACCTGAAAAGAAAAAGAAAAGAAAGACGAAGACTACGAGCTCATGACAAGAATAGTATGCTAGGTTTATTTTATTATTGTAACTAGGGTAACACCCTTGTTTGGAGTGACCTCCCTTAGGGGGAGATTGTTAGAAATACGTTTTTACGTATTTAGGAAGATTCGGTCACTCCGACAATATATTAAGTAGTAGCTCATAGTCTAGACATCGTTATTTAACAAACAAGCCCAAGCCTAGCCTACAACATGTGTAGGCCGGCCCAAACATGTAAGCCCAAGCCCATTACAAGGCTTGGGTATATAAACCCTCTCCTTAGATGGAGAGGGTGTGTGGTTCTTCATTTTACACATAGTAAACATTTGTTTCTCTTTAGAAGTGTGTGTTCCACCTTCTCTCTATCTCTTTCTCTCTCTAATAACATAAGCAAGATTTACATATCCAACAGTAGTTGTGATAGTATAATCATTAGTGTCCTTATCAACATTTAAAGGTAAACTAATACTCGTTTTCACATTTTATGTCCTAGCTTTCGGCATCCATTTATATCCTGGAGGACACTAATTAGCAAACCACCATTTCCAAGACTTGCTAGCAGACTCATATAATTCCTTAATTTTGCTTCTAGGGTTCTTAGTGGTGGAGTCTGATGCATTACTTTTCTTAGTGGGGGTTGCACCAGAATGGTTTACTTTGCGTTTGGGTTTACTAGCTCTAATAGGCATTGCAACTTGCTTCTTAACTCTAGTATTTACGCCTTTGACTTAATTCATAGCACACATAGAATGATTAGCATTAGCACACTTTCCACATTTGACACAAACAAATTTCACATTCATAGCATTCATAGCATTCAAATCATTCTCAGCATTCAATCGTCATTACATGCGATTAAAGACTTTTTATTCTTAAAAACATTCAAATTCCTAGGGTGTTCTTCTACTTCCTTCATCTTCCCTTGATTCTTGTGTTTCCATACCTTATCATTCACTTGAGTGCGCTTAAGCTGAGGCCGGCTAACACTAGTAATGGAAACTATTCCTGTAGTAGAAGACACACGAATATTAGTGTTTCTAGAAGTCTGATGTGATTGAGTAACTTTGTTTGTGGGCTTAGTGGTCATTCTATACATCCCTTGTTTAATCACATTATTGTGCTTAACGCTTGGTGCTACGATATTCCTTATGGGTTGATCTTGGGGTAACCTTTCCTTTCCATCCATCTTCGGGGCAAACACAGGTTTTGTAAATGAGGAATTTGATAAAGCAGATGGTTTTCCTAAGATAGAGGATCTATTTACTTTAGAGGCATTGGGTTGACTAACAACATGTTTCTTAATGCTAGGTTCCACAACTTTCCCACCCATTTTAGCAACGAGTTTCTGCAACTCTGCTATCGCTCTATCCCTGTCTTGTAACTGAGCTTTCAACCCTTTAATTTCCAAATTCTGTTCATTCATTTCTCGAAACGTTTGGGAAAGTTTTTCTTGCAATTTATTATCATGTGGAAAACTACCAACGTCTTTTTGCAAAGCAAGTTCAATAGAATGACAATGTTTTTGAAGGATATCAATTTTGTGTTGAAGTAACTCAAAATCCTTTTTATCAACATTTTCTTTACGTTTCTAAAGCTCAATTTCAAGACGTTCACATTCTTTGATCCTATCATGATATTTGCATGCAACATCAGAATTCATTAATATCAGCACAAGATGTAAAATAAGCACACATAACATCTTTAGAAACGCATTCTTGCAAGAGTAAATCATATTCATCTGAAAAATCAGACTTTTCCATTTGAAGATCATCAATGTGTTTCTCAAGAGATTCAACATATTTTAAATCATCATACATTTCAGTCCAAATGAACTCCTCAAGTTGAAGAACAGTTTCTTTAATCAAGTCGTGTTAGGAATTAAGAGTTCTTTCACAAACAAGGTAATATCTTGAGGAATCGGGCGTTGCCACTCAGCATTTTCACGTTTTGCCCAATCTCTTTCAACAATAGATTTAACATTATCTATGTGGTGTTTAAGAATCCCTAATGTTTTCCTACTCTTTCTTTTGGACTCATCTAGAGGGAGGTAGTTTATTTATTTGTAAACATTAGATTTCTTAGGGGCAAAGTCTTTCTTCCATTGAATTCTCTTTTGTTTGCATTCTAGAAACACTTCCTCACGAGTTTTCTGAGTTTGTTTGTTGAACAGACCATAAAGACTATTCTCATAATGTAAAATCTATGATTTTACCATGAGAAAAATGTAATAAGAATCTACTCAACGATCCTAGATCATTTCTCAACCTGGTAATAGTAATGGAATTTCGAGGAAGAAACTCAAGGTGGCATGTGGATGATGTAAAACCCGAGATTTTTCGTTCATTAAATAATAATAAAGTGTGTTTCAAAAACCCTTTTTGAACCATACAAAAATCATCGGATTTTAAAATTTGACAAAAGTCATAAAAACCGCGTACCGACAATTCAATAATTTAACTACATAAATTATTGACAAGAAATACTTGATAAACAATTTGATTAAATTGTTTAATATTACATTTATCTACGGAATGATTAAATGAGAAGTATTTCTACTAAAACGATTCTTACGTTATACAAAAGATAAATGACAAATACTTGTCGTTTAAATAAACGAGCACGTTTCTCGTATTTACACGTCATATAAATACTCCATCTTATTGGAAAAATGATTTTTGGATCAATTACGAAATCCTCGTAAGATGAATAAAAAATTCATAAATCCCGAACGTGCCACGAACCGTGTAATAAAGAAAGTTATAATACAAGATACACTTTAGGCCCATTTGTGGCCTTATAAGCACAACTATTTAAACCTTGGATAGTAATGGGCTTAACAAGCCCAATAAGAGGGTTAAGAAGCCCAACAACTCTTTTGGTCCAATAGACAAGCCACCAACACACCTCACTTGCCCATTGGACCAACTCTGGGTTGGTGACACATGTCCATCATGTCCACCCTCCTTCTTGCTTCTCATTGGACAAAGTTTAAGTGGGTGACACTTGTCACACTTCCTCCCACCCTATATAAGGGCTATGTCTCCTCATCCCTTCACTTTCTCTCACATATAACACATACACATCTCACCTCCCACCAAAAACTCTCTCTCCCTTTTCTTTTTCTACTTTGAGCCATGAACCCCAACCCACAAGGATCATGAAATTCTTGATTTTCTTGTTTGAATCTTCAAAAACAAATCAAAGACCCATCTTGGAAATCTCAAGATCTACACGTTGGTATGAAAATATCCTCCATGCATCAACTTTCAAGATTTTCTTTTATTTCCATGGTGGATCTATATATGCATCAAGTAAAAACGTATAGATCTACCTCGGATCTATACATGCATGATAGTAACATTAAGTAAAATATGTAGATCTAGCCCGGATCTATATATGCATCAAGTAAACCGTATAGATCTACCCCAGATATATACATGCATGATGGTTACACCAAGTGAAACTTATAGATCTAGTCCGGATCTATCCATGCATGGTGGTCACATCAAGTGTTGACAAGATCTTGGATGGTTACTTGCTCACTCACTAGTACAACGACTTTGATAAAGCCTCGTAAGATCTACATCTCGTTCTTATTTATCATTCCTTGTATTTTCTTAATCTTATGTATATTCCGAATATATATATATATATATATGTACGAAATGGATTAATACGTATTGGGACATTGTATATGAAATTTTGAACACTAAAAATAAAGCTAAGCAAGCCTTATTAACGATTTGATTCATAACAATTTTTGAACCGTAACAAAAATAGATTGCATGTCAAACTCAGTAGGTTTTGGATACTAAAAACTTACATATTAAGATAGATAATTTTTTTGTAATTAATTCCCCGGGTGGCTCGTCTCGTGACGAATTTTGATAGTAAGATATGACCAAAATAGTGAAAACTAGTCAGATCTGGACATACTATTTTGATGGACTGTTTTCTCGTAAAATTTATATATTGACCTACAAATATGTAAAACTAAAAGTTGTAGATAAAATCATGAAGAACTAGAATCAATTGGATGATTTACCAATTCCTTACGGTTCGGAAATGGTGACCAAAATAGTGAAAACTAGTCAGATCTGAACATATGGTCTTCATGGACTGTTTTCTCATATAAGAACCCAGAATCATTGAAAAAGGTAAAACTGTAGGTTGTAGATAAAATCATGAACAAAATAATCAGTTGGATAGTCTACCAGTTCCTTAAGGTTTGGAAATGGCGACAAAAATGGTGAAAACGAGTTTGGCTGCCCAAAAACAGCCAACTCTTCTAAGTTAAGAAATAGATTAATTAGCTATGAAAAGTATAAATTCGAGATAATTATACTTATAATCAGCATAGTACATGAGTTAATAATGGTTTTGGTAAAAAGAACACACTTAGATGTGTGGAAACCATTATTCACGGATCGATTGAGCTTACTAGGATAATCAACGTTCATATGATAAACATAGCGGAATTAGAACATTGATTATGAACAAGGTGTTTCTTTTCCAACGATTACTTGTATTAAACTTCAAACGTTTACAAGTAACAAAGCTTAGACGTGTTTAGAAGAACACACATGTCTAGAACACACGACACACGCTTTATGACTACATTGTGAATAATTGAATGAATAAGCATATGCAGGGTGTGTGTTTATATACTACACATAACCCTCTTTACAAGAAATCTAATTACAATAGAAGTCCCTCCATCTTTTGCTAATAAGTCCTCCTTATTGTATGAAAGGGCTCCATATTCTTGTAAATATTGATAATTGCATATAAGTCTTTCTAGTTTCATTATTCTTGATTTGTCTCATCAAATTAATTCCCAACAATCTTCCCCTATTTGATGATGACAAAACCAATCTTCAAATCTTGATCTTTCACCAATGAAACAAGCTTCCCCTTAAAGTAAGATTTCTTGTAAAACACATCACCACATAATAATAAGTTGCATACCTTGATCTTTGAATCTTCTTCCCCTTTTTGTCTCATCCAATAGGGGTCTTCTAAAGATAAGCAACTAATAAACGCTTCCCCTTAAGTGGTGCATGTAAATGAATCACGAACTATGTAGACTCTAATTGTAGATTACGAATGAAGAAAAATGAATATAACCTATTTGTTGAAGAAGTGGAATCTCCCAAGCTTGTACCTTATATCTTGCACTATCAATGTGACGTCGAACTTATATGAAAACGTTAAAGTATAAGCAGACCTCGATCTCTTGTCAAAATACTCATCCTTTGTGAGACACTGAGCACGATAATGTAACTCCTTCAAGTGATAGCAAGCTGACAATTTGCTAGATTTGACAAGTCTTCGTCACCAATAGAAACGAACAAGCAAGTTATCTCAAAAGAGAGGCAGGAATCTTTTGAGATATGATAAAATATAAACCTGCGAAAAACAACTCCAACACCAAAGAAGCAAAATCAAACCTCTTCATCGAAACCTCCAATTTGCAATGAAAATCATCTAACTACAAAATCATCCTCTTCTTTTATGTAACTGCTGCCTCTGTCGGCGTTCTGCTTCTAATCCAAGTCGGTACGTAACCGCAAGGTTAGCCTTGTCACATAATCAAATAAAACGTCATTGCACCAAACACAATCTTCAAAAACGAGCCATAAAATTTTAAACAGTCAATTATGTCCGAGATCCTTTGTCATCCAATATATCTTCTGTATGTATTATCCAATATCAAACGATACGTGTCAGCGCTTAAAATCAATATATCGAACAACACGTTATCAGCGTCTATTACAACGTGTCAGCGTCTTCTCTGTCAGCGTGTGTTTTATTCTTGTCAGCGGCTCGACTCAGACACTGACACCATCTGTAACTACAACCTCCTTCACCATCGATCCAATAACCACAGTAACTCAACTATATCAAAAGTGAACCTTCACTGATTACAAAATCACTTTCACACATTCAATCTCCAATATAATATTCAATTAGTACTTAGTCCATCCTCTTTTTCTTCTTGGTTTCACACGAGAATAATAGTACTAGCTTTATAGCTTATCACATGACATCCCTTGATTGACCCTACTCCAGTTAAAATATAGACCTGTTGTCCATAAGTCGATCATCGTAACAAACACAATTAACGTAGACCACTTCTTTGCCCACATCACCTGTGCTCTTAACATGCTGCTATTTTTCAATAAGATGAATCTAGGGTTTATTCAAACCCTAAAAGAAAAACTCTTTTTGGCCCATGCAAACTAACTTCACGTGATGTCTTGCTTGGGGACCACATAGCTTTTCATGACGTCAATAATGCCAAAGTGCAAATCCTACGATCATGCTCCACGTCTCTTTCACAATTGACAATTCCATGTGGACCACCATAGGCTGCGTCTGTAGATACAACTTTCCTTGAACCGTGATGTTTGTAGCAATATAGACAAAACATGTACAGTACCTCATGTGTTGCCCAATAGTACATCTTGAACTATTCTATCGTTCTTTACCTTTTTTAGTACAAAGCCCATATACGAATATTAATACCTCCTTTTGTATGAACAACAGAACATAGCAACATCATGGCCACATCTTTTCTTAGAACAAACTACTCATACGTGAATGATTTATCCCCATGTGAACGAACAGTATACAAACACAATTTTTACTTTAGTACTTTCTGTTACTTCACGTGAGGACCAACAACTGTTACTTCACGTGAGGACCAACAACTTGTACTTTTGGCAACCTTCACACCCAAACGTGGATCTAGGGTTTATAAACAATTAATACCTGTTGTTGCACATCTTCAATCAACAGAACCAAACCGCAATCCAACGTCACCATCAAACGTCTTTATACATGTTGCTATAACATCCGAACAACCCCTTTTTATTTTTGTCTCCTTTTACTCTTACTCTTTATCAAAGTGATCTTGTCAATCACGTAGGACACGATCAACTTCCGAAACATTCGCATAAAAACCCAAACTTGTGTATCTTCATAATGATACATGATCTGCTCATACGTGATATATACTAGTACACAAGTTTGAACAATCAATGCTATTGGCAGTATTAGGCGCAATAAATAGATAGAATAATACCAGAAGTGTGAATCCACCTTTTTCTTTTGTTGTTGCTGCGATGCAACATCACAATAAACAAAGAACTCCTGATCCATTCTACTTGGACTGCTCCAGACATCATTACCTGCTGCTGCATCTTTATGTGGTCATGGGCATGATCAATCGATATAAAACAATCCTTTAATCACATCTACGAAAATTGTTTTGACAAATCACAACTTCAATCATCAAATCATAGCATCAATATTATTCAACCTAGGGTTTATTAACACAAACCCTAAATAAAAATTCTTCTTCAGCAGCCATAATTACCAGCAGGAACACATCTCATCTATCAAGAACCGATTCTAGGGTTTATAATTTTAACCACCGAAACCCTAAATTAGGGTTTCGAAAATCGACCTTAGTTCGAACCTTGTAACATCATGCTTCACCAGCAGCCAACTTCGACGAGCTATAACTTTTTCTTGAGGCCTGAACTAAACGATCGCTCCAGTGAGATTTTAGATACCTATACTGACAACCTCCAGACCAAATTTCAGCAAGATCCAACGGTTAATGAAGGATTTACCGCTGTTTGAACATGGCTGTGCAGTGAGATCCGGCTGTAAAACCATGGACGAATTTTAAGCTTCGTTCTTCGACTCGAACACCTTGTTGATCCTAGCATCGAGAGCCACCCGCTTTGATACCAATTGTGGAAACCATTATTCACGGATCGATTAAGCTTACTAGGATAATCAACGTTCATATGATAAACATAGCGGAATTAGAACATTGATTATGAACAAGGTGTTTCTTTTCCAACGATTACTTGTATTAAACTTCAAACGATTACAAGTAACAAAGCCTAGACGTGTTTACAAGAACACACACGTCTAGAACACACGACACACGCTTTATGACTACATTGTGAATAATTGAATGAATAAACATATGTCGGGTGTGTGTTTATATACTACACATAACCCACTTTACAAGAAATCTAATTACACTAGAAGTCCCTCCATCTTTTGCTAATAAGTCCTCCTTGTTGTATGAAAGGGCTCCATATTCTTGTAAATCTTGATAATTGCCTATAAGTCTTTCTTGTTTTATTATTCTTGATTTGTCTCATCAAATTAATTCCCAACAAGATGATTTACGGTTCAAGAGATATGAGCAAATTAGCGGGACATGTCGGGAAAATTGTAATAAACGGATTATAACTCATTAACATAAAATGTGATGATTTTTATATAAACCGACATGGTAGGACCCACATGTCGGGGATCTTGGACTTATTTATATACTGATGACTAGATGACCCGAGACCCGACCAACGTGAAATATTAAGTGTATGTGGTTGTGATGTGTTTTAGAACCCAAAAACTATACAAAGTGGACTTGGACCATAAAAGCCCAACTTACACTTGTAATGGCTATTGGGCCATTATTGGACCTGAGATTAATAACCAATTTAGAGTAGTATACTGAATTTAAAATGTACTTAAGTCATATACTTGGGTAGTGGACCACTATTGGGCTTAAGTTGGGCTAAAAGTGTCAACTTGGATTTTTCACTTAAAATGACTAAGTGTTCACCTAAAAGTTTTATAAAGAATCATAAAACTTATGCAATTTCCAAGAACTTATTAAAACATACTTATAAAGAATCATAAAACTAAGACGTGTCTCGTTATCTTTATGTCTCGTATGATCATGTATCAAGTGTTGACATTTATTCTTGATTGACGTTCGTTCTCTATTAACTATTGTGACGATTGTATCAGGTGAGTTCATAGCCTCGCTTTTTAAATCTTTTATGATTTTTCAAACCCGCGAGGGGGACATGCTATTAAATAACTGCAACTTGCTTTGACTATATGACTATAATTTAATAATAGATTGTAAGTTGAACTGTAACCTGTTTTGACTATATGATTGATAGATATTTATTCTATAGAACGCAAATTGAATGGTACTCGTTATTACGATTTTCTATTGTTATTGAAACTGTTAAATTGTTGTAAATCGCGCGAATGTTATAAATAGGTATATTTGGGATTAACCATCCCCATCTGCGTGAGTAGTGCTCACTGTGCCTTGACCGAGGAAACAGGTGTATACCTTGTTGGAAACTAGGTTGGGCGCCTTTTTGTAAGGCCTGGGGTTCTCATCGGTCGAGAACTATGGAAGGTTAAGCTTCCGCTTCGATTAATAGAAAATGTAATTATCTTTTGTATATATATACTTTGTGCATTGCTACTATCTATAAGGTTTGCGTTACTAAACTTAATCATATGCTATTTAGCAAACACTAAAATGGGAATAATGGAAATGCTAAACTTGATTATTTTACAAAACTCTATGAATTCAACTTTATGTTGACTGTTTTAAGCATAATTTTCCCAGGTTATTTAGCAAGATTATTTGAGCATGGATTGAGCATCATTTAGGAGCATAAAAATGACGGGGGATTATCTTTTACTGGGATATTCATAACAAATGTTATTCAACGATTTAAACGATTGTACCAATTCAATGTTTACATCGATTTTATTTCAAAAATCATATAATTATGACCTATGCTTTGTAAGCTATTTGCTCATCGATCCACCACTGTGACACCCGCTTTATGGGGGTGTTACAGAGAATGGTATCAGAGCTTTAGTTATAGCGAACCAGATTAATTTTTAAATAAAATAAGAATAAAAATATTTTTCTTTTATTTAAAACTCGACTATAACTTTATAAAAATCTTTTGGTATTTTTTTGGGACATACTTAGAGAGCATATAGCATAGAGAGCATGCATAACTATATGATTTAAGTGGCATTCCTTATTCTATGCATTTGTAATTGTTGATTGTATTAGATGCTAACTTGTACGTATTTACGTATTATAACTATTTAATATTTATTATAGAAATATTAAATACTCAAGATACTTAATAAAATAAATAAACATGCCATGTTAGTAGGAGCTTTATACTAAAGATGTTCCATCTCGATATTACGTTTTGACTGAGTGGTTGGGTTTACGATTTAAAGTGCCCTCGCTCCTCAAACGTTTATAGAATGGCTTCTGAAGTATGATGGCCCGAACAATGCATTATAACCACGAACAATCTAATACATAACAGAAACATGGAAATATTTAAATGGAAATTTAAATAAAAACTTTGGGAACATTAGAAATCTAACAGAATCTCTAGAACCCGTTAGAAAATCTAAGAAGATTTTTTTAAAGTCTCTAAAAACCTAAATAGATCTATCTATTTTACTCAATATCGGAAAAATCTAAATTGATTTTTATAAAAATCTAACTGAATAATATACGTCTTGCAAAATCTTAGGAAATCTTTAGTAAACCTAATTAGATTTTATAAATATTGAAAAATCTAATAAAATGTTCGGGAAAATCTAAAATTTGATTATATAAATTCTTCTTTGGAGATCTTGAATTAACCTTTAAGAACTAATAAACTTTTAAGGTTTCATAAACTTCACACCTAGATAAATGGTTAAGTATTATTAATGGACTAGTTAAGCCAATACAAAATAGCCGAACCATTAACTAAGCCCATTCGGCTGTCCAATGCCTAGTAAGCCCACTTAGCAAACCTTGAATTATTAATGGACTAAAATATGTTTAGGCCCATTAGGAAGACCATTAGGCCCATTTATTGTCTTATGGACCTATGTAGTAAACCTCGAACATTGATGGGTCTAAAACTATAATTAGGCCCATTAAGAAATCCTTAGCTCATAAGAATTGTTAATGGATCTTGTAAGCTCAATAAGGGTTTGGGAAGCCCATTAGCTCTTTTGGTGCACTTAATAAGCTCACTTAGTGATTTTACACTTAAGTAAAGTTTTTATACCGAAGATATAACTATAAAAATTTTTAGACTGATACAAGGTTTTTGCTATGGGGTTCAGTATTAATCTCTCGGAATCTTCTCGAATAGATCACAGCTCAAAGTGGGATGATTGTTCTTGGTGACAAATAGAGGGTTTGGTTTTCTATTCTACTAAAAGGTAAATGCGTGAAGTAACTAAAAGTAAACTAGAAGCAGTTAATCAATAAAAATAAAACTTGAGTTAAAATCTAAGTAAAAAAGTAACAGTAAATAACCTTAAAAATGCTTGATTCGGAATGTGGCCTTTATTCGGAATAAATAAGACACAACTCCTTCATGAGGAAAATCTTGCTCATGCGGAATAATTACTCATGCGGAATAAGGTGTTCATGCGGAATAAAGTGTTCATGCGGAATAAATCTTCATGAGAAATAATTGCTCATGCGGAATAGTCTTTGATCCGGAATAAAAGGCTCATGCCGAATAAATGGTTCATGCGGAATACTATGTTCATTCGGAATAACTGGAAAGATGGTTGGTTCGGAATAATGTGGTTGATCCGGATTAATTGGTTATTTCGGATGAAAGAGTTTGATCCGGAATATAAAATATTCCGTATGAAGAAAATTGATGCGGAATAAAAAGGTTGATCCGGAATAATGGTTATTCCGGATGAAGGACACTGATCCGGAATATTGGATATTCTGGATGAAGGAACTTGATTCGGAATACTGGGAATGAAGAACAGTAGGTAACAGAAAAACAGGGGAACACGATTTTACCAAAAATCAACCAAGTTTTTAACCAAAACATAAACAAAACTAATCACAAATCATTTACTAACCATAAACAACAAACCAAAACATTAAAAACACAAAACCCACTTACTTTTGAAGATCAAAATTAACTAAATAAGAACATTAAAACTTTGAATCAAAGAACAAGATGTAATGGAAAGATTATATTGATGATTAAGGTTTAAAGAATCAAAGGAAAAGATTAAACAACAAGATTTGTGAAAACAAGAATAAAATTCACCAACACCTTAGTGGTGTTGGCTTCTTCCCTACGAAACAAAAAGAAAAGAAACTGGGAAAATGAAAAACTTAGCACAAAAAGTGTGAGGGGTTTTCTATTTATAGGCTAGTGGTTGGCTGGTGAAGTGGGTTTTCTCCCTTTCTTCTTGTCTTCTCGTCTTTTCAGAAAAGTCGACGTTTTCGATTCTGATTCGGGATTTGTCGATGATTGAATTCAACTCGTCTTTTAATTTCTTCGTTTAATAGACTTGAGTTCCTTCGACATATGTAAATCTTCCACCTTTGGTCCTTTTCTTCGATAAATCTTCAAATAGGCCCATTGACTTCAAATCTTTTGCATCTCTTGGACAATAGACTTCGTCTTGAGTCTTTTTCCTCGATAAAACCCGTGCAATCCCATGTTTTCTCCAATATTAATCCGGTTGGCTCTGAAAACACAATAAACACAAAAACCACGCATAATTCCAAACAAATGATATTAAATACGCGTTTTGGTCTTGTTTTAGTCAGAAATAAGTGGTAAAAGGATGGGTGTTTACACACCTATCAAATCCCCTACACTTAACCATTGCCATGCCCTCATGCAATGCTTAGTGATAAAGCAAATTTACACTTTTCTCATAATCAATCAACCTTGGCCTTATTAAAATACTACTAAACAAAAATTAAAGTACTAAGAGAAATTAAAACTTTAAAGTAAACAAAAGGATAGAAAACCATTTTCACTTGACAATAGTATATGGAAATAACTCGCAAAGAATCGAGGACTTACATTAGGGATTTGGTGCTGCGAAGATTAATCACCCTCAAGTTTCACGTTCCCCAAACTAAGCTTAAAAACGAGATCATTGTTATTATAAGTTAGCAAACAAACACTTACACACATGGCTTAATTATATGCTTAAACTCACTTATTCCTAGGTGTATCTCTTATATTTTATTTTTGTCTTAGAATGATCATGAAGATGCATTTTTGGACTTATTGCGATAGTTTATTAAGGCTGAAAGCAAAGTAGGACGATTTGATCAATAGTTAGCTAAAGGACAAAATCTCTTAAAACTGCTTCTCGGGATATAAAAAAGTTCATATCTTGGCATAACTCGCTTCGCGATTTGAGACCTTTCTCGGGCCGATATTTGGCATGTACTTCATACTTCATATCTTGAGAGACGTGCTTGAGATAATGGTCTTCTCATCGTTAATAGAGTTTCTTCACTTGGAGACTTTTGAGGGGTACTCCAACTTTGTTGACCACGACTTCATGATTATTTCTTCAATCGCTAATTGGGATTTTGAGATACAACGATCCGCCTCCTTTTCGGACTGGGATCTATTTATCCTCATACCTTGTTAGGGTCTTTTCAGATAGACTTCTCCATGATCTTTATGGGAGTTGATTGCTTTTCGTCGTGAGTCTTGATCCTTCATATTGATTTTGGGAATAATGCTTTTCACATCACCTTGGATCTTTAGCAATAAGATTGAATCCTCATGCCTTGTTAGGGCCTTTTCGGACTCGCCAATCTTCACGCCCCGCTTCATAAGTTATGCCTTGGCTATGAACTCTTATCATTACCGAGCAACTTTTAAACTATCTTGGGCTAGAAGCTAAGTAACTTTTCAAATCGTACGACCTTACTTATTGCAGATAAATTATTAGCAAGTGATGGGAGAATAGGCAAATAATTACACCAAGTGAGCTTGTGCAAGAATACCGACTTATAATTGACTCTATCATTTCTCGTTCTCCACAACTTAAAATCTCAAGTAATGAGACTCGTGGATGCTTAGCCTAATAAACCAATTAAGGTCTACATGGTTAAGGATACTAGCTAGAATAAACTTGGATAATTCTATTCGGGTTGAGTCAAAATAATCGCAACGAGCCTAATATGTCAAAGATTTCAAAACCAGCTACACCACTTTATTAATATTTTTGACTTTATTGCGGGATATATACATATGAAAGCAACGATAAAAATTTAAAAATTACGACTAAATGGCCAAAGTTAATTAAAAATTTGAAAAATGTTGAATAAGATGATTTTTCAATTAAATGAAGGCATTTTCATGGAAAAGTCCACTTAAAACTTCGATAGAAGTCCCCCCTACACTTAAGATAAACATTGTCCTTAATGTTTAAGCATGTGGGAAAAGTCTCCCCTACACGTATGACATTGTGCACGTTGGTTAAATCAAGCTAAGGAAGAGACGACTAACGTGATCAATTTCAAATGTGAGTATGAAGAAAATTAAATCACGATAGTTGAGAGATAGAACCGGATTTCGGATAACACGGGAGTACGGTTCTTCAGAGATTCCAAGAGTGCACTTATCCCTGTAATCACCTCACCACACAAACACAAACAACCTATAGAGGTACCCCTACACTTAGGAGGTTAAAACGGAAAAGGATAGATATTCAGGCTGCCTCCCGAGGAGCGCTTGTTTTTGATAACCAGTCACGAGCCTGACTCGGCCCAAAATTAGTTCATGGGAAACGTGGTGAGGGATGGAATCATCTCCTGAGAGATGTCCTCACCAAAGTACAACTTCACTCGTTGGCCATTCACCTTAAAATTAGTTCCATTAGTTTGAGCGAGCTCGAGAGTACCATATGGAAAAATTTGGGCAATGGTGAATGGGCCGGACCAACGAGATTTCAGCTTGCCCGAAAAGATTTTCAACCGAGAGTTAAAGAGTAAAAATTTGTCTCCAACTTGGAACTCTCGGTTTTTAATCTTAGAGTCGTGAATGAGCTTAGTCCTTTCCTTATAGATCAAAGAATTTTCATAATCCTCATTCCGGAGTTCATTCAGCTCATTGAGTTGGATCTTGCGTAGGTCACCGGCTTTGTTGATATCGAAATTAGCCCACTTCAAGGCCCAGTAAGCCTTGTGCTCCAACTCAATGGGGAGGTGCCATGCTTTCCCGTACACGAGACGATATGGTGTACAACCAATCGGAGTCTTGTAAGCGGTACGAAAAGCCCAAAGAGCATCATCAAGTTTATCGGCCCATGAGGCACGATGCTCTCCCACGGTTCGTTCAAGAATTCGCTTTAATCCTCGGTTAGAGATTTCAGCCTGGCCATTAGTTTGTGGGTGGTAGGCGGTGGAAAGACGATGATTTACACCATACTTAGCCATGACTCTTGCGAATTGATCATTGCAAAAATGAGTCCCGCAATCACTAATAATGGCACGAGGCACACCGAATCTAGCAAACAGCGATTTCAAAAAGTTACAAACCACCCTTGCGTCATTAGTGGGTAAAGCTTTGGCTTCAACCCATTTAGAAACGTAGTCAACGGCTACAAGGATGTATTTGTTTCGTTTAGATGAAGGGAATGGCCCCATAAAGTCGATACCCCAAACATCAAAGATTTCACATTCTTGTATGAAATTTTGAGGCATCTCATCTTTATGTGTGATCTTACCTTGTTTTTGGCAAGCATCACATTGTTTAACCATCTCGTGAGCATCACGATAAATGGTGGGCCAATAAAATCCCGAGTCAAACACTTTTTTGGCGGTGTAGTTTGGACCAAAGTGACCACCGGTGGGTCCTTTGTGGCAAGCTTCGAGAATGTCTAAAGCTGCCGGTCCATCAACACATCGGCGAATAATC
Organism: Glebionis coronaria; assembly: GCA_025667525.1. Classification (NCBI taxonomy): domain Eukaryota; kingdom Viridiplantae; phylum Streptophyta; class Magnoliopsida; order Asterales; family Asteraceae; genus Glebionis; species Glebionis coronaria. The sequence continues at coordinate 366,800,368 of CM046877.1, forward strand.
AAATCAGCACATTGTTTGAAAAGATACGGGTCATCCCAAAAGTAAGTCTTAATGTCTTTGAAGAACTTTTTCTTTTGCTGGGATGTTAACCCGTCAATGAGAATTCCACCCGCCAAGTAGTTTGCAATGTCCGCAAACCACGGGGCTTCATCATTACTCGAGTTGATAGACATTAAGGTCTCCAGGGGAAAAGAGTCATTGATCTCTTTGTTCGGATGATCCCCTTGGAAAGGATCCTCAAGTCTACTGAGATGATCCGTGGCTAGGTTTTCAGCTCCCTTCTTATCACGAATTTCGATTTTAAATTCTTGAAGTAGCAGAACCCAGCGAAGAAGTATTGGTTTAGAATATTGTTTAGTCAACAAGTACATCAACGGGAATGATCGGTATACACGGTTGTGGTAGAAAGGACAAGATAGGGGCGGAACTTTTCAAAAGCATAGACAACAGCTAAAAGCTCTTTTTTGGTTGTCGTGTAATGCAATTGAGCCCCTATCATTGTCTTGCTAGCGTAATGGATCGGTTGGAAGTGTTTGTTCACTCTTTGGCCCAAAACAGCTCCAATAGCAAAGTCGCTAGCATCGCACATTAACTCAAAGGGCAGCTCCCAATTAGGGGTAACCAAGACTGGTGCCTTAGTTAGCTTATCCTTAAGCAGGTTAAAGGCTTCAATACACTCTTTGGAAAAGATAAAAGCAGTATCTTTTTCCAAGAGGTGGGTCATCGGGTGGGCGATTTTAGAAAAATCTTTGATGAAACGACGGTAGAAGCCCGCATGACCAAGGAAACTTCTCACGCCCTTCACGGTTGAAGGTGGAGGCAATTTAGCGATAACATCGACTTTAGCACGGTCCACTTCAAGACCGGCTTTGGAGATTTTGTGTTCTAGCACGATGCCCTCTTTTACCATGAAATAGAATTTTTCCCAATTAAGAACAAGGCGAGTGTCTTCACACCGCTTAAGCATACGTTCTAAATTGGCAAGGCAAGCAGAGAAAGAATCGCCATAAACCGAGAAATCATCCATGAATACTTCCATAGTTTCTTCAACCATGTCATGGAAGATAGCCATCATACACCTTTGGAACGTCCCAGGAGCATTGCATAAACTAAAAGGCATACGTTTGTAAGCAAATGTTCCGTAGGGACAAGTGAATGTGGTCTTTTCTTGGTCTTTTGGATCGATGGGAATTTGAAAATACCCGGAGAAACCGTCTAAAAAGCAGTAATAGTCATTACCAGCTAGACGCTCGAGCATTTGATCCATGAAAGGAAGAGGAAAGTGATCTTTTCTCGTGGCATCATTGAGCTTGCGATAGTCAATACAAACTCTCCATCCAGTAACTAGACGAGTGGGAATCAACTCGTTGTGTTCATTGGGAACAACAGTTATTCCGCCCTTCTTGGGCACACAATGGACGGGACTTACCCATGGCGAATCCGAAATAGGGTAAATCAAGCCGGCATCAAGAAGTTTGATAACCTCTTGTTTGATGACGTCATGAATGCGAGGATTAACCCTTCGTTGGCTCTGGATTGCGGGTTTAAAGTCATCTTCCATGAGAATATTGTGAGTACAAAAGTTTGGATCAATTCCACGGATATTGGAAATTTTCCAAGCAATTGCCTTCTTATGATCTTTAAGCACGGCGATGAGGCGAGATTTCTCTTCTTCTTTCAAGTCCTTAGAAATGATGACGGGAGACTTCTTGTTGTCTTCAAGGAACACGTACTCGAGATGGGGCGGCAACTCCTTAAGTTCTAAATCCAGAGGATTTTCGATGGGAGGCGGATTCAGAGTCGGTTCATCGATAGCAATAGTCGTGGGAGATGGTGGAGAAATATGGTCCTCTTTGAGAAGGTTCTCAATGAGACGAATGTCTTCATCCCAATCGGTGGGAGAATCGTCATGTTCTAAGTTCACATCTCCCATGGTGGCTTCCAAATCTTTCCAAAGTAAATCACTTTCTCCAAATAGAGATAGTGATGAATCAATAGAGGAAACGGTCTCAACATTGGGAAGAGAGGTAGGAATACTTTTACAAGCATCTTTGAAGTGTTCTTCGCAAGCCTCATCAAGAACGTCGATACAATTAACACTCTCGTATGAATAAGGCTGTTTAGAAAGCTTTCCCATGTTGAAGACGATTTTATCGTCACCCACTCTCATGATAAGCTCACCCGCTTAAACATCGATGAGAGTGCGACCGGTCCTCAAGAATGGACGTCCAACGATTAATGACACACGAGGGTCCATATCGTAATCGACCACGACGAAATCGGAAGGAAAAGTGAATTTGTCGACTCCTACAAAGACGTCTTCGGCTATACCCACTGGATAAGCAACCGTACGGTTAGCTAATTCCAAAGTCATTTTGGTGGGGACTAGCTCAGGGAGAGATAATTTCTTCCAAACACTCAAAGGCATTAAGTTAATACTGGCACCTAGATCGGCTAGGGCCATGCAATTCTCTACCCCCGAGAAGTTGCAAGGGATTAAGAAACGACCGGGATCACCAAGTTTAGTTGGCAATTTCCTTAAGAGCACTGCAGAACAATTCTCGTTAAGTTGGGTGTTAGAAATATCAAGAAGCTTCTCCTTGTCGCTAAGAAGATATTTGAACATCTTCGCGTATTTAGGCATGTGAGCGAGAGCCTCAGCGAAGGAGATGTTGAAATTCAATTGTTTAAACATTTTTAGAAAGTTCGAAACTTGAATATCATCCTTGCTTTTGAGCTTCTCTTTCCTCAACCTTGAGGGATAAGGTATATCGGAAGAAGAGGAAGGCTTTTGGAGAGTAGGATCACACACATCCTTCGGTGGAGGAGGGGTAGAAGTAAGAGGTGGAGAAATTGGGGAAGTAGAAGGTTGAGGAATATGAGTAGGTGACTTGTTTTCCTTAGTCACAATCACCGGTGGAGGTATAGGAAGCTCGGGTTCCTTGGTACCTTTGCCACTGCGAGTGGTGATTGCTTTCATCTCCCCTCTTGGATTCGCAACGGTGTTACTCGGAAGAGTACCAGAAGAAGAGGATTGATTACCTTGGAAAAAACTAGCCATCATGTTCCTTAAGTCATTCGTTTGACTTGCCAAAGTGTTTCGCATATCAGCTCGAAGATCGTTCCCTTGTTTCACCATGTCTGCTTTCAAGTTGAGCACTTCTCGCTGGAGCTTGTCCATGATCACATCGTTAGTCCTCATGTAGGTTCCAATATCGTGGTGTAATGCGGTGGGTTGGTTGGGAGGAGCATTGTAGGCGGGTTGTTGATAAGCAGGTTGTTGTTAAACTTGGTTGTTTCTTTGAGGTGGATATGGTTGTCTTTGAGGTGGTTGGTATTGTGCACGAGGTTGTTGTTGAGGAGGGCGATTGAGGTTTTGTTGTTGGTTTGGGTTGTTAGGAGGAAAACCGGACGGGGAAAGAAAGTTGTTTGAGCGGTAGCTAAGCAAGTTGCGGTCACCTTGAGGACGTGCTTGATAAGCGGCCAGAGGATAGGTACCGTATGCTGCATTAACATTCTCACTAGGATAGTATTGGGTGGTGGTACAAGTGGTGTAAGAGTGAGGACCCCCACATATTTCACATGGTTGGCTAACAGCATTGACTTGAGCGTCTTGAGCGTTTTTAGCGTTGATGCTGTTGGTATTGTTAGCGGTGTGGGTAACAAGCGATTCAAGAAGCGTAGTAATTTTGTCAAGTCGCTTGTCGTTGTCACTAGTACTAGCACTAGCGGCATTGGTCCGAACACTCTTGGTTTGCACACGAGACTTATTTTCAATAATATCCCAAGCGACATTAGAAGTCTTAACCAAAATATTACCACCCGAGGCACTGTTTAGTGAATCTTGGTCATTCATGGTTAAACCATTATAAAAAGTATTAATTTGGTGCACTTTGGTAAAACCATGTTGTGGGCACTTTCTTAAAAGATCTTTAAAACGGTCCCAAGATTCACTAAAAGACTCATCGTACTTTTGTACAAAATTAATGATTTCATTCCACAAAGCGGTAGTACGAGAGGGTGGGAAAAAGTAGTTGATATATTTGGTCTCCAAATCCGTCCACGTTAGAATACTTTGTGGCGGTTCCATTGCAAGCCAATGCCGGGCTTGTCCCTCTAAGGAGAAAGGAAAAAGTTGTAAACGGATTACCTCTTGTGGAACACCATTGAATTTGACCGTATTGGTGAGTTGCAGGAACCTTTTGATGTGGTCATGAGGATCATCATTGGTACGCCCCAAGAATGGTTGAGCAGAGACCATCTGAATAAAGCCGGATTTCAGCTCAAAGTTGTTGGCTGCAATCGCGGGTATGACAAATGGATCATTGCTGTCGTCTACATGTGCTTGCAAAAGTTCAATCATCGGGCGATTGTCCGGTAGAGGCTCATTGTTGTTGTTATTATTGTTTTGAGGTGGATTGTTATTGTTGTTGTGTACACCGACCATGTCTAAGTCTTCGAGAGGCTCGGGCTCTTGATAAGAAATCGAACGTGTACGCATGCACCTGCAAAAGAACTAACAAGGCAAACATGAAATTTTTTTGGTTTTTTATGGTTTTTAATTTTTTTGTATTTTTTAAAATTTTATATTTTTTTTTGGGTTTTTGAAATTTTTTTTTATGAAAAAGTAACGTTCACGGTGAACGGATCCCAAAATCCAAATTCTCACAAAAACTGTTAATCTTAACGAGAAGAGCCGGCAGCGGCGCCATTTGATACAAGATATTTGTTATGGTTCAGTATTAATCTCTCGGAATCTTCTCGAATTGATCACAGCTCAAAGTGGGATGATTGTTCTTGGTGACAAATAGAGGGTTTGGTTTTCTATTCTACTAAAAGGTAAATGCATGAAGTAACTAAAAGTAAACTAGAAGCAGTTAACCAATAAAAATAAAACTTTAATTAAAATTTAAGTAAAACAGTAACAGTAAATAACCTTAAAAATGCTTGATTCGGAATGTGGCCTTTATTCGGAATAAATCAGACACAACTCCTTCATGCGGAATATCTTGCTCATGCGGAATAATTACTCATGCGGAATAAGGTGTTCATGCGGAATAAAGTGTTCATGCGGAATAAATCTTCATGCGAAATAATCTTTGATCCGAAATAAAAGGCTCATGCGGAATAAATGGTTCATTCGGAATAACTGGAAAGAAGGTTGGTTCGGAATAATGTGGTTGATCCGGAATAATTGGTTATTCCGAATGAAAGAGTTTGATCCGGAATATAAAATATCCCGGATGAAGTAAATTGATGCGGAATAAAAAGGTTTATCCGGAATAATGGTTATTCCAGATGAAGGACACTGATCCGGAATATTGGATATTCCGGATGAAGGAACTTGATTCGGAATACTGGGAATGAAGAAAAGTAGGTAACAGAAAAACAGGGGAACACGATTTTACCAAAAATCAACCAAGTTTTTGACCAAAACGTAAACAAAACTAATCACTAATCATTTACTAACCATAAACAACAAACCAAAACATTAAAAACACAAAACCCACTTACTTTTGAAGATCAAAATCAACTAAATAAGAACTTTATAACTTTGAATCAAAGAACAAGATGAACAAGATGAAATGGAAAGATTATATTGATGATTAAGGTTTAAACAATCAAAGGAAAAGATTAAAACTACAAGATTTGTGAAAACAAGAATAAAAATCACCAACACCTTAGTGGTGTTGGCTTCTTCCCTACGAAACAAAAAGAAAAGAAACTGGGAAAATGAAAAACTTAGCACAAAAAGTGTGAGGGGTTTTCTATTTATAGGCTAGTGGTTGGTTGGTGAAGTGGGCTTTCTCCCTTTCTTCTTGTCTTCTCGTCTTTTCAGAAAAGTCGACGTTTTCGATTCTGATTCGGGATTTGTCGATGATTAAATTCAACTCGTCTTTTAATTTCTTCGTTTAATAGACTTGAGTTCCTTCGACATATGTAAATCTTCCATCTTTGGTCCTTTTCTTCGATAAATCTTCAAATAGGCCCATTGACTTCAAATCTTTTGCATCTCTTGGACAATAGACTTCGTCTTTAGTCTTTTTCCTTGATAAAACCCGTGCAATCCCATGTTTTCTCCAATATTAATCCTGTTAGCTCTGAAAACACAATAAACACAAAAACTACGCATAATTCCAAACAAATGATATTAAATGCGCGTTTTGGTCTTCTTTTAGTCAGAAATAAGTGGTAAAAGGATGGATGTTTACACACCTATCATAGACTAAGAACGTTAGTTATAAGACTTATGGATTAAAACCATGACATTTGAAACTTGTCTTGATAAAACATAAATTACAAGGACTAATATTGTAAATATTTGAAAGTGTGGGGATTAATAAATGCCATTTGTAACTTATTAGACCTTAAGGACCACTTTGTAAATTCTTGGAAGTTAAACTGTCATTTTAGGACTCTAAGGACTAATGATGTAATTAGCCGAAACAAGTAGAAGCCCTAAGGATTAGTTCGCCATTTATTGGAAGTTATAAATCCTAATGTTAAATAAAGGGACTATTTTCACCATCTCCCGAGAATACTAGAAACCCTAAGGACTAAAGCTGTTAAGAACCGGAAAGTGTACATTTGGTAAAATATAGAGGGCCTTGTTTTGCCAATAACCGAAACTTAGGCAAACCCTAGAACCTTTATTTCATTTAAGGTATTAAAACTTGGGCATACTATCTTAACATAGTTATTCGATGAATAGGAACTGGTTAGTCTTTTCTAACCACTAGGGTAACAGACAAGCCACTTAATGAAAACGAATTTAAAACAAACATACATACTGGAATATCTAAAAACAGACTAGGAAGCATTACCTAGCGTACTACATTTTCTTTTTAAGGTTTGAACTTGTTGTTATGTACATATATATATATATATATATATATATATATATATATATATATATATATATATATATATATATATATATATATATATATATATATATATATATATATATATATATATATATATATATATATATATATATATATATATATATATATATATATATATATATATATATATATATATATATATATATATATATATATATATATATATATATATATACCTTATTAGAAGGAATTATATGATATAATGCCTATGCTTATGATTGTAATATATTATTACATTATATTATACATATAAACCCCTTATTTGATGAGTATTCTTGCGCACGTTATCGCGCATCAACATGTATTTTCTCTCGCCTATGATTTTGTACGTATATATATGGAACCCGACTTATTAGCGACTCATATACGTTTACTTTTAATAATATCATGTGATATTATTTGGATAAATTTGCATCTTTAAATGATGCGGTGGAACCCAAAATCAAGGTACTTATGATTCTATATTTTATATATGGGACCTGAGACTCTTGATCCTAAGTTAATTATGATTACGTCTTTAGACGGAATGGGACCTCTAATGGTGAAATCATAAGCCACCGGACCAAAAGTTTACTTATAAATTCGTATCACGGTGGAATGGGACGCCCGAAGAAGAAAATTATAACTAAACGGGCTGTAAAGTATCTTAATAATATCTATTATCTTAGACCTTATATTTATCCTAAATAATAAGCCTTGTCGGGAATATTTAGGTAAGGTGGGCTATGAAAACATTATTGAAACGAGTAAGGACGCTTGTTCGTTTGAATAAAGAAATCATAGGTCACTGAATGGAGTTATAAATTTCACCTTACATGGATAAGGACGCTTGTCGATGTAAATAGAAATTTATAATCACATGGGCTCAAATATATTCGACATGACTCATTATTGATATTATTTTATGTATCCGACTATATACGTATCCCTTTTGACTCGCGATTTCCCCAGTAGTACCTTATCATTAAGATAAACTCATAATTGATGTTATTACATCACCATATAGAAACCTAAGAAGACTCGTATTCATCTCTTTTGGATCATAGCATTGTGCTCTTGATTTTTGGGCTTATCCTTAGCCCAAGTATCATTCCCCCTGCATTCGATTACGTTAAGGGACGTCCGTTTCCGTTACATTTGATTCCTTTAGAAATGTCCATTTTCCGCTGCATTTGAATCTTTTGAGGGTGCCTACTTTCTGCTGCATATGACCCCTTTTAGGGAGAGTTCTTTTTCCGCTGCATTTTGAACCCTTTTCGGGAGTGCCCACTTCCGTTTCATTTAACCCCTTTGAGGTGTCACAGAAAAGAAAGTTGGTTCATCTGCAATTGAGAAATGAAACTTCGATCATTCGAGGTGATGGTAACACAGACTGTTTGACACTAGACTTAGTTTCATCTCTTGTACCGAAGACCAGAAATACTTGGTAAGAGGATGCCCTATCTTCTTACCCCACACTTCTTAAGTCGACGAGGAAGACAAACCCAAGCATAAAATACATGCCCAACTCTCAATGGGTGTATTTTGTAGGGTTATGTTTGTCAGCACCTAAAAAGCATTATTTGATGTCTAATACTCTGTTGTTCTATCTTTTCCTCTTCGGATCCAATTAGTTCGACAATACCATTTTCCAACAAGCCTTGAAACGAATGACTTCCTCCTTTTAGAAGTCCAAACTTGTGCAATTTTTGGAACCACCAACAGTAGATGCATGACCCTTTCCACATCTCACCAGGAATGCACACTTCTTTATTCTTGGTATTTTCTTTGATTTCCATCATTTGAAGTACTTCTTCTCTATGCAACTTATGCCCCAGCTCAGCCACAAATGAAGCAGATTCTTTGTAACTTCCTACCCAAGCAACACCAATTAAAATCATAGCCATCTCGCTGAGTGAAGCTTTGGTGTCAAACTAATGTTTGCCTTCCACAGTCTAGAAGTATATCGGGAAACCCTTCGCGTGAAAATTGTTGACGCAAGAGCGGTACCAGCCAAAACTATATTTCTAACTCGACATCGCATAAGCCTATTAAAGCTTAATAGACTTAAAAATCTCTTGAAGAACTAGTAGAAACGTTAATGAACTGTTATCTACGCTCATCAAGACACATTGGGGCCCCGGAGGCACATTTAAGTAAAAACCAAGACTTAAGACGAGTTTGTCCTAGTCAACCCAACCTTGTAAACTTAAAACTTGAGTTCACAAGATTACCCGCTCAAGAAAAAGTACTCTCACTTGTAACCTGAACAAGTAACTTCATTTTTAGCTTCAAGAACGAAACTAAAATAACGGGGTGGTGTAAAACCCCTTGAAAATTGGGTTTCTACACACGTCATCAACTTTATTAACGTTATCATTCGTCGTACTATATTGTAATAAACTACCTTTACAATGTATCATCACAAGACATACTGTGATTTGGAGAATGATTTCTTAAACTTCTAAGTGACTCGTGAATTGTGCATGATAGCTTGAATACAAACCCGAAAGCTTATCATGGTAAACAAAAGATCTAGTACATCTACTCAAATCCTGCCCAACAGTTGTGCTAGATAGGGTTGGTACTGGTAGGGCTGGTAAGGCTGCAGGTGCCGACAGGGTACTCTGCAATACCTCTATAAGCCAACCAGGACTCCTTAAGCAACCTGAGTGCAATCAACAACTAGGACCGCAGTCTGCCAACGACTCCTAAAAGGTAGGCGGTCTCTGCTGTCACTCCATCATGACAAACAGCTGCAGGATCAAAGTAGGAAGACAAGAACTGCCCGTGTGCAGTAAGAGAAGTGTGGGTCTTATGCTGAAGCCCCCCCCCCCCCCTCCAAGGTGTGATTATTCCAATGGAGGAAGTAGTTTTCCTCCAACAACCACTACAAGGCCTCATGGCCCAAAAACCTTGTGCTATCAGGGCATCTGCCCATATGGACCAAGAGAGAGTCTATGCGCTCATGCATAACAGTGTACTCCACCTGGCCTGCTATCAACAGGCTGTGGACGTTCGTCATGTCCTGCTCCTGGCTCATGGCTAGAGCAGCAATCCGAACTTAAACAAGACCAGCATGTATAGCTCCGGAACCCTCTCCAACCTCAAATCCTGGCTTGTAGGTTTTCAAAATGAACAAGCTATCGTCAAGAGATTAACCAACTAAGTATAGTTGACACTACATCTACTTTTCCTAGTTGGAAACTTCCAAAGTTTGCCCTCTCTTAATTATCATTAATTGATCCATGAGCTTCTATCGATATATCGGATTAAAGGTCAAACCTTCGGATAATACTATCCATCCATAATAGTAGCAGCATCCAAATACTGCTCAATCGGATATATAGAACGACCCGGATAAAGATCTCTTTGCATTGCTTTCTATTCATCCGTAATGGTAGCAACACTCAGATACTGCCCAATCGGACTTATAGAGCAATCCGAATAACTATCTCCTTACATTGTTGGCACCATTTTTTCTGATCATGTCTAAGACAAACCTTTAGATCTATGACATCTATACCCTAACAGATGACAAAGTTTTTAATAGCTTCGAGGACAAAGCTAAAATAATGGGGTGGTGCCGTAAAATCCATGATTTTACCATGAGAAAAATGTAATAAAAATCTACTCAACGATCCTAGATCATTTCTCAACCTGGTAGTAGTAATGGAATTTCGAGGACGAAACTCAAGGTGGCATGTGGATGGTGTAAAACCCGAGATTTTTCGTTCATTAAATAATAATGAAGTATGTTTCAAAAACCCTTTTTGAACCATAAAAAAATCATCGGATTTGAAAATTTGACAAAAGTCATACAAACCGCGTACCGACAATTCAATAATTTAACTACATAAATTATTGTCAAGAATGATAAACAATTTGATTAAATTGTTTAATATTACATTTATCTACGGAATGATTAAATGAGAAGTATTTCTACTAAAACGATACTTACGTTATAAAAAGATAAATGACAAATACTTGTCGTTTAAATAAGCGAGCACGTTTCTCGTATTTACACGTCATATAAATACTCCATCTTATAGGAAAAATGATTTTTGGATCAATTACGAAATCCTCGTAAGATGAATCAAAAATTCATAAATCCCGAACATGCCCCGAACCGTGTAATAACTAAAGTTATAATACAAGATACACTTTAGGCCCATTGGTGGCCTTATAAGCCCAACTATTTAAACCTTGGATAGTAATGGGCTTAACAAGCCCAATAAGAGGGTTAAGAAGCCCAACAACTCTTTTGGCCCACTAGAGAAGCCACCAACACACCTCACATCCCCATTGGGCCAACTCTAGGTTGGTGACATATGTCCATCATGTCCACCCACCTTCTTGCTTCTCATTGGACAAAGTTTAAGTGGGTGACACTTGTCACACTTCCTCCCACCCTGTATAAGGGCTATGTCTCCTCATCCCTTCACTTTCTCTCACATAAAACACACACACATCTTACCTCCCACCAAAAACTCTCTCTTCCTTTTCTTTTTCTTCTTTGAGCCGTGAACCCCAACCCACAAGGATCATCAAATTCTTGATTTTCTTGTTTGAATCTTCAAAAACAAATCAAAGACCCATCTTGGAAATCTCAAGATCTACACGTTGGTATGAAAATCTCCTCCATGCATCAACTTTCAAGATTTTCTTTTATTTCCATGGTGAATCTATATATGCATCCAGTAAAACGTATAGATCTACCCCGAATCTATACATGCATAATAGTAACATTAAGTAAAAGATGTAGATCTAGCCCGGATCTATATATGCATCAAGTAAAACGTATAGATCTACCCCGAATCTATACATGCATGATGGTTACACCAAGTGAAACTTATAGATCTAGTCCAGATCTATCCATGCATGGTGGTCACATCAAGTGTTGACAAGATCTTGGATGGTTACTTGCTCACTCACTAGTACAACGACTTTGATAAAGCCTCGTAAGATCTACATCTCGTTCTTATTTATCATTCCTTGTATTTTCTTGATCTTATGTATATTCCGATTATACATATATATATATATATATATATATATATATATATATATATATATATATATATATATATATATATATATATATATATATATATATATATATATATATATATATATATATATATATATATATATATATATATATATATATATATATATATATATATATATATATATATATATATATATATATATATATATGGGACATTGTATATGAAATTTTGAACACAAAACATAAAGCTAAACAAGCCATATTAACGATTTCATTCATAACAATTTTTGAACCATAACAAAAGCAGATTGCATGTCAAACTCAGTAAGTTTGGGATACTAAAAACTTACATATTAAGACAGATAATTGTTTTGTGATTAATTCCCCGGGTGGCTCGTCTCGTGACGAATTTTAGATAGTAAGATATGACCAAAATAGTGATAACTAGTCAGATATGGACATACTGTTTTGATGGACTGTTTTCTCGTAAAATTTTTATACTGACTTACAAATATGTAAAACTAAAATTTGTAGATAAAATCATGAAGAACTAAAATCAATTGGATGATTTACCAATTACTTACGGTTTGGAAATGGTGACCAAAATAATGAAAACTAGTCAGATCTGAACATACTGTCTTCACGGACTGTTTTCTCATATAAGAACCCAGAATCATTGAAAAAGGTAAAACTGTAGGTTGTAGATAATATCATGAACAAAAAGAATAAACTGGATAGTTTACCAGTTCCTTACGGTTTGGAAATGGCGACCAAAATGGTAAAAACGAGTTTGGCTGCCCAAAAACAGCCAACTCTTCTAAGTTAAGAAATAGATTAATTAGCTATGAAAAGTATAAATTAGGGATAATTACACTTATAATCAGAATAATACATGAGTTAATAATGGTTTTGGTAAAAATAACACACTTAGATGATTTACGGTTCAAGAGATATGAGCAAATTAGCGGGACATGTTGGAAAAATTGTAATAAACGGATTATAACTCATTAACTTAAAATGTGATGATTTTTATATAAACCGACATGGTAGGACCCACATGTCGTGAAATATTAAGTGTATGTGGTTGTGATGTGGTTTAGAACCCAAAAACTATACAAAGTGAACTTGGGCCATAAAAGCCCAACTTACACTTGTAATGGCTATTGGGCCATTATTGGACCTGAGATTAATAACCAATTTAGAGTAGTATACTGAATTTGAAATGGACTTAAGTCATATGCTTGGGTAGTGGACCACTATTGGGCTTAAGATGGGCTAAAAGTGTCAACTTGGATTTTTCACTTAAAATGACTAAGTGTTCACCTAAAAGTTTTATAAAGAATCATAAAACTTATGCAATGTCCAAGAACTTATTAAAACATAATTATTACATATATGTACGATTTATTTATCGTCTCGAGCCTAAGACGTGCCTCGTTATCTTTAGGTCTCGTATGATCATGTATCAAGTGTTGACATTTATTCTTGATTGACGTTCGTTCTCTATTAACTATTGTGACGATTGTATCAGGTGAGTTCATAGCCTCGCTTTTTTATTCTTTTATGATTTTTCAAACCCGCGAGGGGGACATGCTATTAAATAACTGCAACTTGCTTTGACTATATGACTATAGTTTAATTATAGAATGTAAATTGAACTGTAACCTGTTTTGACTATATGATTGATACATATTTATTCTATAGAACGCAAATTGAATGGTACTCGTAATTACGATTGTCTATTGTTATTGAAACTGTTAAATTGTTGTAAATCGCGCGAATGTTATAAATAGGTATATTTGGGATTGACCATCCCCATCTGCATGAGTAGCGCTCACTCTGCCTTGGCCGAGGCAACAGATGTATACCTTGTTGGAAACTGGGTTGGGCTCCTTTTTGTAAGGCCTGGGGTTCTCATCGGTCGAGAACTATGGAAGGTTAAGCTTCCGCTTCGATTAATAGAAAATGTAATTATCTTTTGTATATATATACTTTGTGCATTACTACTATCTATAAGGTTTGCGTTACTAAACTTAATCATATGCTATTTAGCAAACACTAAAATAGGAATAATGGAAATGCTAAACTTGATTATTTTACAAAACTCTATGAATTTACCAACTTTATGTTGACTGTTTTAAGCATGTTTTTCCCAGGTTATTTAGCAAGATTATTTGAGCATGGATTGAGCATCATTTAGGAGCATAAAAATGACGGGGGATTATCTTTTACTGGGATATTCATAACAAATGTTATTCAACGATTTAAACGATTATACTAATTCAATGTTTACATCAATTGTATTTCAAAAATCATATAATTATGATATGTGCTTTGTAAGCTATTTGTTCATCGATCCACCACTGTGACACCCGCTTTATAGGGGTGTTACACATAAGCATAATTATATTGTTTTACAAACTCCTTATTTACAATAGGTCGACTATCATCATCCCAAAGGGTAGTCTCTTCACTATCGGCACTTACAGGCATGCAATCAAGATCAGTCCTTTCAGTCTCATCAAGATAAAGACATGGGTTCGCAGCTTGAGCTTTGGTAAGGTACTCAGGACTTGCAAAGCTAGCTTGACCCTTAAACATCGACGGAGGTGCTAGCATTCTTACGGATTGAATAGAATCATGCGTTTTATAAACAATTTTCTTCAAAAATTCGACTTGTTCTTCTAGTTTCGTTACTTTTTCGGTTTCTTTATCATATCTACTTTTGAAGTCTTGTTTTAACGCATCTACCTCTTGTTTCTTATTCTCGAGAATTTTAGCAGAATCTGTAGTGGTCATAGAGAGCTTTTGTTCAAGTTCATTAACTTTGGTATTGGCAAGGTACATTTTTTGACGTTCATCCATGAAGAAAACATTATATTGACGCTTCTCTTTGGCTAATAACTCAAGAGTTGTATTATATTTGTTTTCAAAATCGTCCTTTTGACTTTTTAACGCACTTCCCTTGTACCCCTCAAGCTCTTTGGTTTTCTGAAGGAGCTCATCTCTATAGCTTTCAGTCATCTCAGTAGATTTGATAAGAGCAGCTTTGCATTCGTCAAAATTTTGAGTGAGCGTAGCGTTTGCCTTCTTTAATTGCTTTTGACTCTTTTTATTTTCAGTGACATCTTTTGGTAAAGTGGCAATTAAATTGGCAAGCGCAATACGTTCCTCTTCATCATACTCATTTGCATGTTGATCATCCTCAGAGTCATTATTGCACTTGTTTGATGAATCGGGTGTGGTATTGCTATCTACCGTTTCCATCATACATGTGTCATTAATGGCACTGGGTAGATCACTATGCTCATGAATATCACCAAACACATTATATTCATCAGTAGTGTGTACCTTATCGATTGGCTCAGTGTCATAGATAGGACCGTTGTCATCTTTAGTGACTTTGAGAACTTCTTCAACCTTTTCCATGTACGAGTAATGTGCATCAAGTTCTTGATCGGAATCTTCATCATCAGTGTCATCAAGCATTGCTCCTTCCTCAACTGACAATTTAACCCTTGCATCCATCTTCTTGCATAACAGCATCTTTTCCTTGTGATATCTGGAGTCTCTAACCCTTTTCGGCTTCATGCATTCCTTTTCCATATGCCCATAACCTTGGCAATTAAAACATTGAATCCCACTCTGCTGAACCACTTGACTTCCAACAGTTTCCCTATTCCCAGTAACAGCCGCAATCCTCTGAGTATCATACTTGGCAGTTTGTCGATCATACCTTGCAGAACCCTCAACATGCGTTGGAGTATGTCGATCATACCTAGAAGGACTTTCACCAGGTAGACATGTGTCATACCTTGGAGGACTCTCAACATATTGATTCTTTGTGTTAGATGATGTTCGAAGATTGTTGTTGGTGGGTTTGTAGATTTTCTTGTAAGTCTTCATTATGAAAGAAATTTGTTGTTTCATCTCACGATTCTTTTGAGCTTGGTCTTCATCACTATCTTCTTTAGATGATGACTCAGATGGTGGTGATGGTGCTCTTGGCACTTTGCCTCGTGATTTTATGGATGATGAAGACTTAGATGATGTGGAATATCGTGGTGAGGATGATGTAGTAGAGTATGGATTAGGAGCACGAGAGTGATGGTCTTGAACATGTTGAGTGGTAGTCACTAAAGCAAGTGGATTAGCCGTCTTTGCAACACGTTCAGCTCGAATCTCATTTGCCTCATTCTGAAATTGCTTCAACATATCAAAGAGTCGATGATATGAGACCTCGTCTAACTTTTCTTGTTGTTTCACTAAAGTGACGAATCGTGTCCACTCAGGTTGAAGTTGTTGAATAAATTAAACATTGACTTGCATGGTGGAGACTTGCAGGTTATTTCTTGTTATGTCATTCATCATTTTATAAAACCTGGAGTAGTATGAATCAATTGATTCTCCATCCCTTGAAGTAAACTTGCCAAAATTCCAAAACAAGTTTGTTTTGACATCTTGTTTGTTGAGTGATTCTCCTTGTTGTAAGCGTTCAATAGCAGTCCAAATTTCATGTGTTGTCGGGCATGCATCAACCGTGGAGTATATATCATCTCCAATACCACTTAAAACCATATAAATGGCTTCCTTCTTCGCATCATGCCAAGCATAATTTTTAGGTGTAAGATCAGCTCTTGTTTCATCACGTTCACTTGCGGGTATTGGATCAGTAGTATCTGTGGCTGGTCTTGGAGGAATTAAGATCTTCTTGAATATATATGGTCCATGAGTAATACATTTCCTCAAGGCATCACCATTAGGTCTTGTATCAAGGTATCGTATGAAACATGATTGCCATTGAGCATACCGACCAGACACAAGCATTGGTGTTCTCTCTTTGTTACCCGCCACTATTATGTTGTTGTTCGTCACATGATATTCGGTTGTAGAATCCATCTCAATATTCTCTGAAATGATGAAGTGAATATGGATCTTAAGTAGATTTCTTGTGATTGTTGTTGTGGTTAAAATTCCGAAAAGTGCAGTTTTTCTTCAGTCCGACAATAAATTCCCCAGTCCGACAAAACGGTAGACCAAAAAATTTTGTAATTGCCAAATTTTGAAATCGAGCTAGAAATTTCCTAAAACTAGTATGGAAAAAATTTGAATTTACTTGACGGAAAAATTTTAATCTTCGTGTAAACGATATTCCGAAACTAGTCTAGATGGTGGCTAAGTCTAAAAAATACTCGAACAAAATTTAGCTAAACATGTCAGCGGAATGTCCATCGGAATGTGCCATCGGAATGTCCATCGGAATGTTGGCTGTCGGAATGTAGGCTGTCGGAATGTAGGCTGTCAGAATGTAGGCTGTCGGAATGTAGGCTTTCGGAATGTACTGTCGGAATGTTCTGTCGGAATGTTCTGTCGGAATGTTCTGTCGGAATGTTATGTCGGAATGTTCAGATCGCAATATGGCTTAAACAAATTGGACAGAGTAACGACTCAATATCCCTTGAAACCATCGGAATCCGAGATCGCAATGTACGATCGGAATATCTTGTCGGAATAAGGTATCGAAATCCGGGTGATCGCAAAGTAGAATCCTTGGATTATTGCGATCGAGCCTCACACACTTTGTACTTTCCGATGGTATAACTTGCTAGAATTTCGGAAAGATGAAAAACAAGAAAGTTTTCAACTTTTGATCCAAAAGACTTGAGTTTTAACCAAAACCAAGATACCCAAATCACTACGACAAGAATAAAGAAATTATACGACTTGAAGAACACTAAAAAACATAAAAAAATCTTGAATTCTTGGAAGAAATAAGGATCAAATCAAATAAATCAAATGAAAACACAACAACCAATCACAAAACTACCCTATGGCGATTGATACCAATTGTTGTCCCATATATTTAGATGATATAACACGAATTAAAGAAAGAAAATAGAAGAAAAAAATGAATTCTAGAGAGAGAAAGTAGTGAGAGAAAGTAGAGAGAATGGTTGGATAACTAAGTGATATTAGATTGAGAGAAAATGAAATGAACCAACCAACCCTCCTAACATGCTAGGAGGGTAGTATATATAGTCCACCCACATGCGGGCTTTAATGGGCTATATATTGGGCCGGGCTTGTCTTTTGGACTTTAATTAGTTTAAATCCAAGCCTGTGAACCACGACTATTTAACTATCTATTACAACGTTCTAATAAATATTACAATATAAACCTATGACCGAACATTCTTGTTTGACTCAATATTTTGAGGCTAACACTGATTCTATATTAACCTTATGATTATGAAAAATAGTGAGTGTTTATTGGTGATTGAGCAACCTTAAGCTAAATTAATACCTATTAAGCTGAATTAAACACATAATTAATCTAGATGATTAGAGATTAACAAAGCGATAACAATATTTTTGAGCTTTTATTGTTTAACGACAAAAAATATGATTAAGCTATATAAAACCAAATGAAACAAGATAACAAGCGATAAACCAATAAATCATTCTCAAATAAGCAATTAAGCAGCATATAAGCAAAACACATAACCTATGAATTTAAATGACAATTAAGGGGAAAAGTAAAATGAGATTATACCTATTTGCTTAAGCTCATATCCAAAAGTGGCCTTTGCACAAAGGCCTATATCTTCAACCCACTATAATATCAACTTATAAGCTTATTACAAGCTTATTCACCCACTGTTCACTCCACCTATCGAGTGAGGCAGCCTTCACTTGACTCCTTGAGCTTTTTATGAGATTTTTGAGCAACTTTCCTTAGCCTTTTGAAAACAAAACTCACATAAGCTTTACAAGTTTATGTGAGTATTAAGATGAATGAAAAAAACAGCTTATCCAAGACTATGAGATTATGACATTTTTGAGACAAAATCTCCAAACAACTAAAATTGCGACATTAAATTAAAAGAGAACAATTGAAAACTAAATCGAACTTTTATTAATTCATAAAAACATTACAATAAACTTGAAAACATTACAGAAAAATAAAATTATAGAAATTAAACTAAAGAAAATTACATGAAAATTGTGATGAAACCTACAACTATTTATAGGCCAACCAAGGCTTCTAGACGAAATTTCTAGCTCATCTTCTCTCTCCAAGGGTTTTGATATCAACCCTTGGATGAGGCTTCAATTGTAAGCAATATTTTTTGCCTTTGATCAATTGTTCCTTTTTCTCTTTCTTCTCTTGGATTGCCAGGGTGGACAGAAGATGCGGACCCATGTGTGTTTCTTTTGCACTATATTTAGTGTAAATTCTCTTGATTTTGTTCTTTCTCCAATGTAATCTCGGATTGCCAACGTGGCTCCTTTGGTGATGTGGGATTCGTTTATTGGGTCTTTGGGAGTGGGATTGTGATAATTAATTAGCCAATTTCCCAAAGAGATAAAAACCCCCTTTCTTGTTCATTGTTGGGTGAAATGAAGGAGATAAAGGAACATTAACTCTTTCCCTCTCTTCTTTATTACTTTTTTACTCATTTGACTAATTTGACCAGCCCACAATTTCTCATTTGGCAAATTCGACCCCTGTTGTTTGTAATCCTTTGATAACTTGATCTTCCACTTAATGACAGTTTGGCCCTTGTGGTTGTTATTAATAGAAAAGTACTAATGAAAGGATTTGTTTTGTATTTTTGAAGGACCATTTTGGTATTTAAAGATAATAGGGAGTATTTTGTGTCATTTTTGGAAAGTGGAGGGGTATAAAGTATAATTTAGTGAAAGTGTAAGGGTGTTTTGGGTAATTTGGGATTAAGGGTTTCCAAACTCCGTGTCTTTGTTATTCCGACTTTGGCTTCGACTTTGTGCTTTTCTTCTATTCCCGTGTTCGCTTCATCTTTGACTTGATCGTTTTTCTTGTCTTTTCTTGATATTCGTACCTACACATACACAAACAACAAACACAAGTGTATATGGCACTTTTCATGATTAATTGATCATTTTAAGCTCGTTTTCCAAGAAAATAAGATAAGAGATTATGCTCTTATCATATAACAATCAACCAGTTATGGTAGTTATTTTTTACTTGGGCCGGAAGATTCGGTCAAGCCCAATAGGGACTTTATCGCCTATATAAGAAACCCCCAAGGGTTCAACAAAGGTACGATTTCATTCAGACTCTCACATCTTACCGATTACTAACCCTAAAACCGATTACTTACTCTTACACCGGAGTCTAATAGTGGGATACTTTCCTATGGTAAGCCAGCCTAACAGCGTGTTGTTTGTGCAGGATCTCAACCATACATTCACTTGGTGAAAGAGCCGGAGCCTCCTACACCCGAATTAAACCTAGTTTAGATCAAGCTAGGTCCATCCAACTTTTGTATCAACATACGCAAATAAAATGAAACGTGCAATATTACGATAACTTATTATGGGTTGGAAAATAAAGTAACAAACGTTATAACTAAAATGTAATCATGCATTTAATTAACCGGGAGCATTCAACATCATTTTGTATATTTACTGAGACCCATTTAAATTACTTAGGTAATTTTACTGCATCGTGATCGTACTGTTCCGGATCACCAGTGACATCATTACACTCTACCATAAAGTGAGTTCATGTCCTCATACTTTTACTTTGACTGTTTTAAACAATACTGGGGGAGAAAACATGTAACATATTTTCACAGGACACAAACACTTAAGGTATCATCATTTATCTGCCTATTGTTTCCCCCTTGACACGTGGACTGTAATTGTTAATTATATTATGAGATAAGAGCGAGTGTTATAAATTGATCTATTTGGGACTGACAATCCCCATTTGGATGAGTAGCACTCACTGTGCCTAGGCCAGGACAACAGACGTATATCATGTCGGATTACAAGACGTGACAGTAACAACTTATAACATCTAGCATCAATTACAGGCAATAGGAACTACTTTATAGTATTTGGCTTTGTGTACTACTATGTTTGTGGTGTTTGAGATCCTAAATATTATTTACTAAACCTATGAATTCACCAACTTTGTGTTGACCCATTTAAACATGTTTTCTCAGGTAACTAAGCAGGTACTTATGTGCACATGGACTTCCAGCATCATGTAGGGTGCAGGTTTAACTACTTTGGAACAATATTTAATATTTTGTCAAGACAATTTAACTATATTTCACATTTGGTTCATGTAATAAATTCAATGATATTTTTATGATCATTAGTCTGTATACTATTTGTTGTTGATCCACCATGTGAAACCCAATTAATATTCCGTTGTATTTGACAATTTTGGGTGTGTCACAAACTCCTAGATGGTTGGTTCTTTTTGAAGGTCTATTAACATCATAACAATTATATAAAACCCTAAAAAAGATCAAAGCACATATAGCAGAAGCGATTTAACAAGATCATAATAATAACACAATTATAATTAATCGAATTAGGGTTACATATATTTTCATTAATATCGGCATTGGCAACTACATTTTCATTAACATCAGCATCAGCAACTACATTTTTGCTAACATCAGCAGCTTCTACATTTTGAGAGTTTAATGGATCATTGTCACTTGCTATGGAGGTCGTTGGAAGATCGTCGGTTGTTGTGGAGGTCGCCGGAAGTTGGATGTTTGTTGTGGAGTTCGCCGGAAAAGGGTTGTTTGTTGTATACATCGCAAGGAAAGGGTTATTTGTTGTGTAGGTTGTCGGAAATGGGTAGGTTTGTTGTGTAGGTTGACGGAAAATGGTGGATCCGTTATGGAAGTCACTGGGAAAGAGGTGGTGTTGTTGAAGTTGCTAGGAAACGGTGGTTAGGTGTGGATCTTGTTGGAAAATAGTGGATTCTTATGGGGGCTGCCGGAAAAAGGTTGTTTGCGGTGAAGGTCGTCGGAATGAGGTGGGTTGGTGTGGATGTCGCAGGAAGAAGGTTGGATTGTTGTGGTGGTCGCGGGAAGAAGGTGGGGTTGTTGTGGTGGTCGTCGGAAAAAGGTGGGAGATGAGGTTGTTGTGGTGGTCGGCGGTTAGGTGGAGGTTGTTGTGGTGGTCGCCGGTGGTGAGGATCGGGATCCATTGTTTTTTTCTTTTTTTTCTAAAAATAAAGTTAGGTTATAAGAAAGGTGGGTTTAATCACAGCCCTTTGATCATTTTATGATGGATGGTGTGGATTGATACATGAAGCCTTTGTTAAATATGGGTGTGCGGGGGATCTTCTCCCCTATGAAATATGAATCATCAAAACAAGTGTATAAAACTAAAGTGATATAAGATCATTTATTTACCTTAATAACAATATCTAATGACTTTATATACTACATTTGTTCTTGTACGAGAGGTATATTTACACATAGTGACAAAAATTGTTTCTACGGCATATAGTTAACCGATATACTAATTGACTCGGTGGTTGAACTGGTGACTCGACCGAGTTAACCACGTGATCAAACTATTGATCCGGTCATAGAATTTTTGACCCAGTGACTCTACCAGGTAGACCCGGTGGTCGAAGTTGTGCCCTAGTTACTCGACTAGTTTAGGTTGACCTGATGGTCGAACCCATGACTCGGTGGTCAAACCTGTAACCCGGTAGTCGAATTTGTGTCCTGATAACTCGACCAAGTTGACCCGATGGTCAAACTCGTGATCTGAAGATTAATACAATTGTTTTCGTAGATATAGATTTATTTTTCAACATTTTTATATTATGAAATAAAAACTTTACTTCCCCCGTCTTAAATTAATAGTCTATTTTTCTTTTTTAGTCATCATAATTTAATTTTTAACTATTAAAAGCAGATAGTTATGTTTGATAATGTTTACCATATTAAGATTGTTTGAAAATACAAATTCTAAAGAAAAAATTAATTAATTAGTTGAGGGTAAAATTGTTATTATACCAAAAGTTAAAAGAAAGAAAACAGTAATTGATATACTTTTTCTCAAATGGGAGAAGATTCCCCACACACCTATATTTAACAAAGGCTTCATGTATCAATCCACACCATCCATCATTAAATGATATAAGGGCTGTGATTAAACCCACCTTTCTTATAACCTAACTTTATTTATTAAAAAAAACAATGAACCCCGATCCTCACCACCGGCGACCACTGATACATAGGTTTTACTAGGTTAAAAGTTCATTTTGTCTCGACTCGATTCGAATTGAAAAAGGATTAAATGTGTGACTCAGTTGTTCTTGGTAAAAATAAAGAAAGGTGTCGTTGAGTAACTAATTAAAATAAAATAAAAATGAAAGCTTTAAAATGTAAACTAAAAATTAAGACTTTCAAAGATAAATGATAAAAGATTAAAACTTGATAAAATGTAAACTAAAACAAAACACTTTTTAAAATAAGCTTAAGTAAAAATGGTAGAAAAAATTAAGGTTTGAAAATTAAAACAGGAAAATCAAAACCAAACATAAGTCAAAATACCAAATTTTAACCTAATCCGGAATGTGGAGATTACACACAATCCGAAATCCGTGCCAAATCACTAATCCAGAATACAAGTAAAGCTCTCAATACGGAATCCTGCCCTAAGCACTAATCCGGAATCCTTCTTCAAGGATCAACTCGGAATCCAACTTCTAAGCATAATCCGGAATGAGTTAATCGATAGTAATCCGGAATATGGATTCTGCCTGTAAAACCCGCATGCTTTTACCATGAATAGTACCCTTATGATCGTACGTACATGATTAAAACTTTCCTTTTATAGCATGTTTACGTTTCTGATGAGACGGCTTTTATACATGGTCTCATCGTTCTTTTTGGACTTAAAATGCATTAAATATCATCAAAATACCCAAATATATGCTTGTGTTTGTTACTTGTGTAATTTAGGTACGGATATTGAGAAAATGACAAAAGATCACAAGAATCACGCAAAAACGAACACGGGAAACGAAGCCGCACGATGAACCAAGCCCTAGTGAGGAATTTTCCAAAGAAAACCCTTGAAGATTTGAAGAATATTGAAGATTGGTCCTCCAAGTTTGAAGAATTGACACTTTATACCCTTGTATCTTCATAATTACAAGTTTGGTCCCTAAAGTTTGTCAAAATTACAAAAAGGACCCTTAACTTTGAAGAATTGGCAAATTTAGTCCCTCATCAAATCTAAATTGTCAAATATGGTCCTCCAAGAAGTCAACCAACAAGTCAAAGCCTTGAAGTTTGAAGATATGACAAATTCAGTCCTTGGAAAATGAAGAAAATGCATAAATGGTCCTTGTTTCAAGATTACAAAAACATTGTGCCAAAAATGCAAATTGCTGAAAGTTATTAACAAAGGAAATATAGAATTTGCCATTTAAATGCAAAGTGAAGTAAACAAGAAACTTTGGGGGGCATTTCTGCCAAGATAGCCAAACCCCACTGGCCACTAAAATCATGACACCTCACCCACTGACCCGTTTACCCTACCCAAACCCACCATTTTACCCAAGCCCAATATTCCTTAAACCCGGTTTTTAAATAAGCCTTGGTCAAATGGTCAACCAACCCACTTTTCCCACTAAACAAGTTATTTGAATTTCTCTAATCTTTTTTTGGATTAAACTCAAAACTGCTAATCTTCTTAACCCATAAACCCTAAATCTGATTAACCCTCAATCCAAAGGGTTATGCACTAATCAACTCCAGATTGTTAATTAAGCCCACCCTCATTCTTTCCCACCTCACCAAAAGCCTCCACGTGGCCTGTGGTCCTCTCCCCAGCCTTCCCCTGCCCCACTTTCTAGCTTGAAGACAAAGCTTGGCAGTAATCCAACGAGCCTAGGTGATTTCGTGCTCCCAAAGGATACACCAACGGGCAAGATCATCTTGACAACTGCCATTTCACATGGAGCAGTCACATGAATCCAAGACCTCAATATCAAGAATTCAAATATGGCATCTTAACAGCATATTCCAAGAACCAACCAAGGGCATGATTGGGAATTCAGTCATTAGGGTTTCCATCTTCTAGAAGTTGTAAGCCTGTCTATAAAGGCATTAGGGTTTTATCATTTTCGGGTTGTCTCAGCTTTTATGTAAAAATTTTTTATCAATGAATGAAAAAGTGTTTTATGCATAAGGCTGTGATCATTTACTTTTCAGCAATTTACTTTTTAAAGTTTGTTCATCTCTATTTAAGTTTGTGTTTTAAAAAGTTTTGAAAAAAGGTTTTTAAGTTTCTGATTTGAAGCAAGTTCTTGGTAAGAACTTGTGTGTTTATTTGGTATTTCCAGTTTCAATGCATTGTGTTAATGCTTTGAAGAATATCAATGAGAAGTTTTGAAAGGTTTTAAAAAAAGATTTTTAAGGAAGTGAAAAGAAACAGAAAAAAGTTATTAGATATTGCTTGTTTTTTTTTGTTGATTTCTTCTTAAACAGGTTTGAGTATTTGTTGTGGATCATTGTCATCATATGCCCGGGCATATGGGAGGTGGTTATGCAACCACAAAGATCCTTGGAAGTAAGGATCTTAGGTAATCTTCTTTTTCCATTTTAAAAATTTTCAGAAAAAAGGTGTTGTGTGATTTGATTGATTTGATGCTATTTTGTGTTTAAGTTGTTTGATTCATGTTCTTTTATGTTTAGATGCATGCTAGAGTATCATAGAATCAGTTTGAGTAGCTTTTCAAGTAAATTGGTTTGTAAAATTTGGTTTTAAAAAATTAAAGTAGTGTTTGGAAACGTGTTTTAGCAGGGTTTATAATTTGATTGTGCTTTGAAAAACGTGTTAGAGAGCTTAAAATAGATTGAGTTAGGTTAGTAGTTAGTTGTTAAGTTAGTTTGGAAAAGTTTAGATCAAGTTACAAGTGAAAAAGGGAAAAAAGTAAGACAGAAATCTGCTTAGGCTTTATTTGCTTATTTTTCATGAGATTTTGATGCAAGTTCTTGAAATCTGTTACATGTTAGGTTAATATAGGGTATTAGAGTGATTGTGTGCAAGTTTGAGCTTGTGTATGCATAATATAGGAGATTGAATCTCATTAGATTGCAAGTAATCTGTCCTAATAGCCCACAGCCCTACAAAAGTTCACAGAAACTTGTTATTGCTAAGTGTTGCTTTGGTTTGTGATTTCTTGGTGCTAAGTGCTTATTTAAGCTTATTGCTGACTCCTTGTGCTTCTATGAGCACAAGGGTGCCCCTTTGTTCCAAAATCATCCATCAAACAGCCAAATCTAAGTCCTCTTGGAGTTTCATACTTTGTGAAAAAAGCAAGAACTTAGCCAAATCTGCTAAGTGTTCATAGAAGAAAACTGGCAACGTTTTTGATTATAATCTTGATTAATCTTGGATAAAAATAGAAGTTTGGATTGGATTACAAGTTTAAAAGGGTGACTGTTTGAGTTTATAAAAAAAAAAAAAAAAAAAAAAAGTTTTTGCAAAAACCACTAGCCTGGCTTCGAACCCCTGACCTCTCGTTGGAGGGTTCAGAGTCCTTACCAGTGTGCTAGCTTTCATCTTGTGAAAAGATGGGCAAGGCCCATTACTTAAAGAGGTCTTAGACGTGCTTAATAAATATAAGTCGTAGCTTATTTAGTTCTTTTTAGCTTATTTATGAAGCTTATTGGGTCTAGCTTATTTTTCTTAGGATTATATTGGTATTTTTGATTTTTCTGAGCAAACAGTGCATTTTTCCCTTTATTATTTTATTTATTAGGAATATTTCAAGTTTAATTTTTAGAAAGTCTTTTAAAAATAGTAAACAGTAATTTAAAAATACAAAAAAATAGTTTTTAAGTTTTGATTTATGTTTTAGAGGTTTACAGCTTATTAGGTTTTCAATTTGGCTTATTTTTAATTTTATAAGATTTTAGGATTTTTAAGCAACTTTAAAAATTAATATAAAATTAATTAATAGGTTTCAGAAACTTTAATTTGCATTTTCTTCTTAGTTAGAATATTTAGAATTTTTTAGAATTTTTTAGAATTTATTTGAGAATTTTTAATTTTTTAGAATATTTTATTATTATTTTATTCATTAAAATTCAAAGTTTTATTTTTAACTTTTTTTCATTTTTCCTAGATTCTAGACAGTAAAATAGGAACTTTGTCACTTTCCAATTAATTTTTAGGCTTTTCAATTAATTTTTAGAATTAATTTAAGATTTAATACATTTTAATAGTTTTTAAGTGTTTAAAAATAGTTTAATTTGGTTTTAAAATTTTTAAAAATAGTTTTTAGCTTAATTAGGATATTTTTGAGGTTTACAAATTATAAAATCTTGTTTAGGGCTTTTTAATAATTAAAAGTGATTTTTAGGGCTTTAATTAGCATTAAAAAGTCATTATTTAATTAATTAAAAGGTTTTAGTGAGTTTGGATTTTTTGTAAACTCTTAGAATATTATTTGGGATTTTTAGTAATTTTTAGAAATTTTTAGGTTAAAATTTTAATTTTCGTCGTTTTTACGGTTTTACGTTTACGCCTTTTTCGTCGTAGTTTAATTAGTTTTCGTAACCGTCTTTTCTTTCCTTTCTCATTTCTTTTTCAATCAATATAATCTCAAACAAAAATCAACTCTCAACACAACGCACTTGCCTCCTTGGGAAACGAACTTGCTTTGTCATTGGTGCTCGGTTTTCCTAAACCGACACTTAACGCTTACCACTATTTGTACTTCCTTTTCCTAAAGGTTGTATTTTACCACAATCATTTTGGCGCCGCTGCCGGGGAGGCGTGTTGTGTTTTGGTTGAACCATTGTTGTTTTTATATATAGCCATAAAAGTATTTGTATTAATAGCACTCTATTAATACGTATTATCGTTTTTTGATTTTTGTGTGAATATTATTACTATATTGTATACGTAGAACAATAAATTTACAAGTACTCCAAATACGTGAGCAATCACAACCTTGATTCGGGATTTCATCACTCGATCATTGTATTCGAATCTCAAACCAAAGAAAAAGGCAAAAATAGATAAATACTTTCGTGAAGCTTGATTTTGATAATACAAACTATAAGGTGGGTATAAGGCGGTTGTATTTCACGACCTAAAGGAAAAAGGCTCTTAAGTGCTTCGCGCCGCCTCGTTTCCTCCGCTTGCTTGTGCGTATTTGATTTTGAGAGTGAATCGAGGGTTTTGCCGCCCAAAGGGTTTTGCCGCCTAGTTTCCTCCGCTTTCTTGGTTTCATTTGATTAAAACCTCTTGAACGATTTGGTGTTCCACCATCGTTCTAAAGTCATCGAAGGCGTTCACTTCACGTGTTCGTTTTCATTCCTTGAGGCTTCTTTAATCGAGAGATTTGATTAAGGAGGAGATTTGTAGATTTTGGTCTACTTAATACATTCCAAAAAATCCAAAAAAGTTAAAAACAATCAAAAACCACAAAAAAAATTGAAAAAGTAAAAATACCAAAAAGAATCTTCTTTTCTCGCCTTCTCGTTGTACGTGACGTTTATGCAAACTCGCTCTAAAGCTAGACGTGCTCGTAAACGAAGAAACAAATCACTCACTCCTACTAGTGAGGACTCTCCTATTGACGAACCCATTGTAGTGAAAGAAGCACCCATGGCTAATCGAACTATGATGGAGTTGCTTCAAGCACCCACCGAGGGTTATGGAGAAGCGATTGTGATTCCCGCTATCCTTGCGGAGAATTTTGAGGTTAAGACGGGTTTGTTGTCCATGATTCAAAACAACAAGTTTCGAGGGGACGAAAAGGACAACCCGCATAACCACATTCGCCAATTTAATCGTCTCACCGCCACGTGCAAGTTTAAGGATGTTTCAAACGACTCGATTAAGATGATGCTTTTTCCGTATTCCTTAGCGGGGCCCGCAAAAATTTGGTTAGAGAAAGAGCCACCCAATTCTATATTGACGTGGAAGGATCTCGTTTCAAAATTCGTGAACCAATTTTTTCCGCCCTCTAAGACTACGCACTTGAAAAACGAGATTTCAAAGTTTTCGCAAGAGTATAATGAGAGTTTTTCAACGGCTTGGAATAGGTTTAAGGAAATGTTGCACGAATGTCCTCATCATGGTTTTTCCGACTTGCATCAAATAGACACGTTTTACAATGGCTTGAACGATCATGAGCGTGATTATCTTAATGCCGCCGCGGGTGGTAATTTCTTGTGTAAGACGGTCGAGGAAGCATTGGTAATTATTGAGAATAGGTCTAAGGTGTATAGTCCTCGTAGCACGTCGAGTGTTCGTAAGGCTTCGTCTTCATCTTCACCTAGTTTGTCACACAACGTTGATGCTTGCCAAATCGAGGCTAATTTGGAGAACAAGATTTTTGATAAGCTTAAAGGATTGTTAATTGAGTTTAAAGTTGGTGAACAACCCGCTCCCGCTACGATTAAAGCAGTTGAGGTTTCTTGTATGTATTGTGGTGGAGCTCACGATTATTCCGAGTGCATTACCAACGGTGGTAACACTTCGAGTGCCTTCGCGGCCGCGGGAACTTATAACCAAAACGGTCAAGTTCCTCGCACTAATCAATTGACTCCACCGGGTTTCTCACCAAATCAAAATGCTAACAATTATCGAAACAATCAAGTTGGTTACCAAAGCAATCAAAAGAACAATTATAAGGGTAATAGCAACTATGGGAATCAAGGGAGTAGTAGTAATAGCCAATTGCAAAATCAAAATCAAAACCGTAATTTTCAAAATGCAAGTCAAGGTCTTCAAAATAACAAAGAACTTCCATTGGACTTTTTGAATTACACTACTTCAAATGATAAGATTATGGAAAACATTCAAGAGCAAATGGCTAATCAAGCTAAGGAGACGGCTAAGAATGCAAAGGAGTTAGCTAATTTCATTAAGGAAAATCTAGCCATGAGAAATGAATTGAAAAATGATTTTGCTAACCAAATTCGAGGTCAAAACAACAAGATAGAGCAAAGTCATGCTAGGCTTGAACAAAGAATTGACCAAAAAGCCGCTATTCAAGATGTGAAGTTTAATAATTTTGATGCTAAGCTTAATGCAATTTTAGAAGCCGTAATGGGGAACAAAGCCTCTACTTCGGGTAGTTTGCCTAGTAACACCGTTTCAAACCCGAAGGGAGATGAAAGTGATTACCACACGTAGTGGTAAGGCACTTAAAGAACCAACTCCTCAACCAATTACTCCAACGGTGGAGGAAATTAAGGAAGAACCCGAGGTGGTGGTCGAAAAGGAGCATATTTCAATCCCACAAAGTACCGCTCATGCCACACCTACGGTTGACCCATCACCCATATTGGAACCCGAGATTCCAAAGGCTATGCCTATGCCCCAACCCACACCACCCTTGCCTTACCCATCGAGACTTAGGAAGGAGAAACGACAAGAGCGCGACAACTATCAATTTGAGCTTTTTATGAAAATGTTTCGTGATTTGCATTTTAATATAAGTTTTGCCGACGCCTTGGTCATGATGCCTCGATTTGCCGCTAACTTTAAGAGTATGTTGAACAACAAGGAGAAATTACACCAAATGTCTAGTTGTTCGTCGGTTTATCTTAATCGCATACCTCAAAAAGTCGGTGATCCCGGTAAATTTTTGATCCCTTGTGCAATTCAAGATATGGAAGAATGCTATGCCTTGGCCGATCTTGGTGCTAGCATTAACTTGATGCCACTTGCAATCTACAAGTCGCTCAATCTTCCTAATCTTACTCCTTCACGAATGTCTATTGAGTTGGCCGACCATTCCACGATTCTTGCATGTGGATTGGCGGAAGACGTTTTTGTGAAAGTGGGGAAGTTCTACTATCCCGTAGACTTTATTGTTGTTGACATCCCCACGGATCCTCAAGTTCCTCTTATTTTAGGTCGTTCGTTTTTAGATACGTCTATGGCTTTGATTGATGTGCATGCTAGAAAGATCACCTTACGTTTCAACGACGAGGAACTTGTTATAAACGCAACTCAAAATTCTCAACTTTCTCATGTTTATTCCGTTGCTACCATAAACGTCGTTGACATGATCGACGTGGTTTGCGAGGAATTTTCACAAGAAGTTTTAGGGTTTGGTGATGAAGAAACTAGTGGCAATCCCACTATGTTAGATCCTATTCTTGATAATTCGACACCAACCTTCACTCCTTTCGAAGGTGGTGGTTTTACGTTGGAAGAATTTGATGTTCCACGTACTTGTGACGAAGACCTCGACAACTATGAGGACTTCTCGATTATCAAGGATTTTCTCAACGATTTCCCATTTCCTCCACCCGAGGAGGTTATGAGTATCGAGCCCAAATCTTCACTTGAGGAACCACCTATCCTCGAGTTGAAAGATTTACCTCCTCACCTCGAGTATGTCTATTTGGAGGAGGACGACAAGTTGCCGGTTATTATTGCGAAGGAACTTTCGAATGATGAAAAAACCGCACTTGTCGATGTTCTTAAGGACCACAAAGGGGCGATTGCGTGGAAGTTATCCGACATTAAGGGAATCGATCCCAAATTTTGTACACACAAAATATTAATGGAGGAGGATTTCAAGCCAACAATCCAAAGTCAAAGGAGGGTGAACCCCAAAATTCACGACGTCATCAAAAAGGAGGTACTTAAACTCCTTGACGGGGGAATGATTTACCCTATTTCCGATAGCCCTTGGGTGAGTCCTATTCATTGTGTCCCTAAAAAGGGAGGGATGACCGTTGTGCCAAACGATGCCAACGAGTTGATTCCCACGAGACTCGTGACCGGATGGAGAGTGTGCATTGACTATCGTAAGTTGAATGAAGCCACTCGAAAAGACCATTTTCCCTTGCCCTTCATGGACCAAATGTTGGAGCGTCTTGCGGGAAACGATTTCTATTGCTTTTTAGACGGTTTTTCCGGTTACTTCCAAATTCCCATCGATCCTCGTGATCAAGAAAAAACTACGTTTACGTGTCCATATGGAACGTTTGCCTATCGTAGAATGCCATTCGGACGTTGCAATGCACCGGGAACTTTTCAACGATGCATGATGGCTATTTTTCATGATATGATCGAGAAGACGATGGAAGTCTTCATGGATGACTTTTCCGTGTTTGGTGATTCCTTTACTTCGTGTTTGTCGAACCTTGAGAGAATGTTAAAACGTTGTGAGGAAACCAACCTTGTGCTCAATTGGGAAAAGTGTCATTTTATGGTTAAGAGTGGAATCGTCTTAGGGCACAAGGTCTCGAAAGCGGGGATTGAGGTAGATCAAGCTAAGGTAGACGTCATCGCCAAATTACCTCATCCCAAAACCGTCAAGGGAGTTAGGAGTTTCCTAGGCCACGCGGGCTTTTATCGACGATTCATCAAGGATTTCTCGAAGATTTCTCGACCCATTACACATCTTCTTGAAAAAGAAGCACGTTTTGTCTTTGACGAAGATTGTGTACGAGCCTTTGAGATCCTTAAGAGGAAACTTACCGAAGCTCCCATTCTTGTTGCTCCAAATTGGAACCTCCCCTTTGAACTTATGTGTGATGCAAGTGATTACGCTATTGGGGCCGTTTTGGGGCAACGTCATGATAAGCATTTCTTGCCTATACACTATGCTAGCAAGACGATGACCGAGGCTCAACTTAAATACACTACAACGGAAAAGGAGTTCCTTGCCGTGGTGTATGCATTTGAGAAATTCCGACCTTATCTCGTCTTGACGAAATGCATAGTGTATACGGACCATTCGGCTATCAAGTATCTCATGGCTAAACAAGATGCAAAGCCGAGATTACTTCGTTGGATTCTCCTCCTTCAAGAATTTGATCACAAAATCGTTGACAAAAAAGGAGCCGAGAATCTAGCGGCCGATCATCTCTCTCGTTTGGAAGATCCTCACCAAAGTGTTTACGAGCCTAAGGAAATCACCGAAAAATTTCCGCTCGAGACACTTGGTGTAGTGAATTCCAAACTTGATTCTTCTACCCCATGGTTTGCGGATTTTGCAAATTACCATGCGGGTAACTTCATCATTAAGGGTATGACAACTCAAGAAAAACGAAAATTCTTTCGTGATGTCAAGTTCTATTTTTGGAACGACCCTTACTTGTTTCGAACTTGTGCGGATCAAATCATCCGCCGTTGTGTATTTGGCACCGAAGCTTCTAACATCCTTAGAGCTTGCCATGAGGGACCCACGGGTGGTCACCATGGTGCTAATCTCACGGCTAAAAAGATGTTTGATGCCGGCTTCTTTTGGCCTACTATTTACCGAGATGCACAAGATCTTGTGAAGTCTTGTGATTCATGCCAACGACAAGGAAAAGCCTCACAAAAAGATGAAATGCCACAAAATATCATTCAAGTATGTGAGATCTTTGACGTTTGGGGCATAGACTTTATGGGGCCGTTCCCATCATCTCGTGGTAATAAGTACATTCTCGTTGCGGTTGACTACCTTTCTAAGTGGGTGGAGGCGAAGGCCTTGCCCACTAATGATGCTCGTGTGGTAGTTAAGTTCTTGAAAAGTTTGTTTGCTAGGTTTGGAACCCCTCGTGCGATCATAAGCGATCATGGAACCCATTTTTGTAATGACCAATTCGAAAGAGTCTTAAGGAAATATGGGGTTACACATCGTCTTTCTACGGCTTATCACCCACAAACGAGTGGGCAAGTCGAGGTTTCAAACCGAGCATTAAAGAGGATCTTGGAGAGATCCGTGGGGGAAAACCGACAATCTTGGTCGGATAAGTTAGACGATGCTTTATGGGCCTTTAGGACCGCTCATAAGACACCCATTGGGTGCACTCCCTATAAGCTTGTGTATGGAAAGAATTGTCATTTGCCTATCGAGTTAGAACACAAGGCTTATTGGGCCCTAAAGCATTGTAATGATGACATGGAGACCGCGGGAAAACACCGGAAAATGCAATTAAATGAATTGGATGAATTGAGAGACATTGCTTATGAAAATTCATTGATTTACAAAGAGAAAACTAAAAAGTTGCATGATTCAAAAATTAAAAACTGGGTTTTTAACATTGGGGATCAAGTTTTACTTTTTAATTCAAGATTGAAAATATTTTCCGGTAAATTAAAATCCCGTTGGTCCGGTCCATTCACCGTGACTCAAGTGTTTCCGTATGGGACCATCGAGCTAGCTCAAGATGATGGTCCTAACTTCAAGGTGAATGGACATAGGTTGAAGCACTACTTTGGTGGGGAAGTTCCATCCTTGAACTACCTCGACCAAGTCACCTTCCCCAATGATAATTAGTATTGAGGGGATCGAGTCGAGCTCATGACTCGGTAATAAAAAACGAGGTGCCTCGTGGGGGAGTCCCATGCTTATCCTATGTACATATTATCGCTTTCTTAGTCTAATGTAGCTTACGTGTGGGGATTCGTGCCCTTCCAACCTTTGTTTCGTGGTTGTTTGTGCATTGTGGTTTTTAGATCATGATCTTCACGATTGGAGCCTCTCGTGTTCGTTTTATGGAGAGCACTCGATCGTTTGCTTTGGAGACATTTCTCAATATCCATGATATATCCTTTATTGTTCTAACCTTAGGTTTTTAGCACACTGCATAAACGGCTTTAAATTTAATGGTTACACCCTTTCCATGCTAGATTAGGCATTCGACTATGTCTCTAGTATGGGGGTGTTTGCACCCCTAGACTCGAAACATTGAGGACAATGTTTAACTTTAGTATGGGGGGGTGAATAGATACTTTGCCTTGCCAAACCTTCACGCTTTCCAAAGTTTATCGTTTTGATTATCGTTTTGTTGCAAAATAAGGCTAAAAATGGCCAAATTTTAAAATTTTTCTCATGTTTTATAAGTGTTTGATGACACGAATGTAGATTTTCCGATGGCGAGAATAAGAGTAATTTTTGACTCGACCGTGCGTGTTGAGCACTTAGCTTTGATTCCTTAACTACACATTAGGCTAAGTCTCTTAAATGAGGACGAGAAATGATAGAGTTAATTATAAGTTACTATGCTAAACGTAGAGTACTCGTATTCTTTCAAAAACTCATGTGTTCTCGTTGTTTGCTTATTCTCCCTTCGCATGTAAATATTTTTTGCTTAATAAATATTGACTTAGCGGTTTAGTTAGGATTGTTGGGTTTCTAGTCTTTTCTAGTACCTTCCGTGTAATTAAATTGGGAAGACATTAAGGTATCGCCAGCGTCACGGTTTTGAAGTATTGGCAACCCTAATAATCGAAAGCTTCACCTAATAATAAGATTTCAAGTGCTCACCTAAATCAAGCAAACAATTTGAAGCCCCACAAGGCCTAAAATCTATGCAAAATTGAAGTGAATCAAGCCTTAATCTTCGAAGCTTTAAAGATCCAAAAGTCCCATTTTGCGATGAAAATCATACATTATGTCTATAACACAAGTAGTAGTAATAGTGGTAAAGTAGCTAGTTTATCATTTCAATAAAGTGAATAAAATGAATTTTGGAGGTGCTACGATACTTTATTCTAGCATTGCGTGAGGGCACGGCAATGGTTTAGTATGGGGGAGTGATGAGACGGCTTTTATACATGGTCTCATCGTTCTTTTTGGACTTAAAATGCATTAAATATCATCAAAATACCCAAATATATGCTTGTGTTTGTTACTTGTGTAATTTAGGTACGGATATTGAGAAAATGACAAAAGATCACAAGAATCACGCAAAAACGAACACGGGAAATGAAGCCGCACGATGAACCAAGCCCTAGTGAGGAATTTTCCAAAGAAAACCCTTGAAGATTTGAAGAATATTGAAGATTGGTCCTCCAAGTTTGAAGAATTGACACTTTATACCCTTGTATCTTCATAATTACAAGTTTGGTCCCTAAAGTTTGTCAAAATTACAAAAAGGACCCTTAACTTTGAAGAATTGGCAAATTTAGTCCCTCATCAAATCTAAATTGTCAAATATGGTCCTCCAAGAAGTCAACCAACAAGTCAAAGCCTTGAAGTTTGAAGATATGACAAATTCAGTCCTTGGAAAATGAAGAAAATGCATAAATGGTCCTTGTTTCAAGATTACAAAAACATTGTGCCAAAAATGCAAATTGCTGAAAGTTATTAACAAAGGAAATATAGAATTTGCCATTTAAATGCAAAGTGAAGTAAACAAGAAACTTTGGGGGGCATTTCTGCCAAGACAGCCAAACCCCACTGGCCACTAAAATCATGACACCTCACCCACTGACCCGTTTACCCTACCCAAACCCACCATTT
Source organism: Glebionis coronaria (assembly GCA_025667525.1). Taxonomy (NCBI): domain Eukaryota; kingdom Viridiplantae; phylum Streptophyta; class Magnoliopsida; order Asterales; family Asteraceae; genus Glebionis; species Glebionis coronaria. Next base: position 366,836,303 of record CM046877.1, read on the forward strand.
TACCCAAGCCCAATATTCCTTAAACCAGGTTTTTAAATAAGCCTTGGTCAAATGGTCAACCAACCCACTTTTCCCACTAAACAAGTTATTTGAATTTCTCTAATCTTTTTTTGGATTAAACTCAAAACTGCTAATCTTCTTAACCCATAAACCCTAAATCTGATTAACCCTCAATCCAAAGGGTTATGCACTAATCAACTCCAGATTGTTAATTAAGCCCACCCTCATTCTTTCCCACCTCACCAAAAGCCTCCACGTGGCCTGTGGTCCTCTCCTCAGCCTTCCCCTGCCCCACTTTCTAGCTTGAAGACAAAGCTTGGCAGTAATCCAACGAGCCTAGGTGATTTCGTGCTCCCAAAGGATACACCAACGGGCAAGATCATCTTGACAACTGCCATTTCACATGGAGCAGTCACATGAATCCAAGACCTCAATATCAAGAATTCAAATATGGCATCTTAACAGCATATTCCAAGAACCAACCAAGGGCATGATTGGGAATTCAGTCATTAGGGTTTCCATCTTCTAGAAGTTGTAAGCCTGTCTATAAAGGCATTAGGGTTTTATCATTTTTGGGTTGTCTCAGCTTTTATGTAAATTTTTTTTATCAATGAATGAAAAAGTGTTTTATGCATAAGGCTGTGATCATTTACTTTTCAGCAATTTACTTTTTAAAGTTTGTTCATCTCTATTTAAGTTTGTGTTTTAAAAAGTTTTGAAAAAAGGTTTTTAAGTTTCTGATTTGAAGCAAGTTCTTGGTAAGAACTTGTGTGTTTATTTGGTATTTCCAGTTTCAATGCATTGTGTTAATGCTTTGAAGAATATCAATGAGAAGTTTTGAAAGGTTTTAAAAAAAGATTTTTAAGGAAGTGAAAAGAAACAGAAAAAAGTTATTGGATATTGCTTGTTTTTTTTTTGTTGATTTCTTCTTAAACAGGTTTGAGTATTTGTTGTGGATCATTGTCAGCATATGCCCGGGCATATGGGAGGTGGTTATGCAACCACAAAGATCCTTGGAAGTAAGGATCTTAGGTAATCTTCTTTTTCCATTTTAAAAATTTTCAGAAAAAAGGTGTTGTGTGATTTGATTGATTTGATGCTATTTTGTGTTTAAGTTGTTTGATTCATGTTCTTTTATGTTTAGATGCATGCTAGAGTATCATAGAATCAGTTTGAGTAGCTTTTCAAGTAAATTGGTTTGTAAAATTTGGTTTTAAAAAATTAAAGTAGTGTTTGGAAACGTGTTTTAGCAGGGTTTATAATTTGATTGTGCTTTGAAAAACGTGTTAGAGAGCTTAAAATAGATTGAGTTAGGTTAGTAGTTAGTTGTTAAGTTAGTTTGGAAAAGTTTAGATCAAGTTACAAGTGAAAAAGGGAAAAAAGTAAGCAGAAATCTGCTTAGGCTTTATTTGCTTATTTTTCATGAGATTTTGATGCAAGTTCTTGAAATCTGTTACATGTTAGGTTAATATAGGGTATTAGAGTGATTGTGTGCTAGTTTGAGCTTGTGTATGCATAATATAGGAGATTGAATCTCATTAGATTGCAAGTAATCTGTCCTAATAGCCCACAGCCCTACAAAAGTTCACAGAAACTTGTTATTGCTAAGTGTTGCTTTGGTTTGTGATTTCTTGGTGCTAAGTGCTTATTTAAGCTTATTGCTGACTCCTTGTGCTTCTATGAGCACAAGGGTGCCCCTTTGTTCTAAAATCATCCATCAAACAACCAAATCCAAGTCCTCTTGGAGTTTCATACTTTGTGAAAAAAGCAAGAACTTAGCCAAATCTGCTAAGTGTTCATAGAAGAAAACTGGCAACGTTTTTTATTATAATCTTGATTAATCTTCGATAAAAATAGAAGTTTGGATTGGATTACAAGTTTAAAAGGGTGACTGTTTGAGTTTATAAAAAAAAAAAAAAAAAAAAAAAAAATTTTGCAAAAACCACTAGCCTGGCTTCGAACCCCTGACCTCTCGTTGGAGGGTTCAGAGTCCTTACCAGTGTGCTAGCTTTCATCTTGTGAAAAGATGGGCAAGGCCCATTACTTAAAGAGGTCTTAGACGTGCTTAATAAATATAAGCCGTAGCTTATTTAGTTCTTTTTAGCTTATTTATGAAGCTTATTCGGTCTAGCTTATTTTTCTTAGGATTATATTGGTATTTTTGATTTTTCTGAGCAAACAGTGCATTTTTCCCTTTATTATTTTATTTATTAGGAATATTTCAAGTTTAATTTTTAGAAAGTCTTTTAAAAATAGTAAACAGTAATTTAAAAATACAAAAAAATAGTTTTTAAGTTTTGATTTATGTTTTAGAGGTTTACAGCTTATTAGGTTTTCAATTTGGCTTATTTTTAATTTTATAAGATTTTAGGATTTTTAAGCAACTTTAAAAATTAATATAAAATTAATTAATAGGTTTCAGAAACTTTAATTTTCATTTTCTTCTTAGTTACAATATTTAGAATTTTTGAGAATTTTTTAGAATTTATTTGAGAATTTTTAATTTTTTAGAATATTTTATTATTATTTTATTCATTAAAATTCAAAGTTTTATTTTTAACTTTTTTTCATTTTTCCTAGATTCTAGACAGTAAAATAGGAACTTTGTCACTTTCCAATTAATTTTTAGGCTTTTCAATTAATTTTTAGAATTAATTTAAGATTTAATACATTTTAATAGTTTTTAAGTGTTTAAAAATAGTTTAATTTGGTTTTAAAATTTTTAAAAATAGTTTTTAGCTTAATTAGGATATTTTTGAGGTTTACAAATTATAAAATCTTGTTTAGGGCTTTTTAATAATTAAAAGTGATTTTTAGGGCTTTAATTAGCATTAAAAAGTCATTATTTAATTAATTAAAAGGTTTTAGCGAGTTTGGATTTTTTGTAAACTCTTAGAATATTATTTGGGATTTTTAGTAATTTTTAGAAATTTTTAGGTTAAAATTTTAATTTTCGTCGTTTTTACGGTTTTACGTTTACGCCTTTTTCGTTGTAGTTTAATTAGTTTTCATAACCGTCTTTTCTTTCCTTTCTCATTTCTTTTTCAATCAATATAATCTCAAACAAAAATCAACTCTCAACACAACGCACTTGCCTCCTTGGGAAACGAACTTGCTTTGTCATTGGTGCTCGGTTTTCCTAAACCGACACTTAACGCTTACCACTATTTGTACTTCCTTTTCCTAAAGGTTGTATTTTACCACAATCAGTTTCACGAACAAGATTTACAAGTATTACGTACGTGTGATAACACGATAAGTATTTAATACGTATTAAGACATGATAATTATTTCAATAATAATTATAATCACGAACATACGAACATGAAATCATGAACGTAAATAATCACGAGCTTAGTATTAGGTATTATGTATATTTATTACGATCATGAATAAATATATAATAAGACACGAACGATAACTATATAAATCACGTAATACACGAACACGAGAACAAGTATAATATTAGACACGAGAAAACGTATGGGTTACCCCATGTGGGCCCCCTTACCCGCGGCTAGACACAAGGACAAGGGCCAAGCCCATTTGATTTTACTAAACAAGAAATAAGGGAAAGATTATTTTCATAATAACAAAATATCAGAAAAGATCAAAACCCTAAAAATCTTTCTCTTCTCTTGTTCTTTGGCCGCCGGGTGTAAACACACACCAAGGGTGTGTTTGTTGAATTTTGGTGATTGATTTATTGCAAGGGTGTTAGTGTGTTCGTTATCCTTTGATTCACGTAGTCGGTAAACCCTAAAACCCTTTTCTTTTTATGTTTTGATTAATTGATCACATGAAATCATGAATGGTTTAAAAACAAGTAAATACATGTTAATAAAATCATGGGGGTAAAAATTAAGTAAGGTTTAAGAGGTTTGTTTTTTGCCGACGCATGAACCAAGACCAGGGGGGTCTCGGCTTGTTTTTGTTTCACACCAACGGAGACCTCAAGGTCTCGGTGTGGGTTGGGTGTCTCAGCCGCAGGAACCATGGGAACCCTGACCATGTCAGGGGTATGTTTGTTGTTGGTTGGGTCTCGGCTAAAAACAAGAACCACCACCGGCTTATGCCGGTGGCTAAATAAGGAAAGCAGGGGGAACCCCCAAGCCGCGGCAGCAAGGGGAACAACCGGCTAGCCGGTGGGAACTTTTGCTAGCCGGCGGCTAGCCAAGGCTAGGGGTGCGTTTGTTGCCGATTCACGGGTTAAAACCGGTCTGGTTCACAACATGTTTAGATTAAATCACGGGTTCGGTTCATGGGTTATTTTTGTAAATAATTATTTTATAAGGTTAGTTATTTTTACAAGATTAAATCAAATTAATTAAAACATGCACATGATTAACTTCATTTATGCATGACTTAGGTTATTAATATTATTATTAATACATGAATGTTAACCTAAGTAATTATCATTTTAATTAGACTATATAATTAATTAATTATTGAAATCATGACTTATAATTAATTAATTTGCATGACTTAGGTTATATTATTAATAGATAATAATACATGTTTTAACCTAAGTTTTATTTTTACCTTTATTTAATTAAATCATGTTATATTTAATTAGATACTTTAACCTATAGTTTATTTAATTTACATGAAATAATTAATAAACTATACAATTAATTACATGACTTAGAATATTAATCAGTAAACACTTAAGCTTATATAATTAGATTAATAATCCAGCTTATTTCTATTTATGGAAACTTTCTATTTTTAGAAACTTATTTAATTAAACCAGCTAATCTATTTATTGAAACTTTCTATTTTTAGAAACTTATCTATTTTAAGCAGCAAATCTAATTTTTGGAAACTTTCTATTTTTGGAAACTTTCTATTTAGGAAACCTGTTTTTTTTTTAGAAAGTTACTTATTATTACACAACAAGTATAATAATAAATGAAATACAAGGAATACTTAATCAGAATAGACAAAATACATGATAAACACAGTATAAAGCTTTAATCAGTAAAACATGACATGAACATATAAAACAAGCTAAGACATGATATAAAACCAGTTACGTACTCAGTAATCAGATACTTATACACGTATGTATTTATGTAGCATTAGTGACACCGAAGTAGGACTCTCTTCCGTTCGTCTTCTTCGTTCACTGGACACAAGGTACGGATTCTCCGTTCTTTCAGTATGGACATTCTTCCTTATTAGGATTCCCCGTATGCAACCAACTTTTTTCCCCAGTATATGTTTTATATGTTTTAGAATTGCTTATGTTTAATTAGATACCTAAATCCATATACATGCATGACCAGTTTCACCTAGTTATGGAGGTACCATAACCATAACACTAGAGGCACCAGTGTTATGACTCCACCACGAAGGAGTGATAGCTCGTGGCGTCCCTTCAGCTTTTGGCCATATTATTATTATCAGGTGGGACGTATGGGTTTATCCTAGTTTACATGTTTTTAGTAGAGTATTCAGGTGAATGTGGTGTGTGCCTTGCATCCTTCACAAGGAGCTGATCCCTCCTATCCAAACCAGTATATTAAATTAGAGGCAGCCCCTCAAATTTGAATGACGAGGTCACCCCTCCAAGTATTCATGCACGTTGATATTTCATGGCCTATATTGGCTAAATAGTAAACATGTTAAACACTTTTCATAAGATAAACATAAGGCTTTTCAAACTATAAAACTAGTTATACTAAGATATACCAGGTTATCCAGGACTTAGTCTTTTCCGCTGCTCTATTCTTATATGCTTATATTATTCATGCTTTACTTGTATATCCGTGCACTGAGCATTATGCTCAGCCGTTTTTCCTTTCATGTTCCTAAAACGGCAGGTACTCAGGAACGCTCGTAGACTTTAAGCGTACGTGTATATGGATTGGAAGCTTCCTAGCCTTCATTACTTTATGCATTTAATTATACTTTGATACTCATTTCCATGGAAATTGTTTAGTCCTTTTCATTTACAGTACTTATGTTTGTGTGTGGTGAGTTCTACTTTGGGGTACCGATGTTTGATTCCGGTATTTCCTTTATGGTCATGTGATGTTTTATACATTGATCCTTGTATGCTTTGATGACACGCCATAATCACGTGTGACATTCCATTTACCAAAATGGGGTGTTACAATTATGGTATCAGAGCCCAAGGCTTCGACCTGTAGGCTCTCAAAACACGACCTGTGATTAGTGGGTAGTCACTATGGTCTTCCTAGAACTGACAGACGGTTTTCATGCATACATATATATGTCATTGTCGCAGGTTTATGACTAAGTAATGGTTGGTACAGGACTTGTCCTATTTAGTCGCATGTGCTTTTATCTAAACTTTTAAATTTGGGACCGACCCATTGGCGTCCCCTCGCCATGTCTTTTGTTTTGAGTGAACTGACCATAGACGTTCACTCTCGCGCATACAGAATTTTTCATAAAACTGCATCATGCATTTATGTTGTGACAATCCGTCAATTTATGGTTGATATTTTATTCTCAAGTATCCTTTAAAAACATTATTTCAATATTTTATTATGAACTCACTTATTTTTGGGAAGAAATTTGGATTTACGTCTTGAAGTAGCATCGACTACGTCTAAACCGGAGGATTCTACGTTACGTGCTTACGTTTACATACACCGTTTTTTGTGACAGTCCGACATTTAAGAAAATAAATTTATCCGTGAATATTATTTTGGGATTTTAAATTTGAGTTGGTTCATAAACTCACAAATTTACGAGAAGAGATTGAGACTTACGATTATAATTTAACGTCCTTTACGACTAAACCGGAAACCTTAGGATTACGTATTTACGTTTTTGAACTCCATTTTTTATGAGACAATTTTTATTAGATTCGTTTTGTGTCGTTGATTCATAATTTATAAAAACGTTTTTCATAAAACGACCCGAGGGCACGCAAATCGAGGAAACTAGAATCGAGGAATACCCGTAAATTAGTGGGATGAGACAAAACAAGTTTTGTCCCACCCCACTCAAAAGGGATGGCTAACCATGCCACCACAACACCCTTAGGGGTCAACTTGTGAACAACAAGTGGTACACTTGTTACTTGAAGCTTAACAAGTAAGCTACATCAACTTCAAACCACAAAACCATTTACAACCAAACCATTTACTCACTTTCATCACATGCAAACTACTCTCCTCTCTCTCTCTCAAATTCGTCCCAAAATCACCAACAACAACCCTTGTTTGATCTATTTTAGCCATAAAATCATGTGTTATTCATACACATGATGATGCTGCTTTGAAGCCTTGAAGATTGGAGGTGATTTTAACATCCAAGGAGAAGATTTGTTGGTGTCATAGGGCTGATTTTCCATGAGAAGTTTATAAAGATTGGTGGACTTGAAGATGATATTGGCTTATCACAAGTTTTGCCATCAAAATCCAAGCCTTGTTCATCAAAGACTCATCTTTTCATCACTAATGGTGGTATAGAGATTGTTCTTCCCATCCTCTTGTTATTTTGATTATGTAATCATGTATTTTCTTTCTTATTGTATATGTATATGATGAATATATGATAAAAATATTGTGTGGGGATCAAGTGTTGATAAATATGATTAAAGAGATGAAAAACCATATGAAACAAGGCTAAAATCTTGCTTAAATTGTTGGCTGTATAAAAATAGTAAGTAACCAAGTTATAAACTGATAAAATTGCATGGTGGAATCCACTTACAGTAAGTGTTAGATGTCATACACATGTGAGAGTTGTCCATGCAATGGAATCATCAAAATGAGGGAGATATGATCAAAACAAGATTAGTGTAACAATCTGGATAGTCTGTTTTGTAGGGACTGTTAAGGATAGTTAGACATGGAATGAGCAGTAGCTATAACTAACTTAACTGTAGCACATAATATAAAGTTTATTCCATCCAAAAAGGAGCTTCTATCTCCTTATAGAACTCAAGATATGATAAAAATGGTGAAAATGAAACTAAAAATCAGATTTTGAAGAATTAATGTTTAATAGTATTATATAAGCACTCAAACTAATATAGTATAAAATGTTAATTAAAACCCACTAACTTATAAATTTCATTTATATTAATATGTATAAGGTTAAATAAATGGACACTTTATAAAAATGGTAGTTGAATAAGATTTATAAGTTATAAAAAACTATAAACATGATTTTTACGACTTTTTCGGCTATTACCGTAAAATTAACGTTTTTCGCCAATTGAAACTTAGACGATCAAACCCGTCTAATGTAAAGTTTTTAAAAGTCATATACTGATATATAAGTACCTAATACAATTAAAGACCGATAAAACCCGAACTATATGACATACGGACATTAACGAGCTAAGTTAGCATATTTGGACTAATAATTTAACTAAATAAGTTAAACACTTATAAAAATTACTTATTGGGCTTAACCCATTTGGTCCCAACATGTAAAGTATAAATACTGATAATACAAGTATAAAATGAATTAATACAAGTTAATGAACTTTTAGAAACTTATTGGACTTAAAACATGTAAATAGGTAAAACTAGTAAACTAGTAAAAAGTTACCAATATATAAACACTAAAATACGTAAATAAGAATATATAAACCCACTTGATCATCATCATATGTACAAAATCATCATATGTATATTTGTTATTTTTATAAAGTCATTGGACAAGAGTCTAAGACGAGTATTATTTGTCTAGGTTTCCGTGATTGAAGCACGTACCGTACATCCGAATTGCCGATAACCCGCTTTCCCACATCAACGTGAGTTCATAGCCTCGCACTATTTTAAATGTTTTATGAAATATTTTAGAAACCCGCGAGGGAGATAACATGTTAGTTTTACTAAAATAGGACACCATTTGTCCCGATTGTTTGTTTATTGATTTGGACCCGAATGATTGTATGACCCGATGTATGATTATATGACCCGATAGATGAAATGAAATGGATTATTAAAGTTAGGTGATAGGTGTGAAAACACCCATCCTTTTACCACTTAATTCTGGGTAAAACAAGACCAAAACATGTATTTAATATCATTTGTTTGGAATTATGCGTGGTTTTTGTGTTTATTGTGTTTTCAGAGTCAACCGTATGAATAATGAAGAAAACATGGGATTGCACGGGTTTTATCGAGGAAAAAGACTCAAGACGAAGTCTATTGTCCAAGAGATGCAAAAGATTTGAAGTCATTGTGCCTATTTGAAGATTTATCGAAGAATAGAGCCAAAGATGGAAGATTCATTTATGTCGAAGAACTCGAGTCTAATAAACAAAAGATTATAAGACGAGTTGGAATTATTCACCGACACTTGTCGAATCCAAGTCGGAAACGTTTATTTAAAGAAGCGTGAAGACTAAAGAAGGAAGAAGAAAAAGAAGCCCAAGCCAAAGGCCAATCACAAGCCCACCACCACAAGACACGCCTATATAAAGGCCCTTACTTCACAAATTTCACACACTTAGTCTTTAGATAGTTTTTTAGTTTTAGAGAGAGAAAGTTCTAAACTTTCTCTCACTAGATTCCATCTTTTTCTCTTTCAAATTCAAACTTTTGTATTATCTTTCATTAATCAAGTTCAAGTTTTTTATCTTTTAATCTTTAATCTCATCCTTCCTTTCTTTTATTTTGATTGACTTTGGTACAAATCTCGTATGATCCGTGTTGTTCATCAATGATTTGTGCTTAAAAAGTTGATTTCTTTTCATGTTTCCTTAAGTGTATACACAAATAAGCTTTGAGATCCTTGTGCTTATTGGCTTATTTGTTGATTTAGCTTATTTACTTTTTAAAGTTTTTATAAAAAGTTCATCTTTTTATCATTTGATTTATGCTTTTGCTTATTTCGAGTTAGATAAGTTGATAAAAGTGCTTATTTGATTTGGATTAGTATTGATTCGTTCTAGTTTTCGGGATAAGCTTATCACAATAGCTTATTTCTTAACTTTTTTACGAATTCCACCATTTTCAGAAAAGGTTATAACCCTTTTCCGATCCAGTTATTCCGACCAGCAACACCCCACCCTTTCCGATTGAGTCCAATCGGAAAAGGGTTTTGTTTTCTGATTTGATCCTTTTCTGTGTAATCCGACTGTAGTCGTTTGCCCCATATTCCGATTGAAGCTATCCTTGGTATTCCGATTGGGTAATTTTGGCTGTATTCCGATTAGATCATTACATGCTTTCCGATTGTAGGACCTTGTGTAGTATTCCGATTGGCCCTTTTTGTTACATATTCCGATCGCAGGTCTTACCAAATTTTCCGATCAACCGATCGGAATACATTCCGATCGGGAAACTTGTTGGCCTATTCTGATTGTTGCATTTGTTTGATATTCCGACCTTACTTTCTTTTAGTACTTTTTAACTAAGTTCTTATTTTTAGAGTGTTTTCCAAGAGTTAGTTTTATTTAGTGTGTTAATGTTTTTCCATTATTGCCTTTAAGTTTCCAAGCATTTATGTTTACTCGTCATTTTAATATTAACCTTTTAACTTCCATTTTATTCAACGACACTTTAATTACTTGCTAATAGTTTAAAATAGATAAACAAACCAACCACTTTTCATAACCAAGAACAAATCATTCCACTTAGAGCCGAGATCAATTCGAGAGGATATCGAGAGTAAAATCTGAACCCAATGAAAAATCGTGTATCAAATGGCGCCGCTGCCTGCTCCTCTCGTTAAGATAAAAAGTTTTTGTGAGAACTTGGATTTTGGGATCCGTTCCCCGTGAACGTTACTTTTTCATAAAAATTTTCAAAAATATTTTTGCTTTGTTTTTCTTTGTTCGTTCTTTTGCAGGTGTATGCGCACTCGATCCACGTCTTATCAAGAGCCCGAGCCTCTCGATAACTTAGATATGGCCGGTGTACAAAACAACAACAACATACCACCTCCAAACAATAATAATAACAAAAACAACCCGCCTTTCAACAACATGAATAATAACAACAACAATGAGCCCCTTCCGGATAATCGCCCGATGATTGAACTGCTGCAAGCTCATGTCGATGGCAACACGGATCCAATTGTCATACCTCCAATTGCCACCAACAACTTTGAGCTAAAATCAGGCTTTATCCAGATGGTCTCCGCTCAACCATTCTTGGGGCGTACCATTGATGACCCACATGACCATATCAAGAGATTCTTGCAACTCACCAACACGGTCAAATTCAATGGTGTGCCACAAGAGGTTATCATGTTACAACTTTTTCCCTTTTCTTTAGAGGGACAAGCCCGGCATTGGCTTGCTAAGGAACCGCCACAGAGTATTCTCTCGTGGACGGATTTGGAGACTAAGTTTATCAATTACTTTTTCCCACCCTCTCGTACTACCGCTTTGCGGAATGAAATCATAAATTTTGAACAAAAGTACGATGAGTCGTTCAGTGAATCTTGGGATCATTTTAAAGATCTTTTAAGAAAATGCCCACAACATGGTTTTACCAAAGTACATCAAATCAATACTTTTTACAATGGTTTAAGCATGAGTGACCAAGATTCACTAAACAGTGCATCGGGGGGTAATCTTTTGGCTAAGACTTCCAATGCTGCTTGGGACATCATTGAGAATAAATCTCGTGTGCAAACCAAGAGTGTTAGGACCAATGTCGCTAGTGCTAGCACTAGTGACAGCGACAAGCGATTGGACAAAATCACTACGCTTCTTGAATCGCTTGTTACCCACACCGTCAGCAACAACAACAGCAACAACGCTAAAAACGCTCAAGTTAACGCTGTCAGCCAACCTTGTGAGATATGCGGTGGTCCTCACTCTTACACCACTTGTACCGCCACCCAAGACTACCCTGCTGAAAATGTGAATGCAGCATATGGCACCTATCCTCAACCTGCTTATCAAGCTAGACCTCAAGGTGACCGTAATTTGCTTAGCTACCGCTCCAACAACTATCTATCACCACCTGGTTTTAATCCTAACAACCCAAACCAACAACAAAACCTCAACCGCCCTCCACAACAACAACACCAATCTCGTGGACCATACATCCCACCTCACAAACAACAACAACCACCTCAACGAAACAACCAAGTCTACCAGCAACATGCTTATCAACCACCCGCATACACTGCTCCTTCCAACCAAACCCCCGCATCACATCAAGATATTGGAACCTACATGAGGACTAACGATGTGATCGTGGATAATCTCCAACAGGAAGTGCGCAACTTGAAAGCAGACCTGATGAAACAAAGGAATGATCTGAGAGCTGATATGAAGAACACTATGGATAGTCAAACGAATGACTTAAGAAACATGATGGCTAGTTTCTTCCACGGTAATCAACCCTCTTCTTCGGCTACTCTTCCGAGTAACACCGTTGCGAACCCAAGAGGGGAGATGAAAGCAATCACTACTCGAAGTGGTAAAGGTACCAAGGAACCCGAGCTTTCTATACCTCCACCGGTGATTGTGACTAAGGAGAACGAGTCACCTGCTCCTATTCCTCATCCTTCTCCTTCCCCAATTTCCCCACCTCCTACTTCTACCCCTCCTCCACCCAAGGATGTGAGTGATCCTATTCTTTCAAAGCCTTCCTCTTCTTCCAATATACCTTATCCATCTAGGTTGAGGAAAGAGAAGCTTAAAAGCAAGGACGATATTCAGGTTTCGAACTTTCTTAAGATGTTCAAACAATTGAATTTTAACATCTCCTTTGCTGAGGCTCTCGCTCACATGCCTAAGTATGCGAAAATGTTTAAAGATCTTCTGAGCAACAAGGAAAAGCTCCTCGATATTTCCAACACCCAACTTAATGAGAATTGCTCTGCAGTGCTCTTAAGGAAATTGCCAACCAAGCTTGGTGATCCGGGTCGTTTCTTAATTCCTTGCAATTTCCCGGGAGTAGAGAATTGCATGGCCCTAGCCGATCTAGGTGCCAGTATCAACTTAATGCCTTTAAGTGTGTGGAAGCAATTATCTCTCCCTGAGCTAGTCCCCACCAAAATGACTTTGGAATTAGCTAACCGTACGGTTGCTTATCTAGTGGGGATAGCCGAAGACGTCTTTGTAGGAGTCGACAAATTCACTTTTCCTGTTGATTTCGTCGTCGTCGACTACGAGATGGACCCTCGTGTACCACTGATTGTTGGTCGTCCATTCCTGAGGACCGGTCGCACTCTTATCGATGTTGAAGCCGGTGAGCTTATCATGCGAGCGGGTGACGATAAAATCGTCTTCAACATGGGAAAGTTGTCTAAACAACCTTATTCCAACGAGAGTGTTAATTGTATTGACGTTCTGGATGAAGCTTGTGAAGAACACTTCAAAGATGCTTGTAAAAGTATTCCTACCTCTCTTCCCAATGTTGAAACCGTTGCCTCTATCGATTCATCATTGTCTCTATTTGGCGATAGTGATTTGTTTTGGAAAGATCATGAAGATACCATTGGAGATGTGAATTTAGCTACCGATGATTCTCCCACCGATGGGGATGAAGACATGCATTTCTTTGACAACCTTCTCAACGAAGACAATCCTTCTCCTCCGTCTCCCACGGTTATTGCTATCGATACTCCGACTTCGAATACGCCTCCCGTCGAAAATCCTCCGGATTTAGAACTTAAGGAGTGGCCGCCCCATCTCGAGTATGTATTTCTTGAAGAAGAGAAGAAGTCGCCAGTCATCATTGCTAAGGACCTAAAGGAAGAAGAAAAAGCCCGACTTATCACCGTGTTGAAAGATCACAAGAAGGCTATTGCTTGGAAAATCTCTGATATTCGTGGAATTGATCCTCACTTCTGCACACACAAAAATCTCATGGAGGACGACTTTAAGCCCACAATTCAAAGCCAACGAAGGGTGAATCCAAAAATCCATGAAGTCATCAAAACAGAGGTTATCAAACTTCTTGATGCGGGTATGATTTACCCTATTTCGGATTCACCATGGGTTAGTCCAATCCATTGTGTGCCCAAGAAGGGTGGAATAACCGTTGTTCCCAATGAACACAACGAGTTAATTTCCACTCGTCTCGTTACTGGGTGGAGAGTTTGTATAGACTACAGCAAACTCAATGATGCCACGAGAAAGGATCATTTCCCTCTACCTTTTATGGACCAAATGCTTGAACGTTTAGCAGGTAATGAATGTTACTGCTTTCTTGATGGTTTCTCGGGTTATTTCCAAATACCCATCGATCCCCAAGATCAAGAGAAGACAACATTCACTTGTCCCTGTGGCACTTTTGCTTACAAAAGGATGCCTTTTGGCTTATGCAATGCCCCCGGGACTTTCCAAAGGTGCATGTTAGCTATCTTCCATGACATGGTTGAACAAAGCATGGAATTCTTCATGGATGATTTCTCGGTCTTCGGGGATTCCTTCTCTTCTTGCCTTGCCAATTTGGAACGTATGCTTAAGCGGTGCGAAGACACTCGCCTTGTTCTGAATTGGGAAAAATGCCATTTTATGGTAAAAGAAGGCATCGTGCTGGGACACAAGATTTCCAAAGCCGGTCTTGAAGTAGACCGTGCTAAAGTCGATGTTATCGCCAAGTTGCCTCCACCTTCCACCGTGAAGGGTGTGAGAAGTTTCCTGGGTCATGCGGGCTTCTACCGACGATTCATCAAAGATTTTTATCAAATCGCTCGCCCGATGACCTACCTCTTGGAAAAAGATACTCCTTTTATCTTTTCCAAAGAGTGCCTTGAAGCCTTCAACTCGCTTAAGGATAAGCTAACTAAGGCACCCGTCTTGGTTACCCCTATTTGGGAGCTTCCCTTTGAGTTGATGTGCGATGCTAGTGACTTTGCAATTGGTGCGGTTCTGGGACAAAGAGTGAATAAACACTTCCAACCAATCCATTACGCTAGCAAGACATTGACTGGGGCACAATTGCATTATACGACAACCGAAAAAGAGCTTTTAGCTGTTGTCTATGCCTTTGAAAAATTCCGCCCCTATCTTGTCCTTTCTACAACTATTGTGTATACCGATCACTCCGCGCTGAAGTACTTGTTTACAAAGCAAGATTCCAAACCAAGACTTCTTCGCTGGGTTTTGCTGCTCCAGGAATTTAAAATCGAAATTCGCGATAAAAAAAGGAGCAGAAAACCTAGCCGCGGATCATCTCAGTAGACTTGAGGATCCTTACCAAGGGGATCATCCGAACAAAGAAATCAATGATTCTTTTCCCTTGGAGACCTTAATGTCCATCCACTCGACTGCTGATGAAACCCCGTGGTTGCGGACATTGCAAACTACTTGGCGGGTGGAATTCTCGTTGACGGGTTAACATCCCAGCAAAAGAAAAAGTTCTTCAAAGACATCAAGACTTACTTTTGGGATGACCCGTATCTTTTCAAACAATGTGCTGACTTGATTATTCGTCGTTGTGTTGATGGACCGGCAGCTTTAGAAATCCTTGATGCTTGCCACAAAGGACCCACCGGTGGTCACTTTGGTCCCAACTACACCCCCAAAAAAGTGTTTGATTCGGGATTTTATTGGCCCACCATCTACAGTGATGCTCACGAGATGGTTAAACGATGTGATGCTTGCCAAAAACAAGGCACGATCACACATAAAGACGAGATGCCTCAGAATTTCATAATCCCCTACACTTAACCATTGTCATGCCCTCATGCAATGCTCAATGACAAAGCACAATTACACTTTTCTCATTATCAATCAACCTTGGCCTTATTAAAATACTACTTAAACAAAAATTTAAAGTACTAAGAGAAATTAAAATCTTAATGTAAACAAGAGGATAGAAAATAGCTTACGTGGAAATAACTTGTAAAGAGATCGAGGACTTACATTAGGGCTTTGGTGCTGCGAAGATTTATCACCCTCAAGTTTCACGTTCCCCAAACTAAGCTTAAAAACGAGATCATTGTTATTATAAGTTAGCAATTCAAACACTCACACACATGGCTTAATTATATGCTTAAACTCCCTTTTCCTAGGTGTATCTCTAATATTTTATTTTTGTCTTAGAATGATCATGAAGATGCATTTTTGGACTTATTTCGATAGTTATTTAGGCTGAAAGCAAAGTAGGACGATTTGATCAATAGTTAGCTAAAGGACAAAATCTCTTAAAACTGCTTCTCGGGATATCAAAAAGTTCATATCTTGGCATAACTTGGTTCACGATTTGAGACCTTTCTCGGGCCGATATTTGGCATGTAATTCATACTTCATATCTTGGGAGACGTGCTTGAGATAATGGTCTTCTCATTGTTCATAGAGTTTCTTTGCTTGGAGACTTTTGAGAGGTACTCCAACTTTGTTGACCACGACTTCATGATTATTTCTTCAATCTCTAATTGGGATTTTGAGATACAACGATCCGCCTCCTTTTCGGACTTGGATCTATTTATCCTCATACCTTGTTAGGGTCTTTTCAGATAGACTTCTCCATGATCTTTATGGGAGTTGATTGCTTTTCGTCGTGAGTCTTGATCCTTCATATTGATTTTGGGAATAATGCTTTTCACATCACTTTGGATCTTCAACAATAAAATGGAATCCTCATGCCTTGTTAGGGCCTTTTCGGACTCGCCAATCTTCGCGCCCCGCTTCATAAGTTATGCCTTGGCTATGAACTCTTATCATTACCGAGCAACTTTTAAACGATCTTGGGCTAGAAGCTAAGTAACTTTTCAAATCGTACGACCTTACTTATTGCAGATAAATTATTCTCAAGTGATGGGAGAATAGGCAAATAATTACACCAAGTGAGCTTGTGCAAGAATACCGACTTATAATTGACTCTATCATTTCTCGTCCTCCACAATTTAAAATCTCAAGTAATGAGACTCGTGGATACTTAGCCTAATAAACCAATTAAGGTCTACATGGTTAAGGATACTAGCTAGAATAAACTTGGATAAGTCTATTCAGGTTGAGTCAAAATAAACGCAACGGGCCTAATATGTCAAAGACTTCTAAACTAGCTATACCACTTTATTAATATTATTAGGTTATGTCACTAAAAGTTCCATTAGCATGAATTGTGAACTACCGGGATTTGGTAGACGCTTATGCAAATAATAGTACTATTTGGGGACGATCACCCCAGTTCGCGCCTTGACGGTTGATCCCCGTCGTGCCACATTGATTGGTAAGCGAATTTATGTATGAGAAGATTTACACAAGAGTGATTATTGTGACTACACGCTAATTTAGATGGGCAAATGAGTTTCGGGCTAGCTACTCGTTGTTTGTTGTAGTAAGGTAACAATGTCATGCGGCTTGTAATAATCCAAAATAACAAAAACACTGCTTTATGCATTGAATTACGATACATTGCCTGACTAGCAATACAGGGTCTTATCATTGATATTATGTTCGTGTTTTGGTTTTATATAACCATATTCATATGACAGTTTTTATTTAATCTATACAACGTTATAAAACGTATTGTATGATGTTTTTAACGACAATGGTTTGTATAATGATTTTGAAGGCGAAAGCCTATATTATGATTTTGATAAGGATTTGTATAAAAATGACTTTGGCTATTTTATGCCCTATTACAAAGATTTGTACAAAACGATCTATGGATTCACTCGGCGTTATCGCTGACCTTTTCTTTTAACATGTTTTATCTCAGGTACTTGAAGGTAATTCTCAGGAAGACAACAAGAATTCATGGCCCGCACTTAAACAATAATTTCCATTCAAATGCTTTGTAAAACCTGTATGAAATACAATGACTTGGGACCTATGTAAAATTTGATATTTATGAATGGAAATGCTTTATTATTAAACGACGCGATTTTTAAGCGTTGTCTATGATGTGAGTAATGTGCTATCCCGTAACACCAACGAGTCTTCCGCAGTATTCAGTTGTGTAAATTTGGGGGTGTTACAGTTTGGTACCAGAGGTTTTGAATAAAACATTTCAAAATCTTTTAACTCTAAACATTTTTCTAAAAATGTCTAAAAATCTTTTGACTATAACGGTGTCAAAGAATTCCTGAGTTACCGACAAGGCCAGACCGAGAAGTGTTATTTTAATATATATATAACTTGGATTATATATATATATATATATATATATATATATATATATATATATATATATATATATATATATATATATATATATATATATATATATATATATATATATATATATATATATATATATATATATACTAGTGGCAAAACCCGTCCGATGGACGGGTATGACTTGTGATTTTCATTTAATCTGTTTTTGTATGGCAAATTATGGTTGTTTTAAACCTTTATACTTGAATTTTTTTTACTAAATATTTCAATATTTTCTTCACAAAAATTCGAATATTTTGAGTTATCGGGTCAACCCGAGAACCGAACGAAGTTCAAATTCGGTTTTCGATTCGGTTTGGTTGAAATCTAGTTCGATTTTCGAGTTGACTCAAAAAATAATTTAACCGAATAAACTGAACAATCCGAAAACCAAACCGAAAAGCACCCCAAACTAAATGTGTAACTTTGTATCAGGCTTATAAATCAATGTTTAATTGGTAATGCTCCTTCTATGTATCGTGAGCTGTTGCGGCTCTTTCATTGTTGTCGTAAGGAATCACAAAACTTCACTAAGTTATAGTGACATCATTCACCTCTAAAAATATTATCACAAACAAAAAATTAACTTGACAATAGTTAGACAAAAACTTAATCAACATAAACATTATTTGTCTTAGCGCACCAACTAAGAGCTTAAGTACAGTTGAGTCGTCGGGTTGGTATCATAGGAAGGGGAAGGTATTTTGGTGTGTGTGAGAATTGTAAAAGATGGTATATGTTTTTTTTATAGTTAAATAGAGTATTTATTAGGGGTGTGTACGGTCTGGTTTGGGTCGGTTTTTTACCAAAACCGAAACAGAAGCGAAAGTTTCGGTTTTTATAAAACCCAAAACCGAAACCATTTGGTTTTGGGCAGTTCGGTTTCTTCGGTTTTTAGGCAGTTTCTGTTCGGTTTTTCGGTTTTAAAACCGTTTATATAATTTAGATTAACAAACTTGTTTTACGTAAAAAATAGTTACCTTTCTTTATTTTTTTCAACCTATGTCATTCACAAAATGAATGTTAATTTAAAATTTGGATTTGTTACTTACTTATTCATATTATATTATGTATATATTTTTTATATAATAAAATAGTTCGGTTCGATTTTTTGATGCAAACCGAAACCGAACCGAAACTTTTCAGTTTTTAGAAAAGTAAAAACCGAACAATCGTTTCTTGTTTCGGTCGGTTTTTCTTGTTCGGTTTGTTTGGTTTTCGGTTCGGTTTCGGTTTTTTTTGTTTTTTTTTGCTCACCCCTAGTATTTATAGTGAAAATAGTTGAAAAGGGGTATTTAAACCCTTCAAACGGTCAAAATTTAGCCCAAAAAATAGGGCCCTTACCTAACGGTTAGAAATTTAAATATTAAAAAAATAATTAAAAATTAAAAAAAACGATAACGCGACCGACGACGCGAGCTACGGTGCAAGCTACGGTGCAGTTGTCGCGCCGTCAGCCATAACGTCGGCTGATAGGTACCAGCTAAGCCCCCATAACACGAGCCACAGTACAGTACGGTTGGCTGCACCGTGGACTCGTGCCATGGTGGCCAGTCGAGCGATAACGCACCGTACCGTGTCCTCTAAAAGTAATAATCTTTAACCAACATTAGTAGTACCATAACACCGAGTCATAATCTTGAACCAACATTAGTAGTACCATAATACCGATTATCAAAAGAAAGTAAGAAACTAACGTGTTTAGATATCACCATCGTCAGTTCAGCAAACATAAAAACATGTATAGTAAGAGCTAACAAACCTTTGTTAATATAAATAACTAACAACAAATGATAAATTATAAACCTCTATTATCATTCTGCAGTTAGAATCTTGCAAGCAGCTTGCAACATCCTGAAGTCTTTTTTTTAGGTTCTTTATATGTAAGATTAACTGCGACCACCTTCTCCTATGGAACTCTTCCACTACTTACTTAACTATCGCACTTGTCTTAAAATAAGCTTATAAGGCATTTTAAATTTAAATAAGCCGTCATCAGCTGTCAAAATAGTTGTCTTTATCCTAGTAGCTTCTCTGCTAGCTGCTCAACAAAGGCGAAAACTTGACGCCGTGTCGTTTTATTAATATGCACTTTAGGACTACCTTTACCTCTTGAATAGTTAAAGATTTCAGTACTTCTTGTACTTCTTTGTTTGGGAGAACTTAAACTGATTTCATCATCTCCTTGTGAATCTCAAGCTTCTTCACTTTTGCTACTTTGACTGGATCCTTTATCTCATAATTTTCCTAAATATATCAAGGTTTGCCACATTAGTAGTCGACATGTTTGGGGATTATATCGAGCTTACGTGAATCAAATACTGGAATCAAAAGAATATTATGTACGGTCATATATATATTTTCACCTGATGTTTTATGAATATCGTTTATAAAATATCAAATAAAGGTAAATGAGTTGTACTATCTTTTCATCAGAAACATCCACACCTTTTTCAACGATCCTCATATTCGCTTAACTACTATCTGGTCCCATAATTTATACAAAAACTACAACTACTATATAACACATCTTTTCAATTCCCATTATTTCTCCAAAAGACAAAATTCGGACATAGCTCAGCTTGAACTTTTTTACTTGATCTTTTCTTTGACAAAAACCTGTAGATAAGTTCTTATTATAATGACACATTACTACATGTAAATGAATGGTATGTTCAAGATGGATGTAAAAATTTAAAGCAATACCAACATCAAATAAGATCTGTTTCTTTTTTCCTGCCAAGAATGTATAATGTCATATTTATACTAAAACTGATTATTTTTTCTGCGCCCTGTCAAACGACTTAAGCTCTGTCTCTGCCTATTATATACCAAAATCACGTACAAAAGAACACATACCACTCATCTCTTAGCAGTCGCCAAACATAAATGGAGTCGAAAAGAATTATTATTCGCACCGGATTCGTTTTGCCCTTTGCCCTATAAAAATAAGTTGCCTTCACATGGGGTCGGAAAGTATTTGGTACGGTCTTCATTTTCTTCACATCCACTTGAAGAATAACTACGTAAACACTTTTACTACTTCATCTCTCCGCAAAGATAGAAACTTCATTTACAGGGTGTTTGGATGTGCGATTATCTGCTTATTGCCGCTTGAACTGCAGAAAATAAGTCTTAGCGTTTGGATGAGGTGACTCCATTTATGGTTATCTAATAATTAAGGAGTCAAGTAAGCCTATAGACAATAGGGGTTGGTTTCTCACCTGTTGTCCCGACCTGGACCCACTTTTGAGTATCTGGGTCAAAGTAATGTACATCGTCAACCTCCATACCAGCAAAACCATACACCACCCAGATTTTGGTATTTTCGCCTTTGACTGCCCCGAGCCTGGGCCCACCTCTGCCTTTGAGATTATCATTAGGTAAAGGATATTTAGCCCATGTTTTTTCAACATCATAATCCCATAAACCATAAGTCGACCTGCAACACCACATCCACCAAATACGTACACGTGTCTCTCATCCGTGGCTACTGAGTGGTAGCTACGTTTTTCAGGCCCGGTGTCTCCACTTGAGAGTAGGGTCCACTTGTTTGTACATGTGTCAAATGAATGAATCTCTTTGAGCTCTGCATGTGTTGTGTCCCGACCACCAAAGACATATATGGTTTCACTAATAGAAGCCATTGTTACACCAACTCGTGGTGGTGGGGTGTCTCCTGTTACTTCAGCTATGAACCATGTAAGTGTGTTTAGGTAAAAAAACGTAGAGGGAATTATCAACAGCGACACGGGTTTGAACTCGCCACTAACGGCATAGGCTTTGTTACATAAACTTTTTTTCCAAAGTGTACAAACTAAAAAGATCATGGATACATACCGGGGGATAAGAATGGCATCCAGATAAACGCCTTTTTATTCAAAGTTCCCAGTTATTAATGAATTAGAGTTTATATTCGTAATCATAATTTACCTCTAAACTGTTTAGGACAGATCGAGTTGTAATGCACGTCAACCGAAAAAACACAACTGTAAATATGGCTTATTCTGTTATCAAAAACCTTTGTTATTTTCACAAATAAAGATCTGAACGTTACCCCGTTTTGACTTCTGCACTTTTGGAAGTAGCTCGATCGAAACATCGTTAAATAAGGTTTGAACAAAACTTTTGAAAGAATATGATAAGAAATCAGAAAAAGAAGATTAAATGACATATTTAGAAATTCTTTTCAAGTATTCGCCGTAAGCTATGGGGACATATCCTATATACGTTTGAGAATGTGATTTCACGTGGCATATAATTTGTCTCACCGAAAGAGTCAAAGACCACAAAACCTACATATGAATTCCAATTGACCCAATAACATAAAAAAGTAGATATTATAGGGTGTTTGCCTGTGAAGAATTTTACCTTAGTCCCAAATGGTTTGGGTACTTCATGCCACGTTGTGAAGACCTGAAGTGTTAAGATATTGGTGGCCTGTTGTATGCTCACTCTCAATTTTTTTAGATACTTGAATAGTATGACCGGCATTTTACTCCGTCACCCCATGGATCCTTTGAGCAAGCTGCCACAAAAATATATAGTCAGTTTTAAAAATAAGGTGCTATATTGCATCTTAATGGCTCGTTTTTTTTATACCATTGTACCTTGAATCACATGGAAGTGTTTATGCAATCTGTGTAGTAGCAACCTGCAGGGAACATAAGAATCTGATTTTAGTACTAAAAATGGTATTTGGGGCGATAAATAAAACCTATTTACATGAGGAGAGAGTAGTCTAAAGTTTTATCTCAAGAAAATTAGATGCAAAAATTAGTAACCAGCTTAAATTAGATGCAAAAATTAGTAACCAGCTTAAATACTTCCGCACCTATATATGTTAGGAGTCTCACTATGCAAGCATCATATTTTACATAGATACGTGAGTACACAATTTTTTATGTATTTCCTTATTTCCAAGCAGGTGAATGACTTCTCAATGTCGGTAGTGACAGTGAAAAATTCCGTAGATGAAACTGAAGTATATATATGAAAAAAGAACTCGGACCTGCATATCAGTTTAAATAATCAATTTGTTTCTTCGGTTTCTCTTCATACTCTTATGGTATTTCAAGGGTGAAAATGAGGTTACGGT
The DNA here is from genome assembly GCA_025667525.1 of Glebionis coronaria. Classification (NCBI taxonomy): domain Eukaryota; kingdom Viridiplantae; phylum Streptophyta; class Magnoliopsida; order Asterales; family Asteraceae; genus Glebionis; species Glebionis coronaria. Next base: position 366,859,414 of record CM046877.1, read on the forward strand.
CTCCATACGGATTTTCTACTTCTCCTGTTACCAGTAGATCCCAACTCTGCCATGACATTCAAAACACCATTGGTATCTATTCTATTGCAAACTTTCACCATTCAACACTTGTGAGGTGAAAGCCTATGGGAAAATGATTTATTAAGACGAGCTTGGTTGTCCAGTTGCATTTGAAGTTGCTGTCATTCCTGCTACATTTTGAAGTTCATCTTTAGTAACTATCCTCTGTGCAGTTTGGGTCCCACTAATAGGTAACGATGTTGTGGAAACGTGAACATGACTGAAGGACAGAAAAACTGAAATAAATGCCGATGATCGGCTAGAGAGATAATCAGATAAGTATCAAACATGCTGAATGAGCAAATACTGTAATCATAGTTAATTTGTGACATGAGTTATGGAAAAAAAGGGAAACATTGGTAAAGCACAAACTTTTAATGCAGGGATTTTGTGATAGAGTTACACTACTCATTTGCCCCAACAATATGGGAAGTAAACTGTCAAAAAGAACAAATTTAAACGTCTAAATAATTATTATAGCCAAGATGCTTAGGATTAGTTGATTCTAGATATGGGAATTTGGTCCCTATATATCTAAAAAACTATGATGTTTCAGGTCTATTCTTTGCGATGATCTTGTATATATTATCAAAAAGCTATTCGTCACAAGGAATGACAATAATATTTCAAGTCTATTCTTTTACTTATTATATATGTTAAAAAATGGTCATGTTTCTTATTTATATGAATGAGTACGGAACCTGCAAGCGATCTGAGGGACGATTTCTCGGTATCCAGCGATGACATCCTCAAAGCCATTACAGTATCCAGCTTGAGCTTAATAGCTGAACATATGGTAATCATTTGTTGTCGCTGCACACAGTAAGGACAAACAGTTTACTGTTCTAAATTAATATTATTCTTGCAGGCTTGTAGCATCATCATAATTCTAAAGAGCAAAAACTAATTTAAAAAGTATACTATGTCCAAATCAGTTACATGAAATCAATTTATCCTCACCAAACTTTGCTAATTTACCCACCAATATATATTGCATGTTCATGAGGATTTATACCAATTCCAATATGATGCAAGCTGTTAAAGTCTAGGATTTGAGTGTTTAAACGTGTGAATCTTTCTTTCTAAGTTAAGCTTAGGTACTTGCATTAATGTTATATGGAGAGCAGCTATTACGTACTTTGCTACTACGCACCATTAATGCTTAAATAGGTTTTTGAAAATGTAATAGCCTACTGAGCTCTCCAAACAAAAAGTTTCAAGCAAAACAGACCCATGGATTATTTATAAAACTAATTTAATGAACTTGTATCCATATTACAAACTTGAGATCAAGGGGGTGTTTGTTTCGGCTTAAGTATTTGGTTTACGGCTTAATAGGTCATAATGAACTTATATAAGCCAAAAAGAGTCAAAATAAGCCACAAAGAGTGAGCTTATGAAACATAATCCGAAAACCAAATAAAACAAAAGCCAGCTACAACCCCTAAAACACTTATAACAAACAATTAGGGGTGAGCATACCGACCAGTTAGCAACATAATGAATCAGCAATGTCACGCTAAAAACTCTGATCAGTTGAAGAGAAAAAAGAAGAAAGTTGCAGGTCATTACCTGCTTGTTTCTAACGCAAATCCAACCAACTAAAATGAATATATAGATGAACATTAGAACCGCTTGCTCGCGTAATTGTATCAGTTAAAAATTGTATCAGAAGACACACGACATTTATCAATGCATGCACAAATATAGACTTTCGGATTCATAGTCACTTTCCAACAAACAATTCTATATTTGAACAAATACTGTACCTCCTACTCCTGTTTACAGTTTGGGATAAGTTCATTTAATGCAAGATCAAGTTTCTAAAATTTTGGAATTTTTTTACTTATGTTCAGTTGCTTAATCATAAGTTCAGAACCACATTATTAAAGCAGATATAGGTTTTAATGAGACACACATATTAGAAGGTTGGTGAATTAAAATTTCATGGTTGTAATCTGTATATGTTTACAGTTGCACGTATATTATCCGAAAATATGTTTGAGCCCTTTAATCATGTTGGACCGAGTAGCTACTTTTTTATCTACTCTATGTTCCGAACTAACCCAACATGAACCAAACTGGAATAACTCATTTTGATGACCCATTACCTTATCCGACCCATTTTACGACAACCTGGGTCTTAAAAAGCGTGAAGCGCGCCGAGGCGAAAGCACGTGCATCACGTACCCGAGGTGACAATCTTTTAAAAAAAATATAAATTATATACAATGCACAAAATACAATAATACCAAATTTACGATCAAAAAATACCATAGTGTTATTATTTCTGTGATTTATTTATTATTATTGGTCAAATAGAACCTATTTTAAAAAAGAAAAGCCCATAAGAAAAAACCCAATAAATATGACTAAGACCTAATTCACTTTATAATGCCTAAGTACATGATGCGCAATAAAGCACCGATCCACGCTTTAGCTGATGCGTGCGCCTCACCACACATCCCGTAATCACATTGCCTCAGGGTGACCGATGCAATAGGGGTGTGCATCAGCCTCAGTCACGCCTCAAGCGTGCCTCAGGCGCGCTTTTTTAAACACAGACGACAACAAATAAAAATGGGTGAAATCATACATTGTGTTGGACAGAAAAGAAGCTTCAAAGATACGAACCTTGAGAATGATGTACTGGTTTCAAAGGGCTGCGAGAATAGAACTATTATAATAGCACGGAAGTATGTTACCTCGTGTCCATCACACTTTTTGCCTTTCCACCAGCCACATTAGCATCATGTAATTGATCTTGGAGCACTTATCTTCATTACCACTAATGTTATCAGTATATATACACCTGCTCAAAGTCAACTAAAACTGATTATGTATCTTAGCCAGAAAAGCAATTTAATATACAATTCCAAACACCCTGCGAAGTACGTAATAGTAACACAATATACCTCACTGTGTTTGGAATGGTAGTTTAAGGTACTCAACCTCAGATGGTGCTATATTATGCACTACTCGACCTCGCTGAGGCTGATGTATCAGCTAATTCAACGATTGTTTCCCACTGATAGGATCTATTATAAACAAACTGAAGATATAATGAATATTGCAGATATGATGCTAAAAGTACATATTAAATACATTATACGGATAATCTGATATCGATTTCTAGAAAAAGAGCTTTACCTTCCGGCCAATATTAGGGTTCTTGAAGATACATGAACGACGTGCATCTGGGTTTTTGAAGATACATGTTTTCTTTTTCTGAATGTTATCAGGGTTTTAATAGTAGTTTTTTTTCATTGTTACGTGCATTTATAAGGTTTGCAGGTGTATATTACAATTAGTAGTCTGGTCCAGCGGTTGAGGCAAGTGTGCATGGTCTTGCAAACCCGAGTTCGAATCTTGGAATGGACAGTCTTTTTTAAATTACGAAATTAATTGTAGTGCTGACGTGGATTAGGAGCTTGATTGATGACGTGGCAAATCCCTCCTCTTATATATAATGTATATATATATATATATATATATATATATATATATATATATATATATATATATATATATATATATATATATATATATATATATATATATATATATATATGATGTAATTTGATTACATGATTGTTTGATGATTATTTCTATATTTATACGAGGTATTTATACGACGTAGATTGTCACAAGAAACCCTAACTCCCCTAGTAAATCAATCGAAGCTATTCCCGTAGGAATTCTAGCTATCCTAGGTCTAAACCAAGTTGTGGATATTTATGATCCCAACAAAATGGTTGATATTAAATGTAGATAGTAGTTGATTGTGATATTGAAGAAGAATTGGCGAGATTAAAACTGATATCGATGTCATGACGATCTTTCCTTATAGAGTGGAGTTTGACAAAACGTTACCACCTGGAAAGGTGTCATCTGATTTGTTGTCACCCAATTCTTAAAATTGAAATCGAAAGGGTGAATTTTGCACTTGAGGCTGTTATTGGAACCATTACCGAAAAGCCTCATGCCACTTGTACCTTTCCGAGAAGTCTAATTGAATGTGTGAGTCATTTCATACTAGTGACTTATTTGATAATTATTGTTGTAAGAGATATAGGATTGGAAATTAAGTGTTGTTCATATCGAGATTTTATTGCCCTTTTAAGGTTTAAGAATAAGGTTGAAATTATTGGAGAATGAGGTAGGATATTTCATTGAATATAAGTTGGTTGAAACTTGAATAAAGTAAAATTTAACTCGTATGGAATATGAGATTGTTAAGAGGAAGTCATTAAGTTATGTGATTGAATTATAAGGTTTTAAATGATTGTTGGTTCGTGTTAAGGGTTGTTCCTAGGCCATTGTCCAATGACGAGGATGCCCAGTGTCCAATAAATAAACTGAAGAAATATTCTTCTAAATTGGGACCGATGGATCTTCCGGGACAGGTGGGACACCTAGTGACTCTTGTAGATTAGTATTCATTGTGGTATCTTTTAAAAATCCCTAACTTAACTTAGACATCAGTTGGTAGGATGAGTTCTTTGAATTGTATGACATAGTGACACATAATGTGTTACGGTACAATTTTGACTTGTTTGTGATTAATGAAAAGACTACCTTTGATTGATAAATTCTACATGTATCGATGTTATCTATCTTTTATTGCTTAACCCTAATGCTCGCATTAGTGATGCAACCATTGAACAAGTACTCATCTTGGTTTGAGTTACGTTGTGAATTATTCTTTTTTAGTGCCATCGAGATCATGAACCTCATGATTAATTGGCTAAGCTCATTTCCTATTATATTGTAGTTCGTTCATGGTGAACAACTATTCATCACTCTTTTGCAGATCACTCATTGTTTTTATAAGATAAAACAGTATTCCTTTGAGAAAATTTAATTTTCATCACCTTATGGATTATTTAAAGTGAGACTTATAAATAATCGTTATCGAAATGAGGTTGTTTATAAAACACCTTGGAAAACTTAATTGTTTTCATAACAAATAAAATCTTTGTAAATTTGTTCTTGATTCTTATTTAAGAATTAAGCATGAAAATGTTTTTATTATAAACATGATGATTAAAATTTTGACGAACTGAGTATTGCATCGTTAATCTTGAAATTGTATACAGTTACGCGCCTACATACAATTTGGAAGGGACCATGCAAGGCTGATTAGTAGTCACCATGAATTTACTAACAAACACTAAATTTTCTTTGAAGATTGTGAAAGATTAAATTTTATGAGATCTGCAAGAAGTGAAAAATAGGGACATAGTATTAGGGACACCTACATATGTGCCTGTAGCATCTATTCTTATGAGTTGAATTTACTCATCTGTGGAATTTATCTTATTTGACAATTGATATTCCCTTCTTCTCCAATTCTCCTGTAGTGAGATTCTTAGGAAAAATATCTGATTACCGAGTGTTGATACCCGACTGGATGTATCGACGTTCCTATGATTTATTTTGATTTGATTTCATTTGAATGACCTGGGTAACGATCCGAGGATCTTTTGAATGCGTACTCAAAATATGAAAACATGGGATATATTCATATTCGTTTAATGTTTTCGTCTGTATCTGATTTGAAATTCTCTCGCGTAGATTATGCGTTGACCTTACTCTTTTAATGGTAGTTGTGTCTCCTGATGTCCTTGAATTTGTGAAGGATTATGAGTTATTATTTGTCTTTTGAGAAGTTCACATCTTATCAATGGTAATGAAAATGGAAAGTTGATAGTGCCAGTAGAATGGATGGATTGATTATGACATGATGAAATTGTCTTAATTGATGGGAACTCGAGTAGAATTCCCCTAAATGATAAGATGTTGATTATCAAAAGTGATCTAAATAAATCTTGATAGATTACCATATCCTACATTTAGACTTGAAATTATACCATGAATGATTGTGAATTAGTCATAGATATTATAATCTAGAAAGAACTTAAAATAAATGTATTACAGGATGGTTATGTTATCTGAAACTTTAGGAGGTATTTGCTGGTGAATTACCTAGACTTTCCCCATTAAGGCAAGTTGAAATTGGTATTGATTATATTCCCGGTGCTGCACCTGTGGCTTGTGCACTGTACGTCAGCACCATCTGAATTAAAGGAATTACCGTACAACTGAGAGGAGTTGTCGGAGAAAGCTTTTATTCTACCGAGCTCGTCATTAAGAAGAGCTATGGTGTTATCATTCCTTATATTTATTTGTTGAATTACCGTGAACTAAGTAAATTGACGATTAAAATCTGTATCCACTACCCAAGATGATAGATTGTTCGATCATTTACAAGGTTCTAGCGTATGTTCTAAATATTTGATCCACGGCATGGTTATCATCAACTTCACGTCCGTAAAAAAAAAGATTATCTATTCCAATCACTACATCCAGAACTTGTAATGAATATAATGAGTTTCATGTTATGTCGTTTGGATTGACTAATACACATGTATCATTTATAAATTTGGTGAATCACGTGTGTAGGTTGTAAATTGAAAAATTCATGCTTGAGATCATTAAGGACCATTTGTTTGTATATAAGAGTAAGAAGAAGTTAATAATTATTTATAGACTGCCCTAAATTGGCCGAACAATTAAAACCTATACCTTGAATAATTAACATGTGATTTAAGACTTAATCTTTTACAATATTTGACCGTGTGATTAAAAGATAATGGAATCTATATTGACTCTTCAAAAATTAAGAGCCCTTTTAAGACTTTGGATGTTACAAAAAAGAAAGTGCAAATGTGTTTTGACAAATGTTTTAACAAAGGATTTTTAACGGATTATTCCCTTATACCCAGAACATTTAATTAAACTCCTGTTTAGGGGTAAATGTTCGTGTATACCTCAAGACAACCTTAGAGGGATTGAGGAAACCGTTTAAAACAAGATTTAAAACGACAATGTTTGCTTTTCAACAAAAGAAAATTTTGACCAAAGTATAACCAAAGATTTTTCGAACATTTACGAATCTCATTAATTATTTTCGACAAATCAGCAAAAATCTTGTTAATTAAATTCAAATTTGTTTTGAACATTTTATTATAATTGGTCGAACTAAGAAATTTAAACTTTTAACGTTTACGTTTCATAAAAACTTAATATTTATTGTTAATTTACGTGTAATTATTATCGACGCTTTAAAACGTCGGATCAAGCAAAACTGATAAAAATAATAGTTGAGATAGAACTAAGACTTAGAAAATATGAAGGAATACTTCTGAATAAATACGTTCATGATATTTATTTCATCGAGGAAGGTGAATATAATTACTGACACATTATGTAGAAAAGATAAAGAACCAATTAGGACATGTTCCTTAATAATGAAGGTGCAAAATAAATTGCCGAACAATATAAAAATAAACAATGCTTGTAAGAAGGATAATGTAGATAATAAAAAGGGGTTCGCGACTAATATGAACCATTAGAATTGAGGAGCCGATGGCGTTAAATGCTTAAAAGACCACTTGTAGTTGCCTAAATATGGAGGTTTGTGAGATGTATTCATGTTGGAATCCCGTAAGTATAAGTATTCTATTCCTGTCATTTCTGTTTTATTGTATCTTTACCTGAAGAAGTTGTACTAATGACAAATTATGAAGGCAGAGATCGCCTCATACATTAGTAAACGTCTATCTATTGCAAAGGTCATCATCTGTATTTGATTCAATTTGGGTAATCGTCGACAGACTGACCAAATCTGCTAATATCATTCCTGTTAATGATAGATTCTCGATGAAGAAATTGACTCTTTGTGTTTAAAAGAGTTGTGTAAACATAGTGTGCCGTATCAATCATATCTATCAAGATCCTCGCTTCGCATCAAATTTCTATAGATTTGCTCAGAAGTCATTGGGAACGAATCTTGATGAGAGTACTATTTACCACCCCAATCGAAGGGACGAGGCAAAGCAACGATACAAAACACTAGAAGTCTTGTGTTATGCTTGAATAATTACCTTTGGTAATAAAACGTATAATAGCTTTCCTTTGGAAAGATTATCATTGATAATTATCGTATTAGGATCGAGATCGAATCTTGTTAGAATCTATATATGAGAGCATCTGTAAGCCGGAGTTAGGATGAAGACACCCGACATACACCCACTGTGAGTTGGACCTGTCTTTTAGGTTTGAGGTTGCCTATGATGACAAACCTAACCTTACAAAATACCCGACCCGTGAAACCTGAAATGATTGTTGAAATTAGGATCTGATTATTAACTGCCAGTAGTGGGCAGGAGGTTATATGAATATGAAATGTAGATCTTGAAGTGCCGGATGGGTAGCGAAGTTATGCCAAAAATTTTCACCTTGGAAAAATGAATAGATGATCTGAAAGATCATGGGAAATAAGTCCCCGTTGAATGGGACCATAGAGATGATGTAAAAGTTGGTATGAAAGGCATATAAGCTGGATCTACCCTAGGACTTCAAGTGCTGCGTGAATTATGTTTCGTATATCGAACTTGATAAAATGTCTATCAAATGAAAATCTGATTACTCCTTAATGAAGTTTAGATCGGCAAAAATTTGCATTCATCAAAAACCCGTGAACATCATGGATAGAGAAAGTAAGTCAACATTAAGCCTGATCTTATTCCCGTAGTTATGTTTATTGAAACTTGCGTGTTGTGATGAATTACACTTGTGAGAAAAGACCGAATGTGGAGGAAATACCCACATGGCTTTAACTCTATAAGAAGCGAGTAGAAAGATAAGATGATCTTTGAGGACAAAGATCCTGTTTAGGGGTAAATGCTGTGACAATCCGTCAATTTATGGTTGATATTTTATTCTCAAGTATCCTTTAAAAACATTATTTCAATATTTTATTATGAGCTCACTTATTTTTGGGAAGAAATTTGGATTTACCTCTTGAAGTAGCATCGACTACGTCTAAACCGGAGGATTCTACGTTACGTGCTTACGTTTACATACACCGTTTTTTGTGACAGTCCGACATTTCAGAAAATAAATTTATCCGTGAATATTATTTTGGGATTTTAAATTTGAGTTGGTTCATAAACTCACAAATTTACGAGAAGAGATTAGGACTTACGATTATAATTTAACGTCCTTTACGACTAAACCGGAAACCTTAGGATTACGTATTTACGTTTTTGAACTCCGTTTTTGATGAGACAATTTTTATTAGATTCGTTTTGTGTCGTTGATTTATAATTTATAAAAACGTTTTTCATAAAACGACCCGAGGGCACGCAAATCGAGGAAACTAGAATCGAGGAATACCCGTAAATTAGTGGGATGAGACAAAACAAGTTTTGTCCCACCCCACTCAAAAGGGATGGCTAACCATGCCATCACAACACCCTTATGTGTCAAATTGTGAACAACAAGTGGTACACTTGTTACTTGAAACTTAACAAGTAAGCTACATCAACTTCAAACCACAAAACCATTTACAACCAAACCATTTACTCACTTTCATCACATGCAAACTACTCTCCTCTCTCTCTCAAATTCGTCCCAAAATCACCAACAACAACCCTTATTTGATCTATTTTAGCCATAAAATCATGTGTTATTCATACACATGATGATGCTCCTTTGAAGCCTTGAAGATTGGAGGTGATTTTAACATCCAAGGAGAAGATTTGTTGGTGTCATAGGGCTGATTTTCCATGAGAAGTTTATAAAGATTGGTGGACTTGAAGATGATATTGGTTTATCACAAGTTTTGCCATCAAAATCCAAGCCTTGTTCATCAAAGACTCATCTTTTCATCACTAATGGTGGTATAGAGATTGTTCTTCCCATCCTCTTGTTATTTTGATTATGTAATTGATAGGTGTGAAAACACCCATCCTTTTTACCACTTAATTACAATAATAACCGAGCCAAAACGTGTATTTTATGTCATTTATGTCGGAATTATGCGTGGTTTGTGTTTTTGTTGTGATTTAGGACGAAAACGTGAAAAGTGGAGAAAACGCAGAATTTCACGGGCTTTTATCGAAGAAAAAGACGAAAGACGAAGTCGAAAGATCAAAAGTGCAAAAAGAACGGAAGTCCAAGACCAATTCTAAAGATTTATCGAAGAAAAAGTCAAAAGACGGAAGTTTACTAAAAAGCCGAAGAACTCAAGTCTTATTTATGAAGAAATGTCAAGACGAGTTAAAGAAATCCCGAGCCAAAGTCATTAAAGTCCAAGATTTAAGAAGATTAAAGAAAGCAAGGACCTAAGGACGCAATTAAGGAAAAGATGAAAGAGGGAGGAAGCTTCCTAAGCTCCTCCCTAATCTCCCTATATATAGTTTTCTATGTTTTCATTTCAAAGTGTTAGCTAATTTGACAATTAGTCTTTCCACCTTTAAATTTTTGCACCATTTGCATTTCCATGTCATTTTTATATTGTTCTTTAAATTCATGTTTTAAATTTCATGTACTTTGATTCCAAGTAAGTTAATTTCATTGTTAATCTTTATTTCTCTTTAATCAAGCTTCATTTTATCATTCTCATCCTACTTTTCTTGTCTTTGATTTGATTGTGGTTCGGATTAAGCATTGATTTTGCTTAATCTTATTGTTTATTTGATTAAAAAGTTCATCTTTTTATTTTCATCTAGGCTTGTATACGAATTAAGCTATAAGTTTGACAATCTTATATTTGATTTTAAAGTTTTCTAAAAAGTTTTATCTTTTTAAAGTTCCTTTTATAAAGTTTATGAATTTCATATTTCAAAAGTTGTCAAATTTATGCTTAGTGAGTTGTTTTAGATTTGGTTAAGTGAGCTTATTGAAAGTGCTTATTGAGATTTTTGCTTATCTCCATTTTCGGATTTGTTGGTGTTCATCGCAATATTGAGGGTAATACACATTCCGATGGATTGCTTATTTGTATCGTAATAACCCTTGTGGTTATACTTTGCGATCATTTGTACCATCCCCCTTATTCCGATCGGGATTGCGATCGCTCATTGCGATCTCATATTCCGACGAAGTTTAAGGTTTATTGCGACGAAGTGCTGCCCAAATTTTGACAGCCACATTCGGATAGATTTTGGCATTTTAGTTATTCCGACAGCTTTTATTTTTAGACATTCCGACAGTTTTTTTTAAATATTAGTATTCCGATACATTTCTTTAGTTTACATTCCGATAGTTTTAAAAAAAAAAAAAAAGAAAAATAATATTCCGATGCAACTTACACATTCCGACAAAAAAAAAACATTCCGATATAAATTCAATGTCACATTGCGATGGAATCTTAACATAACAATTGTTATTCCGATGGAAATGTGTTGCATGCTTGCATGCTTATTTGTTTTGCCGCCAATTTGAGCTAGTAGGCTGCTAGCTTGAGCTAGCTGCCTGCTAGCTTGTTTATTTATTAGTATTGTTCCGTAATTGTTTAGTTTTATCTGAAAGTTGTTCCGATTTTATTTCTGAAAGTTACGTATTTTTAGTTGAATTTTCGTCTATTTTTAAAATTAATATTTTTTCATAAAGTTCAAGTTTTATCTTTTATTTAGTACCCGCTTTAGGTTTTGCCTCGTTTAACTTTAAAGTATCCTTTTAGTTTTATTTCCTCCTTTTTCATTAGGTAAACTTTATCTTCAAGTCGAAAGTTAATTTCTTCTTTTAGATTTATTTTTATTAGTTGTTTCGTTTTAATTTCGTTTTATTATTTGCTTTAATATTCGTTTTAATATCGTTTTAATTTTTAGTACTCACCTTGTTTTACTTTTATTATTTGTACTTGTCTTTAGTTTGTTTTTAAATACTTTTCGCATTTACTTTTTAATTAGTTATAGATTTCCCTTTTTCTTAACCAAAAACAATTGAGTCACAAATTTAACCGGAAATCAATTCGTTAAGACACCGAGAAAACGAACTTTTTCAACTAGCAAAAATCATTTATCAAATGGCGCCGCTGCCGGCTCTTTTCGTGAGGATCTATGGTTTTTTGTGAGAGACGCGTTGGCTTTTGGGATCCGTTCTTTGAACGTTATTTTTCTTGCTTTAAAAATTTTCAAAAATCCTAAAAAATATAAAACTCTTCAAAAATCCAAAAACATTTGAAAAATCATAAAAAGCATTTCTTTTTCAAAGTTCTGCACCAAAAATATTCTTCTTGCTTGTCTATTTTTCTTCATGGATTCGTCTTGTGTACGGTGTGGGAGACCATGACATGGTTTTCAAACATGTCAATGGTGTACTTGTGAGCGGTGTGGTTCTGATATAGACGATACACAATTTGGATTTTGTCCATTTTGCAATTCAACAAATTCGTACTTCTCCTCTTACAATACTTTCTCACCCTCTCCCGTCTATGACGATCCTTATCCTCAAAATGCACCGGATTTTTCTCCATCCCCGTGGTGCTATAAGTGCGGGGGTCCTCACGAAAGTTTTCACTGTCCAACGGGGGATCAAAATTACTATAATTATACCCCTTCCAGTTTTGACCAACCCCTGCATTACCCAATTGATCATCAGCCTCGTCACGGGATGAGTTACCAAGAACCAATTGACGATCTTGCTACAGCCTTTCAAGAACAAAGAAACGATCTTGCTTCAGGTTTTCAAGAACAAACGAAAGAGCTTTTACACACGCTGCAATCTTTTATGGAGTCATTTTTACAGCAGCAAGATCAGACGAGTACTCATATCCCTGAGCTTGTTATTAGCCCTTTAGGTATTGAGGAGAGCGATGACGAAATTGAGGTTATTTTCGACGAGGAGGAATTTCTAAAGCAACGTAAGACATCTCCCATTCCTCCTTCGTCTATTCCTATCACACCCGAGGAGCCCGTTGGCTCTCTCATCATGGAGGATGAGCATCTTGACGTTATCTCGGCAACTGAATCGGACAAATTCCTAAAGTCTAGTGTCGAGGAACCTGTCGTTATCCCAAGTGAGCCCGCGGGTATTCCGGAAAATCTGTGTGATGTGCCGACTTTTGCGGAGCTTACGGACAAGTTTGCTTTGCTAGTCAATGATCACATACTCACAACTCCACATGCGATATTTGATCCTCCTAACAAGAGTTCAACATGTGGTGAGTATGATCATTTCGTCTTCGAGCCCGAGATTGAGGAAATTATCGACCGAGAGCTAGCTCTTTTACCTCTGCTTCCTCCTACAAGCGAGGTCGACTTTTCCAAAATCGATGCCGAACTTGATGAGTTGGAACGTCTTATTTTTCATAATAATGACGAACCAACTCACATGCCCAAACATCCTATTCTCGAGGAGTTACCTAATCAACAGTCCTCTCATGAGAATTACCTTTACCACATTCGTGAGGATTTACCTTATCAACAATCCCCACAAATGAATGATGGTTTCGTAGTTGATCGTGATCTTTTCAAACGAGTTTCTACACTCCTTATCTACGATGATATCGACAAGATCTACATTCATGAGGATAAATGCTTTGACCCGGGAGGTGACATGGACCATTCTATGATTGATAATTTTACGGCTTTGCCAGTTGGTCTGCATCCATTGTCTTTGGAGGATGACAATGTGATTCCCTTACCCACCCCACCTCCTGTCAATCTGGATTTCACTTGCTTTTCTTATATTGAGCAGACTTTCCTACCATTCAAGACTTATCCTCCCGCCTCTCCTTTGTTGATGTCCTCCGGGAACGAGGACAAGGTCTTTGATCCCGGTATTACATTTGAGGCTTCCCCATGGACCATTTAATTCGGGGACGAGTCAGGCTCGTGACTCGGTTAACAAAAACAAGCGCTTTTTGGGAGGCAACCCAATTATCTATCTATCCTTATCATAAGTGTAGGGGGAGCCCCGGTGGTGTTTCTTGTTTTCTTTCTTATCATGTGCAGGGATTAGAGCTTCAAAGACACACTCTTGATGACTTTTGACGAACCGTGATTCCGCGTTCCCGTTTTCCCGGTTCTATCCTAAACTTTCTTTGATTCACTATTTTATATTTCTCAATATTAAAATAGGAATCTCTTTAGTTGTCTCTTCCTTAGCGAGATTTATACAACGTGCACAATGTCCTAAGTGTAGGGGAGTTTACTTCCACATGCTTAAACATTGAGGACAATGTTTATCTTAAGTGTAGGGGGGACTTCTATCGAAGTTATGTGGCCTTTTCCTTGTATTTGTCCTCATTTTAACCGGAAAATTTGATTTTTCGACATTTTTCAAAATTTTTAATCTATTTTAGCCTAGTTGTATAGTTGTTTTTACTTTTGTATAGTTATTTTCTTTCCTTATTAGAATAAATTTTAATAAAGTGGTTTTAATTTTCAAGCGTTTTGAATCTTTTGACTCAACCCGAGTTTACTTGTCTAAGTTTACTCTAGCTAGTATCCTTAACGTGTTTAAGTCAAGTTTTGCTAGGCTTTTATATATGGAGCTATAAAACGCGAAAGTCTTAACTCTCACGGGTTAAGAACAAGAACTTTTCGCAAGTTCCTATAATTGATCCTAGAGAGTTGTTTATCATAAATGCGAATTCTAAACTTGAAAAAGTCTAAGAGTTTGCAAGATCCTATAGATGACTCGAAAACCCAAAACTTTGATTTAATAGGCTAAGCATCTACGAGTCTCATTCTTTGAGATTTTAAACTGTGGAGGATGAGAGATGATAGAGTCAATTATAAGTTTGGTATTCTTTCATGAATTTATGTGAGTTAATTATGATCCTATTCTCCCATCGCTTGTTAATAAATTTATCTGCAATAAATAAGGTTGTACGATTTAAAAGGTTACTTAGCTTCTATCCCAAGATCGTTTAAAAGTTTCCCGGTACGGATTAGAGTTTATAGCCAAGGCATAACTTATTGAAGCGGGATGCGAAGATTGGCGAGTCCGAAAAGGCCCTAACAAGGCATGAGGGCTACATTTTGTTGCTAAAGATCCAAAAGTGATGTGAAGAATCATTTATCGAAAATCAATATGAAGGATCGAGACACACGACAAAAAGCAAATACTCCCCAAAATATCATGGAGAAGTCTATCCAAAAAGGCCCTAACAAGGTATGAGGATAAATATATCCAAGTCCAAAAAGGAGGGGGATCGTTGTATATCAAAGTCCAAAATAAAGATTGGAGAAAAATGAAGAAGTCGTGGTCCAAATATGAAGAATCTCTCAAAACTTCAAGTGAAGAAATTCCTATTATGAAGAGAAGACCATAATTTCAAGAACGTCTCTCAAAGATTCGAAGTATGAAGTCGCTGCCAAATATCGGTCCGAGAAAGGTCTCAAATCGTGAAGCGAGTTATGCCAAGATATGAACTTTATGAGGTCCCGAGAAGCAGTTTTAAAAGATTTTGTCCTTTAGCTAACTATTGATTAAATCGTTCACCTTATTTTCGGCCTAAATAACTATCGAAATAAGTCAAACAATGCATCCTTGTGATCATTCAAGACAAAGATAAAATATAAGAGATACACCTAGGAATAAGGGAGTCTAAGTGAATAATTGGCCCACATGAGTTCGTGTTAGTTTGCTAACTTATAATAACAATGATCTCGTTTTTAAGCTTGGTATGGGGAACGTGAAACTTGAGAATGATGATTATTCATGACATCTCCAAAAACCCAAGGTATGTTTTTGATTTCTTTACTTTGAATGTTTATAATCGTCTATCTCTTTAATAAAGGCCAACGTGGATTGATTATGATGGAAAATGTAATCTTGCTTTGTAACTAATGCATTGCATGAGGACATTGCAATGGTTAAGTGTAGGGGATTTGATAGGTGTGAAAACACCCATCCTTTTTACCACTTAATTACAATAATAACCGAGCCAAAACGTGTATTTTATGTCATTTATGTCTGAATTATGCGTGGTTTGTGTTTTTGTTGTGATTTAGGACGAAAAGGTGAAAAGTGGAGAAAACGCAGAATTTCACGGGCTTTTATCGAAGAAAAAGACGAAAGACGAAGTCGAAAGATCAAAAGTGCAAAAAGAACGGAAGTCCAAGACCAATTCTAAAGATTTATCGAAGAAAAAGTCAAAAGACGGAAGTTTACTAAAAAGACGAAGAACTCAAGTCTTATTTATGAAGAAATGTCAAGAAGAGTTAAAGAAATCCCGAGCCAAAGTCATTAAAGTCCAAGATTTAAGAAGATTAAAGAAAGCAAGGACCTAAGGACGCAATTAAGGAAAAGATGAAAGAGGGAGGAAGCTTCCTAAGCTCCTCCCTAATCTCCCTATATATAGTTTTCTATGTTTTCATTTCATAGTGTTAGCTAATTTGACAATTAGTCTTTTCACCATTACATTTTTGCACCATTTCCATTTCCATGTCATTTTTATATTGTTCTTTAAATTCATGTTTTAAATTTCATGCACTTTGATTCCAAGTAAGTTAATTTCATTGTTAATCTTTATTTCTCTTTAATCAAGCTTCATTTTATCATTCTCATCCTACTTTTCTTGTCTTTGATTTGATTGTGGTTCGGATTAAGCATTGATTTTGCTTAATCTTATTGTTTATTTGATTAAAAAGTTCATCTTTTTATTTTCATCTAGGCTTGTATACGAATTAAGCTATAAGTTTGACAATCTTATTGGCTTATTTTGTATTTAGCTTATTTGATTTTAAAGTTTTCTAAAAAGTTTTATCTTTTTAAAGTTCCTTTTATAAAGTTTATGAATTTCATATTTCAAAAGTTGTCAAATTTATGCTTAGTGAGTTGTTTTAGATTTGGTTAAGTGAGCTTATTGAAAGTGCTTATTGAGATTTTTGCTTATCTCCATTTTCGGATTTGTTGGTGTTCATCGCAATATTGAGCGTAATACACATTCCGATGGATTCCTTATTTGTATCGCAATAACCCTTGTGGTTCTACTTTGCGATCATTTGTACCATCCCCCTTATTCCGATCGGGATTGCGATCGCTCATTGCGATCGCATATTCCGACGAAGTTTAAGGTTTATTGCGACGAAGTGCTGCCCAAATTTTGACAGCCAATCGGATAGATTTTGGCATTTTAGTTATTCCGACAGCTTTTATTTTTAGACATTCCAACAGTTTTTTAAATATTAGTATTCCGATACATTTCTTTAGTTTACATTTCGATAGTTTTAAAAACAAAAAAAAAATAATAATAATAATATTCCGATGCAACTTACACATTCCGACACAAAAAAAACATTCCGATATAAATTCAATGTCACATTGCGATGGAATCTTAACATAACAATTGTTATTCCGATGGAAATGTGCTGCATGCTTGCATGCTTATTTGTTTTGCCGCCCGTTTGAGCTAGTAGGCTGCTAGCTTGAGCTAGCTGCCTGCTAGCTTGTTTATTTATTAGTATTGTTCCGTAATTGTTTAGTTTTATCTGAAGTTGTTCCGATTTTATTTCTGAAAGTTACGTATTTTTAGTTGAATTTTTCGTCTATTTTTAAAATTAATATTTTTTCATAAAGTTCATGTTTTATCTTTTATATAGTACCCGCTTTAGGTTTTGCCTCGTTTAACTTTAAAGTATCCTGTTGACGCACTTCCGCTGGACATGAATGATTTTGACATGATTTTGGGCATGGATTGGCTATCCAAGCATCATGCTACCATAGACTGCCATTCATATTGAGTCATCTTCAGTGGTGTTAATGCACCAGAGTACATTCACAATGGGTTCGTACCCGGGAGGTCTGTACAAATCATATCAACCCTACAAGAACGTGCACTACTTTCACATGGTTGCGAGGGTTATCTAGCTATTGTTCATGACATGGATGCTGAATCTTCATCAATTCAGAATCAGTCGACAGTGTCAGAATTTCCAGATGTTTTTCTAGAAGAACTTCCGGGCATACCACCTGCACCTGAAGTAGAATTTAATATCGAGCTCATCCGAGGAGCTGAGCCGATTTCCAAGGCTCCTTATCGCATGGCTCCCATAGAGTTAAAGGAGCTGAAGGATCAATTACAAGAACTTCTGGAACGAGGCTTTATTCGATCGAGTGCATCTCCATGGGGCGCACCGGTCTTATTCGTTAAGAAGAAAGACGGCAGTATGCGTCTTTGCATAGACTATCGCGAGATCAATAAGATTACCATCAGGAATAGGTATCCACTACCACGTATTGACGATCTGTTTGACCAACTCCAAGGGGCCAAACATTTCTCCAAAATTGATCTTAGGTCGGGCTATCATCAGCTATGGGTTAAGGAGCAGGACATCGCCAAGACTGCTTTTCGTACACGCTATGGCCACTATGAATTTGTAGTCATGCCATTTGGCCTTACCAATGCTCTAGCAGTGTTCATGGATTTGATGAACATAATTTTCCATGAATTTCTGGACAAGTTAGTCATTGTCTTCATTGACGACATCCTGATATTCTCTAAGTCCAAGGAGGAACACGAAGACCATCCAAGTGTGAGTTCTGGTTAGACAAGGTGGCATTCGTAGGTCACATTATATCAGCAGAAGGAATCACGATGGATCCAGCAAAGGTTGAGGCTATTACCAAGTGTCAAAGGCCGACATCATCGACTGAAGTCCGTAGTTTCCTAGGCTTAGCTGGTTATTACCGTAGGTTCGTGGAGAACTCTTCCCGCTTAGCACTACCATTGACCAAACTGATGCGGAAAGGGGAGAAATTCGTCTGGACTAAAGAAAGAGAGAAGAGCTTTGAGACCTAAAGCAGAAGTTAGTATCTGCACCGATTCTTACTCTCCCATCTGGTACAGATGGATTTCAGATGTATAGTAATGCATCGGGGAAGGGACTTGGTTGTATTCTCATGCAACATAGGAAAGTGTTCGCGTACGCTTCACGGCAGCTTAAGCCTTATGAAGAAAATTACCTTACGCATGACTTGGAACTTGCAGCAGTCGTGTTTGCTTTGAAGATATGGAGGCACTACTTATATGGAGAATCATGTGACATTTTCACGGACCACAAGAGTTGAAGTATATCTTCACTTAACATGAATTAAACATGAGACAGTGAAGATGGTTAGAGTTGTTGATTGATTATGACATTAATTTGTAGTATCATCCCGACAAGGCGAATGTAGTAGCAGATGCACTTAGCAGAAAGTCCGGAATGATAAACGGCATTAAAAGAGGAGGAAATTATAAGAGACTTGGAGCGACTAGACATAGAGATCATGGTACGTGGAAAACACGGTTAATGGGCTAATCTTAGAGTGGAACCCGAGTTACTCTCTAAGATCAAGCAAGCTCAGAAGGATGATGGTGAAATCTGGGCGATAATTCAGAATTTGGAGAAGCAGACAGAATTCCGAGTAGACGCAGATGGTATCTTATGACAGGGCACGAGACTTTGTGTTCCTGATGATCAAGAACTCCGGGAAGCATTGTTAGTTGAGGCTCATAGCTCCCCATTCTCTAGTCATCCTGGTTCAACCAAGATGTACCATGAAATCAAGCAGTACTTTTGGTGGAGTGGTATGAAACAGGATGTTGCGACTTACGTCTCCAAATGTCTTACCTGCCAGCAGATTAAGATCGAACATCAGCGATCTGGCGATCTTCTTCAACTGTTAGATATTCCAGAGTGGAAGTGGGACAAAATCACCATGGATTTTATTACTGGTCTTCTGCCGACAAAGAAGAAGCACGATGCAATTTGGGTTATCGTTGATCGACTTACCAACTCAGCTCATTTCTTACCGATCCGCGAGGAAGATTCGGTCAGTAAACTCACCGATAATTATATGAGGGAGATCATGAGACTTCACGGTGCTCCATCCAGTATCGTCTCAGACAGAGATCCTCGGTTCACTTCGCGATTTTGGCAAAGTCTGCAGAAAGCTTGGGGGACAAAACTTAAGCTTAGCACGGCTTTTCATCCTCAAACAGACGGCTAGTCGGAACGAACGATTAAGACATTGGAAGACATGTTGAGATCATGTGCGTTGGAATGGACGGGTGATTGGGATGATTATATCTGTTTGGTGGAGTTTGCATACAACAACAGTTGGAACACAATTATCAAGTGTCTCCATTCGAGATGTTGTATGGCAGAAAGTGTCACACCCCAATCTACTGGGATCAGGTTGGTGAGCGAACACTTGAAGGACCGGAAATGATAGAGCTGACTAATGAGAAGGTCCCAGTAGCTAAGCAGAAACTGCAAGAAGCACGGTCACGCCAGAAGAGTTACGCAGACAAGCATCGTATGGACTTACATTTTAGAGTAGGAGATCACGTTTTCCTTAAGGTTTCATCGTCACTTGGTGTTAGACGTTTTAGAATCAAAGGGAAGCTCAGTCCTCGATTCATCGGACCTTTTGATGTCATTGAACGAGTCAGTGAAGTATCTTACCGTTTAGCGTTACCTCCGCAGCTTTCTCATGTTCACGATGTTTTTCTTGTGTCCTTACTCAGAGTGTACAAGTATCATCCCCTTCACATGGTTCAGTATCCACTGGAACAGATTCGTGAAGATATCACTTTCATAGAAGAACCCGAACGAGTTCTTGACAAACAAGGACGAGTCATGAGAAGGAATATGATTCCATTCGTCAAAATCCTTTGGAGGGTTCATACCGAGCGGGAAGCCACTTGGGAAACAGAGGAGTCTATCAGGGCTTCTTACCCTCATTTCATATTTTGAATTCACGTATGTTCTTCTTTTCCAGTTTACTTTATCTATAATTCGGGGACGAATTATTCTTTTTAGGGGGGAGGAGTTGTAAAACCCGCATTCTTTTCCCATGAATAGTACCCTTATGATCGTAGGTACATGATTAGAAATTTCCTTTAATATCATGTTTACGTTTCATGAACAAGATTTACAAGTATTACGTACGTGTGATAACACGATAAGTATTTAATACCTATTAAGACATGATAATTATTTCAATAATAATTATAATCACGAACATACGAACATGAAATCATGAACGTAAATAATCACGAGCTTAGTATTACGTATTATGTATATTTATTACGATCATGAATAAATATATAATAAGACACGAACGATAACTATATAAATCACGTAATACACGAACACGAGAACAAGTATAATATTAGACATGAGAAAACGTATGGGTTACCTCATGTGGGCCCCCTTACCCGCGGCTAGACACAAGGACAAGGGCCAAGCCCATTTGATTTTACTAAACAAGAAATAAGGGAAAGATTATCTTCATAATAACAAAATATCATAAAAGATCAAAACCCTAAAAATCTTTCTCTTCTCTTGTTCTTTGGTCGCCGGGTATAAACACACACCAAGGGTGTGTTTGTTGATTTTTGGTGATTGATTTATTGCAAGGGTGTTAGTGTGTTCGTTCTCCTTTGATTCACGTAATCAGTAAACCCTAAAACCCTTTTCTTTTTATGTTTTGATTAATTGATCACATGAAATCGTGAATGGTTTAAAAACAAGTAAATATATGTTAATAAAATCATGGAGGTAAAAGTTAAGTAAGGTTTAAGGGGTTTGTTTTTTGCCGACGCATGAACCGAGACCAAGGGGGGTCTCGGCCTGTTTTTTGTTTCACACCAACCGAGACCTTAAGGTCTCGGTGTGGGTTGGGTGTCTCGGCCGTAGGAACCAAGGGAACCCCGACCATGTCGGGGGTATGTTTGGTGTTGGTTGGGTCTCGGCTAAGAACAAGAACCACCACCGGCTTATGCCGGTGGCTAAATAAGGAAAGCAGGGGGAACCCCCAAGCCGCGACAGCAAGGGGAACCACCGGCTAGCCGGTGGGAACTTTTGCTAGCCGGCGGCTAGCCAAGGCTAGGGGTGCGTTTGGTTGCCGGTTCACGGGTTAAAATCGGTCTGGTTCACATCAAGTTTAGATTACAACACGGGTTCAGTTTATGGGTTATTTTTGCAAGTTAATTATTTTACAAGGTTAATTATTTTTACAAGATTAAATTAGTTAATTATTTTACAAGGTTAATTATTTTTACAAGATTAAATTAAATTAATTAAAACATGCACATGATTAATTTAATTTATACATGACTTAGGTTATTAATATTATTATTAATACATGAATTTTAACCTAAGTAATTATCATTTTAATTAGACTATATAATTAATTGATTATTGAAATCATGACTTATAATTAAATAATTTGCATGACTTAGGTTATATTATTAATAGATAATAATACATGTTTTAACCTAAGTATTATTTTTACCTTTATTTAATTAAATCATGTAATATTTAATTAAATACTTTAACCTATAGTTTATTTAATTTACATGAAATAATTAATAAACTATACTATTTAATTACATGACTTAGAATATTAATTAGTAAACACTTAAGCTTATATAATTAGCTTCATAATCCAGCTTATTTCTATTTATAGAAAATTTCTATTTTTAGAAACTTATTTAATTAAGGCAGCTAATCTATTTATGGAAACTTTATATTTTTAGAAACTTATCTATTTTAAACCGTAAATCTATTTTTGGAAACTTTCTATTTTTGGAAACATTCTATTTTTGGAAACTTTCTATTTTAGGAAACCTGCTATTTTTAGAAAGTTACTTATTATTACACAACACGTATAATAATACATTAAATACAAGGAGGAATACTTAATCAGAATAGACAAAATACATGATAAACACAGTATAAAGCTTTAATCAGTAAAACATGACATGAACATATAAAACGAGCTAATACATGATATAAAACCAGTTACGTACTCAGTAATCAGATACTTATACACGTATGTATTTATGTAGCATTAGTGATACCGAAGTAGGACTCTGTTCCGTTCGTCTTCTTCGTTCACTGGACACAAGGTACGGATTCTCCGTCCTTTCAGTATGGACATTCTTCCTTACTAGGATTCCCCATATGCAACCAAATGTTTTCCCCAGTATATGTTTTATATGTTTTTGAATTGCTTATGTTTAATTAGATACCTAAAGCCATGTACATGCATGACCAGTTTCACCTAGTTATGGAGGAACAATAACCATAACACTGGAGGCACCAGTGTTATGACTCCACCACGACGGAGTGATAGCCCGTGGCGTCCCTTCAGCTTTTGGCCATATTATTATTATCAGGTGGGGCGTATGGGTGCATCCTAGTTTACATGTTTTCAGCAGATTATTCAGGTGAATGTGGTGTGTGCCTTGCATCCTTCACAAGGAGTTGATCCCTCCTACCCAAACCAGTATATTAAATTAGAGGCGCCTCTAATTTGCATGACGAGGTCACCCCTCCAAGTATTCATGCACGTTGATATTTCATGACCTATATTGGCTAAATGGTAAACATGTTAAACAGTTTTCATAAGATAAACATAAGGCTTTTCAAACTATAAAACCAGTTTTAATAAGATATACCAGGTTATCCAAGACTTAGTATTTTCTGCTGCTCTATGCTTATATGCTTATATTATTGATGAGACTGCAATTATACATAGTCTCATCGTCCAAATCAGGCTTAAAACGCTTAAAATATCATGAAAATACCCCTATATATGCTTGTATTTGTGTCTTGTGTATTTTAGGTACGGATATCATGAAATCAACAAAAGATCACAAGAATCAAGCAAAAATGAACACGGGAAACGAAGTCGCACAAAGAACCGGGCCCAAGAATGGAATTTCCTAAAATGACCTTGAAGAATTGAAGAATGGCAAGATTGGTCCCTCAAGAATTGAAGACTTGTCATTTGATACCCCTGTAAATCCTCAAAATTACTTGTGGGTCCCTAAAATAACAAGTATATACATCATTGGTCCTTGAAGAATGCATATTATGCATAAATAGTCCTTGAAATACTTTTGCTAAAAGTCTTGTGGCCAAAATGGGAATAATAAAACTTGAAATCAAAGGGAAATTGCTTTATGGGTTGTTAAGACCTGTTTGACAAGTAATTGGGAGATGCGGGACTATTTTTGCCAAGACACACAAACCCTCACCAGCCACTCCCAAGCCGACACCTCACCTTGACCAGTCAAACACCCAATCAAAACCCTCAACCCTTCCACCTCACACCCCACTCACGTTTTTAAACTGATTTTTATAATCAGTTTATAAACTTCCCTCCTTAACACTCTTTTTAAAAAAACTTAATCCCCCTAATCAGATTAAACCCATCCTAAATTACCCCATAAACCCTAATTTTCCCAGAACCAATTACCCTTAAATCATGGGGTTTTTTCCCAAATTTGTCCAGATCACTAATTCCCCACCTTATTATCACAAACCCACCTTCACCTTTACCAAAACTACACCCATATGACCAGTAGGGTCACCCCTGCTCACGTCTCTATCTCCCATTCCCAATTACCCGACCAACTGAACGAATCACGTGTATTCCTTCGCCCCAAAGGAAGATTAAATGGCCAAGATCATTTCAAGAGGAGCTATCACATCACCATCATCACATGACACCAATTTGACTATTTTCAAAGTTCATTGACCAAGGGCTTTTTGGAGATTTTAGCACATTAGGGTTTTTCTTTCACTGTTTTCTAGATAGGTTTTCATTGTTATATAAATAGGGTGACTTGTACCCTATTTCAATTCGTTCCAAAATTTTTTGTAATTTATTAATTTAAGTAATGAAAATGAAAAAAACTTAATATCTTGCAAGAATCTATTTTCCAAGTTCCTATTTTGTTATTTCATTCTTTGGAGAAGTTTAAAGTTACAAGTTGTCACTTGTAGCTAAAGTATTTTTACAAAAATCCGTTTTTGAAGTTTTTCTTGACAAAAGCTTATAAAATTTTGAAGTCAGTTTTGATTGGAAGTGAAAGTGGAATTTCAAAATTGTTCTGTTTGTTTGGATAATATTTTGTCAAGAATAACTCAAGTTTCTGTTTTGTTTAAATGGTTTGAAAAATTTCAGTTTCTTTTTAAGCCAAAAAGATAAGATAGCTTAAACAATAAGCTAGGCTTATACTTTTGTGGTTGCTTATTTCCAGGTCATGTTTTCTGTTTTTCTCCTTATCTTAGCAGGTTACAAATCAGTATATTGGATAGTTGTGGTCTTCTCTTTTGAAGTCCATCAACATCATCTTCTTGTCATACCACAAGTCCCTTTCTGAAGTTGCCAGCTCAAGCCCGAGCTTGATGGAGAAGGGTAAGCTACCCTTTGTGATCCCTGGATGTAGGGTCACCATGTAAAAGTCTTTTTCTCCTTTTCTATACTTGCTTGGAAGATTTTTGAGCTAAAGTGATTTTTAGGAATTAGGTTTGTGGATGCTAGAACAAATGCTGGATATTGTATGCTTTATGGATAAAACATGTTAGGGTAGATTTGAAATGATTTGGTGCATGTTTAAGTAGAGATTGTTAGTTAAATTTCAAGTTTCAGAAAGTAAAAGGGTGTTTGGATTCAGGTTTTAGAGATAGTTTGTGAAATGCAAATGTTTTGAAACCTGTTTAAGTACACTATTTTCATTTGTTTTGCGTTTTATCAACCTTAGGTATTGGATTGGGTACGTTTTTGAATGAATTGCATGCAAGTTTGGTAAAAACATTGTCTAAAAATCAGTATAAGCCATAACTGCTTAATTTTGTAAGTTTTTGCCATGTCAATCTTGGTGCTTGATAGGTTATAGGGTAGGATTGTACCTGAGTTTGATTTGGTGGAGTTTGTGAGTGGATTGAGTGAGTTTTGGCCAACCAAAACTCACACAATTGCACTTTGCATCAGCAAAGTCCCAACAGACCCCCCCATTGCCTACAGTGACTAAAATAGGGCTATTTGAGCTTGATTTTGTTAAGTGGCCTTGAGTTTTTAGCTTTTATTTGACTCCCCACAACCGAACTGGTTGTGGGGGTGCCTTTGTTTGCCCACAAAACCAAGAAACAAGCAAGATCTAGGCACAAAAGTGCCCAGACCCGTTTTTTGTGAAGGCAGTGGGAACTCACTTCCCACTGCTAGTGTAAAAGTTCCCCCTGCCAAGCAAAAGGACAAAAACAGTCAAGTGTCACTTTCAATAAACTTACTTTTTTGTCTTTTGTGACCTAAAATAGGAATTAGGATTTGAAACAAGTTTTGTTATTTTTCTTATTTAATTTGTGATTTTTCTGTTTAGTTAAATTTTTAGTTACTATTTATTTAGTATTTTTTAGATTAAATAGCATTTTAAATTACTTTTTAAGTTTCTGATTTTTGTCTTTTAGTGTAAAATTGTAAGATTTTTCAGTTTTACAAATTTTCTTAGATTTAGAAAAATATTTTAAGACTTTTAGTTCAAAAACATTTTACTGTTCACTTTTTGATTAATTTTTAGATTTTATTTAGTTTAATTAGGGTTTTAATTGTATACAGTTTTGTCTTTTAGTGAAAAATATTTGATTTTTCAAACTTTTTCATTTTTCTACTGTTCATTAGTGTAATTTAGGATTTTTAAAATTGTCAAATAATTTTTAGCATTATTTTATTATTTTTAATCATTATTTTAGTTTAAAAATTGTTTTTAGAGTTTTAAAGATAGAAAAATAGTATTTAAAATTTAGGAAAAATACCTTTTAGGTTTCAAATATTATAAGTGAGTTATTTGTCCAATAAAATAATACTTTGGGCTTTTTCTTAATTATATTTAATTTTAGGGCTTTAATTAGAATTAAAAATTGAATATTTAATTAATAAAAGGTTTTAAAATATATTTATTGGATTTTTATCCTTATTTATATTATTTTGAACTTATTTTTCATTTTTAATTTGTTTTTAGCTTAAAATTTTTAAATTTTCACGTTTTACGTACTTACGTTCGCGTTTTACGTCATTCGTCGTCGTTTAGTTGTAATCGTAGCTCGTCTTAGTTTTTCTTTCTTTTCTCATCTAAAAACGACACTACCCCAAACTTTTGATTATATATTTTGGCACATTAATCCACACACCTCCTCGAGAACGAACCCGCACTTGTTCGGTTTTGCGTTTGTCCTAAAACGTGCAATTTAATACTTGCCCGCATTATACGCCTTGTTTTTCCTAAAACAAAGATGCACAAATACTAATACATCAAAATGGCGCCGCTGCCGGGGAGGTGTTTTTAGTGTGCCATTATTAGTATCGTGTTTGTGTGAGTGGTGCGTTTTTGCTTTTCAAATTTTGGAAAGCGTGAATATCGTACATACTCATTTTTGTTATTTTTCCTTATTATATTATAGTATCCAAATAAAACGTGTTTAATTTTCCTAAATTAAACACACAACAATCACTTTACTATATTGTAGATATCCCATTATTGTTTTGGTTTTTTATTGTGAATATATTACTATATTGTACCTACGTAGAACAATAAAAATACAAGTACTCCAAAAGCGTGAAAACGCAACCTTGATTCGGGATCTCATCACTCGATCATTGTATTCGAATCCAAAGAAAAAGTTTAAAGGAAAAATAGATAAATACTTTCATGAGGCTTAATTTCAATGAACACAAACTATAAGGTGGGTATAAGGCGGTTGTATTTCACGACCTAAGGGAAAAAGGCTCTTAAGTGCTTAGAGCCGCCTCGTTTCCCCCGCTTGCTTATGCTTGTTTTGAGAAAAAGGGCTAATCGAGGGTTTACCAACCAAATTATTATCTACGTATATATATTTGCTTGTTTTCAAGATTAAACCCTCTTGAATGTTTTGGTGTTCCACCAACGTTCTAAAGTCATCGAAGGCGTTCACTTCACGTGATCGTTTTCATTCCTTGAGGCTCCTTTAATCGAGAAAGTCGATTCGAGGAGAGATTTGTAGATTTGAGTCTACGTAATACAGCAAAAATCCAAAAAAAAAAAAAAAAAATCAAAAATCAAAAATATTCTTCTTACCCATATCCATTAATTCTATTTCTAACCCTCTAGTGTTTAATTCTCGTAACACCGTTCTCGTTGCATCATGTCAAATAATGGTGGATATTATTCGTGTCCATATTGTGGAGGCCCGCCCGATGGTACCAATTGTTTTTATTGTGAGGTTATTGGAGGTCGAGGGGGTTATATCTATAACCCCGCTCCACGTGATCTTGGTAACAATTTTCAATCTTACGACCAAGGTCACCCATCGTCTTCGTTTTATTCGTCGTATGATCCGTCTTTTAATTGCAATGATGAGTCTATTCATAATGCCTTTAATGATTTTGTGAGACGAAATAATGAGAAATTAACGATGGTGGAAGAACAAGTGACAAGCCTTAAGGAAACTTGTAATAAACGAATGGCAACCCAAAGGGACACTTTCAAAAAAATGGAAAACGATTATGACACCCTTATTGAAGAACAAAAACGTTTGTATGATCAAAATCAAGAGATGTGGAAAGGATACGTGGATAGTATTAGGGAAAATCATGCTAATGATAGAGATAAAATTCTTTTAATGTTCGAAGGCTTAGTGGAAAATTTTAATTCTTTGTCAAATAACACCAATCCTAATCCCGAGGGAGAGGTTAAAGCCTTATCGACTCCTAAGACTCATACGTCTCGTATTGATCCATATCTCTCGAATTTTAGAGTCGTGCAACCTTCATCGTCTTGCAACAACGTAGAGGAAACGAAAACGTCATCCAACGAAGTTTTGAAAAATGTTTTTGAAAATAAACCAAAAGAAAAACTCGTAGGATACTTGGGAGTATTGAATCTTATACCTTGTAAACCTAATTTTTCTAATGAGGATGAAATTATTGAGGATTTTCTAAATCAATATACACTTAATTTTGAGGAAGAAATTCCATTAAATGATTTTAAAGAAGAAAAATGTAAAAAGGTTTTAAAGGAAATCGTTGAACCCTCGTTTTTACAAGATGAACGAAAATTAATTCCGAAGGGACGTGTTAGTAATTTTGCTAAAAGGTTTGAAAACCCACGATCGATCCCTTCGAAGGACAAAGTTGAAACCATCAAGGCAAAATCATCACGAGACGAGCCTTTTACTCCTAATCCCACATCGAGTGAGATTTTGGATTTATCATGTGAGAAGTCCGTCGATGGCCTTGCTCACATTGATACGTTTTTCGATATCGAGGTCGAAACGACAAAGGCAAAATCTTCAATCGAAGAGCCTTCTTTTCCTAGTTTCACGACGGTTGAAGCTAGCGACTCGATTATCGACGATTTTATTGCTCAACCTCTTCCACGAGGAAGAGAAGACGTTTTTGATCCCGATGGCGATTTTTCCGAGATCAAACGTATTCTTGATGATCCGCCTTCTATTTTAGAGTTTGATGAGGACCGTTGCGTTAGCCCGGAGGGGGATGTTTTATTAATCGATTCACGTTTTAAAAATTCAAATCCTCCTCCCGCCTTCAAGATAAATGTGGAAATTTTAAGTGTGCCTAGAATTGTTTTAGAAACACCAAATATTTTCAATTTAATCAACTTAGGTTTTCGTAACAATGAGTTAAAAAATGAAAAAGGGAATGATTTTAAAATTGATTTTAAAGATTTTCCAATGATAACTCCGTCATCACCTCGCTTAATTAAGCTTGCTACAAACGCGTCTACTTCTTTTGATGACGTTTTGTGTGGGTCTAGTATGGTGGAAGCCCCATTTGTTCCCTCACACTTCTCCACCGAGGACGAGCTTTTTAACCCCGGTATCACGTTTAAGATAAAATCTCGGTCTTTTACCGAAGTAGTCACTAGAAATCCTTTCTACACTTACGGTGAGAGTTTACCTCGAGTAACTCGATTTTTATGCCCAACCATTGTCCCACCTTTCTCTTCTCATCCTATTTTCTTGTGTCCCATTGGGACGTTGTTACTTGAAGTCATGTTGTTTCGTTTATCATCCGAAAACGAAGACACGATCTTTGATCCCGGTATAGAGGTTTTGCCTTTATACACGGTTGCTTTTGGGCCTTGATTACATGTAAGTCCCACCATAAATGACCGAACCATGATAATCTCTAAATGATCACATTTATAGGGATTCGAGTCGAGCTTTTGACTCGGTTATCAAAAACAAGGTGCCTCGTGGGGGATACCCATGCTTATCCATGTACATATTATTGCTTTCTAATTAGTTTAATGTGAGGGGATTTGTGCCCTTCCAACCTTTGTTCCGTGGTTGTTCGTGATTGTGATTATTAGGTACATCGACATCATTGAAGCCTCTCGTGTTCGTTTTACGTAGCACTCGAGCTTCGATCGTTGCCTTTGGAGATTCATATATCCGATGATATCCTTTTATGTTCTAACGTTTATCTTATTAGCATAATTCATAAACGGCTTATAGGTTATTCGTTTTACCCTTTCCATGCTCGAGATTAAGAATTCGACTACGTCTCTAGTATGGGGGTGTTTCACCCCTAGACTCGAAACATTGAGGACAATGTTTAGTTTTAGTATGGGGGGGGTTGAGTAGATACTTCACCTTGCTTACGTCAACACGCAATCCAAAATTTCATCTTTTTGTTATCGTTTTATGCAAAATAAGGCTAAAAATGGCCAAATTTTAAATTTTTTCTAGTTTTTCATAAGTGTTTAAGACACGAATGTAGGTTTTCCGATGGTGAGAATAAGAGTAATTTTTGACTCGACCGTGCGTGTTGAGCACTTAGCTTCGATTCCTTAACTTTTTAGGCTAAGTCTCTTAAATGAGGACGAGAAATGATAGAGTTATTTATAAGTCTCGTAATCATCACGATCTCATGTGTAGTAATTATTAGCTTATTCTCTCCACGCTTCTGATAATAAATTGTTAATAAATATTGATTTAGCGGTTTAATCACTATTGTTGGTTTCTAATTTGTTTTAGTAGCTTCCATGTAATTAAATTGGGAAAACATTAAGGTATCGCCAGCGTCACGGTTTTGAGGTATTGGCACCCGAATAATCGAAAGCTTCACCTAATAATAAGATTTCAAGTGCTCAACTAAATTAAGCAAAAATTTGAAGCTCACAAGGCCAAAACATCTATGCCCAAATTGAAAGTGAATCAAGCCTTAATCTTCGAAGCTTTAAAGATACAAAATTCGCTTTAGCGTGAGGATATACGTCTTTGGCTAATAAAACCACCGATGAGGCGGATAATAAAAGGCAAGGCAAGACCGAAGTCATAATAAAAGCTTCATGGCGAAGTTGAATAAAAGATGGAGGTAAACCAAAGATAATAAGGCCCTTCCGTTAGGGGACGTATAAAAGTCTTGGTAATAAGTCTCATGTTCAAAACCGTTATAAAACCGTGTTTATCGATCCTTCTTGTTGACTTAATTTTTTGACATCGTTGTCTATTAGGATGAATTATTAATTTAATGATTTTGGTTACACCGTTAAAACTCTATTTTTAGACTTAATCTCTATTCACGCATAAGTCAATGACGTATCCTCGTGATCATTAAGACAAAAATAAAATATAAGAGATACCAAGTAGGAATAAGGGAGTTTAGGTTCGTAATTAACACTCATGAGATATGATCGTGTTGCTAACTTATAATAACAATGATCTCGTTACACGCTTAGCATGGAATTGGGTGAAAATCGAGGACGACGAAATTATTTCTAACGAAGAATTCACGTGTTCTTATTCTATGACCCTAAAAGTCACTTTATCGTGATGAAAACAATGCATTATGTCTAAAACACGTGTAGTAGTTTATTTAAATTTATGACTTCAATAAATGTCATCATAAAAATTATTTTTGGAGGTGCTAAGATACTTAATTCTAGCATTACGTGGGGACACGGCAATGGTTTAGTATGGGGGAGTGATGAGACTGAAATTATACATAGTCTCATCGTCCAAATCGGGCTTAAAACGCTTAAAATATCATGAAAATACCCCTATATATGCTTGTATTTGTGTCTTGTGTATTTTAGGTACGGATATCGTGAAATCAACAAAAGATCACAAGAATCAAGCAAAAATGAACACGGGAAACGAAGTCGCACAAAGAACCGGGCCCAAGAATGGAATTTCCAAAAATGACCTTGAAGAATTGAAGAATGGCAAGATTGGTCCCTCAAGAATTGAAGACTTGTCATTTTATACCCCTGTAAATCCTCAAAATTACTTGTGGGTCCCTAAAATATCAAGTATATACATCATTGGTCCTTAAAGAATGCATATTATGCATAAATAGTCCTTGAAATACTTTTGCTAAAAGTCTTGTGGCCAAAATGGGAATAATAAAACTTGAAATCAGAAATTGCTTTATGGGTTGTTAAGACCTGTTTGACAAGTAATTGGGAGGTGGGGGACTATTTTCGCCAAGACACACAAACCCTCACCAGCCACTCCCAAGCCGACACCTCACCTTGACCAGTCAAACACCCAATCAAAACCCTCAACCCTTCCACCTCACACCCCACTCACGTTTTTAAACTGATTTTTATAATCAGTTTATAAACTTCCCTCCTTAACACTCTTTTTAAAAAAACTTAATCCCCCTAATCAGATTAAACCCATCCTAAACTACCCTATAAACCCTAATTTTCCCAGAACCAATTACCCTTAAATCATGGGGTTTTTTCCCAAATTTGTACAGATCACTAATTCCCCACCTTCTTATCACAAAACCACCTTCACCTTTACCAAAACTACACCCATGTGACCAGTATGGTCACCCCTGCTCACGTCTCTATCCCCCATTCCCAGTTACCCGACCAACTGAACGAATCACGTGTATTCCTTCGCCCCAAAGGAAGATCAAATGGCCAAGATCATTTCAAGAGGAGCTATCACATTACCATCATCACATGACACCAATTTGACTATTTTCAAAGTTCATTGACCAAGGGCTTTTTGGCGATTTTAGCACATTAGGGTTTTTCTTTCACTGTTTTCTAGATAGGTTTTCATTGTTGTATAAATAGGGTGACTTGTACCCTATTTCAATTCGTTCCAGAATTTTTTGTAATTTATTAATTTAAGTAATGAAAATGAAAAAAACTTAATATCTTGCAAGAATCTGTGTTC
This sequence comes from Glebionis coronaria, assembly GCA_025667525.1. Lineage (NCBI taxonomy): Eukaryota > Viridiplantae > Streptophyta > Magnoliopsida > Asterales > Asteraceae > Glebionis > Glebionis coronaria. The sequence continues at coordinate 366,892,254 of CM046877.1, forward strand.
CAAGTTCCTATTTTGTTATTTCATTCTTTGGAGAAGTTTAAAGTTACAAGTTGTCACTTGTAGCTAAAGTATTTTTACAAAAATCCGTTTTTGAAGTTTTTCGTGACAAAAGCTTATAAAATTTTGAAGTCAGTTTTGATTGGAAGTGAAAGTGGAATTTCAAAATTGTTCTGTTTGTTTGGATAATATTTTGTCAAGAATAACTCAAGTTTCTGTTTTGTTTAAATGGTTTGAAAAATTTCAGTTTCTTTTTAAGCCAAAAAGATAAGATAGCTTAAACAATAAGCTAGGCTTATACTTTTGTGGTTGCTTATTTCCAGGTCATCTTTTCTGTTTTTCTCCTTATCTTAGCAGGTTACAAATCAGTATATTGGATAGTGGTGGTCTTCTCTTTTGAAGTCCATCAACATCATCTTCTTGTCATACCACAAGTCCCTTTCTGAAGTTGTCAGCTCAAGCCCGAGCTTGATGGAGAAGGGTAAGCTACCCTTTGTGATCCCTGGATGTAGGGTCACCAGGTAAAAGTATTTTTCTCCTTTTCTATACTTGCTTGGAAGATTTTTGAGCTAAAGTGATTTTTAGGAATTAGGTTTGTGGATGCTAGAACAAATGCTGGATATTCTATGCTTTGTGGATAAAACATGTTAGGGTAGATTTGAAATGATTTGGTGCATGTTTAAGTAGAGATTGTTAGTTAAATTTCAAGTTTCAAAAAGTAAAAGGGTGTTTGGATTCAGGTTTTAGAGATAGTTTGTGAAATGCAAATGTTTTGAAACCTGTTTAAGTACACTATTTTCATTTGTTTTGCGTATTATTAACCTTAGTTATTGGATTGGGTACGTTTTTGAATGAATTGCATGCAAGTTTGGTAAAAACATTGTCTAAAAATCAGTATAAGCCATAACTGCTTAATTTTGTAAGTTTTTGCCATGTCAATCTTGGTGCTTGATAGGTTATAGGGTAGGATTGTACCTGAGTTTGATTTGGTGAAGTTTGTGAGTGGATTGAGTGAGTTTTGGCCAACCAAAACTCACCCAATTGCACTTTGCATCAGCAAAGTCCCATCAGACCCCCCATTGCCTATAGTGACTGAAATAGGGGTATTTGAGCTTGATTTTGTTAAGTGGCCTTGAGTTTTTAGCTTTTATTTGACTCCCCACAACCCAACTGGTTGTGGGGGTGCCTTTGTTTGCCCAAAAACCAAGAAACAAGCAAGATCTAGGCACAAAAGTGCCCAGACCCGTTTTTTTGTGAAGGCAGTGGGAACTCACTTCCTACTGCTAGTGTAAAAGTTCCCCCTGCCAAGCAAAAGGACAAAAACAGTCAAGTGTCACTTTCAGTAAACTTACTTTTTTGTCTTTTGTGACCTAAAATAGGAATTAGGATTTGAAACCAGTTTTATTATTTTTCTTATTTAATTTGTGATTTTTCTGTTTAGTTAAATTTTTAGTTACTGTTCATTTAGTATTTTTTAGATTAAATAGCATTATAAATTACTTTTTAAGTTTCTGATTTTTGTCTTTTAGTGTAAAATTGTAAGATTTTTCAGTTTTACAAATTTTCTTAGATTTAGAAAAATATTTTAATACTTTTAGTTCAAATACATTTTACTGTTCACTTTTTGATTAATTTTTAGATTTTATTTACTTTAATTAGGGTTTTAATTGTATACAGTTTTGTCTTTTAGTGAAAAATATTTGATTTTTCAAACTTTTTCATTTTTCTACCGTTCATTAGTGTAATTTAGGATTTTTAAAATTGTCAAATAATTTTTAGCATTATTTTATTATTTTTAATCATTATTTTAGTTTAAAAATTGTTTTAGAGTTTTAAAGATAGAAAAATAGTATTTAAAATTTAGGAAAAATACTTTTTAGTTTTTAAATAATATAAGTGAGTTATTTGTCCAATGAAATAATACTTTGGGCTTTTTCTTAATTATATTTAATTTTAGGGCTTTAATTAGCATTAAAAATTGAATATTTAATTAATAAAAGGTTTTAAAATATATTTATTGGATTTTTATCCTTATTTATATTATATTAAACTTATTTTTCATTTTTAATTTGTTTTTAGCTTAAAATTTTTAAATTTTCACGTTTTACGTACTTACGTTCGCGTTTTACGTCATTCGTCGTTGTTTAGTTGTAATCGTAGCTCGTCTTAGTTTTTCTTTCTTTTCTCATCTAAAAACGACACTACCCCAAACTTTTGATTATATATTTTGGCACATTAATCCACACACCTCCTCGAGAACGAACCCGCACTTGTTCGGTTTTGCGTTTCTCCTAAAACGTGCAACTTAATACTTGCCCGCATTATACGCCTTGTTTTTCCTAAAACAAAGGTGTACAAATACTAATACATCAATTATTCATGCTTTACTTGAATATTCGTGCACTGAGCGTTATGCTCAGTCGTTTTTCCTTTCATGCTCCTAAAACGACAGGTACTCAGGGACGCTCGTAGACTTTAAGCATACGTGCATATGGATTGGAAGCTTCCTAGCCTTCATTACTTTATGCATTTAATTATACTTTGATACTCATTTCCATGGACAATGTTTAGTCCTTTTCATTTACAGTACTTATGTTTGTGTGTGATGAGTTCTACTTTGGGGTACCGATGTTTGATTATGGTATTTCCTTTATGGTCATGTGATGTTTTATACATTGATCCTTGTATGCTTTGATGACACGCCATAATCACACGTGAAATTCCATTTACCAAAATGGGGTGTTACACTGCCAGTAATTCGAAATACCCAATTCTTGATACAATCCGGGATATGCAAAAATCATTCAATCCGGAATCCATTGTTTTCAAACAATCCGGAATAAAGGATTTTAGTCTAATCCAGAATAAGTGAATCCTATCTAATTCGGGATATTCAAGTACTAAGTAATCCGGGATAAGCTGAATTTAGAACTAATTCGGGAAAGTAAAGCAGTATCTAATTCGAGAAAAGGGTTTATAAACTCGGATAAGAACAAAAATAAGCAAAAAAACAAAAATAAGCAAAAGTCATATAAGCACTTAACCAAAAACTTAACCAAACTAATTTTTAGAAAAAGTTAATAAGCTACAATTTAAAAACTTTAAGAACACTAAATAATCTAAATATTAAAAATCAACTTTTAAAAGATTAAACAATTTAAAACACTTGATTAAAAATAAGCATATCACACAATAAGCACTAACCACAATAAGCTAAAAAGATCAAACATATCAAAAACCATTAGAACAATCAAACAATTACATCAATTAAACAATAAGCATGAAGATTAAACACACTACATGATTATCTAAATCAAACAAGACTAAAAGAAGAAAGGTAGAATGAGAATGATTTATGAAAACCTTGAATTAAGATTAAGATTAATGATTCAATACAAGATTAATGTGAAAAGCTTGAAAACATGAAAGTAAACCTAGAGAGAGAAAGTAATTTTAATCTACTCCTAAAACATAAATTAAATCTATCAACTAGCTAACTCCCTCCTAATGACATATTAGGAGGGTATTTATAGGAGGAGGGGATGTGTTGATGCTTCTCTCATTCTTTTTGTCTTCTCGTCTTTTAATTTCTTCGTCTTTCTTGACGTTGTCTCGGGATTTGTCGATATGAAATGAACTTGTCTTCTAATTTTCTTCTTTTATTAGATTTGGTTCTTCGACTTCATTAAACTTCCGTCTTTAGACTTTTTCTTCGATAAATCTTCAGAATAGGTCTTTGACTTCCGTTCTTTTTGCACTCTTGATCTTTTGACTTCGTCTTTTGTCTTTTTCTTCGATAAAAGCCCGTGAAAGCCCGTGTTTTCTTCCTTTTTCATCTTTTGGTCCTAAAACACAACAAAACACAAACCACACATAATTCCGACTTTTACGACATTAAATACACGTTTTGGATTGGTTTTTATTATAATTAAGTGGTAAAAGGATAAGTGTTTTCACACCTATTAAATCTCCTACACTTGAACATTGCAATGCCCTCATGCAATGCATTAGTTACAAAGCAAGATTTTCATTTTCCCATCATAATTAACCCACCTTGGCCTTTATTAAATACTAGAAAATAAGAGGAAAGAAAATAGCAAAATATTTAAAGGAACAAAACAAGTATAGAAATCCAAGACTTACATTAGGGCTTTGGTGTCATGAATGTTTATCACCCTCAAGTTTCACGTTCCCCATACTAAGCTTAAAAACGAGATCATTGTTATTATAATTTAGTAAAGCTAACACTCACTCATGTGGCTCAATTAATCACTCAGACTCCCTTATACCTAGGTCATGAATGTTTATCACCCTCAAGTTTCACGTTCCCCATACTTAGACTCCCTTAAAAACGAGATCATTGTTATTATAATTTAGTAAAGATGGTCTTCTCTACATAATAGGAATTTCTTCACTTGAAGTTTTTTGAGAGATTCTTCAAACTTGGACCACGACTTCTTCATTTTTCTCCAATCTTTATTTAGCATTTTGATATACAACGATCCACCTCCTTTTAGGACTTGGATCTATTTATCCTCATACCTTGTTAGGGCCTTTTCGGATAGACTTCTCCATGATCATTGGGGGGTATTTGCTTTTCGTCGTGTGTCTCGATCCTTCATATTGATTTTTGATAAATGATTCTTCGCATCACTTTTGTGACAATCCGTCAATTTATGGTTGATATTTTATTCTCAATATTTATTTGAAAATATTATTTTAATGTTACAATATGAACTCACTTATTTTTGGGAAGAAATTTGGACTTACGTCTTGGAGTAGCATCGACTACGTTTAAACCGGAGGATTCTACGTTACGTGCTTACGTTTACATACACCGTCTTTGGTGACAGTCCGACATTTCAGAAAAATAAATTTGTCCATAAATATTATTTTGTAGTTTTAAATTTGTGTTGGTTCATAAACTCACAAATTTACGAGAAGAGATTAGGACTTACGATTTTATTTTTACGTCCTTTACGACTAAACCGGAAACCCTAGGATTACGTATTTACGTTTTCGAACTCCGTTTTTGATGAGACAATTTTTATTGGATTCGTTTTGTGACGTTGAATCATAATTTATAAAAACGTTTTTCGTAAAACGACCCGAGGGCACGTAAATCGAGGAAACTAGAATCGAGGAGTACCCGTAAATAAATGGGATGAGACAAGTGGGACACTTGTCCCACCCCACTCCCAAAACCGGCCAACTTAAACTAACACACCTCAATAGGTGTCAAAGTGTAGCTTAAACACTTACATGTGTAAGTAAGCTTACACATTAAGCTTTCTACAACACAAAACCAACAAACACAAACCACTTCACTTCATTTCTCATGCAAACAACTACACAAACTCTCTCTCTCTCACTCATCTATGCCGTCCCATATCCTTCCTCAAACACCCATTTCATACAAATTTTAACCATGAACATATGTTATAATCAACATATGTTAATCTCCATTCAAAAAGAGGAAGATTGATGCAAGTTTTAACATCTATGGAGGAGTTTTCATATTGTTTTGAGGCTGATTTTCCACAAGGATTCATGGAGCATGGTGGTCTTGAAGATGGTCATGGTTGTCTACAAGTTTCTCCATCAAAAACCATGTCAAAATCATAACCTACATCAAGTTGGTGGTATAAAGATTGTCCTCTTCAACTTCTTGTTATTTTGATTATGTAAACATTTATTTTATTTCCTATTGTATATATTTATGATGATTATATGATGATAAAAATATTATGTGGGGATTTGTTGTTGATAATCATGGATAAAAAGGTGAAAAACCATATGAAACAAGGTTAAAATCTTAATTTAATTTACATGGCTGTATAAAACAGTAAAGAAACATTTTATGAACTGATGAAATAATGAATTAGGATCCATTTACAGTAAGCTAAATGTCTTGTACACATGTGAGAGTTGGCCATGCAATGGAATCAAAATAATGAGTGAGATATGATCAAAACAAGTTTAGGGTATAAATCTGAAGTTACTGTTTTGGACGATTTTTAGAAAATATTTAGAAGATGATTCAACAGTAGCTATAGAAGAGTTAAATGTAGCACATATCATTTAGTTTATGTGATAAAAATTTGAGCTTCTATCTCCATGTAGAACTCAAGATATGGCAGTTTTGGTGAAGATGAAGTTAAAAATCAGATTTTTGGAAATTAAAGAATAATACTATTATATAAGCACTCACATTTTAATATATAAAATGTAAAATAAAAACCCACTAACTTATAAAACTTATTTATATAAATATGTAAAAGGGTAAATGTATGAATAACTTATATAAATGGTAGTGAAATAATACTTATAAGTTATAAAACTATAAACTTGATTTTTACGACTTTTTCGGCTATCGCCGTAAAATTAACGTTTTTGTTAAATTAAACTTAGATGGTTGGACCCGTCTAATGTAAACTTTATAAAACTTATGTACTGATATATAAACATGTATAACAAGTAAAAACCGATAAAACCCGAACTTTAGGGCATACGGACATTAACGAGCTAAGTAAACATATTGGATTAATAATTGGACTAAATAAGATATAAACTTGTAAAAAGAATCTATTGGGCTTAACCCATTTAGGCCCAACTTGGAAAGTATACATACTGATAATGTAGGTACAAAATTGATTAAAATAAGTTAAATAACTTATAATAAGCTTGCTGGACTTAAGACACGTAAACGAGTAAAACTGGTAAACTAATATAAAAGTTATCGACATATAACACTAAAAGGAGTAAACGAGAATATGTAAACCCACTTGATCATCATATATATATAATCATCATATGTATACATAATTGTTATTTTATAAAGTCATTGGACATGAGTCTAAGACGAAGTATTATTTGTTTAGGTTTCCGTGATTGAAGCACGTACCGTACGTCCGAATTGTCGACAACCCGCCTTCCCACATCAACGTGAGTTCATAGCCTCGCACTCTTTTAAATGTTTTATAAATGCTTTATAAACCCGCGAGGGAGATAACATGTTAGTTTTTATAAAAGTTTGGCACCATTTGTCCCAATTGTTTGTTTATTGATTTTGGACCCGAATGATTGAATGACCCGATTGTATGACCCGATAAATGATTAATGGACCCGTTAGATGAAATCAAATGGATTATTAAAGTTAGGTTATGTCACTAAAAGTCCCATTAGCATGAATTGTGAACTACCGGGAGTTGGTAGACGCTTATGCATTTAATAGTACTATTTGGGGACGATCACCCCAGTTCGCGCCTTGACGGTTGATCCCCGTCGTGCCACATTGATTGGTAAGCGAATTAATGTATGAGAAGATTTCCATAGCGTGACCTTTGTGACGACACGCTACTTTAGATGGGCAAAATTGGTATCGGGTTAGCTACCCGTTGTTGGTTTAGTAAGGTAACAATGTCATGCGGCTTATAATAATCCAAAACTAATGAAATACTATTAGACGCTTCGAATTACGATGTATTACCTGACTAGCAATACTGGGTCATACTATTGATATTATGATTGTATTTTGGTTTTCATAACCATATTCATATAACGGTTTTTATTTGATTTTATACAACGTCATAAGACATGTTGTATGATGTTTTTACGACATTGGCTCGTATAATAATTTTTAAGGCAAATGCCTATATTTATGATTTTCGATAAGAATTTATAATAAATGACTTTGGCTATTTTATGGCCTATTACAAAGATTTGTATAAAACGATTTTGGCTATTTTACGGCCTATTACAATGATTTGAATGAAGTGATTTTTGGTACTTATTTTATACCAAAGTTATATTGATGGAATTTATTAAACTCTATGAATTCACTCGGCGTTATCGCTGACCTTTTCTTTTAACATGTTTTATCTCAGGCACTTGAAGGTAATTCTCGGGAAGACGACAAAAATTCATGGCCCGCACTTAAACAATATTTTCCATTCAAACACTTTGTAAAACTTTGTATGAAATATGATGACTTGGGACCGATGTAACATTAATATTTATGAATGGAAATGATTTATTATTAAACAACGCGATTTTTATGCATTGTCTATGATGTGAGTAATGTCCTATCCCGTAACACCAACTAGTCTTCCGCTGTACTGAGTTGTATAAATTTGGGGGTGTTACAGTTTGGTACCAGAGCTCTCGTTATAGAGAACGAAAGATTTTTAAAACTAAGGTTTTGAATAAAAATTTTCAAAATCTTTTAACTAAAAACATTTTTCTAAAAATGTCTAAAAATCTTTTGACTATAACGGTGCCGAAGAATTCCCGAGTTACCGACAAGGCCAAGACTGAGAAGTGTTATTTTAATATATATATATAACATGGATTATATATATATATATATATGATGTAATTTTATTACATGATTGTTTGATGATTATTTTGAATTTTATACGAGGTATTTATACGACGTAGATTGTCACAAGTAACCCTAAATCCCCTAGTAAATTAATCGAAGCTATTCTCGTAGGAATTCTAGCTATCCTAGATCTAAACCAAGTTGTGGATATTTATGATCCCAACAACTGGTTGATATTCGTAGAAATGTAGATATTAGTTGATTATGATATTGAAAAAGAATTGGCGAGATTAAATTTGATATCGATGTCATGACGATCTTTTATTACAGAATGGAGTTTGACAAAACATTACCACCTAGAAAGATGTCATCTGATTCGTTGTCATCCAATTCTTAAATTGAAATCGAAAGGGTGAATGTTGCACTTGAGGCTGTTATTGGAACCATTACCCAAAAGCCTCATGCGACTAATACCTTTCCGAGAAGTCTAGTTGAATGATCAAGTCATTTCATACTAGTGACTTATTTGATAATTGTTGTTGTAAGAGCTACTAGGATTGAAAATTAAGTGTTGATTCATATTGAGATTGTATTGCCTTTACAAGGCCGAAGAATAAGATTAAAAGTATTGGAGAATAAGGTAGGATATTGAATTGAGTATAAAATTGGTTGAAACTTGAATAAAGTAAAATTTAACCCGTATGGAATATGAGATTGATAATAGGAAGTCGTTAAGTTCTGTGATTGAATTATAAGGTCTTAATTGATTGTAGGTTTCTGTTAAGGGTTGTTCCTAGGCCATTCTCCACTAATGAGGATGCCCAGTGTCCAAGAAATTAATTGAAGAAATCTTCTTCTGAATTGGGACCAATGGATCTTCTGGGACATGTGGAACACCTAATGACTCTTGTAGATTAGTATTCATTGTGGTATCTTTTAAAAATCCCTAACTTAACTGAGACATCAGTTGGTAGGATGAGTTCTGAGAATTGTATGACATAGTGACACGTAATGTGTTACGGTACAATTTTGACTTGTTTGTGATTAATGAAAAAGACTACCTTTGATTGCTAAATTCTACATGTATCGATGTTATCTATCTTTTATTGCTTCATCCTAATGTTCGCATTAGTGATGCAACCATTGAACGAGTACTCATCTTGATTTGAGTTACGTTGTGAATTATTCTTTTAGAGTGCCATCGAGATCATGAACCTCATGATTATTTGGCTAAGCTCATTTCCTATCATATCGTAGTTAGTTCTCGGTGAACAACTCTTCATCACTCTTTTGCAGATCACACATTATTTTTATAAAGTTAAAACGGTATCCTTTGAGAAAATTTAATTTTCATCACTATAAGGATTATTCACAGTGAGATTTATAAGTGATTGTTACCAAAATGAAGTTGTTTATAAAACACTTTGGAAAACCTAATTGTTTTCATAACAAGGAAAATCCTTGTAAATTTATTTTGATTCTTATTCAAGAATTAAACATGTAAATGTTTTTATTATAAATATGATGATAAAATTTTGACGAACTGAGTATTGCATCGCTAATCTTGAAATTGTATATAGTTGCGCGCCTACATACAATTTGGAATGGACTATGCAAGACTGATTAGTAGTCACCATAAAACTGATTAATAAACACTAAATTTCTTTGAAGATTGTGAAAGATTAAATTTTATGAGATCTGCAAGAAGTGAAAAATAAGGACATAATGTTAGGGACACCTACATATGTGCCTGTAGCATCTATTCTTCTAAGTCGAATTTACTCATCTGTGGAATTTGTCTTATTTGACAAATTGATATTCCGTTCTTGTCCAATTCTCCCGTAGTGAGATTCTTTGGAAAAGTATTTGATTATCGAGTGTTGATACCTGACTGGATGTATCGACGTTCATATCATTTCTTTTGACTTGATTTCATATTGAATGACCTGGGTAACGATCCAAGGAGCTTTCGAATACGTACTCAAATTATGAAAACATGGGATATATTCATATTCGCTAGATGTTTTCATCTGTATCTGATTTGAAATTCTCTCGCATAGATTATGCGTTGACCTTACTCTTTTAATGGTAGTTATGTCTCCATATATCCCTGAAATTGTGAAGGATTATGAGTTATTATTAGACTTTTGAGAAGTTCACATCTTATCGACGGCAATGCAACTGGAAAGTTGATAGTGCCAGTGGAATGGATTGATTGATTATGACATGACGACATTGTCTTAATTGATGGGAACTAGAGTAGAATTCCCCTAAATGATAAGATGTTGTTTATCAAAAGTGATCTAAATAATTCTTGATGGATGACCATATCCTGTATTAAGACTTAAAAATTATACCGTGAATGGTTGTGAATTAGTCATAGATATTATAATCTAGAAAGAACCTAATATGAATATATTAAAAGATGTTTAAGTTATTTGAAACATTAGTAAGTATTTGTTAATGAATTACCTAGACTTTCGCCATTAAGGCAAGTTGAAATTGGTATTGATTATATTCCCGGTGCTGCACTTGTGGCTTGTGCACTGTACGTCAGCACCATCTAAATTAAAGGAATTACCGTACAACTGAGAAAGTTGTCGGAGAAAGATTTTATTATACCAAGCCTGTCATCCTGAAGAGCTATGGTGTTATCTTTCCTTATATTTATAGATTACTGTGACTGAGTAAATTGACAATCGAAAACGATATCCATAACTCGAAATGGAAGAATTGTTCGATCATTTACAAGGTTCTAGCAAATTTGATCCATAGCATTGTTATCATCAACTTCTCATCTGCGAAAGAGATTATCTATTCCAATCACTACATCTGGTGCTTGTAATGAACATTATGAGTTCTACGTGATGTCGTTTGGATTGACTAATACACATATAGCATTCATAAATTTGGGGAATCACGTGTGTAGGCTGTAATTTGATAAATTCATGCTTGCGATCATTAAGGACTATTTGTTTGTATATAAGAATAAGAAGGAGTTAATAATTATTTATAAGTTGCCCTAAATTGGCCGAACAATAAAAACATGTACCTTGAATAATTAACATGTGACTTAAGACTTAATTCTTTACACGATTTAACCGTGTGATTAATAGATGATGGAATATATTGACTCTTTAAAAATTAAGAGCCCTTTTAAGACTTTGGATTTTACCAAAAAGAAAATGGAAATATGTTTTGACGAATGTTTTAACAAAGGATTTTAAGGGATTATTCCCTTATACACAAACCATTTAACTAAACTTCTGTTTAGGGGTAAATGTTTGTGTATACCTTAAGACAACTTAAGAGGAATTGAGGAAACCATTTAAACCATAACTTGAAATTTGAAACAACAAATTTTGCTTTTTAAATAAGAAAATCTTGACTAAAGTATAAAACAAATATTTTTCAAACATTTACGAATCTTATTAATTATTTTCGATAAATCAACCAAAAATCTTGTTAATTAAATTCAAATTTATTTTTGAACATTTTATATAATTGGTCGAACTAAGAAATTTAAAACTTTTACGCTTCATAAAAATTAACTAATAATTATTTAATTAATTATGATAATTATCGACGCCTTAGACGACGGATTGAGTAAAACGGATAAAAATGATAGATGAGACGAAACTGAAACTTAGAAATTATGAAGAAAGAATTTTGAATAAATACGGTTGTGATATTTATTTCATCAGGAAGGTGAACGTAATTACTGACGCCTAATATAGAAAGAATATTTGAGTAAATTGTGAAAATGATAATTATATCATCATGAGAAGTGAATATAGATACCGACGCATTATGTAGAAAAGATAAAGAACCAGTTAGGACATGTTCCTTAATAATGAAGGTGCAAAATAAATTTCAAAACGATATAAAAATAAACGATGTTCGTAAGAATGATAATATAGATACTAAAAGAGGTTCGCGGCTAATGTGAACCATTAAAAAAAAAAAAAAAAAAATTTTGAGAAGCCAATAGCGTTAAATGTTTTAAAGGGCCGTTTATGGTTGCCTAAATATGGGAAAACTGTGAGATATAGTTATGTTGGAATTTGTAAGTATAAGTATTATATGTATGTCATTTTATGACTAAAAGTATCTTTGTCTTAAGAAGTTGTACTAATGGCAATTATGAAGGCAGACATCGCCTCATACATTAGTAAACGTTTAGCTATTGCAAAGGTCATCATCTGAATTTAATTCGATTTGGGTCATTGTCGACAGACTGACCAAATCTGCTAATATCATTCTCGTTAATGATAAATGCAAAAGAATTATGTAAACATGGTGTGCCTGTATCGAATATCTAAATCAAGATCCTCGCTTCGCATCGAATTTCTAGAGATTTGCTCAGAAATCATTGAGAACGAACCTTGATGAGAGTACTATGTACCACCCAAAATCGAAGGGACGAGGTAAAGTAACGATACAAGGTAATATAAGTGCTGTTTTGTGTTTGAATGATTGACCTTTGGTAATGAACCGTATAATCGTTTTCCCTTGAAGAGATTATCATTGATAATTATCGTATTAGGATCAAGATCTAATCTTGTTAGGATCTAAATCTTAGAGCATATGTAAGCAAGAGTTGAGATGAAGACACCCGACATACACCCATTGTGAGTTGGACATGTCTTTTAAGTTTAAGGTTTCCTATAATGGCGAACCTATCCTTGCAAAATACCCGACCCGCGAAATCTGAAATGATTGTTGAAATTAGGATTTGATTATTAACTGCCGATAGTGGGCAAGAGGTTATGGGAATGTGAAATGTAGATCTTGAAGTGCCAAATAGGTAGCGAAGTTATGCCACAATTTTTAACCTTGGAAAAATTAATTCATGATCTGACAAATCATGGGATATAAGTCCCCGTTGTTTGGGACCATTGAGATGATGTAAAAGTTGGGATTGAAAGGCATATAAGCTGGATCTACCCTAGGACTTCAAAGAATGCGTGAATTATGTTTCGTATATCGAACTTGATGGAATATCTATCAAGTGAGAATCTGATTATTCTTAGTAGAGCTTAGATCGGCGAAAAGTTGCATTCATTAGAAACCCGTGAACATCATGGATAGAGAAAGTAAGTCAACATTTAGCCTGATCTTATTCCCGTAGTTATGTTTGATGAAACTCGCGTATTATAATGGATTACACTTGTGAGAAAAGACCGAATATGGAGGAAATACCCACATGGCTTTAACTCTATAAGAAGCGAGTAGTAAGGTAAGATGATCTTTGAGGACAAAGATCCTGTTTAGGGGTAAATGCTGTGACAATCCGTCAATTTATGGTTGATATTTTATTCTCAATATTTATTTGAAAATATTATTTTAATGTTACAATATGAACTCACTTATTTTTGGGAAGAAATTTGGACTTACGTCTTGGAGTAGCATCGACTACGTTTAAACCGGAGGATTCTACGTTACGTGCTTACGTTTACATACACCGTCTTTGGTGACAGTCCGACATTTCAGAAAAATAAATTTGTCCATAAATATTATTTTGGAGTTTTAAATTTGTGTTGGTTCATAAACTCACAAATTTACGAGAAGAGATTAGGACTTACGATTTTATTTTTACGTCCTTTACGACTAAACCGGAAACCATAGGATTACGTATTTACGTTTTCGAACTCCGTTTTTGATGAGACAATTTTTATTGGATTCGTTTTGTGACGTTGATTCATAATTTATAAAAACGTTTTTCGTAAAACGACCCGAGGGCACGCAAATCGAGAAAACTAGAATCGAGGAGTACCCGTAAATAAATGGGATGAGACAAGTGGGACACTTGTCCCACCCCACTCCCAAAACCGGCCAACTTAAGCTAACACACCTCAATAGGTGTCAAAGTGTAGCTTAAACACTTACATGTGTAAGTAAGCTTACACATTAAGCTTTCTACAACACAAAACCAACAAACACAAACCACTTCACTTCATTTCTCATGCAAACAACTACACAAACTCTCTCTCTCACTCATCTATGCCGTCCCATATCCTTCCTCAAACACCCATTTCATACAAATTTTAACCATGAACATATGTTATAATCAACATATGTTAATCTCCATTCAAAAAGAGGAAGATTGATGCAAGTTTTAACATCCATGGAGGAGTTTTCATATTGTTTTGAGGCTGATTTTCCACAAGGAGTTCATGGAGCATGGTGGTCTTGAAGATGGTCATGGTTGTCTACAAGTTTCTCCATCAAAAACCATGTCAAAATCATAACCTACATCAAGTTGGTGGTATAAAGATTGTCCTCTTCAACTTCTTGTTATTTTGATTATGTAAACATGTATTTTATTTCCTATTGTATATATTTATGATGATTATATGATGATAAAAATATTATGTGGGGATTTGTTGTTGATAATCATGGATAAAAAGGTGAAAAACCATATGAAACAAGGTTAAAATCTTGATTGATTTACATGGCTGTATAAAACAGTAAAGAAACATGTTATGAACTGATGAAATAATGAATTAGGATCCATTTACAGTAATCTAAATATCTTGTACACATGTGAGAGTTGGCCATGCAATGGAATCAAAATAATGAGTGAGATATGATCAAAACAAGTTTAGGGTATAAATCTGAAGTTACTGTGTTGGACGATTTTTAGAAAATATTTAGAAGATGATTCAACAGTAGCTATAGAAGAGTTAAATGTAGCACATATCATGTAGTTTATGTGATAAAAATGTGAGCTTCTATCTCCATGTAGAACTCAAGATATGGCAGTTTTGGTGAAGATGAAGTTAAAAATCAGATTTTTGAAAATTAAAGAATAATACTATTATATAAGCACTCACATTTTAATATATAAAATGTAAAATAAAAACCCAATAACTTATAAAACTTATTTATATAAATATGTAAAAGGGTAAATGGATGAATAACTTATATAAATGGTAGTGAAATAATACTTATAAGTTATAAAACTATAAACTTGATTTTTACGACTTTTTCGGCTATCGCCGTAAAATTAACGTTTTTGTTAAATTAAACTTAGATGGTTGGACCCGTCTAATGTAAACTTTATAAAACTTATGTACTGATATATAAACATGTATAACAAGTAAAAACCGATAAAACCCGAACTTTAGGGCATACGGACATTAACGAGCTAAGTAAACATATTGGACTAATAATTGGACTAAATAAGATATAAACTTGTAAAAGAATCTATTGGGCTTAACCCATTTAGGCCCAACTTGGAAAGTATACATACTGATAATGTAGGTACAAAATGGATTAAAATAAGTTAAATAACTTATAATAAGCTTGTTGGACTTAAGACACGTAAACGAGTAAAACTGGTAAACTAATATAAAAGTTATCGACATATAACACTAAAAGGAGTAAACGAGAATATGTAAACCCACTTGATCATCATATATATATAATCATCATATGTATACATAATTGTTATTTTATAAAGTCATTGGACATGAGTCTAAGACGAAGTATTATTTGTTTAGGTTTCCGTGATTGAAGCACGTACCGTACGTCCGAATTGTCGACAACCCGCCTTCCCACATCAACGTGAGTTCATAGCCTCGCACTCTTTTAAATGTTTTATAAATGCTTTATAAACCCGCGAGGGAGATAACATGTTAGTTTTTATAAAAGTTTGGCACCATTTGTCCCAATTGTTTGTTTATTGATTTTGGACCCGAATGATTGAATGACCCGATTGTATGACCCGATAAATGATTAATGGACCCGTTAGATGAAATCAAATGGATTATTAAAGTTAGGTTATGTCACTAAAAGTCCCATTAGCATGAATTGTGAACTACCGGGAGTTGGTAGACGCTTATGCATTTAATAGTACTATTTGGGGACGATCACCCCAGTTCGCGCCTTGACGGTTGATCCCCGTCGTGCCACATTGATTGGTAAGCGAATTAATGTATGAGAAGATTTCCATAGCGTGACCTTTGTGACGACACGCTACTTTAGATGGGCAAAATTGGTATCGGGTTAGCTACCCGTTGTTGGTTTAGTAAGGTAACAATGTCATGCGGCTTATAATAATCCAAAACTAACGAAATACTATTAGACGCTTCGAATTACGATGTATTGCCTGACTAGCAATACTGGGTCATACTATTGATATTATGATTGTATTTTGGTTTTCATAACCATATTCATATAACGGTTTTTATTTGATTTTATACAACGTCATAAGACATGTTGTATGATGTTTTTACGACGTTGGCTCGTATAATAATTTTTAAGGCAAATGCCTATATTATGATTTTCGATAAGAATTTATAATAAATGACTTTGGCTATTTTATGGCCTATTACAAAGATTTGTATAAAACGATTTTGGCTATTTTACGGCCTATTACAATGATTTGAATGAAGTGATTTTTGGTACTTATTTTATACCAAAGTTATATTGATGGAATTTATTAAACTCTATGAATTCACTCGGCGTTATCGCTGACCTTTTCTTTTAACATGTTTTATCTCAGGCACTTGAAGGTAATTCTCGGGAAGACGACAAAAATTCATGGCCCGCACTTAAACAATATTTTCCATTCAAACACTTTGTAAAACTTTGTATGAAATATGATGACTTGGGACCGATGTAACATTAATATTTATGAATGGAAATGATTTATTACTAAACAACGCGATTTTTATGCGTTGTCTATGATGTGAGTAATGTGCTATCCCGTAACACCAACTAGTCTTCCGCTGTACTGAGTTGTATAAATTTGGGGGTGTTACAACTTTGGATCTTTAGCAACAAAATGTAGCCCTCATGCCTTGTTAGGGTCTTTTCGGACTCGCCGATCTTCGCATCCCGCTTCAATAAGTTATGCCTTGCCTATGAACTCTAATTAATACCGAGTAACTTTTAAACGATCTTGTGCTAGAAGCTAAGTAACTTTTCAAATCGTATGACCTTACTTATTGCAATTAATTTATTAACAAGCATAGGGGAAAAAGCTCATAATTAACTCACATAAATTCATGAAAGAAAACAAAACTTATAATTGACTCTATCATCTCTCGCACTCCACAATTTAAAATCTCAAGGAATGAGACTCGTGGATGATTAGCCTCTTAAATCAAAGTTTTGGGTAATCAAGTCATCTATAGGATCTTGCAACTTCTTAGACTTTTTCAAGTTTAGAATTTGCATTTTAAAGTTCCCTTGATAAACGACTTTCTAGGATCAATTATAGGAACTTGCGAAAAGTTCTTGTTCTTAAACCCATATGAGTTAAGACTTTCGGTTTTTAAAGTTCCTTATATAAAAGTTTAGGAAAACTTGATTTAAACACGTTAAGGATACTAGCTAGAGTAAACTCAAATAAGTAAACTCGGGTTGAGTCAAAAGATTCACGACAGGCCTAATATATCAAAGACATCTAGACTTGTTAAAACCATTTTATTTATTTATTATTTTTTTTCTTTTTGACGTTATTATGGAATAAATAAATATGGTAGTGATGACAAAAGGAAATGAGATAAAAGAAAATAAAATAAAAATACTACTAGGCCAGAATAGATCAAAAATTTTGAAAAACATTGAAAAACATTAATTTTTCCGGTTAAAATGAGGAAAAGTTCATGGAAAAGCCCACTTAACTTCGATAGAAGTCCCCCTACACTTAAGATAAACATTGTCCTCAATGTTTAAGCATGTGGTAGTAAACTCCCCTACACTTAGGACATTGTGCACGTTGTTTAAATCTTGTTAAGGAAGAGACAACTAAAGTGATTCCTATTTTAATACAAATGAAAAAATAGTGAATCAAAAGAATTAAGGATAGAACCGGGAAGACGGGTACACGGAATCACGGGTCGTCAAAAGTCATCAAGAGTGAATCTTTAATAGCTCGAATCCCTGCACATGATAAGAAAGAAAACAACAAACACATATGAGGGTCTCCCGCTACACTTATTATAAAACGGATAAAAAGGATAGATCATCGGGTTGCCTCCCGAGAAGCTCTTGTTTTTGTTCACCGAGTCGTGAGCCTGAATCGACCTTTATTACAATGGTAAGAACCTTGAAGAACATCCACCAGGGTCAAATACATGGTTCTCATCCATCAAATATCACAAGCTTAAGGTGAAGAGCACAAGACAAAGAAGAGTAGGCAAGGTGCCCTTAAGTAAAGATGGAGCACGGTGGTAGAAGGTATGGTGAGGTAAAAGCATAGCTCCATATTGTCCAAAAGTCTTTCCTTTTATTTCATTAGATGGATACTGAGACGGCTTAAAAATTGTGATACCCGGATCAAACACCTTTTCCTTTAGGGGAAAATAAGACTTAGACTCAGTAGACCTTGAAGATTCGCCCATAAACCGCACAATCTCATCCGAATAAGGTGGAAAGAAAGGTGTCAAGACATAGGTACTACGGATATCAGTGTCGTCCGGTTTCTCCTCCTATGAAATTGGCTTCGTAACATCCGAAGGAGGGTAGAGACCATAATCAAAGTCCAACGGAGGAGAATCATGCTCATTAGGAAAGTAGGTGTTGAGAAAGGTGGCGAAATCTTCCTCAAATGAGTAATCATACAAAGTAGGATCAAGAATTGTTGGCGGAGGATCTTCATAAAAAATAGGAGCATAATTGATAGGTGTGAAAACACCAATCTTTTTACCACTTAATTATAATAATAACCAAGCCAAAACGTGTATTTTATGTCGTAAATGTCGGAATTATACGTGGTTTGTGTTTTTATTGTGTTTTAGGACCAAAGGATGAAAAAGGAAGAAAACACGGGCTTTCACGGGCTTTTATTGAAGAAAACGAGAAAAGACGAAGTTAAAAGATCAAGAGTGCAAAAAATACGAAAGTCCAAGGCCTATTCTGAAGATTTATCGAAGAAAAAGTCTAAAGACGGAAGTTTAATGAAGTCGAAGAACTCAAATCTAATTATTGAAGAAATTATAAGACAAGTTCAATTTATATCGACAAATCCTGAGAGGACGTCGAGAAAGACAAAAAATTAAAAGACGAGAACGAGAAAGAGAAAGAAAGAAAGAAGCAACACATGCACTCCTCACTTCCTATATATACCCTCCTAATGACACATTAGGAGGGTGTTAGTCATTTAGGAGTAGTTAGATTAGTTTAGGAGTAGGTAATTTTCTCTCTCTAGTTTTTTCACTTTCTCTCTCTAGTTTTTCTTTCAAGTTTTAATCTTTAATCTTTAATCTTGTACTTTTGAATCTTTAATCTTAATCTTATTTCAAGATTTTTACAATCTTTCTCATTCTACATTTCTTGATCTTTTCCTTATCTTTAATCCGAAAGTTTTATACCTTTTGCTTAATTTTGATGTTTGATTAAAAAGTTCATCTTTTTGTTTCCATCTAGGCTTGTATACGATTTAAGCTATAAGTTTGACAATCTTATTGGCTTATTTTGTATGTAGCTTATGTGTTTTAAATTTTTCTTAAAAGTTTATCTTTTTAAAGTTTATTTTATAAAGTTATTTATTTTGTGTCATGAAAGTCTTCAAATTTGTGTCTTATTTTATCCGTATTATTATTGATTTGGTAAAGTTTTGATTTGTGCTTATTCAAGTTAGCTTATTGGTTTTGCTTATTGCGAATTTCAGTCCATCGGAATGAGGTATTAGGATTCCGACAGCTTGTTTCGATCGCAAAAACCACAAGGGTTTCTACATTGAGATCGGTATTGTGATACTCCCCCTTATTCCGATTTGGGATTCGGATCTGGGATTCGGATTGGGGATTCGGATCAGGGATTCCGATCTGGGATTCGGATCTGGGATTCGGATCTGGGATTCGGATCTGGGATTCGGATCTGGGAACCGGATCTGGGATTCCGATCTGGGATTCCGATCTGGGATTCGGATCTGGGATTCGGATCTGGGATTCGGATCTGGGATTTTGATCTGGGATTCGGATCTGGGATTCGGATCTGGGATTCGGATCTGGGATTCTGATCTGGGATTCGGATCTGGGATTCGGGTCTGGGATTCCGATCTGGGATTCGGATCTGGGATTCGGATCTGGGATTCGGATCTGGGATTCTGATCTGGGATTCCGATCTGGGATTCCGATCTGGGGTTCCGATGGAGTCTTAGTTTTTATGTCTTGTCTTTATTTTCAAATCAAAATTTTATATTTCCCGCCATTTCTTAAACATTATTTTAAATTGTTTTTATTTTAGTTTTATTTTAAGATTTCATTTTCTTTAAGTGTTTTTCTAGTAATTTTCTAGTTTAATTTTTCACCTTGTTTTACTTTTATTATTTGTACCTGTCTTTAATTTGCTTTTAAATACCTTCCGCATTTAATTTTTAATTAGTTATAGATAATTAACTTTCTTTTTGTTAACCAAAAACGATTGAGTCACACTTTGAACCGGAAATCAATTCGTTAAGACACCGAGAAGACGAAATTTTTAATCTAGCAAAAACATAGTTATTAAATGGCGCCGCTGCCGGCTCTTTTCGTAAAGTTTAACGGTTTTTGTGAGAGACGCGTTGGATTTTGGGATCCGTTCACTTTTGAACGTTATTTTTCTTGCCAAAAATTTTTTCAAAAATCCAAAAAAATAAAAAAGAAAAAAAAAATTTCAAATTTCTTTTTCCAAAAACATTTGAAAAATCATAAAAGCATTTCTTTTTCAAAAGTTTTGCACCAAAAATAATCTTCTTTCTTATCTATTGTTCTTCATGGATTCTTATGTCCATTGCGTAGGGTGTGGGAGACGATTATATGGGTGCGAATCATGTCAATTGTGTTCATGCCAGCAATGCGGAAAGACCTTCCTCCTATTTCAATCGATTCACAATTAAGATATTGTCCATCATGCAACTCGACTAATTTGTCCTTTTCTAATCCACCTCCTATTCCCCCTTGCATATATTGTGGAAGCAATTCTCATTGGCATGTTCGTGTCTAATTCGATACCCGCCTCATGGCGAGCAAGAACTGGGTTACAATTATGACAATGGTAATAGCTATCTACAAGAAGCACCGGGTTTTTCTCCATATCCATGTTGCCAAAATTGTGGGGGCCCTCACTATACTTCTTATTGTCAGCCAATGAATTATTATGAGCAAAATCCGTGTCCTCAGTTTTCTTCACCAATGGATTATTATGAACCAAATCCGTGTTCTAATTCTTCTCAACCGATGAACTACTATGAGCCACACCCATGCTATAATTCAGGTTTTCAACATTTTGAGCCTCCACAACACTTCCTCGATCATCAACCCTCTTTTGCATTTCCCCCTGAGCAAATTGCCACTCTTTTTGACAACTTTCAAAAAGTTCAAGAAGCTTTCAACAAGATCATCGAAAAATGTCAAGAGGATCAACGACATGAGCAAATATCGAATATCGAGACTTATACTCCTCCTCCGGTGTATCCATACTATTATGATGATGATGACGATGAGCCTACTATTTCTTGGAATGATCTTGTTGCTCAATGTCCTAGTGCAATTGTCATCCCTTCTCTCGATATCCCAAACGCGTCTAAGGATTGTGATACATTGAGTGAGATTTGTGATTTTGGTCTTGATGAATTCTTTGATGAGGTTTGTGATGCATCGATTTTTGTGGAGCCTACGGACGAGTTCGCTCTTAATGATGATGATTTTTCTCCATGCTATGAGAATTTCACTTTTGAAATTTCTCCTTCTCCTCCGGGCGATGAAGGCGATGTTGATTTATTCTCTCCGACTTATGAGAAGTTCGCCCCTGAACTTGGTCTTTTAGATGAGGTGGAAGACGTTATTCTTCGCGACAAATTACTGAAAGTTCATCTTCTTATTGCTAAGATTGAAGCGTTGAATTTTGCTCCTATTTCCGAGTCTTTACCTCCGTCTATTACTTCAGTTGAGAATAATGATACAACTATGGAGGAAATTGACATTCTCTCAATACTTCCGGGTATTGATGATGATGACACGGAGGGGGATATTATTTTTGATAATTTGCTGTAGGAAGGTATTGTCCCAGGTCCCCCTCCTGAGCACCTTTCATCCACTCCTTTAGAGACCATTACGGAGGATGAGTGCTTTGACCCGGGAGGTGCCATTGATTATTTTATGATTGATAACCTTACGGTTTTGCCGCTTTCTGAGCATCAATTGTCTCTGGGGGATGACAATCTGCTTACTTTACCCACCCCACCTCCCATAGATCATGATTTCACATACTTTTCGTATGTTGAAAGGACTTTTCTACCCTTCAAGACTTATTGTTGGGAATCTAAACTTGTTAGATTCCCTGATCATTGATTTAAACATAATTAGGCTGTTAGATAGTCCCTTGCCTGTGCCTAGGAGGCAGGCAAGTTTCGCAAGACTCATAGAGATACAAGTCTTTGTGAGCAACCTCAGAGGAGTCCATGTAAGAGACATTGTCAGGGAAGTCAAAGATTACCAGAAGACATACTCATTGGCTGTGATGGATAACAGCCAAGATGTATCAGGGACTCTGAGGGGTTGAGAGTTAACAGGGGTGGCAATACCCTGATAACTCTCAACGCACGTTGGACATGCCATTTGTATGTTCGAGACTATGAAGAAAAAGAAAACTGTTTTGACAACTGTTTCCTTAAAGCATAATGGAACACATATGAGGGTCTCCCGCTACACTTATTATAAAACGGATAAAAAGGATAGATCATCGGGTTGCCTCCCGAGAAGCTCTTGTTTTTGTTCACCGAGTCGTGAGCCTGAATCGACCTTTATTACAATGGTAAGAACCTTGAAGAACATCCACCAGGGTCAAATTCATGGTTCTCATCCATCAAATAGCACAAGCTTAAGGTGAAGAGCACAAGACAAAGAAGAGTAGGCAAGGTGCCCTTAAGTAAAGATGGAGCACGGTGGTAGAAGGTATGGTGAGGTGAAAGCATAGCTCCATATTGTCCAAAAGTCTTTCCTTTTATTTCATTAGATGGATACTGAGACGGCTTAAAAATTGTGATACCCGGATCAAACACCTTTTCCTTTAGGGGAAAATAAGACTTAGACTCAGTAGACCTTGAAGATTCGCCCATAAACCGCACAATCTCATCCGAAGAAGGTGGAAAGAAAGGTGTCAAGACATAGGTACTACGGATATCGGTGTCGTCCGGTTTCTTATCCTATGAAATTGTCTTCGTAACATCCGAAGGAGGGTAGAGACCATAATCAAAGTCCAAAGGAGGAGAATCATGCTCATTAGGAAAGTAGGTGTTGAGAAAGGTGGTGAAATCTTCCTCAAATGAGTAATCATCCAAAGTAGGATCAAGAATTGTTGGCGGAGGATCTTCATAAAAAATAGGAGCATAATTGATAGGTGTGAAAACACCAATCTTTTTACCACTTAATTATAATAATAACCAAGCCAAAACGTGTATTTTATGTCATAAATGTCGGAATTATACGTGGTTTGTGTTTTTATTGTGTTTTATGACCAAAGGATGAAAAAGGAAGAAAACACGGGCTTTCACGGGCTTTTATTGAAGAAAACGAGAAAAGACGAAGTTAAAAGATCAAGAGTGCAAAAAATACGAAAGTCCAAGGCCTATTCTGAAGATTTATCGAAGAAAAAGTCTAAAGACGGAAGTTTAATGAAGTCGAAGAACTCAAATCTAATTATTGAAGAAATTATAAGACAAGTTCAATTTATATCGACAAATCCCGAGAGGACGTCGAGAAAGACAAAAAATTAAAAGACGAGAACGAGAAAGAGAAAGAAAGAAGGAAGCAACACATGCACTCCTCACTTCCTATATATACCCTCCTAATGACACATTAGGAGGGTGTTAGTCATTTAGGAGTAGTTAGATTAGTTTAGGAGTAGGTAATTTTCTCTCTCTAGTTTTTTCACTTTCTCTCTCTAGTTTTTCTTTCAAGTTTTAATCTTTAATCTTTAATCTTGTACTTTTGAATCTTTAATCTTAATCTTATTTCAAGATTTTTACAATCTTTCTCATTCAACATTTCTTGATCTTTTGCTTATCTTTAATCCGAAAGTTTTATACCTTTTGCTTAATTTTGATGTTTGATTAAAAAGTTCATCTTTTTGTTTCCATCTAGGCTTGTATACGATTTAAGCAATAAGTTTGACAATCTTATTGGCTTATTTTGTATGTAGCTTATTTGTTTTAAAGTTTTCTTAAAAGTTTTGTTGGGAATAAATTTAGGCCAGAACACTTGAACGCTGACAAGAACAACTTAAGCGTTGACAAGAGCAAAGTGAGCGCTGACAGCATAAGCGTTGACAAGTTAAAGTCAAGCGTTGACAGATTGAAGACAAGCACTGATGGAAGATGTGAGCTACACGTTTATTATATTCTAGAATACTTCTAGTAAGGATAGAGACGGCAATGTATTTTCTATGTTTATCTTTACCTAGAATAGTTGATTCGTAGCTTATTGTACAAGACTTCTTGTTCTATAAAAGAAGATCTTTTAGGTTAAAGTTATATATCAGTTTTCATAAGTTTTCGATTGTTAAACCCTTTCATTGTAACCAAGTACGATTATTCTAATACAAGTGAAAGTTTGTTTAACATCATTGTGTTTTAGATCAAGTGTTAATTCCGCATAACACTTTGTTACTTTATTCATAAGCAAAGGTTTCTCTACGTGTAGTACTTGATCTAATCTCGTATACACAAAGCTTAATCGATCTAAGTTTGGGATCAACAAGTGGTATCAGAGCTTGTTGAGAAACTTTTGATCTTTAAGTAACGCAAGAACCCTAAAACACCAAAAACCCTAAAAACCCTAAAATTCTCCAAACCCTAAAAACATCATGTCTGGCACAGATCAACCTGCTTCTTTGCTACAAAACAACTTCTCAAACCCTAGTATCAAAATTCCCATGTTTGATGCCAGGAACTTTGAGCTTTGGAAGTCCAATTTTGAGCAATACATAGTTATTCATGACTACACTCTTTGGGAGATTATCGAATATGGGAACACATTCGATAAAGAAGCAAAGATTACTGCTGCAATTGCCACAAGGACAGCTGTTCCTAATTGTCCTGAAGCTGATAAGGTAGAAAAGCCTGGAGATGGGAGAGCTGTAGCTGTTGAAGATATAGCCAAGAAGAGGGTGGACATGAAAATCTTGAACATCTTGAAACATGCCCTAGGTCATGAGAATCAGCACAAGTACAAACGCTTTGAGTCTGCAAAAGAGCTTTGGGAAGCTCTTGAAGTAGCACATGGTGGCAATGCTGACACAAAAGAAGAGAAGAAGAAGCAACTCTTACATGAGTATGCTGTCTTTAAAGCTCAACCTAATGAGAATCTCAGCAGTGTGAGAAGTAGACTTCTTGATATCACAAGTCAACTTTCCTTCATGGGAAAACAGATTGATGATCCTGAATTGAATGCTACTTTTCTCAAAAGCCTTGGAGATGTATGGAAGATTGAGACAAGATCCATTCTTGTCAATAATACCCACAAGACCTCAAGGTTTGATGACATCTTCAACAAACTAAGACTGTTGGAGAATGAATGGCAGTTGGAAAGTGATAATAAATCTTCCAGTAGCAACATGGCCTTCTTTTCACAAAGTGAAGGCCAATTTGATTCCATGAACTTCTATGGACATTCAGCAACTGGATCTCAAGGTGTCAGCGCTGGATGTCAATCTGTCAGCGCTGGATCATATCCTGTCAACGCTTTATACTCAAGCGTTGACAAACACAATCATGGCGCTGATAGAATTAAGCCTGCTGGTTTTGATCTAGATACTGTGTGTGCATTCATTGCTTCTTTGCCCAGTGATTCAAGGATTACATATGAAGATCTTGAGCAAATAAGTGATGAACAATTGGAAGAGATGGACATCAAGTGGACTATGGCTCTTGTAAGTTTAAGAGCAAATAGGTTCAATAAAAGGTTCAAGAAGAAGATGACCTTTAATGCTAAGGATGTTGCTGGATTTGACAAGTCCAAGGTTGAGTGCTACAACTGTCATAGGATGGGGCACTTTATGAGGGAATGTAGATCTCCAAGAAGATCTGATGCTGGGAAGCCTTCAAGCCAAATGATTAAGAGCCCAGATCCCAAGGCCATGGTTGCTGTTCAACAAATTGATGGTGTTGGAGAATGGGACTAGAGCTGGATGGCTAAGAATGAGGAAGAAGACAGAGCTTTGGTTGCTGAAATTAAAGAAGAGCATGTTGAATATGCTCTCATGGCACACTCCTCCTCTTCATCAGATAATGAGGTATATGATGATGCTTTCTGTTCTAAGGGTTGTCGTTTAAATACTGAAAAACTAAAACAAGAGATAGTTAAATTATTAGATGAGGCAAGTACTGAAAGATGCAAAGTATCTAATTATCAAATTGCTCTTACCCAAACAGAAAAGACAGTAGCTGAGTATAAGAAAATGGAGTTTGATTTAAAGAATCAAATAAATATCTTAAAACATGAGTTACATCAGAGTAAGGATGTTCAAGATATAGTAAATAGGGTTAATCTTGATTTGATAGCTCAGTTAGAGGAGGCTAACAAAAATAAAGATAATGTGAGTCTTAAAATCCAGAGATTTGATAAGGCCACACAATCCCTAGGAGAGTGTGTTAGTAAACAAAGAGACTCTAAGGATATGAGTGGGATTGGGATGAATAACTATACTGGTGTTCCACCACCAGCTGGGGATTTCTATGGTGTCCAATCAAAGGACTTATCTTGGACTGGCTTGCCAGAATGCCAAGAGGAGGAATTCATTCCTCCACCTAGAGTGACTTCCCCAGTTGAGGAATACAAGCAAAAACTGACTGACCTAGATGAGTGGAAGAAAGCTAACCACACCTTGTTTGTTAAGGGAGGGTTGTTGTGTGAAAGTCCAAATGAGCCCACACCAAACATGATACCAATTGATGAGTCCATTGATCGTAAACCTATTAAGATCACACACCCTACCACTGGCAAAGCTGTTGACCTTGGCCCACAAACTGTTAGAAAACCTAGTGTTAAGTATGCTGAGATGTATAGAAATACTAGGTCCCCAAAAAGCCAAGTTAGTAACCATGGAACAGGCTTCTTTACTTCTAGACCTAAGACTATGTCTAGAAAAGCTTGTTACACATGTGGTAGCTTCTCACATTTGGCATACAAATGTGTCAACGCTTCCAATGTCAACGCTGATAGGAACCATTTCAGCGCTGACAAAAGTCAACATAGGTCAAACACTGTCAGACCCAATACCTTTGTGAACAAAAGTTCACAAGTTGTTAGACCAGCCCCATTCTTTTCTAGAGGGTCTAACACACAAGGCCTAAGACCTTTTAAAAAGTCAAATACTTGGTCAAATAGGCAATGGGTTCCTGTAGCAAACCCTAGGTTCAACGCTGATAAGAGCAATCGGGGCGCTGACAAGAGAAATTTCAGCGCTGACAGACACACTTCTAAACCTAGGTATTTGCAACCACAGGGAAATAGGTCTAAAGCTTCTACTAGCTTAACTTGGAGACCAAAACAAGACCAAAACCCTAATTCTACTGGTATTTCTATGACATGCAACAGGTTTCATTATATTTCAAAGGCATTGTCAACACCAATTGGGGTTAACTGGGAATTTCATTCAAACAGGGATGAAAATGGGGTTGTTATGAGAACCAAGTCTGTACTTGTTGAACAACCAAATGAATCCAAGTCTTCTAAGGCTTGGGTTCCCAAAGAAAACTAATGTGTTTTGTTTATGTGCAGGGCATTCAGAAGAAGATCAATGATTATGGATACTGGGATAGTGGATGCTCAAGGCACATGACAGGAAAGGAAGACTATCTGACCAATTTTTCTCCTATTCAAGATGGTGATAAGGTATACTTTGGAGGGGGCTACGGCACCATCACTGGAAAAGGAACCCTTGTCACCAACAATCTACGGTTTGAGAATGTCTTCTTGGTAAAAGAACTGGATTATAATTTGTTTAGTGTATCACAAGTGTGTGATAACAAAAATAAGGTTCTCTTCACAGATACTGAGTGCTTGGTGTTAAGCAAAGATTATAAGCTCCCTGAGGAGAAATTCATAGATTTTAGAACACCAAGGCATAAAGACATATATAATGTGAATCTTAATGGAATTAAGATAAATAATAAAATGTCATGTCTGTATGCTAAAGCCTCAGTAGATGAAAGTAATCTTTGGCACAGGAGATTAGGGCACATAAACTTTAAGAATATTAATAGACTTGTGAGGCTTGGTTTAGTTGATGGTTTGCCTGAAAAGGCTTTCCACAATGACCACTCTTGTGTTGCATGTCTTAAGGGCAAGCAGCACAAGGTCTCATTCAGGTCTAAACAGGTGCACTCCAGTTCTAAACCACTTCACTTATTGCATATGGACCTCTTTGGTCCAACTAATATAGAAAGTCTGAAGGGTAAATCATATTGTTTTGTTATCACTGATGATTATTCCAGGTTTACATGGACTTTCTTTTTAGCCAAGAAAAGTGAAACTGCCCAAAGTCTGATTAATTTCATTACCCAAATTGAAAAGAAGAATGGTAATGAGGTCAAAATTATTAGAAGTGACAATGGGGGTGAGTTTAGAAATCAGTTGTTAGATGATTTTTGTGCCAAGAAAGGGATTACTAGGCAGTTTAGCATAGCTAGAACCCCACAGCAAAATGGGGTTGCTGAAAGGAAGAATAGGACCCTTATTGAAGCAGCCAGAACCATGTTGGCTGATGCCCACTTTCCTATAGCCTTTTGGGCTGAAGCTGTTAACACAGCTTGTTATGTTCAGAATAGGGCATTGGTTAACAAGATACATAATAAGACACCTTATGAATTACTTTGGGGAAGGAAGCCCAATATTGGCTTTCTCAAGCCATTTGGTTGTCATGTAGTTGTTTTAGAAACTAGTGAAGACCTAGGTAAATTTGATTCTAAAGGTGATGAAGGCTACTTCATGGGTTATTCAGTGCAGAGCAAAGGATATAGGGTTTACATTAAAAAGGAAAAACGTATACTTGAAAAAGTACATGTTAGGTTTTTAGAAAGTAAACCTAGTGATCCTGAAAGTGGTCCAAATTGGTTGTTTGACTTAGAACCTTTATCTAGAGCTTTAAATTATATGCCTGTTACTGATCCAGACATTGTGAAGGTAACTTCAAGTGTTTTGGAAAAGAGAATTGGTAATGTTTCAGGTATACAGGTTGCTAAGGAGGATGGACCATCAGCAGTTGAATCATCTCCCACACAAGAATATGTTACACTTCCTATATGGACAGATGAGTATTATGCTGCTGCTGCTGCTGCTAGAAAAGATAATGGTGGTTTTCAGATACCACCAAATACCAACATGCATACTTCTTTAGGCGCTGACAAAGGGAAATCAAGCGCTGACAAGAGCAATTCAGACGCTGATGGATCAGACACTGACAACAATAGTTCAAGCACTGTTAGCCCAAACGCTGACAAGCAAGGTTCAGAGTTTGATGACACCTTTGCACATCTTTTCTCTTCACATTTTGAACAGGGTGGACCTTCTAATGTCCATGAAGAGATTTCTGTTGATCAAGAAGAATCTGAAGAAGATATTGGCAACATGGAGCGTGAAATTGAGGACACCAGACTTTTTGAAGGAGGAGTTCTCACTTCCACAGCAAAGGATCACCCCACATCTCAAATCATTGGTGATGTTATGGCTCCAGTTCAGACAAGAAGATCCCATCAAGGTCTTGGTGGATTTATTGCCAATATACACAAGAAGGTTGATACCCCTCTTGTACAAGCATGTTTGTTTGCCTGTTTTCTGTCACAGGAAGAACCCAAGAAAATTTTTGATGCTCTCAAAGAACCAAGTTGGGTGGAAGCAATGCAGGATGAGCTTCACCAATTTGCTATACAGGATGTTTGGGAGCTGGTTGATTGTCCTAGATATGTGAGACCAATTGGGACAAGATGGGTTCTAAGGAACAAGAAAGATGAAAGAGGCATTGTGGTCAGAAACAAGGCACGTTTGGTAGCTCAGGGATATACACAAGAGGAAGGAATTGATTATGAAGAAGTTTTTGCACCAGTTGCAAGAATTGAAGGTATAAGAATCTTTCTAGCTTATGCCTCTTGTATGAACTTCACTGTTTATCAAATGGATGTGAAGAGTGCTTTCCTCTATGGGACAATTGTTGAGGAAGTATATGTCATGCAACCTCCTGGTTTTGAAGATCCTGAAAATCCAGACAAGGTCTATAAAGTGAAGAAAGCAATGTATGGACTTCATCAAGCCCCAAGAGCATGGTATGGTACCTTGTCCACCTACTTGGTGGAAAATGGTTTCAAAAGGGGCACCATAGATCAGACACTATTTACAAAGAAGAAAGGAAAACATGTGTTGCTTGTGCAGGTCTATGTTGATGACATCATTTTTGGGTCTACTGATCCAAAAATGAGTGAGGATTTTTCCAAGCTCATGACAGATAAATTCAAGATGAGTGCAATGGGTGAGATGAACTTCTTTCTAGGTTTACAAGTTCAGCAGAAAGAAGATGGTATCTTCATCTCCCAAGACAAGTATGTAGCTGAAATCTTGAAGAAATATGGTTTTTCTCCACATGAGAAGGAGGCTTCCACTCCTATGGATAGGCAACACCCTTGGGGAAAAATTGGAGCTGGAAAGGATGTGGATGTTAGGCACTATAGATCAATGATTGGATCATTGATGTATCTTACAGCCTCAAGACCTGACATCATGTTTGCTGTGCGTGCATGTGCACGCCATCAAGTGACTCCCAAAGAATGTCACCTATTTGCTGTGAAGAGAATTTTTAGGTACCTAAGATGTTATCCAGATCTTGGCTTGTGGTACCCAAAAGATTCTCCATTGGACCTTATTGCATATTCAGACAGTGACTATGGTGGTGACAAGTTTGATAGGAAATCCACAACTAGTGGATGCCAATTTCTTGGGAGTAGATTAATATCTTGGCAATGCAAGAAACAAACAGTGGTGGCAAACTCTACAACTGAAGCAGAATATGTTGCAGCAGCTGCTTGTTGTGGACAAGTCTTATGGATTCAGAACCAGCTGTTGGATTATGGGTATAATTTTATGCATACCAAGATTTTTGTAGACAATAACAGTACTTTATGCATTATCAAAAATCCTGTACATCATTCTAAAACCAAACACATAGAAATTAGACATCATTTTATAAGAGATTGCTTTGAGAAAGGTTTAATACAACCAGATAGGGTAGACACAGAGGACAATGTGGCTGATTTATTAACTAAACCTTTTGATGCTGGAAGATTTCAATATTTGGTAACAAATATTGGAATGGTTAATCTCACTTAATATGTGTTTTGGAACATTTTTGTAAAAGTATGTACAGGATAATGCATTGTTATTGGTCTTTGTGATGATTTAGATTTCCACATTATTTTTCTAACACTGACAAAGGTAAATGTAACGCTGTCAAGTGTTATTTTGCCGTTGTTAGAGATATTATTGTCTAACGCTGACAAGAGTTCCTTCAACGCTGATAAGTGTTGTCGGGACGTTGTCAGCAACATATGTTAGTTTTGTGGTTTTCATCTAAATGTGCAGGTAATGGTAGCTTTATGCCATTGGATACAGAGTTGCTTATGGATCTTTGAAGAGCTATTTGGACATGTTTTGTTTATGGATGATGGTTGGAATATTTATATTCCTATCTTGACATAAATTTTTAATGTTCATATATATTTTGAGAACTCATGTATCATAGTTTAAGGGGAGGTTTAAGGAACCTTTAGGACTCTTGGGTATTCTTAGAATACTCTCATCACAATTCTAGATTGTGTCCACAGGTGAGTATGGGTTAGTTTTACTAAACCATGAGGCACTGTAGCATGCATAGTATATCAACTTTGCATGCTGCCAAGACATTTTTGACCTAGAATTGGTTATGGTCTGTTGGGAGACTTGGGAATCCTTTTGATATGGGTTTTACCTGGGAGTAACAAGGATTTTATGAGGTAACTTGGTTGTTAAAAATTTTGGTTAGCAAGGGACACTAGAGGACTGTTATGTCTATCTTGTTTATGCAAGTGTGCATAACTGGACAGTGCTTGCCGCCCTATGATAATTATCAGCTTTTGGTTATCTTCTCTAGGATAAATTACTTGTTAAGGTCATTTTTCACTTTTTAAAACAATTTTATTTTTGGACGCTGACAAAATTTTTCCAAGCGTTGTTGTGACCAAAATGGACGCTGACATGGCTTTAGGCGAACGTTGACAAGATTATAGCCGTTGGGCGTTGATGGGTTATATTTGACCGTTGACAAACAATGGGACCTACCCAGTTGTTACTTTTTGACATATTTTCAAGCCGTAATTTTAGGAGTTGTTACTTTCATTAAATGCATGAGATAACTTATAAACTTTTTCAATATTTTCATGATTGATTTTTGAAAATCTTTGCCTATTTTTGGGCCAATCACGTGCATTCATCCACTCCTATAAATTTGGATCCTATTTTAAACAGGGTATCTATAATTCTTGTCTAACACTTTTCTCTTATCAACCTTCATCTTTTATACTTCAAATTAACAGCTTTCATCAATGGCACCAAGATTTAACTCAGCAGAATTGGATTTGGGGTTCAAGTCTCAACACAACATGATTGCTTATCTTGTTGCTGATAATACTTTGTTCCCTCAATACACACAGATGGTGGAGTATTTGAATGCATCCCCATTAAGGTATGCTCTTTCTCATGCACCACTCATTCCAGTCACACACATTAAACAGTTTTGGAACACTGTCAGTTCCTCAACAGTTAATGGAGTGACCACATTGACTTCTATTGTACATGGGAGACCTTGGGTGGTTACTGAGGCCTTGGTACGCCAGGCCTTGCATCTTAATGATGCTGATGGTATAACCATTCTTCCCATATCTGAAATAGAACAATGGCTTAGGGCTTTGGGATACCCTATTCCTGATGAAGGTACTCTTAATAAGTACCATAAGCAGGAATTTCCCCCAGCCTGGAAGTACCTAATTCACATTCTCCTTCAATGTTTGAGTCCCAAATGTACTGCACACAATGAGATCAATAGATCCATTGCAACTGCTATTGTGTGTATTGCAACAGGGCAAAAATATAATTGGTCTAAAATGATTTTTGAAGGAATGTGTAAAAACAAGGGGACAAAAATGACTTTAGCTTATCCCCGTTTTCTGCAAATGATTTTTGATGCTCAAAGATATTGTTCAAGGGATCACAATGATTTTTATAAGATCCCTGAACAAAAGAAGGCTATTTTTACCAAGATGAATTCACCACCTCATAGAGACCTACCATTAACCCCAGCCATGCTTGCTGTTATTGCAGCAGCACAACCCCAACCAGACCCCCAACCTCATATTGACCCTCACCCACAACTTGAACCTATCCCTGAACCTTTACCCTCACCTGACCAAATGCAGATAGACCAAAATCCCTTTGACGCTGACACATCTAATGTGGGCGTTGATATGCCTATTTCCACCGCTGACACCCAACCATCACAATCCCAAACACCCCTTAACCAACCCACATCTACACCTTCTTCTACACCATCTTCCACACCACCTGAATATAGGTTGATTAAACGCCAAAGGACTGCTGGAGTGTTCTCCTCTGGTGGTCCTAGCCATGTAGCAGAGAGAACCACCACCACAGGTGTGGCTGGTGACCTGGATGAGGCTGGGACTATTGGTTCTGGCTTAGAAGCTGGCCAAGGCAGTCCCACCATAATTAAGTCCTCATCCATGCCCAATGAACCTGACTTGGGAGGTCAAATCCCCATTTTGGATGAGGGCAGACTGGAACCAATGACGCTTTTAGAATTGACGGCTGTCTGCATTAGCTTGCAAAAGCAAAATGCAGACTTAGTACAAATTGTCAGTAACCAAGGCCTTGAACTCAAAGAATTGAGGGAGAGGATTGTTGTTTTGGAGAGTGCTCATTCAAGGGGAGGTATGGAGGAGTCTTCCAAAGGGGAGGAAGATCAAAGAAATCTGAGTGATAAGAGCAGTCAAGATGGACAATCATTGGATGTTGCTGAAGCTCTTACTACTTTGAAGGAACAAACAGGTTTTGATACGTCCTTGATCTCTCCAACCAATTTAAATTTGTCATTTACAGATATGTTGAGAGAGGTTACACAAGGCGCTGAGGGAAAATATTTGAGCGTTGATAAGACAAGTTTGGACGCTGACAGAAGTATTTTGGGCGCTGATAGAGGAAATTTGGGCGTTGACAGATCTGCATATGGAGGTGATGTATTCCAGTCATCATCTATCATCGAAGATGTTCCTACTCAGGTATTATCATCTACCCTACCAACAATTGAACCAACAGATAAGGGTAAGGGTAAGTTGGTAGAAGAAATTGTTCCAAAGAATGCAGCTCAGGTTGAATTTGATAGAAGATTGGCTGAGCAAATGATGGAACAAAGTGAAAAGGAAAAGTCACCATTTGTTGTGACTTCTGAAGAAGAAAGTGATGGAGCTAGCTCAGATTCAAGTGTGATGATTGTTGAACCAGAAAGGCTTGAGTATGGTGATGAGCTTGCTAGGGAAAAGCTGAGAGATTTGAAGTTGCAAATTGATTTTGATATGCCAGAGGTAGTTCAGATGTACAATTCTTGGGAAGAAAGCTGTATGGATAATCCAGATTTGACCATTTCAGATCAGATATAGGGTTTGGAAATTCTTCTTAGAGTTCAGAAGGATTGTAAGGTGATGTTGAAGTACAAGGCAAGCAACATTCTCTCTGAATTGAAAAGGGATAGAAGGAAGCTCTACTTTATGTTGCTCAAATGTCATGGAGTTGGATGGACACATCAGAAGCTGAAGGCTTTGACATTTGATGAGTTGGAACATAGGGCTTATCCTATTTGGGTGAAAGTGCAAGAAGAAAACACTTTCAGACTTCTTTCAGATGAAAGAAAGGAGCAACTTGCAGAAGAGATGGCAATCAAGAAAGCTATGATAGTTCCTATACCAGTAAAGAAGGGATTTATTCTTGAGTTTCCAAAAGATATGAATCAACTATATCCAAGTGAAGCAATTATTAGAAAGAGCCTCAAGCTCTCCCCATTAGAAGCTTCAGATATGGTGCATGTGTTACCACTAGATTCCAGGAATCCAATTGTAAGTTATGAGGAAGATGAATGTGGATTCTGGAAAATTGGAAGATTTGGCAAGGAGGTACACACTTTTACCACTCTCATATCTTTATTTGCAAGTTGTGACAGAGAAGACTTGGTGGACCTTTGGAGGTTGCTAGAAACCAAGTATGAGGCTGAAGCACCAACTTCAGCCAATGGAATAAAACTTTGGACCACATTCAAAAGAATGTGTGGGACAAAAGAAGAAGATCCTGAAATATGGAAGGATCTTGAAGATGATCTCAGTGGTCTTCAATGGAGGTTATATTCAGCTGCAGGTGTATACCATTTGAGTTCTACAAAGTTTGCTGAGTATTTACTTGTAGATGCTCAGTATTTCATATCCAAGGCTGTTTTGGAGAAGATGAAGGACACCCAGTTGGAGATAGACTATACAAGTGACGTGGCAAAGAATTTAATCAGATTTATTTATTACCAATATGATAAGGTTTGTCAGACTCCTCCAAGTCCTTAATGTTTATTCAGAAACTTGATCATAAGAGTGGATATCAAGTTTAGGGGAGGATTGTTGGGAATAAATTTAGGCCAGAACACTTGAACGCTGACAAGAACAACTTAAGCGTTGACAAGAGCAAAGTGAGCGCTGACAGCATAAGCGTTGACAAGTTAAAGTCAAGCGTTGACAGATTGAAGACAAGCACTGATGGAAGATGTGAGCTACACGTTTATTATATTCTAGAATACTTCTAGTAAGGATAGAGACGACAATGTATTTTCTATGTTTATCTTTACCTAGAATAGTTGATTCGTAGCTTATTGTACAAGACTTCTTGTTCTATAAAAGAAGATCTTTTAGGTTAAAGTTATATATCAGTTTTCATAAGTTTTCGATTGTTAAACCCTTTCATTGTAACCAAGTACGATTATTCTAATACAAGTGAAAGTTTGTTTAACATCATTGTGTTTTAGATCAAGTGTTAATTCCGCATAACACTTTGTTACTTTATTCATAAGCAAAGGTTTCTCTACGTGTAGTACTTGATCTAATCTCGTATACACAAAGCTTAATCGATCTAAGTTTGGGATCAACAAGTTTATCTTTTTAAAGTTTATTTTATAAAGTTATTTATTTTGTGTCATGAAAGTCTTCAAATTTGTGTCTTATTTTATCCGTATTATTATTGTTTTGGTAAAGTTTTGATTTGTGCTTATTCAAGTTAGCTTATTGGTTTTGCTTATTGCGAATTTCAGTCCATCGGAATGAGGTATTAGGATTCCGACAGCTTGTTACGATCGCAAAAACCACAAGGGTTTCTACATTGAGATCGGTATTGTGATACTCCCCCTTATTCCGATTTGGGATTCGGATCTGGGATTCGGATTGGGGATTCGGATCAGGGATTCCGATCTGGGATTCAGATCTGGGATTCGGATCTGGGATTCGGATCTGGGATTCGGATCTGGGATTCGGATCTGGGATTCCGATCTGGGATTCCGATCTGGGATTCGGATCTGGGATTCGGATCTGGGATTCGGATCTGGGATTTCGATCTGGGATTCGGATCTGGGATTCGGATCTGGGATTCGGATCTGGGATTCTGATCTGGGATTCGGATCTGGGATTCGGGTCTGGGATTCCGATCTGGGATTCGGATCTGGGATTCCGATCTGGGATTCGGATCTGGGATTCCGATCTGGGATTCCGATCTGGGGTTCCGATGGAGTCTTAGTTTTTATGTCTTGTCTTTATTTTCAAATCAAAATTTTATATTTCCCGCCATTTCTTAAACATTATTTTAAATTGTTTTTATTTTAGTTTTATTTTAAGATTTCATTTTCTTTAAGTGTTTTTCTAGTAATTTTCTAGTTTAATTTTTCACCTTGTTTTACTTTTATTATTTGTACCTGTCTTTAATTTGCTTTTAAATACTTTCCGCATTTAATTTTTAATTAGTTATAGATAATTAACTTTCTTTTTGTTAACCAAAAACGATTGAGTCACACTTTGAACCGGAAATCAATTCGTTAAGACACCGAGAAGACGAAATTTTTAATCTAGCAAAAACATAGTTATTAAATGGCGCCGCTGC
Organism: Glebionis coronaria; assembly: GCA_025667525.1. Lineage (NCBI taxonomy): Eukaryota > Viridiplantae > Streptophyta > Magnoliopsida > Asterales > Asteraceae > Glebionis > Glebionis coronaria. Next base: position 366,929,781 of record CM046877.1, read on the forward strand.
CGGCTCTTTTCGTAAAGTTTAACGGTTTTTGTGAGAGACGCGTTGGATTTTGGGATCCGTTCACTTTTGAACGTTATTTTTCTTGCCAAAATTTTTTTCAAAAATCCAAAAAAATAAAAAAGAAAAAAAAATTTCAAATTTTTTTTTCCAAAAACATTTGAAAAATCATAAAAGCATTTCTTTTTCAAAAGTTTTGCACCAAAAATAATCTTCTTTCTTATCTATTGTTCTTCATGGATTCTTATGTCCATTGCGTAGGGTGTGGGAGACGATTATATGGGTGCGAATCATGTCAATTGTGTTCATGCGAGCAATGCGGAAAGACCTTCTCCTATTTCAATCGATTCACAATTAGGATATTGTCCATCATGCAACTCGACTAATTTGTCCTTTTCTAATCCACCTCCTATTCCCCCTTGCATATATTGTGGAAGCAATTCTCATTGGCATGTTTCGTGTCTAATTCGATACCCGCCTCATGGCGAGCAAGAACTGGGTTACAATTATGACAATGGTAATAGCTATCTACAAGAAGCATCGGGTTTTTCTCCATATCCATGTTGCCAAAATTATGGGGGCCCTCACTATACTTCTTATTGTCAGCCAATGAATTATTATGAGCAAAATCCGTGTCCTCAGTTTTCTTCACCAATGGATTATTATGAACCAAATCCGTGTTCTAATTCTTCTCAACCGATGAACTACTATGAGCCACACCCATGCTATAATTCAGGTTTTCAACATTTTGAGCCTCCACAACACATCCTCGATCATCAACCCTCTTTTGCATTTCCCCCTGAGCAAATTGCCACTCTTTTTGACAACTTTCAAAAAGTTCAAGAAGCTTTCAACAAGATCATCGAAAAATGTCAAGAGGATCAACGACATGAGCAAATATCGAATATCGAGACTTATACTCCTCCTCCGGTGTATCCATACTATTATGATGATGATGACGATGAGCCTACTATTTCTTGGAATGATCTTGTTGCTCAATGTCCTAGTGCAATTGTCATCCCTTCTCTCGATATCCCAAACGCGTCTAAGGATTGTGATACATTGAGTGAGATTTGTGATTTTGGTCTTGATGAATTCTTTGATGAGGTTTGTGATGCATCGATTTTTGTGGAGCCTACGGACGAGTTCGCTCTTAATGATGATGATTTTTCTCCATGCTATGAGAATTTCACTTTTGAAATTTCTCCTTCTCCTCCGGGCGATGAAGGCGATGTTGATTTATTCTCTCTGACTTATGAGAAGTTCGCCCCTGAACTTGGTCTTTTAGATGAGGTGGAAGACGTTATTCTTCGCGACAAATTACTGAAAGTTCATCTTATTTTTGCTAAGATTGAAGCGTTGAATTCTGCTCCTATTTCCGAGTCTTTACCTCCGTCTATTACTTCAGTTGAGAATAATGATACAACTATGGAGGAAATTGACATTCTCTCAATACTTCCGGGTATTGATGATGATGACACGGAGGGGGATATTATTTTTGATAATTTGCTGTAGGAAGGTATTGTCCCAGGTCCCCCTCCTGAGCACCTTTCATCCACTCCTTTAGAGACCATTACGGAGGATGAGTGCTTTGACCCGGGAGGTGCCATTGATTATTTTATGATTGATAACCTTACGGTTTTGCCGCTTTCTGAGCATTAATTGTCTTTGGGGGATGACAATCTGCTTACTTTACCCACCCCACCTCCCATAGATCATGATTTCACATACTTTTCGTATGTTGAAAGGACTTTTCTACCCTTCAAGACTTATTGTTGGGAATCTAAACTTGTTAGATTCCCTGATCATTGATTTAAACATAATTAGGCTGTTAGATAGTCCCTTGCCTGTGCCTAGGAGGCAGGCAAGTTTCGCAAGACTCATAGAGATACAAGTCTTTGTGAGCAACCTCAGAGGAGTCCATGTAAGAGACATTGTCAGGGAAGTCGAAGATTACCAGAAGACATACTCATTGGCTGTGATGGATAACAGCCAAGATGTATCAGGGACTCTGAGGGGTTGAGAGTTAACAGGGGTGGCAATACCCTGATAACTCTCAACACACGTTGGACATGCCATTTGTGTGTTCGAGACTATGAAGAAAAAGAAAACTGTTTTGACAACTGTTTCCTTAAAGCATAATGGAACACATATGAGGGTCTCCCGCTACACTTATTATAAAACGGATAAAAAGGATAGATCATCGGGTTGCCTCCCAAGAAGCTCTTGTTTTTGTTCACCGAGTCGTGAGCCTGAATCGACCTTTATTACAATGGTAAGAACCTTGAAGAACATCCACCAGGGTCAAATACATGGTTCTCATCCATCAAATAGCACAAGCTTAAGGTGAAGAGCACAAGACAAAGAAGAGTAGGCAAGGTGCCCTTAAGTAAAGATGGAGCACGGTGGTAGAAGGTATGGTGAGGTGAAAGCATAGCTCCATATTGTCCAAAAGTCTTTCCTTTTATTTCATTAGATGGATACTGAGACGGCTTAAAAATTGTGATACCCGGATCAAACACCTTTTCCTTTAGGGGAAAATAAGACTTAGACTCAATAGACCTTGAAGATTCGCCCATAAACCGCACAATCTCATCCGAAGAAGGTGGAAAGAAAGGTGTCAAGACATAGGTACTACGGATATCGGTGTCGTCCGGTTTCTTCTCCTATGAAATTGGCTTCGTAACATCCGAAGGAGGGTAGAGACCATAATCAAAGTCCAAAGGAGGAGAATCATGCTCATTAGGAAAGTAGGTGTTGAGAAAGGTGGTGAAATCTTCCTCAAATGAGTAATCATCCAAAGTAGGATCAAGAATTGTTGGCGGAGGATCTTCATAAAAAATAGGAGCATAAGTGATAGGTGTGAAAACACCAATCTTTTTACCACTTAATTATAATAATAACCAAGTCAAAACGTGTATTTTATGTCGTAAATGTCGGAATTATACGTGGTTTGTGTTTTTATTGTCTTTTAGGACCAAAGGATGAAAAAGGAAGAAAACACGGGCTTTCACGGGCTTTTATTGAAGAAAACGAGAAAAGACGAAGTTAAAAGATCAAGAGTGCAAAAAATACGAAAGTCCAAGGCCTATTCTGAAGATTTATCGAAGAAAAAGTCTAAAGACGGAAGTTTAATGAAGTCGAAGAACTCAAATCTAATTATTGAAGAAATTATAAGACAAGTTCAATTTATATCGACAAATCCCGAGAGGACGTCGAGAAAGACAAAGAATTAAAAGACGAGAACGAGAAAGAGAAAGAAAGAAGGAAGCAACACATGCACTCCTCACTTCCTATATATACCCTCCTAATGACACATTAGGAGGGTGTTAGTCATTTAGGAGTAGTTAGATTAGTTTAGGAGTAGGTAATTTTCTCTCTCTAGTTTTTTCACTTTCTCTCTCTAGTTTTTCTTTCAAGTTTTAATCTTTAATCTTTAATCTTGTACTTTTGAATCTTTAATCTTAATCTTATTTCAAGATTTTTACAATCTTTCTCATTCTACATTTCTTGATCTTTTGCTTATCTTTAATCCGAAAGTTTTATATCTTTTGCTTAATTTTGATGTTTGATTAAAAAGTTCATCTTTTTGTTTCCATCTAGGCTTGTATATGATTTAAGCTATAAGTTTGACAATCTTATTGGCTTATTTTGTATGTAGCTTATTTGTTTTAAAGTTTTCTTAAAAGTTTATCTTTTTAAAGTTTATTTTATAAAGTTATTTATTTTGTGTCATGAAAGTCTTCAAATTTGTGTCTTATTTTATCCGTATTATTATTGATTTGGTAAAGTTTTGATTTGTGCTTATTCAAGTTAGCTTATTGGTTTTGCTTATTGCGAATTTCAGTCCATCGGAATGAGGTATTAGGATTCCGACAGCTTGTTACGATCGCAAAAACCACAAGGGTTTCTACATTGAGATCGGTATTGTGATACTCCCCCTTATTCCGATTTGGGATTCGGATCTGGGATTCGGATTGGGGATTCGGATCAGGGATTCCGATCTGGGATTCGGATCTGGGATTCGGATCTGGGATTCGGATCTGGGATTCGGATCTGGGATTCGGATCTGGGATTCCGATCTGGGATTCCGATCTGGGATTCGGATCTGGGATTCGGATCTGGGATTCGGATCTGGGATTCGGATCTGGGATTTCGATCTGGGATTCGGATCTGGGATTCGGATCTGGGATTCTGATCTGGGATTCGGATCTGGGATTCGGGTCAGGGATTCCGATCTGGGATTCGGATCTGGTATTCGGATCTGGGATTCGGATCTGGGATTCTGATCTGGGATTCCGATCTGGGATTCCGATCTGGGGTTCCGATGGAGTCTTAGTTTTTATGTCTTGTCTTTATTTTCAAATCAAAATTTTATATTTCCCGCCATTTCTTAAACATTATTTTTTATTGTTTTTATTTTAGTTTTATTTTAAGATTTCATTTTCTTTAAGTGTTTTTCTAGTAATTTTCTAGTTTAATTTTTCACCTTGTTTTACTTTTATTATTTGTACCTGTCTTTAATTTGCTTTTAAATACTTTCCGCATTTAATTTTTAATTAGTTATAGATAATTAACTTTCTTTTTGTTAACCAAAAACGATTGAGTCACACTTTGAACCGGAAATCAATTCGTTAAGACACCGAGAAGACGAAAATTTTAATCTAGCAAAAACATAGTTATTAAATGGCGCCGCTGCCGGCTCTTTTCGTTAAGTTTAACGGTTTTTGTGAGAGACGCGTTGGATTTTGGGATCCGTTCACTTTTGAACGTTATTTTTCTTGCCAAAATTTTTTTCAAAAATCCAAAAAAATAAAAAAGAAAAAAAAAATTTCAAATTTTTTTTTCCAAAAACATTTGAAAAATCATAAAAGCATTTCTTTTTCAAAAGTTTTGCACCAAAAATAATCTTCTTTCTTATCTATTGTTCTTCATGGATTCTTATGTCCATTGCGTAGGGTGTGGGAGACGATTATATGGGTGCGAATCATGTCAATTGTGTTCATGCGAGCAATGCAGAAAGACCTTCCTCCTATTTCAATCGATTCACAATTAGGATATTGTCCATCATGCAACTCGACTAATTTGTCCTTTTCTAATCCACCTCCTATTCCCCCTTGCATATATTGTGGAAGCAATTCTCATTGGCATGTTTCGTGTCTAATTCGATACCCGCCTCATGGCGAGCAAGAACTGGGTTACAATTATGACAATGGTAATAGCTATCTACAAGAAGCACCGGGTTTTTCTCCATATCCATGTTGCCAAAATTGTGGGGGCCCTCACTATACTTCTTATTGTCAGCCAATGAATTATTATGAGCAAAATCCGTGTCCTCAGTGTTCTTCACCAATGGATTATTATGAACCAAATCCGTGTTCTAATTCTTCTCAACCGATGAACTACTATGAGCCACACCCATGCTATAATTCAGGTTTTCAACATTTTGAGCCTCCACAACACTTCCTCGATCATCAACCCTCTTTTGCATTTCCCCCTGAGCAAATTGCCACTCTTTTTGACAACTTTCAAAAAGTTCAAGAAGCTTTCAACAAGATCATCGAAAAATGTCAAGAGGATCAACGACATGAGCAAATATCGAATATCGAGACTTATACTCCTCCTCCGGTGTATCCATACTATTATGATGATGATGACGATGAGCCTACTATTTCTTGGAATGATCTTGTTGCTCAATGTCCTAGTGCAATTGTCATCCCTTCTCTCGATATCCCAAACGCGTCTAAGGATTGTGATACATTGAGTGAGATTTGTGATTTTGGTCTTGATGAATTCTTTGATGAGGTTTGTGATGCATCGATTTTTGTGGAGCCTACGGACGAGTTCGCTCTTAATGATGATGATTTTTCTCCATGCTATGAGAATTTCACTTTTGAAATTTCTCCTTCTCCTCCGGGCGATGAAGGCGATGTTGATTTATTCTCTCCGACTTATGAGAAGTTCGCCCCTGAACTTGGTCTTTTAGATGAGGTGGAAGACGTTATTCTTCGCGACAAATTACTGAAAGTTCATCTTCTTATTGCTAAGATTGAAGCGTTGAATTCTGCTCCTATTTCCGAGTCTTTACCTCCGTCTATTACTTCATTTGAGAATAATGATACAACTATGGAGGAAATTGACATTCTCTCAATACTTCCGGGTATTGATGATGATGACACGGAGGGGGATATTATTTTTGATATTTTGCTGTAGGAAGGTATTGTCCCAGGTCCCCCTCCTGAGCACCTTTCATCCACTCCTTTAGAGACCATTACGAAGGATGAGTGCTTTGACCCGGGAGGTGCCATTGATTATTTTATGATTGATAACCTTACGTTTTTGCCGCTTTCTGAGCATCAATTGTCTCTGGGGGATGACAATCTGCTTACTTTACCCACCCCACCTCCCATAGATCATGATTTCACATACTTTTCCTATGTTGAAAGGACTTTTCTACCCTTCAAGACTTATTGTTGGGAATCTAAACTTGTTAGATTCCCTGATCATTGATTTAAACATAATTAGGCTGTTAGATAGTCCCTTGCCTGTGCCTAGGAGGCAGGCAAGTTTCGCAAGACTCATAGAGATCCAAGTCTTTGTGAGCAACCTCAGAGGAGTCCATGTAAGAGACATTGTCAGGGAAGTCGAAGATTACCAGAAGACATACTCATTGGCTGTGATGGATAACAGCCAAGATGTATCAGGGACTCTGAGGGGTTGAGAGTTAACAGGGGTGGCAATACCCTGATAACTCTCAACACACGTTGGACATGCCATTTGTGTGTTCGAGACTATGAAGAAAAAGAAAACTGTTTTGACAACTGTTTCCTTAAAGTATAATGGAAGACTACCAAGAATAGAAGGACATCATGTGACTGATGTGGGAACTTGTAAAAGCTTGTGTAGTCACCATCAAGTACTATTTAGGTCAATCTCGTAACACTATAAATAGGATGTGTATCCATGCATTATTGTTTAACACTTTGAGATATTCATAACATTATTGTATATAACTTAGTGAATCAAACAGCTACGACTGTATTCATAAGTTAGGGTTTATAGTTGTTCAAAGTGTGCACAACACATTGTCATCAAACTGTGTTATCCATAACACTTGTAATTCTTTATTATACAATAATAAGATTACGTTTGAAAAGTAATACCTTGTGTTGATTAAGTTAAGATTAGGGTTTCTTGCATTGATTAGGGACTTTCAATTGGTATCAGAGCGGTGTTTGATATTAAAACCTTCAAGAAACATCGTTCTCAGTTTTATAATCAAGATCTACCATGCTAGAAACCTCTAACCCACCACAATCACCTTCCACAAACCCATCTTCACCAAGACTCAACCCTCCTGCTAATGACGATGATCTACCCCAACTTCTTGACTCAAGAGGTGGATCACACGTCACAAGTGTACCAGTATTTGATGAAGAAGATTTTTCCAGTTGGAAGAGTCAATTTCTTGTATATCTTGATGGGCTTGAACCTTTTCTTCTAGAAATTTTAGAAAATGGTCCTTATATTCCTATGGCGCTTACATCCACTGAAGAAAACCCTCTTCCCAAACCTCTCAAACAATGGACTCCAGCTGATAGGAAATTGGCAAATCAAGATAAACGTCTCAAAAGCATCATAATATCCTGTCTTCCCAAGCATATCATGAAGTCTGTCATTCAGTGTCCCACAGCCAAACAAATGTGGACAGACCTCATCCTTGGACATGAAGGACCCTCTGAAACAAGAGAGACTAAAATTCAGGCACTCAGACTTCAGTTCAATGCCTTCAAATCGCTTGAAGGTGAAAAGGTTCAGCAAACCTATACAAGGCTGAAGATTCTTCTCAATGACCTAGCAATGAATGACGTCACTATTGATCAAGCTGAGATCAATGCCACTTTTGTCAACAGCCTTCCAAGAAAATGGCTGAGTATGAATCAGACTCAGAGGGCTAACAACTCAATCAAAAATGACACCCTTGCTCAGCTTTATGGAAAGTATAATTACGAAGAAGGTTTGATTGATACTATTTACAAGTCATAGACTGAAAGATTTGTGGTCCAAGGAGCTTCTTCCAAAGCCTTGATCTCTGCAAGCATCATCATGACAGCGATTCTGACGTTGAAGAAGATACCCGTAGCAGCCAAGAGTTCTTGACAGACCTTAATGCAGAGTTTCATGAAAGAGCCTTGTTAGCCAACCAAAGAAGATACTTCAAAAGATCAGGAAGAGTAGGATCAGCAAGTAAACCAACTGACAGGTCAAAAGAAACTTGCTTTGCCTGTGGAAAGCTTGGACATTTTCAAAAAGACTGTCCTTCCACCAAGACATCCTCACCCTCTTATCCATCATCTTCATCCAAACCTTACAAGTTCAAACAACATAAAAACTCATCTCAATCCAACTCTTCAAACACAGAGAAGAAAGATTACAAAAATAAGTACAAGGCACTTAAAGCTGAGTTAGAACAAATGAACTTGAAGATTGAAGCTCTGTCCAAAAAGAAGGGTGGTGAGAAAAAGACAGAGAAAGGGTTGGTTGCTGAAACTTATGATTGGAATGATGAGCCACTGACTTCAGATGAAGAAGACACCACCAGAGTCAGGGCTTTCATGGCGATAGCTGAGGATGAACCAGCTGTTGGAAAAGGTGATGCAAGATCAGGACAATGGGTTGACATCACAATGAAAAAGGTACACAGGCTTCTATCCATGTCTGATAGTGATGAACGTAAGCATGTCCTTCACCATTGTTGACTTACACTTTGTTGAGGAACAAAGAAAGAACCTACTTTATAAGTTTCACTCTGTCAAATCTGAAATGCAAAATGCTAAAGCTGAATGTGATACTCTCAGGCGGGTTAATTTAGAGAAAATATCACTGCAAAATGAAGTAGCTAGATTAACCTTGAAAAATATTGCTTTAAATGATCAAGTCTCTGAATTGAACAAAGTTATTGAAAAATGGCTGTGTGCTAGGTTTACCACAGATCAATTGCTTAGGGATGAAGTGCCTGCTGACTTAAAAAGGGATATTTCTGCTAAGAAAAATAAGCTGAAGATTCTCACCAAACCTAAAGACATTGTCTTTAAATCTACAGAGACTATTCATATGTCAGATACCACTTTGACTAATGATCCTGTCTCTGAAGATATGGCTGAGCTACCCTCCCTGCCAAAACTCTCTGGAGTTGAACCCAGCAGTTCTTCTAGATCTGCTAAGGGTGAACTTAGGACTGATATTGAGAATCCTCCAGCTAAAGTTTTTCATGTGCCTGCTAAACAAACTGGTAAACAAGTAGCTTTTAAGCCTGTTGCTACTAAAGCTGTGAGTAAGGTTGACCCTACCACTGAAGATCGCCTGTTGTCTCTTATGAAAGAAGTAGAACTCTTGAAACAACACATTAAGACTTCCGCTGAATGCTCTACTTCTCATGAACCTAAGTCAGTTCTAGGTGAACCCAAAGGGGAAAGGTTAATCAAACCTTATTGCAATGTATGTAAAAACTCTCACCATTCGACCTTAGATCATGACAGACACATGGCAGCTAAAAGAGCTCAGACACCCTCTAGGGACACACCACAGAGTTCCAAAATACAACAGGGAAATTACAAACCTTATCCTCCCTGTAAATTATGTGGGTTCACAGACCATCACTCAGACGAGTGTGGTGACTTCCCTAGGTGTGATATCTGTGGAAGTTATAACCATGAAACAATGAACTGTCCCTCACAACACCAAAAGTTTTTCAGGAACACAAGAGTTGCTAATAAGCAATTTAGGGAACCCACTGGAAAGTGGGTTCACCATAGGAACTAATCTGTTTCTATGTATCTGTGCAGAAATATCTCAAGGAAACGATATGGTATCTAGATAGTGGATGTTCTAGACACATGACAGGGATTCAACAATACCTGCACAGATACTCAAAGGAGCCAGGTCCTAAAGTGGTGTTTGGAGATAACTCTTCAGGTGACACAGAAGGATATGGCTCAGTAAACTGCAATAGGATTACATTTACCAGGGTTGCATATGTGAATGGTCTTAAACAGAATCTTATTAGCATCAGCCAATTGTGTGATGCTGACTATAAGGTTTTGTTTACTAAGACTCAGGGAACCATATTCAACAAAAACAATGATGTTGTGCTGATTGCACCCAGAAGGAGAGATGTTTATGTCATAAACATGGCTGTGTGCTCTGAAGACAGCTCAAATTGTTTTCTTGCTAAAGCCTCTGAAAGTGTCAATTGGCTGTGGCACAAAAGACTGTCTCATCTCAACTTCAAGAACATCAACAAGATAGCCACTCAAAACTTGGTTGCTGGTCTACCTTCAGTAATGTTTTCCAAAGACAAGACTTGTTCTGCCTGTGTGAAAGGGAAGCATCACAGGTCTTCATTCAAGACTAGGCAATCATTCTCTATTGACAAGTGCTTACATCTCCTTCACATAGATTTGTTTGGACTTGTCAAACCTCAGACCATTAATCACAACAAATACACCTTGGTCATAGTTGATGAATTTTCAAGATACACATGGGTGTTCTTCCTCAGAAGGAAAAGCGATGCAGCTGAAACCATCATGTCCTTCATCAGACTGGTTGAAAATATGAATGATGTTAGAGTCAAAGCTCTAAGAAGTGATAATGGTACTGAATTCAAGAATCATCAACTTGAATCTTTTTGTGATGAAAAAGGGATTTCACAGAACTTCTCTTCAGCTGGCACCCCTGAACAAAATGGTGTGGCTGAAAGAAGAAACAGGACTTTGATTGAAGCAGCAAGAACTATGTTAAATGGTGCAGCCTTACCAAAGCAATTTTAGGGAGAAGCTGTTCACACTGTGTGACAATCTTGATATTTCTGTTCGTTATTCTAATCTCGATTATTACATATTTTGTATTTACTTTATTGAGAAATTTAAATTATCGGCTAACCGAGAAGGTTAGGCTTGAAACTTATCGTAAGAATGTCTTTTAGATTATAACAGGAAAGGAATACGTTAGGTACCGATATTTATATTCTCGTTAACACAAAAATATTTTCTATTGTCGTCGTTTAATTTTTCATATTTACGAGTATTTTTCGTAATTCACGTTAAACTTTTAAGTGTCATTCGTTCATTCAACGCATTAACTATTTTAAGTCATTTAATTATCAAAATATAAATGTTCTTCGAATGTCAATGTCTTTTTTCTTATATCGAGCGTTTAGTTTTTGTGTTTTACATGTAATTTTCAAATCGCGTAACTTTTAAAATATCGGGCATCGATAATACCCGCTTATCGAAAATTTAAAAAAAGAAAGATAAAATAGGCAAACTATACATTGAGACTAAAACTTAATACTCGTTTGAAAATTTGTCATAAAAATAAAATAATAATTTTTTGATTACTTAAATTATTATTAGCAATACTAGCTAGTCATTTCATGTTAAGTGATACGTTAGTACTTTCTACCTCTTTTGTTGCGGCTTAAATTGATACACGGACACGTATTTGCATTTAGTTGAGATGGGTATGAGCTACATACTCTGCTTAGATTTCATATAGTTTTAAACGCATAAAACATATTCAACTCTTATTTCTGTTATCTTCACTTTCACTAAAAAAGGATATAAAGCATGAACTAAAAAGTAGAGATTACAATTAGTAAAAAGTCGATATCGGTTCGTCTTTTTTTTGGTGACAAGTTGGGACATATAATTCGATGAGCTCATATTCGAGTGAGACGTTTTATATCGTTCACTAGGCCATGGTAGCCGAAGTCGAATATGATTTCTTGATGGTACGTCTCGAATTCGGGTTTTGTGCATAATATAAGCAATTAGCTCATGTAGGCATAATTATAGTATCAGTTTTACAAGATATGTATGGGATTGATGTAATTTTAGAACCCTTAGTATATGAGATTTTAACTCATTTATTGATTCATGAATTCTAAACTTCATATATACGCTATATAAGTCATATGATTTTCTAATGACAAGTTGAAGCAAATGAAAGAATGAAAGAATGAAATAACAAGTCTACGTCATTTTAATACAATTTGGATACATATTAACACTTTTGGTCCTTGAAGTATTAAATTAATATAAATAAATAGTATATATTCTCAAAACAACACTTTTGGTCCTTGTTCGTTTTATGCTTTTCAAAACTAATCCTAATATTATAATTTAATTATTTTATCAATAAAGTTTGTTTACAAAAATCATTTCAACTTTGTCCGTTGTCATGTATATTTCTAAGACGCGCCAATTTATTTTAGGTCGTCGTTTGAAGCTTGTGGTTTCTCGGCTTATCTTATTTTGACGTTTCACTCGTGTCACTATTATCTTGATCGTTATCCTCGTTTGATATTGATATCGCTAAGGTGAGTTCATAGCCTCGCATTTAAATTTATTTAGAAATATTTTATAAACCCGCGAGGGGGATAACATGCTTGTTTTTAAAATAGAACACAAGGGACCCGATTGTATGCTTAGATGAAAGTTATTACATAAGTTAGCTTACAGCCTTAAAAAGACCCACATCCCATCATGAATTGTTAATCGAAAGAACGCTAATACTATGGATAGATCTATCGGGGTGACACCCAGTCCGATGCGATTAGCTATCGCAATGTGTAGTGAAGCACATGTGTATTGGAGCACATCGGATGCATTAGTATAAGAGAAATATACGCACTTGGCTGGTGTGTTGGTGGGCTGAAATAAATATATGTTAACGTTCAATGTCATGAGGGCTTATGTAATAACACCGATAATTATGTCTATACAACATAATTGTCTTTCAATGAATTTTTAACCATGGAAGGTTATTCAAAATACTTGTGTTCTCTTTATATAAATTAACTCTATGGATTCACTCAACAATTTTGTTGATTTTATAGCATGTTTTATCTCAGGTCCATAAAGAAGGTACTCAAGGAAGGTGGTTTCATGAAGCTTGCTTAATTTTGCTGACTTTAGCCCGCTTTTATAAAATATATCCATTCGAAACAACTTTTATCTTTTGATGTGTACTGTAAATATTTTAAAATTATCTGGGACCGTGCATGGATTATTATGTTTTGAATGAATGAATGGATGTTTTATTAAAACGACTCAGTTTAAGCCGTTTTCTATAATTGTGTGATTGTATCATGTAAGTAACACTCAAGAACCCTTCCGCTAATGTGACCCGATTTTGAGAGTGTAACACCCCCACAATTGCTATGCGCAGCGGAACTACAACAATGGGTGCTACACAGTATTCATTGCACACAAGATATATCAAACGACGCTAAAAAGACGTCACTTAAAACTTTAATTTAAAATTGTTAGATGATACATGTCCACGGTTTTTCCAACCCCAATTTGGTACACAGAGTTTAGCGTTTTCGGTCCCCATGAATCTCAACCCAAGAATTTCAGTTTTACAACAACATAACATTAAACTTAAAAATTGTTTAAGTAGAAAAGGAGGGAAAAACAAGCGGACTCCAAGCCATACACACAACGTCCATCCCATGCATGCTCCATCCTACACCTCAGCGGTTACCTGAAACACATGCCAAAATTTTGGTCAACGAAAACGTTGAGTGGAATTCATAGGTTTTACAATCCATTTGAACGTATATATAGTAAAAACCATTCGTGATCATTTATAGTCTTGTCAATCAAACAAACTATAATCAGGATACTAACAATTGAGTTTAAGCTCATGACACTAATCCGTTAACTCAATCACCCGCGTAATAAATACCGGCGTGATTCAGATGAAACCAGTGCCCCTTCTAAAGGCATCAGTTGCAATTATACCTTATTTCTCATACAAAATAATCTACCGCAGAACTTACTAAAAGTACAGCTTCTCGGCTAGCATTGGGTCGTTAACCCCGTAGTACTACAAATTGCATAAGCGGCTATTTCCCCCTACTCGAGGGCAGGACAATAGTTAATAGTTCATGATTTTAGGGACTTTTGCAACTTTGGTACTCAACACAATTTCTAAGGCAACTTTCGGGTCTAACAATCATTCATGATATACGTTCCTTTTAAAAAACTAGCATGCATTTCCCTCGCGGGTAAAACAATTTGAAATAAATATAAGCGAGGCTATAAATTCACACCTTATATCTTAAGTAGTCGGTAGTTCGAGGGATGATCACTGACGACGAAACGGATGCCCGGTTAAATCAACACCTATCACAAATAACGCGTAATGAGTAATCTCATTTTAAATACTTACGGTACTGTATAAAATACATATATAATAGTCACTTAGGACAAGTATAACTCACGCCAAAAACAAAATAACAAGTATCACTCATTTTATACCATTCGTTCTCATTACCTAAGTTGTCCATTTTTACTCATTCTCGCCGGTACTTGACTAAAGTACGGGCTGTTTTACCTTATTTAACCTTACTTATAAAATTTGACAAAATTCTCAAAAATCCTATAAGACCTGTAGATGACATGTTTTTAAGCCCAATAAAAGTTTTTACTTTTACGACCCGTTACTCGACGCTTTTCTACGACTACATTTTACGGGCTGAAATTGCACTTCGACCAATTTTGACCTCTTTGACCTATATGAAAAGTACCTTTGACTTCTTTGACACCTAAGTCAACATATAGACTCATTTATACAGGTTTGGGACCAAATTTTGACCCTTGACCATTTACCAATTCATACTTGCGACCCTCGGGATTTGACTAAAACTTTACATAAATTCGGATTATGAAAGTCCTCGTCTCCCGGTACTCGATCTTTAAAACCTCATAACTTTTAGCTCGTTTTGAGTCACGGGCTCTACCTTATACCAAATTAAAGACAAGAAGACCCTCTATAACTACATTTAGTTTTCAAGACCTGGAAAAAAAATAATTTTTATGAAATGAGCTAAAAGTTTCTGCCTAAATTTTGCTACTCCAAAATCATGCTTAGACTCGATTTCAAACCTTCTAACCACCACTAGGCATCATCCTAAGCCTCCCTAAACATATCCAAACACCAAATTTCAGTCCTACCCCTATTGATCAACCAATCTCAAAATCAAAAATCAAAGAAATTAAACATGCAATCACCTAAACCTACTTAAATCATCCTTAAACACATAACCAAACACTAGGAAAAGCTCAAAATCCAACAACCACCATGGCTCCCCAAACACCCCTTGTGCCGTGGGGTTTGGGTGACCCAATCACCACAACCAAATTGATTTTGGTGGGTTTTCTTGGTGTTTATGCATCCATAACACATAAATTTAACATGCATTACAACATTTAGCCTCAAAAACGAATTTGGATCATCATGAAAATTTTTGGAAAATTTTTGTTAGTGCATGTGGGATTTAAGCACATGGAAATGTAGGGAATGACCAAATTAGATGTGGTCTAACCTTAATTTTTATGAAAATCAAGTGAAAAAAGTTTTTGATGGATTTCTTGGTGGGTTGGGGTGTCCGTCGGCTTTAGAGAGCAAAGAGGGAGAGAGTTGTTTGTTTTTGGTGAAAATATTCTATGTGTTTGTGTTTGTGTCACTTTGGGCCTTTTTGGTGGATTGGGAGGGACCTATTTGCAATATTTGGTTTCTTTTGGCCTTAAGTTGAAAACGTCCTCAAAACTTTGCGGGTTCGACTCATTTGTCAATTTTGAAAATTTTACGGGAGTCGGAAATCTTCCCGAACGCTCCAAAATATTTTTGGGATACTTTAAATGTACTCGGAAGGCTATAAAACTCACCCGACTCAACTTAACACGAATCGTAAATAAAATTCTCGAAAAATTACATTATCGATAAATCATCAATAATTATATAAAATTGGGCATCCCTCGGGATCGTAATCGTCATCGTCCTTCTTAAAACGTCAATCGTAAAAATTATAACCTCGAACATCGGCTTTAACCAAAATACTTATAAATATAGAAATTAAAATTTATTAAAAAAATTTCAAAAATTAGCGTAATTTAGGGTAACGTTAATGACCTCGATTCTAGGGTGTCACATCCACCCCTCCTTAAAGAGAGCGACGTCCCGGCGCTCGCCTCTTCTTGTACTCACATTTCGTTCTACTGGAACAGATGAGGATACCTTTCCTTGAAAAAGTCCTCACGTTCCCAGGTGTATTCCGGTCCACGCTTAGAATTCCATCGGACCTTCACAATAGGAATCCTACTACGCTTCAACCGCTTGACCTCCCGGTCCATAATTTCCACAGGTTCTTCCACAAAGTGCATTTTGTCGTCTAGTCGAATCTCGTCCAAAGGAATCACCAATTCCTTATCCGCCAAACTCTTCTTCAGGTTCGATACGTGAAACGTGTCGTGAATAGCACTAAGCTCGGTCGGTAATTCTAACTTGTACGCTACTGGTCCAATTCGTTCAACGATCTTAAACGGTCCAATATACCTTGGACTCAACTTTCCTTTCTTCCCAAAACGAATTACACCCTTCCACGGCGATACCTTGAGCATAACCATATCTCCAATTTCAAACTCCAACGGTTTCCTTCGGTTATCGGCATAACTCTTCTGTCGGCTTCTCGCAGCAAGTAGTCGGTTCTTGATTTGCACAATCTTCTCTGTTGTTTCTAAAACCATTTCGGGTCCAGTCAATTGACTTTCCCCTACTTCACTCCAACACACAGGCGATCTACACTTCCTTCCATACAATGCTTCGAACGGTGCTGCCTTGATACTCGCATGATAACTATTATTGTACGAAAATTCCACCAGAGGCAAGTGGCGTTCCCAACTTCCTCCAAAATCAATCACGCATGCTCAGAGCATGTCCTCCATCGTTTGAATAGTTCGTTCACTCTGGCCGTCAGTTTCCGGTTGATAAGCCGTGCTTAAACTCAGTTCAGTGCCCATCGCACGTTGAAGCGATTTCCAAAATTCCGACGTAAACCTACTGTCGCGATCCGAAATGATCGATAACGGCACTCCATGTCTACAGACGATCTCCTTCACGTACACGCTGGCGAGTTTTTCCATGCTGTCCGTCTTCTTCATAGGTAAGAAATGAGCAGATTTCGTCAACCTATCCACAATCACCCATATCATATCACATCCACTAGGAGTCCTAGGTAAACCCGTCACGAAATCCATTGCGATTTTCTCCCATTTCCATTCTGGGATCTCTGGTTGTACCAACAATCCAGATGGTTTCTTATGTTCTGCCTGAACCTTCGCGCAAGTCAAACACTTACTAACGTAACGAGCAATATCCGCCTTCATATTCGGCCACCAATAGACTTTCTTCAGGTCGTGGTACATTTTATCCGATCCAGGATGTATCGAATACTTCGACTTATGCGACTCATTCATAACCAATTCTCGAACTCCAGGCTTTCCTTCCTCAGATGAACACAATGGTAACCAAATTCGATTCTCAAAATATCTCAGTCCGTCTGACCTAATCACGAAAAGAGGTTTCAACATTCGTCCCAAGTTTTCGGCTTCAACATTCCCTTTCATTAATCCTCTCTCCTGAGCCTTCAGTATAGTTTCGGTTAAGTCAACGCTCTCACTCATCACTAAAGCTCTAACCCTCAAAGGTTTCTCCCGTTCCTTCCTACTCAGTGCATCCGCTACAACATTCGCCTTCCCAGGGTGGTAGCGAATTTCGCAGTCATAATCACTCAGTAGTTCAACCCATCGTCTTTGCCGCATATTCAACTCCTTTTGATCTAAAATGTGCTGCAAACTCTTGTGGTCAGTGAATACAACACACTTTGTCCCATACAGATAGTGTCTCCACAGTTTCAACGCAAAAACTACAGCTCCTAATTCCAAATCGTGCGTCGTGTAGTTCTCCTCATTCTTCCTTAATTGCCTCGACGCGTAAGCTATCACCTTTTCACGTTGCATTAATACCGCTCCATAACCTTTACGAGACGCATCACAATACACTACGAAGTCTTCGGTTCCTTCAGGCAATGATAAAATCGGTGCGGAACATAACTTATCCTTGAGCGTTTCGAAAGCAAGCTCTTCCTCAATTCCCCATTCATACACCCTATTCTTTTCGGTAAGCCTCGTCAATGGTTTTGCAATCAACGAAAATCCTTCAATAAACCTTCGATAATACCCAGCTAAACCAAGAAATTGTCGAACTTCAGTCGGCGTCGTCGGCGCTGACCATTCCCTGATCGCTTCGACCTTAGAAGGATCTACACGAACTCCCTCACTATCAATCACATGACCTAGAAACTGCACTGATTCCAACCAAAACTCACACTTAGAGAATTTTGCATACAGCTTCTCCTTCCTTAACAACTCCAAAATCTTTCTTAGGTGCTTCTCGTGCTCCTCCTTACTCTTAGAGTAAATAAGTATATCGTCGATGAAAACAATAACAAACTTATCTAGATACGGCTTGCACACGCGATTCATAAGGTCCATGAATACAGCAGGCGCGTTCGTCAACCCAAACGGCATCACTCGAAATTCAAAGTGTCCATACCGCGTACGAAAGGCAGTTACAGGAATATCCTCCTCCCTTACACGCAGTTGATGATACCCTGATCTTAAATCGATCTTTGAGTACACACTGGAACTTTGCAATTGATCGAACAAATCGTCAATCCTCGGCAATGGGTACTGATTCTTAACCGTCAGCTTATTGAGTTCCCTATAGTCGATACACATCCTAAACGAACCATCTTTCTTCTTCACAAACAACACTGGCGCTCCCCAAGGTGATGAGCTCGGCCTAATAAATCCTTTGTCCATCAATTCCTTCAATTGATCCGCTAACTCCTTTAACTCAGATGGTGCTAAGCGATAAGGTGCACGTGCAACCGGCGCAGCTCCTGGCACTAAATCAATTCGAAACTCGACCTCACGGGTAGGTGGTAAACCTGGCAACTCGTCTGGAAAAACGTCCGGATACTCGCAAATAACTGGTACCTCTTCAATCCTCGCCTCTAAATCACCATCACTCGAAACTTGTGCCAAAAACACATCGCATCCGCTCTCTACGTACTTCATCATTTTCAAACACAAAATCACCTTCAAACGAGAAGTGCATTCGTCTCCCTTTACCGTCAAAACCCTATTCCTCAACGGAATCTGAACCAATCTCTCGCCACAGACGATCATAGCACTGTGCGCCATTAGCCAATCCATTCCCACAATCACGTCAAACGATCCTAGCTCTATAGGCATCAAGTCGATTTTAAAAGCGTAATTTCCTAACTTCAAGGTACACCCTTTCAGTATAGAATTCGTACTAACAATTTTTCCATCGGCTAACTCAACATTATAACTAGTCGTTAACAACATCGGTTCTCTATCAATATGACGACTAAATTTAACATCTACAAAACTCTTGTCGGAGCCAGAATCAAATAAAATACTAGCATAACAAGCGTCTAGCAAAAACGTACCGGTAACCACATTGGGACCCTGTGGTTTATCAGCCGTTCCCACTTGATACACAGCAGCCGCATTATTACCTCCCCGCCTGTTTCCTGCCTTCGGGCAATTCGCTTGCACATGACCCCTTTCTCCACAACCATAACATCCCCTCATCCTGATAGCATTAGCCCTAGTGGCTACTCCTCCCGTTCGACAACCAGATGTCCTATGACCTGCTTTCCCACACTTGCCGCATGCAGGCGGGCAATTTCCAACATGGTACAAATTGCACTTACCACAATGGGGATTCACTTTCACACCTCTAGGGTTCGTCACTGCCCTCATCCCTTCATTCCATCTCTGATTAAACTGCTGATTACGGTTCGGCCCATGGTTGTTTCGATTTCCACCTCGGTTCTGGCCTTGGGATTGATTACTTTATGCCGCTTCCCATTTCCTCTTGTTGCCTTCAGCAATGTAGTTCTGCTTGTCCTGAAGCTTGACGTCCATCAAAGCGTGAGCCATTTGAACCGCTTCATCAAACGTTCCAGGTTTTGACGAAGTTGTTTCACCTTTGATATTGCTAGATAAACCCTTAATATACTGCTTCATCTTCTTGGCATCATTGGCAAAAATATCTGGACACAAAAGGCTTAATTCATTGAATCTCCTGGTGTAAGCAGCTATATCGTTGTTCTTCAAGGTCAAGTGTCTCAATTCGTCCTCCAATTGCCCCAATTCCTCCTCTGGGCAAAACTTCTTAGTCAACAAAGCTTTTGTCGCATTCCACGTCCTTGCATTCGCTACAGCCAATCCAACCGTAGCTACCTGGGTATTCCACCAACTTAACGCATCATCGAGAAACGTAGCAGCTGCAAACTTCACTTTATCCGCTTCTGCACAACCACTGATTTCGAACGTACTTTCAACCTTTTCCAACCATCGTCTAAGTTCTAAAGCTCCACCCGTTCCACGGAACTGCGTGGGACCGCACTTCATAAAACTAGAATAGGTACACACCCTCGGGGCTTGCTGTCTCCCCGTGTTCCTTCCTTGGTCCTGATTTCTCCCGGCTTGGTCCGCTTCCAACGCATTTGCTATAGCTTCCTGAATCATGGTGTTAACACGATCGGCGGTCAACTTTGGAGGCATGGTGTTATCGAATATCTCTTTCTGCAAGACAAGAAAAATAGAAAAACAATGTAAGTATACATATCAAGTTTCCCAGACATAATATACATACAACGACACATCACTACGGAGTTACTAATATTCATCAATTCACACCACAAAAGATCAAATTTAAGACATATCACAGATCATGAAAGGTAACATAGATTGTATTGATAATTAACCAAAATCGTGACAAGTATTGCCACTACAATCGTTCACCATAAAACTTCAAGTACTTGAGTTTCTCGTCATAATACCATCATACAAAGGTCCAAAATAGTTCTATTACAATGATCAAAGAAAATACAAAACAAGTAACTAGGCATGTGGTGATCCACACGGCCTCTTGGATGGCGGCTCGTCGTCGTCTTCCTCGGTTTCCTCATCACTAACGTCCTCATCCACATCATCCACTTTTCTCTTTCCTTTCTCATCCGGCCCACATTCCGTTTCCTTTTTCGTCCCTGATGTGGATCCACACTCAATCGCTACCCGACTTCCCACCGTAATACAAGCACCTCCAGTAGGCGGCTGAATCATGAAGTCGTTCGCCTCCATCTCCAAATCGTCCACGAATCTCCAATCCGAGGGCAATGACGCTCTAACCCGATGCTCCCAACTCTGCATCCTCGACAACCTCATTTGATCCTCCCTAACACGGTCAAGACTAGCACTTAAATTTGCAACCATTGATCTTAAGCTGTTGATGTCACTTTTGTTCACATTCCCGTCATACTCAACTCTTGCAGTCCTTTCCAACAGTCTTTGGTCTGCCTTTTCATTCTCGTCGAATCTACTGACCACCCTTGATTCCACTACATACCTCATGCACATCTATCATTCCAAACCTCTCACAGTCCGTCGTACGTCATGATAAATCCTCGGTCCGGGACAGCAAATTCTTGGGATTCCTTGATGAAGAGAATTTGCGCTCATTGCACCTTCGGCTCTTCTGGGGATACCTGGTACACCAACCAGATGGGAAGTACGCATAGGCGTGGGGCAAGTAGTTCTCCTTGGGTCGGGGTCCTGGGCTTGTACATCGTTCGTCTCAGCTTGTCCTTCAGCTGCTGTTCCAACACTTCCCCCTTCGCGACCTACGACGTAATCGTTTCCATTATCATTAGGCGGTACCTCGGCCATTCCTGCAATAACAGCGAATTTCGGAGGGTACATAAGTAATTATACAATAATTATAAATACATGCATGCAAATGCAATGCAAAGGTGGTACATATGCCCGAAATGTAATAATATGATGCTCATGCATGATTAATACAAAAATTACGATGTCGGATATTTCACGTAAAATTCAACGTCTACATATAGTAATTCCATACTTATGTAATAATTACCCACATATATACTTTACTCAAAAGTATACGTCAAATGCCATAAATACAACAATAAATCTTACCGGAGCCATGCAGGATAGTTGTGTGTGCTTGGACCCTTTTCTTACGACACCAAAAGTTATAGTTTAGGATTTTCAAAAACGACCTAGTTCTCTATAACTCGTGGCTCTGATACCAATCTGTAACACCCCCACAATTGCTATGCGGAGCGGAACTACAACAATGGGTGCTACACAGTATTCATTGCACACAAGATATATCAAACGACGCTAAAAAGACGTCACTTAAAACTTTAATTTAAAATTGTTAGATGATACATGTCCACGGTTTTTCCAACCCCAATTTGGTACACAGAGTTTAGCGTTTTCGGTCCCCATGAATCTCAACCCAAGAATTTCAGTTTTACAACAACATAACATTAAACTTAAAAATTGTTTAAGTAGAAAAGGAGGGAAAAACAAGCGGACTCCAAGCCATACACACAACGTCCATCCCATGCATGCTCCATCCTACACCTCAGCGGTTACCTGAAACACATGCCAAAATTTTGGTCAACGAAAACGTTGAGTGGAATTCATAGGTTTTACAATCCATTTGAACGTATATATAGTAAAAACCATTCGTGATCATTTATAGTCTTGTCGATCAAACAAACTATAATCAGGATACTGACAATTGTGTTTAAGCTCATGACACTAATCCGTTAACTCAATCACCCGCGTAATAAATACCGGCGTGATTCAGATGAAACCAGTGCCCCTTCTAAAGGCATCAGTTGCAATTATACCTTATTTCTCATACAAAATAATCTACCGCAGAACTTACTAAAAGTACAGCTTCTCGGCTAGCATTGGGTCGTTAACCCCGTAGTACTACAAATTGCATAAGCGGCTATTTCCCCCTACTCGAGGGCAGGACAATAGTTAATAGTTCATGATTTTAGGGACTTTTGCAACTTTGGTACTCAACACAATTTCTAAGGCAACTTTCGGGTCTAACAATCATTCATGATATACGTTCCTTTTAAAAAACTAGCATGCATTTCCCTCGCGGGTAAAACAAATTGAAATAAATATAAGCGAGGCTATAAATTCACACCTTATATCTTAAGTAGTCGGTAGTTCGAGGGATGATCACTGACGACGAAACGGATGCCCGGTTAAATCAACACCTATCACAAATAACGCGTAATGAGTAATCTCATTTTAAATACTTACGGTACTGTATAAAATACATATATACTAGTCACTTAGGACAAGTATAACTCACGCCAAAAACAAAATAACAAGTATCACTCATTTTATACCATTCGTTCTCATTACCTAAGTTGTCCATTTTTACTCATTCTCGCCGGTACTTGACTAAAGTACGGGCTGTTTTACCTTATTTAACCTTACTTATAAAATTTGACAAAATTCTCAAAAATCCTATAAGACCTGTAGATGACATGTTTTTAAGCCCAATAAAAGTTTTTACTTTTACGACCCGTTACTCGACGCTTTTCTACGACTACATTTTACGGGCTGAAATTGCACTTCGACCAATTTTGACCTCTTTGACCTATATGAAAAGTACCTTTGACTTCTTTGACACCTAAGTTAACATATATACTCATTTATACAGGTTTGGGACCAAATTTTGACCCTTGACCATTTACCAATTCATACTTGTGACCCTCGGGATTTGACTAAAACTTTACATAAATTCGGATTATGAAAGTCCTCGTCTCCCGGTACTCGATCTTTAAAACCTCATAACTTTTAGCTCGTTTTGAGTCACGGGCTCTACCTTATACCAAATTAAAGACAAGAAGACCCTCTATAACTACATTTAGTTTTAAAGACCTGGAAAAAAAATAATTTTTATGAAATGAGCTAAAAGTTTCTGCCTAAATTTTTCTACTCCAAAATCATGCTTAGACTCGATTTCAAACCTTCTAACCACCACTAGGCATCATCCTAAGCCTCCCTAAACATATCCAAACACCAAATTTCAGTCCTACCCCTATTGATCAACCAATCTCAAAATCAAAAATCAAAGAAATTAAACATGCAATCACCTAAACCTACTTAAATCATCCTTAAACACATAACCAAACACTAGGAAAAGCTCAAAATCCAACAACCACCATGGCTCCCTAAACACCCCTTGTGCCGTGGGGTTTGGGTGACCCAATCACCACAACCAAATTGATTTTGGTGGGTTTTCTTGGTGTTTATGCATCCATAACACATAAATTTAACATGCATTACAACATTTAGCCTCAAAAACGAATTTGGATCATCATGAAAATTTTTGGAAAATTTTTGTTAGTGCATGTGGGATTTAAGCACATGGAAATGTTGGGAATGACCAAATTAGATGTGGTCTAACCTTAATTTTTATGAAAATCAAGTGAAAAAAGTTTTTGATGGATTTCTTGGTGGGTTGGGGTGTCCGTCGGCTTTAGAGAGCAAAGAGGGAGAGAGTTGTTTGTTTTTGGTGAAAATATTCTATGTGTTTGTGTTTGTGTCACTTTGGGCCTTTTTGGTGGATTGGGAGGGACCTATTTGCAATATTTGGTTTCTTTTGGCCTTAAGTTGAAAACGTCCTCAAAACTTTGCGGGTTCGACTCATTTGTCAATTTTGAAAATTTTACGGGAGTCGGAAATCTTCCCGAACGCTCCAAAATATTTTTGGGATACTTTAAATGTACTCGGAAGGCTATAAAACTCACCCGACTCAACTTAACACGAATCGTAAATAAAATTCTCGAAAAATTACATTATCGATAAATCGTCAATAATTATATAAAATTGGGCATCCCTCGGGATCGTAATCGTCATCGTCCTTCTTAAAACGTCAATCGTAAAAATTATAACCTCGAACATCGGCTTTAACCAAAATACTTATAAATATAGAAATTAAAATTTATTAAAAAAATTTCAAAAATTAGCGTAATTTAGGGTAACGTTAATGACCTCGATTCTAGGGTGTCACAGAGAGTGTTACAGATTGGTATCAAGAGCTCAAGTTATAGTGAATGAAAAGATTTTCCAAAAATGAATTTTTGAAATCTTTTGGCTATAACAGTTGCAAGCGAAACCTCCGAGTTACCAATGGACGAGAATGAGAAAATTATATATATTGGATAATATATATGTATGCTGTAATGATTATTGATTAATTGTACTGTGGATTACAAGTCATGTTTTTGTTTATTTAATTATAAACGTTAGTTTTATGTGAATACGAGATATTTATACAACGTAGATTGTCACGAAGCAACCCTATTCATTTTAATGCCGACGTCAAAGCTATGCACGAAGTGAAATCCCGTTATTCTCGAGCTTAACTAAGTTATGGATACTCATGATCCCAACGAAATGGTTAATATCCCCGATGATATTTATATGGTTACAAGGATTTTGATTCCTTGGTTCTATTCTTGATTTACCAATCCATTAATCTTGTTTAGTAGATTTAATCTCCATTTTCGTTTATCTTCGACTTTCTACATTTTTTAGAAACAGATTTTTTTTCCAAAATTGTACTTGTTGCTTGTGTGAAATTCATGTTGATTGGTACGCTATTCACATGCCTAATAGGATTTCGTACCATATCACTGATCTTTTTCGTTATATCGAAATTTGTTTGATTCGATTTTGATCTTCTGCATTGAGCTAGCGATGCTTAAATAGGATGATTTACAATCGTCTTGTTGAAATGAATTGGCCATTCATTTGAACAAGGAAATTATAAATTGTTGAACCACTAATTTCTAAATCTTA
This sequence comes from Glebionis coronaria, assembly GCA_025667525.1. NCBI lineage: Eukaryota > Viridiplantae > Streptophyta > Magnoliopsida > Asterales > Asteraceae > Glebionis > Glebionis coronaria. The sequence goes on from CM046877.1 coordinate 366,955,433, forward strand.
TTTGGATGGATTTGATCAATCCATGGAAATAATGATTTATAAATGTGTGGGCTTAAGCGTATAACATTCACGCAAACAAACTCTTATCGACTCGTAATTCGTTTTCTCGACTCATTCTTTGATTTTATTCCTATAATTTTATGATCGTGCGACTATTCGTATCAAGGTTGTTCCAAAACCGCTAATTGAGGATTATACCAACGTCCAAAAAAAACACTGAAGAAATCTTCTTCTAGTAGGATCGAGGATTCTTCTGAGCCACATGAATCACCTAGTAACTCTGTGTGAATTAGCTTATCATCTATAATATCTTTTGTAAATCACTAACTAAAATGTAACATCAATTAGTTGAACTAGTCTTCTTGAGTTGTATGACATTAGACGATGATAATCTATAATGCATGGCAATACAACTTGTACTCGTTCGTGATTAATCAAATGTCTATCTTTTGATTCCTAATTCTACATCGTTCAATTATTATATTTCCTTGCTTGTTTCTTCTAGTCATTTGTTCCTTTTAAACCCTTTGTTCTATTTAATTATTCCTTTTCTTGTAATGCAATCATTAAATTAATACTAATTATGATTACTAGAATCATGCCGCTAATAATATGACTAGGCATGTATGCACCAAGTTATTAGTGAACAAGTGGCTGCATCCTTAACTGAATTCATGGCAAACATGAATGAGGCAGCTGGCGGCTCTAGTGGGTCGGTAGTTCGGTTGGAGCAAATAGTTCCGTGGTGCATATGGTTCTGGTGGAGCGTGTGGAACTGAAAAAAATAAAATAAAATAAAGAGTTAAGATTCCCTTAAATAACTAGACCTTAGTTATCGCAGGTGATAAAAATAATTTCCAATTGAATATCCTTCGTACATTAAAGCTTGTAAGAATATCGAAAGAGGTTGTGAATTATTCCTAGCTCAAATATCGGAGAAGGAATCCAAGGAGAATTGATTCAAAGATGTTCTAGTCATTCGTGCCTATCTTGATGTCTTTCCAGAAAAATTTGTTGGGGCTTCCGCCCCCAAGGCAAATAGAATTCTAAATCGATCTAATTCCTGGTGTTGCACCTGTGGCATGTGCGCCATATCGTTTAGCACCATCCAAACTGAAGGAATTATATGTGCAGTTGCAAGAGTAATCTGATAAAGGTTTTATTAGACCGAGCTCATCGTCATGAAGGGCTCCGGTATTATTCGTAAGAAGAAAGATGGATCGTTTCATCGAGAAATAAATAAAATGTTGATCAAGAACTAATATCATTTTCTGATGATAGATAACTTATTTGATCAACTGCAAGATTCAAGTGTCTATTCGAATATTGATCTACGGTCTGGTTATCATCAACTTCGCATCCACGAGGAAGATATTCCATTTACGACGTTTAGAAAAAGTTATGGATATTATGAGCTCTAAGTAATGCCGTATGAATTGACCAATGCACCGACAGTATACATGGATATCATGAATCGTGCGTGCAAGTCATATCTTGATAAATTTGTCATCATGTTCATTGATAATGTTCTGATTTATTTGGAGACTATCTTAAATTTTCTAAGGATTAAAAAGTTGTATGCCAAATTTCCGAAAAGTGATTTTTGGCTTGAATGCATGAAATTTCTTAGCTATGTGATTAATAGCAGTGAAGTTCTCGTCGATTTCAAAAAAAAATTCTCTGTTTGGATTTAATTCAGTTTGGGTCATTGTCGTCCGATTGACTAAATCTGCTTATTTCATTCCAATAATAAAATGATCGTGCAAACTAGGAATCGTCTGTTAGCTGCTCGTAATAGACAGAAAAGTTATGATGATGTGAAGCGAAAACCTTTAGAGTTCGAGTTAAGTGTCAAAGTTATGCCGAAAATATCGCCATGAAAAGGTGTTATACATTTTGAAAAACGTGGGAAGTTAAGTCCGCGTTATGTTGGGCCACTCGAGTTGATATCGAGAATGGGTTCAGTGGCATACAAAATTGAATTACCTCGAGAGCCACAAGGAATTCACAACACTTTTCATCTGTCGAACCTAACTCAATGTCTATCCGACGAAAATATTACTATCCCTCTTGACGAAATAAGATTTGACGATAAGATGAATTTCATCAAAGAACTTGTCAAAATTATGGATAGGGAAGTTAAGCAATTGAAGCAAATCTGAATTCCTATTGTCAAGTTCAAATGAAAATCAAGACAATGACCAAAATACACTTGAGAAAGGGATGATCAAATGTGGAAGAAATATCCTCATTTGTATGACTTCAACAAGAAGGCATGCAATAAGGCAAATTGATCTTCGAGGACGAAGATCCTAATTGGGTTGGGATGATGTGACAATCTTGATATTTCTGTTCGTTATTCTAATCTCGATTATTACATATTTTGTATTTACTTTATTGAGAAATTTAAATTATCGGCTAACCGAGAAGGTTAGGCTTGAAACTTATCGTAAGAATGTCTTTTAGATTATAACAGGAAAGGAATACGTTAGGTACCGATATTTATATTCTCGTTAAGACAAAAATATTTTCTATTGTCGTTGTTTAATTTTTCATATTTACGAGTATTTTTCGTAATTCACGTTAAACTTTTAAGTGTCATTCGTTCATTCAACGCATTAACTATTTTAAGTCATTTAATTATCAAAATATAAATGTTCTTCGAATGTCAATGTCTTTTTTCTTATATCGAGCGTTTAGTTTTTGTGTTTTACGTGTAATTTTCAAATCGCGTAACTTTTAAAATATCGGGCATCGATAATACCCGCTTATCGAAAATTTAAAAAAAGAAAGATAAAATAGGCAAACTATACATTGAGACTAAAACTTAATACTCGTTTGAAAATTTGTCATAAAAATAAAATAATAATTTTTTGATTACTTAAATTATTATTAGCAATACTAGCTAGTCATTTCATGTTAAGTGACACGTTAGTACTTTCTACCTATTTTGTTGCGGCTTAAATTGATACACGGACACGTATTTGCATTTAGTTGAGATGGGTATGAGCTACATACTCTGCTTAGATTTCATATAGTTTTAAACGCATAAAACATATTCAACTCTTATTTCTGTTATCTTCACTTTCACTAAAAAAGGATATAAAGCATGAACTAAAAAGTAGATATTACAATTAGTAAAAAGTCGATATTGGTTCGTCTTTTTTTGTTGACAAATTGGGACATATAATTCGATGAGCTCATATTCGAGTGAGACGTTTTATATCGTTCACTAGGCCTCGGTAGCCGAAGTCGAATATGATTTCTTGAAGGTACGTCTCGAATTCGGATTTTGTGCATAATATAAGCAATTAGCTCATGTAGGCATAATTATAGTATCAGTTTTACAAGATATGTATGTGATTGATGTAATTTTAGAACCCTTAGTATATGAGATTTTAACTCATTTATTGATTCATGAATTCTAAACTTCATATATACGCTATATAAGTCATATGATTTTCCAATGACAAGTTGAAGCAAATGAAAGAATGAAAGAATGAAATAACAAGTCTACGTCATTTTAATACAATTTGGATACATATTAACACTTTTGGTCCTTGAAGTATTAAATTAATATAAATAAGTAGTATATATTCTCAAAACAACACTTTTGGTCCTTGTTCGTTTTATGCTTTTCAAAACTAATCCTAATATTATAATTTTTATATTTTATCAATAAAGTTTGTTTACAAAAATCATTTCAACTTTGTCCGTTGTCATGTATATTTCTAAGACGCGCCAATTTATTTTAGGTCGTCGTTTGAAGCTTGTGGTTTCTCGGCTTATCTTATTTTGACGTTTCACTCGTGTCACTATTATCTTGATCGTTATCCTCGTTTGATATTGATATAGCTAAGGTGAGTTCATAGCCTCGCATTTAAATTTATTTAGAAATATTTTATAAACCCGCGAGGGGGATAACATGCTTGTTTTTAAAATAGAACACAAGGGACCCGATTGTATGCTTAGATGAAAGTTATTACATAAGTTAGCTTACAGCCTTAAAAAGACACACATCCCATCATGAATTGTTAATCGAAAGAACGCTAATACTATGGATAGATCTATCGGGGTGACGCCCAGTCCGATGTGATTAGCTATCGCAATGTGTAGTGAAGCACATGTGTATTGGAGCACATCGGATGCATTAGTATAAGAGAAATATACGCACTTGGCTGGTGTGTTGGTGGGCTGAAATAAATATATGTTAACGTTCAATGTCATGAGGGCTTATGTAATAACACCGATAATTATGTCTATACAACATAATTGTCTTTCAATGAATTTTTAACCATGGAAGGTTATTCAAAATACTTGTGTTATCTTTATTTAAATTAACTCTATGGATTCACTCAACAATTTTGTTGATTTTATAGCATGTTTTATCTCAGGTCCATAAAGAAGGTACTCAAGGAAGGTGGTTTCATGAAGCTTGCTTAATTTTGCTAACTTTAGCCCGCTTTTTATAAAATATATCCATTCGAAACAACTTTTATCTTTTGATGTGTACTGTAAATATTTTAAAATTATCTGGGACCGTGTATGGATTATTATGTTTTGAATGAATGAATGGATGTTTTATTAAAATGACTCAGTTTAAGCCGTTTTCTATAATTGTGTGATTGTATCATGTAAGTAACACTCAAGAACCCTTCCGCTAATGTGACCCGATTTTGAGAGTGTTACACACTGCCTGCTACACACAAAACAGATCAATCATTTTCAAGAGACATGGTAAAACTTCCTATGAAGTTTTCAGAAAAAGATCTCCAGATGTCAGCTATTTTCATGTGTTTGGATGCCCTGTGTTTATTTATAACTACAGGGATAAACTTGGAAAGTTTGATGAAAAAGCTGATGATGGTTTCTTCTTGGGATACTCTCCAACAGCCAAAGCCTTCAGAGTATTCAACATCAGAAAACAAGAAGTAGAAGAAACATTTTATGTTAGATTCAATGAAGATGATGAAGTCATACAGAGAACAGGAACAGAGGGTGATGAAATTGATTTTAATGAAAATGTATGATAGGTGTGTAAACACCCATCTTCTCTACCACTTAATTACAATAATAACCGGACCAAAACGTGTATTTTATGTCTTTTATGTCAGAATTATGTGTGGTTTGTGTTTTTGTTGTGATTTAGGATGAAAAGGTGAAAAGTGGAGAAAACACGGACATTCACGGGCATTTACGGACTTTTATTGAAGAAAAGGATGAAAGACGAAGTCAAGAAGTTAAGAGTGAAAAAGAACGGAAGTCCACGACCAATTCTGAAGATTTATCGAAGAAAAAGTCAAAAGACGGAAGTTTATCAAAAGCCGAAGAATTCAAGTCTATTTTATTGAAGAATTTAAAGACGAGTTCAAAAGAAATCCCGAAGTCAAAAAGTCCCTTAAAGTCCAAGATTAAAGAAGATTAGAAGAAAAGTACTAAGTACGCAATTAAATGAAGATTAAAGAAGGAGGGACTTAATTATGTAATTAAGAGAAAAGGAAAGAGGGGAGGAAGCTTCCTAATCCTCCCCTATAAATAGATTAGGCTTGATTACTTTTCTTTGTTGTTGGCTAAGGTGACAATTAGTCTTCCACCATTTAAATACTTGTTCATTTACTTTTCATGTCATTTAAATTCATGTTATGCACCTTAATTACCATTTAATTCCAAGTAAGTTTTCATTTTAATTCTTGTCAAATGTTTATTTTATCTTGTCAATCTCTTATCTACCTTTCTTATTCTTTGATTCATGTGTTTATGTTATGTTCATGTTTATGCTTTTAGTTTGATCTTAATTTTTTTTGATTATTGTGGTTAAAGTTGTTTGATTTCGTGTTTTAAATTGCTTGTTGATGTTTATTTGTTAAATCGTTACTGTTTATATTAATACTTGTGTTTGATTTTGGTTACTTTGTGTTTATATCTGCTACTGTATCTATCTCCTTGTTCTTCGGGGGTTTTTGCTTTGTTTCTGATATTTCCAGGAGAAGTTCCGAACCAAAGAAGGAGGGAAGAGCTCATTCGGAACTCCCAAAGTTCCGAATCAAGGTTTCATCCGGAACTCCAAAAGTTCCGAACCAAGCTTGTTCATCCGGAACATTCAAAGTTCCGGACGAAGTTAAAACTTCCGAACCAAAGGGATTCATCCGGAACTCCAAAGTTCCGAACCAAGGGTTTCATTCGGAACTTTTCAAAAGTTCCGAATCAACTTAAAGTTCCGAATCAAGGAACAAAGTTCCGAATAAAGGCTTTTCATTCGGAAGTCATAAACTTCCGAGTCAAGGTTGTTCATTCGGAACTTCCAAAAGTTCCGGATCAAGGGTCATCTTCCGACTCAAGGAAGGTTCATTCGGAAGTTCAAAACTTCCGAATCAAGAGCTTCATCCGGAAACTTCCGAATCAAGGGGTGACCTAAAAGTTCCGAATCAAGGCAGATTTTACAAGTTCCGAATCAGTAAGTTCCGAACGAAGCATTGTTTTGGATAGGTGACATATTCAGACCAATTTGTTCCGGATCAAGGATTTTGGTAATATTCCAAGTGAAGAAGAATCATTTCAACCAAAGGTGACATTTAGGACGAGTGATTGTTCCAAACGAAGGTTTATTCCGAATGAGCTGTATTCAGGTTCTTATTAGCTTTTGTCTTTGATTTTTATCTTCAAGCTTTATTTTTCCTGCCTTTTATTTAATTGCACTTTTAGATTATTTGCCTTAGTTTTAGTCGCACTTTAAGTTTGCCTTAGATAGATTTAAGTTTACGTCAATCTACTTTAGAGCCTTTAATTTCAGTCACGTTTTTAAATACTTGCACTTTACTTTAATTAGACTTAGATTTACTTTAAGAGCACATTTACTTCAATGGTTTTGCACCTTTTAATTTTAAAACACTACAACGACACATCTTTGTTCCCACCAAATTAAAACGAAGTCACACATTAAACACAAGTTTTTCAATTCGAAGAGATTGGTACAACGAATACTTTCTAACCTGAGTAAAATCTAGTTATCAAATGGCGCCGCTGCCGGCTCTTTTCGTTAAGATCAACAGTTTTCTGTGCTAGATACGTTGATTTTTGGGATCCGTTCACTTGTGAACGTTATTTTTCTTGCATAAAAATTCAAAAACCATAAAAATTAAAAAATTCATAAAAACCATAAAAATTAAAAATATCAAAAATCCAAAAAGATTTTATCTTTATTGTATATATATATTGTCTTTGCGTTCGGTTTCTTTTTCTTTTGCATTTTCAGGTGTATGCGTACTAGATCTTCTAATTATCAAGAGCCCGAGCCTCAAGAAGATTTAGATATGGCAGGTGTTAACAACAATAATCAACTACCGCACCTTAATAATAACAACAATGCTCTTCCACAGCCCGATCTTCGGACCATGGAGGAACTTTGTCAACCAACAATGTTTGGACGAGGAGGACCGATTGCGCCGATGCAAATCAACGCTCCTGAGTTTTCGTTGAAGCACCACATGATTCAGCAAGTACAAACAAACCCATTTAGAGGATTGCCTGATGATGATGCCAACAAACACCTCGACAAGTTCATTACAATCACCCAAAGCATGAAGTTGCCTGGGGCCACAATGGATGTACTCCGCCTACAACTCTTCCCACATACTTTATCGCATCATGCCGAGAAATGGTTTGATCGTCTCCCGAAGAATTCTATTCACACTTGGGATTATATGACTCAACGCTTTCTTTCGCGCTACTTTCCACCATCCATGGTCACAAGTATTCGCAATCAGATCAGCGGTTTCATGCAAGACCCTGATGAATCTCTTTTTGATGCATGGGAGAGATATAATGTCTTGATCGACCGTTGTCCAAACCACAACATGCTTCCGGTCACCTTGATCGATACTTTCTACAACGGATTGACTTTTCGAGATCGTGATACGATCAATGCAGCCGCCGGTGGCACATTCATGAAAAGGAGACCCGAGGAGTGTAGAGAGTTAATAGAGAACATGACTACTCATCATAAGAACTGGGATTCCTCTGCTTCTTCTAGAAACAACACGAGAGTCAATGTTTCTTCTACTTCAGCAAACCCTGAGATGACCGAACTCACCCGCATGATGGCCGAAATGAGCAAAAGTATTACGCTTCTCGCTTCAAACCAACAACAACAACAAGTTAAAGCGGTTGCTAATCCTTGTGAAACATGTGGCGGTCCTCACTCATACACCGATTGTCCTTCGACACAAGGAAATCCGGAAAATGTGTATGCAGCTTACGGTAATTATTCACCGGAAAATTACCTAGCTAGACAACAAGGGGATAGAAATCTGCTGAGCTACCGTTCAAACAATTACCTTTCACCCGGTTTTTATCCTCAAAACCAAAACCCCGCCAACAACTACAATAGAAGCAACCAAATCCCACCTCGTGCTTCTAACCCTTATCAACCACCCACCCAACAACACCCACCCATTAATCCCGATGTTGACACCATCATGAGAACTCAAGGTGAGCAAATCAAGAAGCTACAGAGCCAAATAATCAACTTGAAAGGGGATATCTTGAAGCAAGGTAATGACATCAGAACCGAGGTTCGTGAAAACCTTCAATCCTCCTTCATCACTCAAACAACTGAATTAAAAAATCTGTTGGCTAGTTTCTTGCCCGAAGCTCAACCTTCTTCTTCTTCGGGTTCTCTACCTTCAAACACCGTCACTAATCCGCGAGCTAATGTGAGTGCTATAACTACGCATAGTGGACTTACCATTGTCGACCCACCTATTCCACCACCATCATCTACACCTCCTCCACCACCATGTATCCCTACTCCTCCTACACCTAGTAGTAGTGCACCATTACCGTCTCCGCCTCGCCATGACGATGTATCTCGGAAGGACCCTTCAACATCACAACCTTCACCGACTACACCTTCACCCAACCCTTATCAACCCAGAATCCCATACCCTTCTCGCATAGGCAAGACCAACGAGCTAACCAAGAATGACTGTCAAGTATCGAAATATGTGGATATGCTATCTAAAATGACCATCAACATTAGCCTTGTTGAAGCACTTTGCCACATGCCGAAATTTGTCATAGCATTCAAGGAATTGCTTAGCAAGAAGGAGAAGCTGATTGAACTCGCCAACACACGCTTAAATGAAAACTGCTCTGCAGTCCTTCTTAGAGAACTTCCGGAAAAACTTGGAGATCCCGGTCGTTTTGTGTTGCCTTGCGTGTTCAACAAAACTGAAGAATTTACTGCCCTTGCTGATCTCGGGGCTAGTATTAATTTGATGCCACTGAGTGTTTGGAAAACACTATCATTGCCCGACCTCATTCCAACAAAGATGTCTCTCGAACTTGCAAACCGCACTCTCGCTTACCCCGTTGGTATAGCCGAAGACGTGTTCATCAAAGTTGGCACATTTACTTTCCCGGTCGATTTTGTCGTAGTGGATTATGAAATGGACCCTCGTATTCCTTTAATACTTGGTCGGCCATTTTTGAGAACCGGACGTGCTTTAGTAGATGTGGCCGAAGGTGAGTTAATCTTAAGAGTCGGGGATGATTCTAAAGTTTTTAAAATGGGGAAGCTTACAGGCAAATCCTTTGGAGGACGAGAATCAGTGAATATGATCAATGTGCTCGATGACTTTACCGTCTACGATAAACCTCTATTCGAGTCTTCCACTGATAATCCACTCTTTGAAGATAATGTGGATGATTCACTCCCTACTTTGGACGCTTCTCCCATTTTTGATTCTCCACCGGTCTTCGATGCTTATGATGATGATGATTCTAGCTCAGACTCGGATGATTTTGATTGTACTTCTGAGTATCCCGAGCTGCCCACTTTTGATGATTTTGATGAGGCTGATACTCTATCGAGCGATTCTTCACATGATGAAGATCCTCCACCATCACTCGATCCTACTTTGGACGATTATTCATTTGAGGAAGATTTCTCTGAATTTCTCAACACATACTTCCCTCATGAGAGTGATGCTCCTCCTTTTGACTTTGAAGATTATCGTCTCGATCCTACTTTGGATTTGAAGAGCATTTTGTCAAAGGAGAAGAAACCGGTCGACACCAAAATCCGTTGCACGTATGATTTGACACCTCTTTGTCCCACTTCTGAGGACGAGGTTGTGCTTCTTTGCGGATCTTCTTCACACTCGGCTGAGCCTGAGTGCTATTTTCCCTTAAAGGAAAAGGTGTTCGACCCCGGTATTGAAGTCTTTAAGCCATCTCAGTATCCACCTGATGAAATAAAAGGAAAAACCTTTAGACCTATTGAAGACATGCTTGCACCATTTCCTACTTGCTTTCACCGTACTCCATCGCTGCTTAAGGGAACCCTGCCACTTCTCTTTTGGCTTGCCTTGTTCGCCTTAAGCTCTTGCTTATTGATGGATGAAAACTATGTCTTCTATCCTGGTGGATATCTTTCATGCTTCTTCCGTTGATGATCAAGGTCGAGTCAGGCTCACGACTCGGTTAACAAAAATCAAGCGCTTCTTGGGAGGCAACCCATGCATCTATCCTTTCGCTTTCTTTACCATAAGTGTAGGGGGGACCCTTTGGATTGCTATTTCCTCTCCTTACTTCTTAATCAGGGATTCGAGCTTCAATGATCCACTCTTGATGATTCTTGACGACCCGTGATCCCGTGTTCTACTTCTTCCCGGTTCTATCCTAAACTCTTTTCGATTCACTATTTTATATTTTCTCAATATTAAAATAGGAATCTCTTTAGTTGTCTTTCCCTTAGCGAGATTTAAACAACGTGCACAATGTCCTAAGTGTAGGGGAGCTTACCCCCACATGCTTAAACATTGAGGACAATGTTTATCTTAAGTGTAGGGGGGACTTCTATCGAAGTTAAGTGGTCTTTTCCTTGTATTTGTCCTCATTTTAACCGGAAAATCAATTTTTCGACATTTTTCAAAATTTTTGATCTATTTTGGCCTATTAGTTTTTCCTTTGTATAGTTATTTTCTTCCTTTGCTAGAATAAATCTTTGAATAAGTGGTTTTAATTTTTAAACGTTGTGAATATTTTGACTCAACCCGAGTTTACTCTAGCTAGTACCCTTAACGTGTTTAAGTCAAGTTTTGCTAGGCTTTTATATAGGGAGCTTTAAAACGCGAAAGTCTTAACTCTCACGGGTTAAGAACAAGAACTTTTCGCAAGTTCCTATAATTGATCCTAGAGAGTCGTTTATCAAGGGAACTTTAAAATGTGATTTCTAAACTTGAAAGAGTCTAAGAATTCGCAAGTTCCTATAGGCGACTCGAAAACCCAAAACTTTGATTTAATAGGCTAAGTATCCACGAGTCTCATTACTTGAGATTTTAAACTGTGGAGAACGAGAGATGATAGAGCCAATTATAAGTTCGGTATTCTTTCGTGAATTTATGTGAGTTAATTATAAGCCTATTCTCCCATCGCTTGCTAATAAATTTATTTGCTAATAAATAAGGTTGAACGATTTGAAAAGTTACTTAGCTTCTAGCCCCAGATCGTTTAAAAGTTGCTCGGTAATGACGAGAGTTCATAGCCAAGGCATAACTTATGAAGCGGGGCGCGAAGATTGGCGAGTCCGAAAAGGCCCTAACAAGGCATGAGGGCTATGTTTTGTTGCTAAAGATCCAAAGTGATGTGAAGAATCATTTATCAAAAATCAATATGAAGGATCGAGACACACGACGTAAAACTCCCCAAAAGTCATGGAGAAGTGTATCCGAAAAGACCCTAGCAAGGTATGAGGATAAATAGATCCAAGTCAATAAAGGAGGCGGATCGTTGTATATCAAAGTCCAAAATAATGATTGGAGAAAAATGAAGAAGCCGTGGTCCAAGTATGAATCTCTCAAAACTTAAAGTGAAGAAATTCCAATTATGAAGAGAAGACCATTATTTCATGAACGTCTCTCAAGATTTGAAGTATGAAGTCGCTGCCAAATATCGGCCCGAGAAAGGTCTCAAATCGCGAACCAAGTTATGCCAAGATATGAACTTTTTGATATCCCGAGAAGCAGTTTTAAAAGATTTGGTCCTTTAGCTAACTATTGATTAAATCGTGTACTTTATTTTCAGACTAAATAACTATCGAAATAAGTCAAACAATGCATCTTCGTGATCATTCAAGACAAATAATAAAATATAAGAGATACACCTAGGAATAAGGGAGTCTAAGTGAATAATTGGCCCACATGAGTTCGTGTTAGTTTACTAACTTATAATAACAATGATCTCGTTTTTAAGCTTGGTTTGGAGAAAGTGAAAACTTGAGGATGATGATTATTCATAACATTTCCAAAACCCAAGGTATGCTTTTGATTTCTTTATTTTGTATGTTTTTATTTATTTTCTATCTCTTTAATAAAGGCCAACGTAAATTGATTATGATGAAAAGTGTAATCTTGCTTTGTAACTAATGCATTGCATGAGGACATTGCAATGGTCAAGTGTAGGGGATTTGATAGGTGTGTAAACACCCATCTTCTCTACCACTTAATTACAATAATAACCGGACCAAAACGTGTATTTTATGTCTTTTATGTCGGAATTATGCGTGGTTTGTGTTTTTGTTGTGATTTAGGATGAAAAGGTGAAAAGTGGAGAAAACATGGACATTCACGGGCATTTACGGACTTTTATTGAAGAAAAGGATGAAAGACGAAGTCAAGAAGTTAAGAGTGCAAAAAGAACGGAAGTCCACGACCAATTCTGAAGATTTATCGAAGAAAAAGTCAAAAGACGGAAGTTTATCAAAAGCCGAAGAATTCAAGTCTATTTTATTGAAGAATTTAAAGACGAGTTCAAAAGAAATCCTGAAGTCAAAAAGTCCCTTAAAGTCCAAGATTAAAGAAGATTAGAAGAAAAGGACTAACTACGCAATTAAATGAAGATTAAAGAAGGAGGGACTTAATTATGCAATTAAGAGAAAAGGAAAGAGGGGAGGAAGCTTCCTAATCCTCCCCTATAAATAGATTAGGCTTGATTACTTTTCTTTGTTGTTGGCTAAGGTGACAATTAGTCTTCCACCATTTAAATACTTGTTCATTTACTTTTCATGTCATTTAAATTCATGTTATGCACCTTAATTACCATTTAATTCCAAGTAAGTTTTCATTTTAATTCTTGTCAAATCTTTATTTTATCTTGTCAATCTCTTATCTACCTTTCTTATTCTTTGATTCATGTGTTTATGTTATGTTCATGTTTATGCTTTTAGTTTGATCTTAATGGTTTTTGATTATTGTGGTTAAAGTTGTTTGATTTCGTGTTTTAAATTGCTTGTTGATGTTTATTTGTTAAATCGTTACTGTTTATATTAATACTTGTGTTTGATTTTGGTTACTTTGTGTTTATATCTGCTACTGTATCTATCTCCTTGTTCTTCGGGGGTTTTTGCTTTGTGTCTGATATTTCCAGGAGAAGTTCCGAACCAAAGAAGGAGGGAAGAGCTCATTCGGAACTCCCAAAGTTCCGAATCAAGGTTTCATCCGGAACTCCAAAAGTTCCGAACCAAGCTTGTTCATCCGGAACTTTCAAAGTTCCGGACGAAGTTAAAACTTCCGAACCAAAGGGATTCATCCGGAACTCCAAAGTTCCGAACCAAGGGTTTCATTCGGAACTTTTCAAAAGTTCCAAATCAACTTAAAGTTCCGAATCAAGGAACAAAGTTCCGAATAAAGGCTTTTCATTCGGAAGTCATAAACTTCCGAGTCAAGGTTGTTCATTCGGAACTTCCAAAAGTTCCGGATCAAGGGTCATCTTCCGACTCAAGGAAGGTTCATTCGGAAGTTCAAAAACTTCCGAATCAAGAGCTTCATCCGGAAACTTCCGAATCAAGGGGTGACCTAAAAGTTCCGAATCAAGGCAGATTTTACAAGTTCCGAATCAGTAAGTTCCGAACGAAGCATTGTTTTGGATAGGTGACATATTCAGACCAATTTGTTCCGGATCAAGGATTTTGGTAATATTCCAAGTGAAGAAGAATCATTTCAACCAAAGGTGACATTTAGGACGAGTGATTGTTCCAAACGAAGGTTTATTCCGAATGAGCTGTATTCAGGTTCTTATTAGCTTTTGTCTTTGATTTTTATCTTCAAGCTTTATTTTTCCTGCCTTTTATTTAATTGCACTTTTAGATTATTTGCCTTAGTTTTAGTCGCACTTTAAGTTTGCCTTAGATAGATTTAAGTTTACGTCAATCTACTTTAGAGCCTTTAATTTCAGTCACGTTTTTAAATACTTGCACTTTACTTTAGTTAGATTTAGATTTACTTTAAGAGCACATTTACTTCAATGGTTTTGCACCTTTTAATTTTAAAACACTACAACGACACATCTTTGTTCCCACCAAATTAAAACGAAGTCACACATTAAACACAAGTTTTTCAATTCGAAGAGATTGGTACAACGAATACTTTCTAACCTGAGTAAAATCTAGTTATCAGTGTATCATTCCCAAGTGATGAGTTCACAGAACCCAGACCTACCAGTCATCATCACTCCAACACTCTCACTACTTATGTCCCTGCCTTTGATCCTCTGTCTACTCACAACATAGAAGTTTCTACTTGTCAGGAACTTGATGAAGAAGAACCTCAAATCTCTGATGGTCCTTCTCATGCTATTGATGACTCACCAAATCTTCAAATCCCTGAAGACTCTCCTGCTGATAATGAAATAGCACCCCTTGATATGGCTGAAGAAGACTCTGACACTAAAGTAGTCTTTGAAGAAAGCCCTCCTAGTCAGCAGGATGAAACTCAAATTGTACCAGCTGTGCCCCCAAGTGCTCCTGTCCTTGAGTCCCCAGCTCCTCAAAATAAGTGGTCAAGAGATCAACACATTCTTCTTGTTAACATTATTGGGGAACCAAATGTAGGGGTCACAACTAGACAGCAAATCCAAGACTCAGAGTCAGCCTCAGCCAATGAATGTCTCTTTGCTGAATTTCTCTCACAAATTGAACCTAAAACAGTAGCTGAGGCTCTGGTAGAAGAAGGATGGGTAGCTGCTATGCAAGAAGAAATCAACCAGTTCAAAAGGAACAAAGTATGGACACTAGTGCCAGCTCCACCTGGAAAGAATATCACAGGCACTAGATGGATCTATAGAAATAAGATGGATGAAATTGGGAACATCATCAGGAACAAGGCCAGACTGGTAGCACAGGGGTTCTCTCAGACTGAAGGAATTGATTATGATGAAACATTTGCTCCAGTTGCTAGACTTGAAGCCATCAGAATCTTCCTTGCATATGCTGCCTATATGAACATCACTGTGTATCAGATGGATGTAAAGAGTGAATTCCTCAATGGTGATTTGGCTGAGGAAGTGTATGTTGCACAACCTGAAGGATTTGAGAACAGCGAGTTTCCCAACCATGTGTACAGACTACACAAAGCCATGTATGGGCTGAAACAAGCTCCAAGAGCATGGTATGAAACTCTTTCTAATTTCTTAACTGAAAATAAATTTGTCAGGGGTTCTATTGATAAAACACTCTTTACCTTCAAGGATAAGAGTGATTTCATCATTGTGCAAATTTATGTGGATTATATCATCTTTGGGTCAAAAAATGTCAATCTTAGTAAACGTTTTGCTAAATTAATGACCAAGAAATATGAGATGAGTATGATGGGTGAATTAACTTACTTTTTGGGCTTTCAAATTAAACAATGTCCTAAGGGAATTTCAATTTGTCAAGAAAAGTATGTTAAAGGATTTACTTAAAAAATATGACTTAGCTGATTGTGCATCAGTGAAATGCCCCATGCTTCCACCCAACAACTTGGGCCCTGATGAGTCAGGGGTCTCTGTCAATGAGACTTTATATAGAGGCATGATTGGGTCACTCATGTATCTAACAGCTAGTCGTCCAGATATCCAATTCTCCACATGTCTCTGTGCAAGGTACCAAGCTAACACAAAAGAATCCCATCTAGTGGCTGTTAAGAGAATTTTCAGGTATCTCAAAGGAACACCATCCCTAGGCCTATGGTATCCAAAGGAATCAGGCTTTGATCTCAAGGCCTATTCAGATTCAGACTATGCTGGATGCTGTATTGACAAGAAAAGCACTTCAGGCAGCTGTCAAATCCTAGGAGGAAAATTGGTTGGATGGAGTGCTAAGAAGCAAAACTATGTGGCTATGTCTTCAGCTGAAGCAGAATATGTCGCTGCAGCCAGCTGTTGTGCTCAGGTGCTCTGGATGAAAAGTCAATTGGCTGACTATGAAATTTTGTATGAGAAAGTTCCAATCTTTTGTGACAACACCAGTGCCATTGCCATATCCAACAACCCTGTTCTTCACTCTCGTACCAAACACATTGATATCAGGTATCATTTTATCAGGGATCATATAATGAAGGGGGATATTGAGCTGCATTTTGTTCCCACAGAGCTGCAACTAGCTGATATCTTTACAAAGCCTTTGGCTGAACTTCGTTCAACAGGCTAGTTGCTGAGCTAGGGATGCTCAATATCTCAAAGCCTGTGGCTTGATATTAAATGTGTTCATTAAATGATTGATTCTATATTAAATGGTTTTCACATGAAACTAGGTAGTTACTTTCCAAGTAAATGCAAAAAACATTCTCAAATATTTAATCATTTATTTTTTGGATAACGAGGAGACAAACTTTTTGAAAGGTCAAGGGGACCCACTTGAGCAGTCATTTTCGCACCTTGCATTTAATACGGTTGAATAACTGTTCACTTAGTTTGAATATATATTGTCTCTTTTCTCTTCTCACCGACCACCATTCTCAAATCTACTTCTCTCTCTAAGTTCTTATCTCTCTTAACCATCCTCCATTTTCTTTCACCTTCAACCTCGAATCCATGGCGTTTTCAAGTCCCAAAGCAGCAAATGTTAACTTCGAGATCAACGAAAGCATCCTCGCCTCCAACAACGCCATTGGATGGATTAAGACCCCAAATAGCACCTATTCAGATCTGGTCAGTTTCATGCAGAATTGTGACCTAAGTGAAGCCTTTACCAAATCCCCTTCCACCTTTTACCAAGAATACCTTAGGGAATTCTGGTACTCTGCTGAGGTGGTTGATGACACCATAACATTTAGCCTTTCATGCAATGAACACCCATTCGCCTTCTCCCTTAAAGATTTCTCTAGTTTGGCCGGATTGAAGCATGGAGATGAATGCCTGAAGGTAGTTGATAAAAAGGCTGTCAAAGAAGCCCTGGCCACACTCAACCCTTGCCATGACGTAAACCCTGTCCTTACACCAGCTGAGGTCCTCTCCAAATCTCATCTGAAGATTAAGTATTTCACTCCCATGTGGCGTGTCCTCTTCACCCACATTGTTAAATCCCTGGGAGGAATGCAGGGATCACAGGATCAGATGTCTTTCAACCATCAGGCTATTGCTTATGGATTAATCTGGGGAGCTGATGTTGACGTTGGAAGCATTCTCTTCTCCAACCTGGTAGAACAGCTGAAGGGAAGAAATCAGGGCAGGGAAACGAATATCTGCTATGTGCGCTTCCTGTCTCTGATCTTCGAAAGCCTGCTGGGAGACAACTACCACAACAAGGCCTTGACTGCTCTTAAGCCCTACCGCATCACAGGTGCCATCTACAAAGAAATAGGAGCTGAAGATGTCCCTGTCACCGCTCATATGATGAATGTGGCCAACCATCTACCAACAGCTGAGAAGCCCTTGCTCCCTTCTTCTGAGAAGGTGAATACTTCTAGTGTTGCTGGCAAGTCTAAGTCTTTGACCTCTGGGCAGCACACTACTAAGTCCAAGGCTTCGTCTGGCCAACAGCCTAAGAAGAAGAAAATCCCATCTTCTTCCCACTCCAAAGTTGTTTCTAAGGCCAAGGGAAAGAAGACTGACACCTCCTCTTGTCCAGATGTTCATGTGGATTCAGATATTTCTGCTGACAAACAATAGGAGTCTAGTGTCTCAAAGTCAGCTGAGACAACAGGAAACCAGCCTGATCCAGCTGATATCTCACAGGTAATCAGTGTACATTTTTAGAGGTTCACAAGCAGCCACTCTCATTTTTCTGTAGGAGAGAATGGTGAAGTTAGGGTAATCCTCGACCCATAGAAGTCTGTCAATGCACTTAGAATCCTTTAAGACTTCTGTACACCCTGTCCTTGCACCAAGGAATGATTCATTTGTGTTTATAAAGCACCCCGATGACCCTGCACCCTCTAGACAATATTCAGGCTAACAACAACCTGAATACACTAATGTCTCAACCTTGATCAGCTGTACTTCACACAGCCTCTTGGTTCCCTCCTTAAAAGAGTCCCAAAGGATTTATCCTTTCTGGGGGAGCTGAATCATCACCCTCAGCTTTCCTAGGGGCAGCGTAACAGGCGACCTTTAACCACATATGTTTCACTCTTAAAAGAGTCCCAAAGGTTCTTAACCTTTTGGGGGGGCTGAATAATCACACTCAGCTTTCCTAGGGGCAGCGAATGGCGATCCATAAACAACATATGTCTCACAATCAAAAGAGTCCCAAAGGTTTTAACCTTTTGGGGGGGCTGAATAATCACACTCAGCTTTCCTAGGGGCAGCGAATGGCGATCATTAACCACATTTTATTCACACTTAAAAGAATCCCAAGGATTTATCCTTTGGAGTGGCTGAGTAATCACCCTCAGCCTCTCTGGGACAGCGAAATGGCGACCATTCCCCTTATCTTTTTCCCTTTTACTAATTGAAACATTTTGCAGGCTGAAATTCTACAGCCAGTCATCGAATCTCAGGTACAACAAAACAAGGAGGCTGATACAATGACTCAAGACAAACCTACTGATGAAGAGCCTCTGTTAAATGCTGATGATGAAATGCTATCGTTGGAAGATTATGTCTCTGATATTGAGTCCATGCCTGACGATGAATTCCCTGAAGGGATGTTCGATGGAGAGGATGAAGAAGATGAGGAAGACCAGCTGTCTGTCTCTCCTCCCAAAGAAATAGCTGTCTCCACACCAGCTGAAAATAAGACTTCTTCTCCCAAGGATGCTGTTGATACTCCAAACTCTGCTACCTCAACAACAACAATATTCCAAAGACCAACCTATGATCCAACAGCAGAATTTCTCTTGTTTGATCATCCTGCCCAGACTAACTTTGATCTTTTACCAAGGGGGGATAACTATGCTCAGCAAAGCCTCAATATCAAGAATCTTCAGCCTGTTCATCATCAATCAGATATTGAGCGTTTATCGAGAAAGCTGGATGTGATCAAGTCTGAAATGCACAACTTCACTGTGACATTTCCTGGCATCATAAAAAAGGCTGTGACTGAGGCGGTTACTGAGCCTATTCAGGATGGTGCAAGAAGAGGTGTAGCCCAAGGACTCAGTCACCTTTCCACAAGGATAAAAGATGCCATTGACTCAGCAGTCCCTGCCATGTTCCATGAACATGAGCTCACCATGCACAGGCAATTTGATGCTGTTCGCAACAGGCAATACCGCCATGCTAACTTTATTGTCAGGCGTGTTCAGGCCAATACAAATGCAAATGGCAACCTCCTTCTGAAGATTGCCAGGGCTTCAAGGAAAAGACAACGTTCTATGGCTGCCTCTGTCGAGCAGATTGCAAGGCATTTTCAAGCACGTTCATCCAAACGTCTTCGAAGCCAGGATGAACGTGAGGGGGAGAAAGATACATCACTCAGCCTTGAATCTGCTAAACAAGGCTCATCATCAGCTAACCCCACCATTACACCTGTTCCTCTCCAAGTCATCACACCTATCACAATATCTGATGATGAGGATAATACTCAGGGGGAGCAACACATTCAAGATGGAGCTGACTCATCAAAGTCTCTGGTTTTGGTTAACACCAGCAAGCCTAGGGATGATGATGAACCAGCTGCCAAGAAGTTAAAGTTCACTGTCAGCTCCCTCCCCAAAGCAATTCAAACTCAGGCTCAGACAACATTTATCAAAAGAGCTGATGTCTTGAAAAACATAAGTGTGGAGTCCTCTGTCTCGAAGAAAGGAAAGGAGATAGTGTTGGTTGACACTAACACCAAACTCAAGAAAATAGCTGCGATGCTAGAGACAGGAGGATCCACAACAGAACTTTCCCAATTCTCAACCTTTACACCTTCTGATGAGATTCCTTTAACCCCTGAAGAAATAGAGAAACAGGCTGAGGAATTCAAAAGATTAAATGAAGTCAAGACAGCCAAAGAATTGAATGAAGCTACTCTGAGGAAGATGACACCACCTGAAAGAGAAAAACAAAAACAAAGGTTGAGGGAAATGGAAGCAAAACGCGCTGAGGCATTAAGGAAAGTCAAAGCTGACTATGATGCCTGCGTGAACCACAGATATGCTCCTGGCAAGATAACCAAGTTCAAATACACCATTCATAAATCCACAAACACCCCACAGATGATCTTATGGAGGGAAAACCAACAGGGAAATATAGATGTGTTTGACAACTTCAGGCTAAAGACACTTGGGTTATCAGAATGGTTCGAACTTGAAGCCTTAGCTGCCAAAAAGACTGGACAGGCTACCTTTCTTCTGCTTAAGACTCTTAAGGCCAAGTTTACCTGGATCAAGGAAACAACTGCCAAACTTAAGATTGATCCCCCACCACAGCTTTTTGAACAAGAACCCCCAAAGACTGGCAACAATAGGAGAAGGATTTCACAAATTGTTAATGAAACTTTTGTTACTGAAGATGTTCAAGTGGATGGCATGCACAGGGATTTGATCCTTCCCAATGGTATTGTTGGCCCTGTTGATGGTTAGACATACACAGAGCCTGAAAGAGGAATGGCATTCATGAACAGGGCTTACCAGTATGCTTTTCAAAGGGAAGATGAGCTATGCTTAGCATCAACAATTCAACTGCTCTGTCATAAGAAGTCACTCAAGATCAACTCAGAGTATTCCAAAAGGTTTGCAAAGACTTTGCAGGATGAAATTGATAATAGATTGGACTTGGCTGAAGCTGAAGAAAGAATTAAAAATGATGACTATTGAAGATGTTCACAACCCTTTTTACCTTCATCTTTTATTTTGCTTATGTAATGCACTTGTAATTTTTCTTTAAGTCTTAATAAAATCATGAGGTATGTTTGTTTAGATCTGTTATGTGTAAGAAGAAGCTGTTAACTCACTTACCTTAACTTAGTTAGATCTAGCATTATTTATGTTTAAATAGGGGGACATTGTTGGGAATCTAAACTTGTTAGATTCCCTGATCATTGATTTAAACATAATTAGGCTGTTAGATAGTCCCTTGCCTGTGCCTAGGAGGCAGGCAAGTTTCGCAAGACTCACAGAGATCCAAGTCTTTGTGAGCAACCTCAGAGGAGTCCATGTCAGAGACATTGTCAGGGGAGTCGAAGATTACCTGAAGACATACTCATTGGCTGTGATGGATAACAACCAAGATGTATCAGGGACTCTGAGGGGTTGAGAGTTAACAGGGGTGGCAATACCCTGATAACTCTCAGCACACTTTGGACATGCCATTTGTGTGTTCGAGACTATGAAGAAAAAGGAAACTGTTTTGACAACTGTTTCCTTAAAGCATAATGGAAGACTACCAAGAATAGAAGGACATCATGTGACTGATGTGGGAACTTGTAAAAGCTTGTGTATTCGCCATCAAGTACTATTTAGGTCAATCTCGTAACACTATAAATAGGATGTGTATCCATGCATTAATGTTTAACACTTTGACATATTCATAACATTATTGTATATAACTTAGTGAATCAAACAGCTACGACTGTATTCATAAGTTAGGGTTTATAGTTGTTCAAAGTGTGCACAACACATTGTCATCAAACTGTGTTATCCATAACACTTGTAATTCTTTATTATACAATAATAAGATTACGTTTGAAAAGTAATACCTTGTGTTGATTAAGTTAAGATTAGGGTTTCTTGCATTGATTAGGGACTTTCACTTATCCTCCAGCCTCCCCTGTTGTATTTTCCTTCGGGAACGAGGACAAGGTCTTTGATCCCGGTATTACATTTGAGGCTTCCCCATGGACCATTTAATTCGAGGACGAGTCAGGCTCGTGACTCGGTTAACAAAAACAAGCGCTTCTCGGGAGGCAACCCGATTATCTATCTATCTTTATTTATTTTTATAATAAGTGTAGGGGGAGACCCTTGTATGAGTTTGTTGTCTTCTTTCTTATCATGTGCAGGGATTCGAGCTTTCAAAGATCCATTCTTGATGACTTTTGATGACCCGTGATTCTGTGTACCCGTCTTCCCGGTTCTATCCTATACTCTTTTGATTCTCTATTTTATATTTATTCAATATTAAAATAGGAATCACTTTAGTTGTCCTTTCCTTAGCAAGATTTAAACAAAGTGCACAATGTCCTAAGTGTAGGGGAGTTTACTCCCACATGCTTAAACATTGAGGACAATGTTTATATTAAGTGTAGGGGGACTTCTATTGAAGTTAGGTGGTGTTTTCCTTGCATTTGTCCTCATTTTAACCGGAAAATTGATTTTTCGACATTTTTCAAAATTTTTGATCTATTTTGGCCTAGTAGTTTTTCCTTTGTTATTGTTATTTACTTTCTTTGCTAGAATAAATTTTTAATAAAGTGGTTTTAATTTTTCAAAGTCGTGAATATTTTGACTCAACCCGAGTTTACTTATCTAAGTTTACTCTAGCTAGTATCCTTAACGTGTTTAAGTCAAGTTTTGCTAGGCTTTTATATAGGGAGCTTTAAAACGCGAAAGTCTTAACTCTCACGGGTTAAGAACAAGAACTTTTCGCAAGTTCCTATAATTGATCCTAGAGAGTCGTTTATCAAGGGAACTTTAAAACGCAAATTCTAAACTTGAAAGAGTCTAAGAAGATGCAAGATCCTATAGGCGGCTCAAAAACCCAAAACTTTGATTTAATTGGCTAAGCATCCACGAGTCTCATTCCTTGAGATTTTAAACTATGGAGGACGAGAGATGATAGAGTCAATTATAAGTTTGGTATTCTTTCGTGAATTTATGTGAGTTGATTATAAGCCTATTCTCCCATCGCTTGTTAATAAATATATCTTCAATAAATAAGGTTGTACGATTTGAAAAGTTACTTAGCTTCTAGCCCAAGATCGTTTAAAAGTTGCTCGGTATTAATTAGAGTTCATAGCCAAGGCATAACTTATTGAAGAGGGATGTGAAGATTGGCGAGTCCGAAAAGGTCCTAACAAGACATGAGGGCTACATTTTGTTGCTAAAGATCCAAAAGTGATGTGAAGAATCATTTATCAAAAATTAATATGAAGGATCGAGACACACGACGAAAAGCAAATACTCCCCTAAAGATCATGGAGAAATCTATCCGAAAAGACCCTAGCAAGGTATGAGGATAAATAGATCCAAGTCCTAAAAGGAGGCGGATCGTTGTATATCAAAGTCCAAAATAAATATTGGAGAGAAATGAAGAAGTCGTGGTCCAAAGATGAAGAATCTCTCAAAACTTCAAGTGAAGAAATTCCTATTATGAAGAGAAGACCATAATTTCAAGAACGTCTCTCAAAGATTTGAAGTATGAAGTCGCTGCCAAATATCGGTCCGAGAAAGGTCTCAAATCGTGAAGCGAGTTATGCCAAGATATGAACTTTATGAGGTCCCGAGAAGCAGTTTTAAAAGATTTTATCCTTTAGCTAACTATTGCTTAAATCGTCCTACTTTATTTTCAACCTTAATAACTATCGAAATAAGTCAACAATGCATCCTCGTGATCATTCGACACAATCATAAAATATAAGAGATACACCTAGGAATAAGGGAGTCTAAGTGAATAATTGGGCCACATTAATTTGTGATAGTTTGCTAACTTATAATAACAATAATCTCGTTTTTAAGCTTGGTATGGGGAACGTGAAACTTGAGGGTGATAAACATTCATGACTATCCAAAACCTCAATGTAAGTCTTTTATCTCTTTATTTGTTTTCTTCCTTTGAATATTTTATAATTTTCTATGTCTTGTGTTTAAGAAAGGCCAAGGTGGATTGATTATGATGGAAAATGTAAAACTTGCTTTGTAACTAATGCATTTCATGAGGACATTGCAATGGTCAAGTGTAGGGGATTTGATAGGTGTGAAAACACCCATCTTTTTACCACTTAATTATAATAATAACCAAGCCAAAACGTGTATTTTATGTCGTAAATGTCAGAATTATGCGTGGTTTGTGTTTTTATTGTGTTTTAAGACCAAAAGATGAAAAAGGAAGAAAACACGGGCTTTCACGGGCTTTTATCGAAGAAAACGAGAAAAGACAAAGTCAAAAGATCAAGAGTGCAAAAAGAACGGAAGTCCAAGGCCTATTCTGAAGATTTATGGAAGAAAAAGTCTAAAGACGGAAGTTTAATGAAGTCGAAGAACTCAAGTCTAATTATTGAAGAAATTATAAGACAAGTTCAATTTATATCGACAAATCCCGAGACGACGTCGAGAAAGACAAAGAATTAAAAGACGAGAACGAGAAAGAGAAAGAAAGAAGGAAGCAACACATGCACTCCTCACTTCCTATATATACCCTCCTAATGACACATTAGGAGGGTGTTAGTCATTTAGGAGTAGTTAGATTAGTTTAGGAGTAGGTAATTTTTTCTCTCTAGTTTTTTCACTTTCTCACTCTAGTTTTTCTTTCAAGTTTTAAGCTTTAATCTTTAATCTTGTACTTTTGAATGTTTAATCTTAATCTTATTTCAAGATTTTTACAATCTTTCTCATTCTACATTTCTTGTTCTTTTGCTTATCTTTAATCCGAAAGTTTTATACTTTTTGCTTAATTTTGATGTTTGATAAAAAAGTTCATCTTTTTGTTTCCATCTAGGCTTGTATACGATTTAAGCTATAAGTTTGACAATCTTATTGGCTTATTTTGTATGTAGCTTATTTGTTTTAATTTTTTCTTAAAAGTTTATCTTTTTAAAGTTTATTTTATAAAGTTATTTATTTTGTGTCTTGAAAGTCTTCAAATTTGTGTCTTATTTTATCCGTATTATTATTGATTTGGTAAAGTTTTGATTTGTGCTTATTCAAGTTAGCTTATTGGTTTTGCTTATTGCGGATTTCAGTCCATCGGAATGAGGTATTAGGATTTCGGCAGCTTGTTACGATCGCAAAAACCACAAGGGTTTCTACATTTCGATCGGTATTGTGATACTCCCCCTTATTCCGATCTGGGATTCGGATCTAGGATTTGGATCTGGGATTCGGATCTGGGATTCCGATCTAGGATTCGGATCTGGGATTCGGATCTGGGATTCAGATCTGGGATTCGGATCTAGGATTCCGATCTGGGATTCCGATCTGAGATTCAGATCTGGGATCCGGATCTGGGATTCCGATCTGGGATTCGGATCTGGGATTCGCACCTGGGATTCGGACCTAGGATTCGGATCTGGGACTCCGATCTGGGATTCGGATCTGGGATTCCGATCTGGGATTCGGATCTGGGATTCGGATCTAGGATTCCGATCTGGGATTCGGATCTGGGATTCCGATCTGGGATCCCGATCTGGGATTCTGATTTGGGATTCCGATCTGGGATTCCGATCTGGGATTCCGATGGAGTCTTAGTTTTTATGTCTTGTCTTTATTTTCAAATCAAAATTTTATATTTCCCGCCATTTTCTTAAACTTTATTTTAAATTGTCTTTATTTTAGTTTTATTTTAAGATTGCATTTTATTTAAGTGTTTTTCTAGTAATTTTCTAGTTTAATTTTTCACCTTGTTTTACTTTTATTATTTGTACCTGTCTTTAATTTGCTTTTAAATACTTTCCGCATTTACTTTTTAATTAGTTATAGATAATCAACTTTCTTTTTGTTAACCAAAAACGACTGAGTCACACTTTGAACCGGAAATCAATTCGTTAAGACACCGAGAAAACGAAATTTTTAATCTAGCAAAAACATAGTTATTAATAATCATTAGTAAAAGACATGTCACTTGAAGAATCACTTGAAAGAGTGTCAACATCATCAAAGTCATCATAAGTTGGCATGTCTTTATATTCTGATGGAAAATCATCATAATCATCATAATCATAATTAGAATCATCATCATATTCATCATAGATTTGTGGAGAATCATTATTTGGTGGGGTATCCAAATTGGAGAAAGAATCATTAGAATCATTCACATGGTCTTCAAAAAGTGGATTATCATAGCATGTCTCGAAAAGAGGATTGTCATGTAGCACAAAATCATCAAGCTTTATACTTTCCAAAGGATTTGTATCAAGCTCGTCTTGTCAATCATTTTCACCGATTCTTTTCCATTTGATTTGCTTGTAATCTTCCCCATCTTAAAAACTTGTTGATCATTCCCGACCCTTAGAATTAGTTAACCTTCGGCAACATCGACTAAAGCGTTTTCGGTTCTCAAGAATGGTCGTCTAAGTATTAACGGAATACGAGGGTCCATTTCATAATCAACAACAACAAAATCGACCGGAAAAGTGAAGGTACCAACTTTAACAAAAACATCTTCGGCAATACCAACGGGGTAAGCGAGAGTTCGATTTGCTAGCTCAAGAGTCATCCTTGTTGTGTAAGGTCGGGTAATGATAACTTCTTCCAAACACTTAATGGCATTAAATTGATACTTTCCCTGAGATCGGCTAAGGTAGTAAATTCTTCGACTTTGTTAAATGTACAAGGTAGCACAAAACGACTGGGATCTCCAAGTTTTTCTGGAAGTTCTTTAGGGAGGACTGTAGAACAATTTTCATTTAGGCGTATGTTGACAAATTCAGCCATCTTCTCCTTCTTACTAAGCAATTCCTTGAATGCTTTGACAAATTTCGGCATTTGAACAAGTGCTTCAACAAGGCTAATGTTGAAATTCATTTGGGAGATCATCTTCAAATAGGTAGTGATTTAAGAATCCTCCTTAGTGAGCACTTTCACTTGTCTAATCTTGAAGGATAAGGAATATTGGGTTTAGGAGGTGTAGGTGTAGAAGGTGAAGGTTTAGATGTTGATGGTTGAGAGGGTGAAGGGTTTTTCTTTGGTACTTCTTCCGTAAGAGGTGGAGACGGTAATAGAGAACTAGTACTAGGCGTGGTAGTAGGAGTAATAAATGGGGGTGGAGGAGGTGTAGATGGAGTAACTGGGGAAGGGATAGATGGTCCTACTAAAGTTGCTCCACTGCGTGTAGTAATAGCACTCACATTAGCTCTAGGGTTTGTTTCGGTTGTAGAAGGAAGAGCACCTTGGGGACGAAGGGTTTGCAACATTTGAACGAATTTCCTATCCGCAGACTCTTGCATTTCTTTCATTGTTTTCTTATGATCGGTTAATTTTGGTTGAATCAAGTCCATGTGCGGATGAGGTAAATTGAACCTTTTTTGTCGAAAACCTTGGTTTGGGTATTGGTTGTATGGTTGAACACCTTGAGGATTGAAACCTTGGTTTTGAAATCCTTAATTAGCATTGTAGCCCCTCATAATTGCATTTTGTTGAAAATTTGCTCTTGGTGGCCCTTGGTTGTTTTGGGTGGGTGGGTGTGGTCTTTGTTGAAAACCGGGTGGAGCCAAGTAATTCTACGAGTTGTAGGACAAGTGATTAACATCGACATTAGGCTTGAAGTGAAATCTCTCCGTGTTATTGTAAGCATACACCTCCCCGTGAGATTGATCATAAGCTTTATCACAATTAGCATAAGATTGTGGTCCACCACAAGTTTCACAAGTAATGTTGAGAGCATGGGCATGTTGATTAAGAGGGTCATCTCTTAAAACAAGTTGTTTTACAGCTGAAGTAAGTTCCTTAAGATGATTGGTGAACTCACTCTCATTGGCACTAGTCATAGTAGCCCTAACACTCTTGGTTTGGACTTTGGCTCTGTTTTCAATGATAGCCCAAGCCTCATTCATAGATTTGACAAGAATATTACCACCCGAAGCACTATTTAGTGAATCTTTGTCATTCAAACTTAATCCATTATAAAAAGTATTAATTTGATGTACCTTTGTAAAACCGTGTTGTGGACACTTTCTCAAAAGTTCCTTAAAACGATCCCAAGATTCACTAAACGTCTCACCGTACTTTTGTTCAAAATTAATGATGTCATTCCGCAAAACGGTAGTACGTGAGGGTGGGAAAAAGTAATTGATAAATTTGGTCTCAAGGTCCGCCCATTTTGTAATACTTTAGGGTGGTTCCTTATCAAGCCAAGTCCGGGCTTGTCCCTCGAGGGAGAAAGGAAAGAGGAGCAAACGAATTGCCTCTTGTGAGACCCCATTGTATTTCACGGTATTGGTTAAGTGAACAAACCTTTTGATGTGATCGTGCGGATCATCATGAGTGCGGCCTAAGAAAGGTGTTGCGGAAATCATTTGTATAGAACCGGTCTTGAGCTCGAAGTTATTTGCATCAATAGCCGGAACCACAATCGCATCTTCATTGCCTTCAACATGTGATTGCAAGAGCTCGATCATAGGACGGTTATCCATTGTGTTAACAACAAGAGGCTCGATAACAGTAGCTTGAATGGATTTCCTCTTGCGTGAACGGGTACGCATACACCTACACAAGAAAATAATAGCAAAGAAATAGAAGAATTAAAGTTAACGTGAAATGAAAATATTTTTGGTGCAAAATCTTTGAAAAAGAAATGTTTTTATGATTTTTTAAATGTTTTTGGATTTTTTGAAATTTTTTATTTTTATGGATTTTTGAAAAATTATGAAAATTGTGCATGAAAAATAACGTTTAAAAGTGAACGGATCTCAAAATCCAACGCGTCTCTCACAAAAAAATCGTTAATCTTCACGATGAGAGCCGGCAGCGGCACCATTTGATACATAGATTTTACTAGGTTAAAAGTTCGTTTTGTCTCGACTCGATTCGAATTGATTACAGTTGAAAGTGTGACTCAGTTGTTCTTGGTAAAAATAAAGAAAGGTGATTAACTGTTTTAAAATAAAAATGAAAGTTTGAAAATATTAAACTAAAAATAAAGACTTTTAAGAATAAATGACGAAAGATTAAAACTTAATAAAATGTAAATCTCAAAAAAAAATTTATAAAAGAAATAAACTTGAAAATTTAAACTAACTTAAATTGTTTAAAATTGAACTAAATAAAAATGGTGAGAAAAATAAAGTTTAAAACTAATTCGGGAAAACAAAATAAATATAAGTCGGAATGCAAACTTTTGAATTAATTCGGAATGGAGATCCGTGACCTAGTTTGGAATTCTAGATCCTGTCACAATCTGGAATAACCTCTACATACAATTCGGAATGTAGCTATTGTGGACCTTATCCGGAATCAGCCTTCACCACACAATTCGGAATACAGCATTGTCATGCAATCCGGAATATGGATCTTCTATGTAATTCGGAATACTCTTGATCCCACCTTATCCGGAATTTTATTTCACGCAATCCGGAATAACACAATTTGATCTAATCCGGAATGGCTGTTTGAACCCTATTCGGAATGTATGATTCCTACGTATAATCCGAAATGTGTCAATTCTACACAATCTGGAATATCACTTTGTATGCTATTCGGAATATGGTGCTAATTTTGGAGGGACAGAAAAGTTGTTAAGTCTGAATAAAATAAACTATACTTAATTTGGGACAAGGGTTTATACAACCCCGATAAGGAAGAAAATTAAGCAAAATCCAAAAATAAGCTAGAATCTAATAAGCACTTAACAAAAAACATATCAAAATGATTTTAAGAAAAACTTAATAAGCCACAAATTAAAAAAATTCAGAACACTAAATAATCTAAATATTAAAAATCAACTTTTAAAAGATTAAACTATTTAAAACACTTAATTAAAAATAAGAAAATCACACAATAAGCACTAAACACAATAAGCTAAAAAGATCAAATACATCAAAAACCGTAAGAACAATCAAACAATCACACCAATTAAACAATAAGCATAAAGATTAAACAAACTACATGATTATCTAAATCAAACAAGATTAAAAGAAGAAAGGTAAAACGAGAATGATTTATGAGAAGCTTGAATTAAGATTAAGATTAAAGATTCAATACAAGATTAATGTGAAGCTTGAAAACATGAAAGTAAACCTAGAGAGAGAAAGTAATTTTAATCTACTCCTAAAACAAAAATTAAATCTATCTAAAACTAGCTAACTCCCTCCTAATGACATATTAGGAGGGTATTTATAGGAGGAGGGGATGTGTTGATGCTTCTCTCTTTCTTTTTGTCTTCTAGTCTTTTAATTTCTTCGTTTTTTCTCGACGTTGTCTCCGGATTTGTCGATATGAAATAAACTCGTCTTCTAATTTTCTTCTTTTATAAGATTTGGTTCTTCGACTTCGTTAAACTTCCGTCTTTAGACTTTTTCTTCGATAAATCTTCAGAATAGGCCTTTGACTTTCGTTCTTTTTGCACTCTTGATCTTTTGACTTCGTATTTTATCTTTTCTTCGATAAAAGCCCGTGAAAGCCCGTGTTTTCTTCCTTTTTCATCTTTTGGTCCTAAAACACAACAAAAACACAAACCACGCATAATTATGACTTTTACGAGATTAAATACACGTTTTGGCTTGGTTTTTATTATAATTAAGTGGTAAAAGGATAAGTGTTTTCACAATTATTAACCACCACAACAATCTCCACCTAACCGCCGACCACCACAACAACCTCATCTCCAACCTTTTTCCGGCGACCACCACAACAACCCCATTTTCTTCCCGCGACCACCACAACAAAACAACCTTCTTCCTACGTCATCCACACCAACCCACCTTTTTCCGATAGCCTTCACCGCAAACAACTTTTTTACGGCAGCCCTCACAAGAATCCACTATTTTCCGGCAAGATCCACACCTAACCACTATTTCCCAACAACTTCAACAATGCCACCTCTTTCCCAACGACTTCCACAACTTATCCACCATTTTCCGGCGACTTCCATAAGAAACCCACTATTTTGGCAACCTACACAACAAACCCACCCACTTCCGGCAACCTACACAACAAACAAACCTTTCCCGGCGATGTATAAAACAAACAACCCTTTTCCGGCGAACTCCAAAACAAACATCCAACTTCCGACGACCTCCACAACAACCGACCATCTCCTAGCGACTTCCATGACCTCCACATCAAGTGACAATGATCTATTAAATGTAGTTGCTGATATTAGCGAAAATGTAGAAAATGTAGAAGCTGTTGATGATGTTATCGAAAATGTAGTTGATGATGCTAATTAAGAAGCTGAAAATGTAGTTGCTGATGCTGATATTACTTAAAATGTTGTTGCCAATACAGGTAATAACTTTGTACCAGAAATAGATATGTTACTGAAAATGTAGTTGATGATGCTGGTATGAGTCACACTGATTCATATATGAGTCAGTGAGACTCATGTATGAGTTAGTGAGACTCATGTATGAGTCAGCGTGACTCATGTATGAGTCACACTGACTCATACATGAGTCTCATTGACTTATACATGAGTCTCACTGACTCATATATGATTATGTAACAGATGAGCCACATAACTCATATATGAGTCAGTATGACTCATACATGAATCACAATGAGTCATATATGAGTCATAAAATTCCTAAACTATTCTTTTATTGGATTGTGAAATGGATGCTCATAATTCACCAAACACTAGTTTATACATTCATTTTGAGTCACCCGGAGGATCAACATATTGGGAACCAAATTTTGATGAGCCGGTACGTGCCTCTTGAGGGTAAAGAATTTAAAACAATAGAGGAGAGTATTGAATTTTTTGAAGCTTATGCTGAAAAAGCGGGATTTGAAGTTATAAAATACAAAAAAAGAAGTAGAATTGGTGAAGTAAAAAGTAAATACATCATGTGTAACCGACATGGGAAGCCAAAAGATATAAATATCAACACATTGGTTAATAATGGAAAACAAACTAGGCACATGAGGCACCGTATAACAGGTTGCATGGTGAAAATAAAAATTGATTTGGATTATGTCCGAAAAAAGCATGTTGTGACTAAGTTTGTTGCTAAGCACAATCATCCCATGATTCCTAAAGAATATAAACATCTAACAAAGAAACAAAGAAAGATAAGTCAATCAGAAAGGTTGTTGTAGTCAATGCTTCAACGATGAAACTTGGCGCAACAAATGCACATACCTTGTTATCTAGCATCAAAGGCGGATCTCAGTATGTTCATGGCACTAGTGATGATTTTAAGAATCACATCAGGGATGTTAATGCAATTATAGGAGAAAGTGATGCACAAATGCTTATTAACAAGATGGAAAATCGGATAAAGTATGTTCCGGGATTTACATTTCAGTATATGATTGAAGATAGCGTATTAGTTGCGATGTTTTGGGCAGACGAAGTTGATAAACGCAACTACGAGGAGTTTGGAGATATTATATCTTTTGATGCAACTTTTCTAAC
The DNA here is from genome assembly GCA_025667525.1 of Glebionis coronaria. Taxonomy (NCBI): domain Eukaryota; kingdom Viridiplantae; phylum Streptophyta; class Magnoliopsida; order Asterales; family Asteraceae; genus Glebionis; species Glebionis coronaria. Next base: position 366,987,845 of record CM046877.1, read on the forward strand.
AAATAAGTAAGTTGTCTATTTCACATAAATCACATGTGCCTCATGTATGACTCATATATGAGTCACACTGACTCATATATGCGTCATAGTATGAAATATAATATCTTTCTTATGTATCTGTTTTGCAGGTATGACAAGGTTTTTGTACCATTCACTAGGATAGATAACCATAGAAAGTGCGTCAACATTGGCTCTGGATTTCTTTTAAGAGAAGATACAGAAGCTTATACGTGGCTACTAACATCATTCATGACAACTCACAAAAAACAACCAACAATGATCGTAACGGATCAAGATGGGGCAATGAAACGAGTAATTGAAGCGGTTTTAAAAGAATCTAAGCACAGATTGTGCATGTGGCATGTCTTGCAAAAAATCCCAGTAAAGGTACTGATTGTTTGTTATTTATCAGATAATTCATACATGAGTTATAAATATACATGACTCATATATGAGTCACATGACTCATGTATTAGTCACATGACTCGTGTATGAGTCACATGACTCATATATGAGTCAGTGTGAAAGCATACAAGGAAACTGATATCCAAATATATTTTTTATGGTTTCAATATAGATGTATGAGTCACATGACTCATACATGACTCATATATGAGTCACATGACTCATATATGAGTCAATGTGAATACATGACTCATATATGAGTCACACGACTCATATATGTCAGATGACTCATATATGAGTCACATGACTCATATATGTCACATGACTCATATATGTCACATGACTCATTATGAGTGATATGAGTGAAATCTCATATCAATTATATCATAATTAACCCTAAAACACAAAGCAAAATACCTGATTTTGATTTATAAAAGCAATATTATGGGTATATTTTGTTGTTTGTGCTTGTGTAAGTAAAAAGATACAAATATGAAGCAAACAATGAAATCAAGCTTTTATTGATGAAGAAATGACAAAAGGAGGATGAAAAGTGACAAGTCAATCAAAGTCAAAGGACCTTTCTTGACAATTTTCAAAGTAGAGGGACTTAAGGTGTAAATATGGAAAAGTCAAGAACAAAGTCAAACATGGTCAAAGTACAAGTCAACAAGTCAAGGGATCATTTGTGTGCAAGTTCAAAGCTCAAAGGACCAGAATTGACAAGTTTATGAAGATATAAGTAATAAGTGTGAAAACACTTATCCTTTTACCACTTAAAACAAATAAAAATGAGACCAAAACGTGTATTTGATGTCGTAAAAGTCGGAATTATGCGTGTTTTGTGTTTTATTTATGTTTTAGGACAAAAATATGAAAAAGAAAGTAAACACGGGCTTTCACGGGCTTTTATCGAAGAAAAAGACAAAAGACGAAGTCAAAAGATCAAGAGTGCAAAAAAGAACGAAAGTCAAAGGCTTATTCTGAAGATTTATCGAAGAAAAAGACCAAAGACGAAAGTTTAACGAAGTCGAAGAACCAAGTCTAATAAAAGAATAAAATTAGAAGACGAGTTTATTTTATCTATCGACAAATCATGAGACAAAGTCGAGAAAGACGAATTATTTAAAAAGACGAGAAAGCAAGGAGAAAGAAGGAAGCAATAACACCACATCCCTCCCACTATAAATAGGCCATTAAGCTTTCATTTGTAGCGAGTTTTATTTTTTTGTTTTTCATTAAGGTAATTAGGAGTAGGTGTTTTACTTTCTCTCTCTAGTTTTCTTTCAAGTTTTCTTAATCTTTCATCTTTAATCTTGTGTATTTGAACCTTAATCTTCTTATTAATTCAAACTTTTTATTATCATTCTTATTCTTTCTGTAACACCCCATTTTGGTAAATGGAATGTCACGCGTGATTATGGCGTGTCATCAAAGCATACAAGGATAAATGTATTAAACATTACATGACCATAAAAGGAAATACCGGAAACAAACATCGATACCCCAAAGTAAAGATCATCACACACAAACATAAGTACTGTAAATGAAAAGGACTAAACAATGTCCATAGAAATGAGTATCAAAAGTATGAAGAAATGCATAAAGTAATGAAGGCTAGGAAGCTTCCAATCAATATGCACGTACGCTTAAAGTCTACGAGCGTCCCTGAGTACCTGCCGCTTTGAGAACATGAAAGGAAAACGTCTTAGCATAACACTCAGTGCACGGATATACAAGCATAGAAAGAATAACATAAGCATATACAACATATAGCAGCGGAAATGTCGAAGTCCTGGAAAACCTGGTATAACTTAGTAAAACTGATTTTTATAGTTTGAAAAGCCTTATGTTTATCTTATAAAAACTGTTTAACATGTTTACCATTAGCGAATATAGGTCATGAAATATCAACGTGTATGAATACTTGGAGGGGTGACCTCGTCATGCAATTAGAGGGGCTGCCTCTAATTAATATAAGTTTGGGTAGGAGGGATCAGCTCCTTGTGAAGGATGCAAGTCACACACCACATTCACCTAAATAATCTGTAAAAACATGTAACCTAGGATGCACCCATACGCCCCACATAATAACATAATAATATGACCAAAAGTTGAAGGGACGCCACGAGCTATCCCTCCGTCGTGGTGAAGTAACAACACTGGTGCCTCCAGTGTTATGGTTATGGTACCTCCATAACTAGGTGAAACTGGTCATGCATGTATATGGCTTAGGCATTTAATTTAAACATAATAAAATCAAAACATATAAAACATATACTCGGAAAACAGTTGGCTGCATACGGGGAATCCTAATATGGAAAGAATGTCCATACTGAAAGGACGGAGAATCCGTTCTTTGTGTCCAGTGAACGAAGAAGACGAACTGAAGAGAGTCCTACTTCGATATCAAATATACGTGTATAAGTATTCTGATTACTGTATACGTAACTGGTTTAATATCATGTCTTAGCTTGTTTTATATGTTCATGTCATGTTTTACTGATTTTAACGTTATGCTGTGTTTATCATGTATTCTGTCTATTCTGATTAAGTATTACTTGTATTTCTTCTATTATTATACTTGTTGTGTAATAATAAGTAACTTTCTAAAAATAGCAAGTTTCTTAAAATAGAAAGTTTCCAAAAAAAAAAGTTTCCAAAAATAGAATAGTTGCCTAAAATAAATAAGTTTCTAAAAATAGAAAGGTTCCATAATTAGATTAGCTGCTTAAAATAAATAAGTTTCTAAAAATAGAAAGTTTCCATATTTAGGAATAAGCTGGATTATTAAGATAAATAATATAAGCTTAAGTTTTACTGATTAATATTCTAAGTCATGTGATTTATAGTATAGTTTATTAATTAATGCATGTAAATTAAATAAACTATAGGTTATAAGATTTAATTAAATATAACATGATTTAATTAAATAAAAAGATAAATAATACTTAGGTTAAAACATGTATTAATATTTATTAATAATATTAGCTAAGTCATGGAAATTAATTAATTATATGCCATGTTTTAATAATTAATTAATTACTTTAGTCTAAAATTAAATCATAAAATACTTAGGTTAAAATCATGTATTATTACTAATAATAATTAACCTAAGTCATGTCTAAATTAAATTAATTATATCACATGTTAAATTAAGTTAATTAGTCTTGTAATTATTTAACTTGTAAAAATAATTAACTTGCAAAATTAAGTCATGAACCGAACCCGTGTTTTAAATCTAAACATGTCGTGAACCGGTCCGTGAAACCCCTTGAACCGGACCAAACAAACCCTTAATTGTGGCAAATCAGCTTGACCGATTGCCACAGTTTAGTCAAACCGCCATCGGCTTAAGCCGGTGGTGCGCTTCTTTTTCATCCGAGACCCCCAAGACCACAAGGACAACCCCGACATGCGTCGGGGTCCCTTGTCTTGCTTGCTGCCGAGCCACAAAGCCCACACCGAGACCCATAGGTCTCGGTTGTGGTCACACGAGCCACACCGAGAGCTTTGGCTCTCGGTTTGTGTGCGCCGGCCAAACCAAACACCCCTTAAACCCATGTTTTAATACCCCATGATTAGATCTACTTAATTAACATGTTTTATTAATAGTTTTTAATAAACTCATGATTTCATGTGGTCTAGATCTAATAAATAATTAAAAAGAAAAAGGTTTCAGGTTTACCGAATGCGTGAAACAAAAGGAATGATAACACGTACGATCTTGCTTTAATTGGATCAACCAAAAATCAACAAACACCCCTTTTGGTGGTGTTCTACCCGGCGGCCAAAGGAGCACAAGGAGGAGGCTAGGGTTTTTATTATTTTTCTAATTCTTCAGTAAATGAAAACATGCTTCCTCCTTTTCTATTTAGTTAACTAAACAAAGGTGGGCTTGGCCCCTTTCTTTTGTCTATGTCGTGGCTAGGTGGGGCCCAAAAGGGGAAACCCGTTGTTTTTCCGTGTTCTAAATATTACGTGTTCTCTTGTCGTGTTTATGTGATTTATTTATCTATCGTTAGTGTCGTAGATATATATTTATACGTAATAGTAATAAATATTACGTAAATACATAATAATAGGTTCGTGTTTAATTATATTCATGATTTCCATGTTCGTGATTATAATTATTGTTGATAATAGTTATCGTGTCTTAATACGTATTAAATACTTATCGTGTAATAACACGTACGTAGTACTTGAAATTCCTATTCGTGAAACATAACGTGCTATAAAAGAAACGTTTTAATCATGTACGTACGATTATATATGTACTGTTCATGGTAAAAGCATGCGGGTTTTACAACTCTCCCCCCCTAAAAAGAATAATTCGTCCCCAAATTATAGATAACGTGAACTGGAAAAGAAGAACATACCCGAATTTAAAATATGAAATGAGGGTAAGAAGCCGTATAGACTCCTCTGTTTCCCAAGTGGCTTCCCGCTCGGTATGATTCCTCCAAAGGATTTTGACGAATGGAATCGTCTTCCTCCTCATGACTCGTTCTTGTCTGTCAAGAACTCGTTCGGGTTCTTCTATGAAGGTAAGATCTTCACGAATCTGTTCTAGTGGATACTGAACCATGTGAAGGGGATGATACTTGTACCCTCTGAGTAAGGACACATGAAAAACATCATGAACATGAGAAAGCTACGGAGGTAAAGCTAAACAATAAGATACTTAGTGAGTGTGAAAACACTTATCCTTTTACCACTTATTTCCAATAATAACAAGACCAAAACGTGTATTTTATGTCGTAAAAGTCGGAATTATGCGTGGTTTGTGTTTTTATTGTGTTTTAGGACCAAAAGATGCAAAAGTAAGAAAACATGGGCTATCACGGGCTTTTATCGAAGAAAAGACTAAAGACGAAGTCGAAAGATCGAGAATGCAAAAAGAACAGAAGTCCAAGGCCAATTCTGAAGATTTATCGAAGAAAAAAGTCTAAAGACGGAAGTTTAATGAAGTCGAAGAACTCAAGTCTAATTAAAGAAGAAAATTATAAGACAAGTTCAACTTATATCGACAAATCCCGAGACGACATCGAGAAAGACAAAGAAATTAAGTCGAGTCGAGACGAGAAGAAAGAAGTTAGATAGCTTAAGCATGTAATCTCCCCACCTCCTATAAATACCCTCCTAATGTGTCATTAGGAGGGTGGTTAGGTGGTTAGGTGTTTTAGTTTTTAATAGTTGTAGTTTAATTTTTAAGTGCTTTTATTTAGTGTTTTTATAGTTTTTAATTTGTGGCTTATTTAGTTCTTCTTAAAAGTTATTTGGTTAAAGTTTTGGTTAATTGCTTGTTTGGTTTGTGCTTATTAGTAGCTTATCTCTTAAGTTTCGATTTAACTGATTTTATGTATCTGTGTTTTTACCTTTTCGAAAAAGGGTTTTAAAACTCTGAAATCGTCCCTTTCTCTGAATTCATCTTTATTCCGAAATACTCCTTTTACTGAAAACATCATTTTTTTCTGAAAAGTCCATTTATCCGAAAATATCAATTTATATGAAAAGTTTATTATTCCGAAATAGCTCCTTTCTCTGAAAAGTCATTTATTCCGAAAACATCAATTTCTCTGAAAACCTTGTTATTCCGAAAATCCCTTTTTTTCTGAAAAGTCTTGTTATTCCGAAGAAACTCCTTTTTCTGAAAAGGCAATTATTCCGAAGAATCCCATTATTCCGAAAAACCTTTTATTCCGAAGATATCAATTTTTCTGAAAAGTCCATTTATTCCGAAGATCCAAATTTTTCTAAAAACATAATTTTTCCGAAGAAGCTCATTATTCTGAAAAGTCAGTTATTCCGAAATTCCCATTTCTATGAAAAGTCTCTTATTCCGAAGATGCCATTTTTATGAATTATTGCTTTATTCCGAAAATCCATTCCTATGAAATACTTATTATCTTGTTTTCAGACTTAGTTTAATTGTCAGTTTCTGAGTTGTTTCTATTTTTCAAACTAATTTTTCCCGCCTTTTTACTTAGCATTGTTTTAACTTGTTTTATCTTAGATTAAATTTTCAAGCTTTCAACGACATTTCTATCTTTAGTTTAAAATAGATAACTTTCCAACCATTTTATTTTCCACCAAGAACGACCGAGTCGCACTTTCTTCCAATAATCAATTCGAAAAGATCGAACGATAACTCTTTCATAACTAAGTGAAAACCTAGTTATTAAATGGCGCCGCTGCCGGCTCTTTTCGTTAAGATTAACAGTTTTAAGTGAGAGACGCGTTGGATTTTGGGATCCGTTCATCTTTGAACGTTATTTTCCTTGCTTTTAAATTTTCAAAAATCCATAAAAATTAAAAATTTTTAAAAATACGAAAAAATAGAAAAACTATAAAAACCAAAAATATTTCTTGTCTATTTTAATTTTCCTTTTGTAGGTGTGCATGCGTACTCGTGCTCGTAAGAAGAAAGTAGCTCAAGCCGAAGTCATTACTCCACCTATTGTCACCATGGAAAATCAATCAATGATCGAGCTTTTGCAATCGCACGTAGAAGGCAACACCGATGCTATTGTCATACCCAAGATTAGAGCCAACAACTTCGAGGTTAAATCCGGCTTCATTCAAATGGTGTCTGCTCAACCCTTCTTGGGGCGTTCAATTGATGATCCTCATGACCATATTAAAAGGTTTCTTCAACTCACTAATACGGTTATGTTTAATGGGGTTTCACAAGAGGTAATTCGCTTGCAACTTTTTCCTTTCTCCTTAGAGGGACAAGCCTGGCATTGCTTGATAAGGAACCGCCACAAAGTATTCTTACGTGGACGGATTTAGAGAACAAATTCATCAACTACTTTTTCCCACCCTCACGTACTACCGCTTTGCGGAATGAAATAATTACCTTTGAACAAAAGTACGGTGAGACATTTAGTGAATCTTGGGACCTTTTTAAGGAACTTTTAAGAAAGTGTCCACAACATGGTTTAACAAAAGTACATCAAATCTCTAACACCCCACCAAATGCTATGCGCAGCGGAACTACAACATTTGGGTGCTAGGCAGTTATCATCGCACACAAGATATATCGAATGACTCCAAAGAGACGTCAAAGTTTAAAATTAAATTAATTTTTTTTAAAAAGTTACATGTCTACGGTTTTCCAACCCCAAATGATACAACAGAGTTTGCGTTTCGGTCCCCATGAATCTCAACCCCAAAAGATACAGTTTTCACAACAACATGACGTAAAGTTTAAAGATGTTCAAGTAATAATGGGAGGAAAAACAAGTAGACTCCAAGCCATACACACAAATTCCATCCAGTGCATGCTTCATGCTACACTTCATCGGTTACCTGAAACACATGCTAAATTTGGTCAACAAAAACGTTGAGTGGAATTCATAGGTTTTACAATTCATTTTGAACATATGTGTAATAAAACCATTCACGATCATTCATAGACTTGTCGATCAAACAATCTATATTCAAGGTACTGACAATTGTGTTTAAGCTCATGACACTAAACCGTTAACTCAATCACCCGCGTAATAATTACCGGCGTGATTCAGATGAAACAGTGCCCCTACTAAGGCATCAGTTGCAATTATACCTTATCTCTTATCACAAATTATCCGTCCGCAGGGGGTATCAACGTACTAGCCCTCGTCTCGGATAGGGTAGTCAACCCCATAGTACTATCACTTCATATAAGCGGCTATTTCTAACCCACGCTAGGACTAAACAATAGTTAATAGTTCATGAAATTAGGGCCTTTTGCAACTAGGTACTCAACACAATTTCAAAGGCAAAATTCGGGTCCAACAATCATTCATGACATATGTTCATTTTGAAAACTAGCATGCATTTCCCTCGCGGGTAAAACAATTTGAAATAATAATAAGCGAGGCTATAAATTCACACCTTATATAACAAGTAGTCGATAGTTCGAGTGGCGGTTACTGACGACGATGAGGATGCCCGGGTAAATCAACACCTATCAAACCAATAACGCGTAATGAGTAATCTCATTTATAAACCTTAAGGTACTGTATAAAATACATACATATTAGTCACTTGTGATAATTACAACTCACGGCAAAACAAAACAAACAAGTGTTACTCGTTTTATACCATTCGTCTATATTATTAACGTTATTCATTTTTACGCGTTTTTCGCCGATACTTACCAAAAGTACGGACTGTTTTACTAGACTTAACCCTTTTTTATAAAAATTGAGAAAATTCTCAAAAATACCTTAAGACCTGTAGAAAACACATATTTAATACCATTAAAAGTTTTCGCTTTTACGACCCGTTACTCAACACTTTACCAAAACTACATTTTTCGGACTGAAATTGTACTTTGACCAAGTCGGACTCATTTGACCCGTTTAAAATGTTCCATTGACCCAGTTGACACCTAAGTCTTATAATAGACTCAAATATGCAGGTTTGAGACCAAAAATAAACCTTTGACCATTTACCAAACTAAACCTATAGTCCCCGGGATTTGACCTAAAACCAAGCATAATTTCGGATTATGACGGTTTTCATCTCCCGGTACACGGATTTCAAAACATCGTAACTTTTGACTCGTTAGGAGTCGTAAGCTCTATCTTATACCAAATCGAAGCTAAGAAGATGCTCTACAACTACATCCTAATCACAAGACCTGTTTACAAAATAATTTTTACGAAAACATCTCAAACTTTCTGCCTAAAATCACCTATACCAAAATTAACCCAACGCTCGTTTTCAAACCCATTTATCGACACTAGACATCATCCTAAGCACAACTAATCATACTCAAACACCATAATCAGTCCTAAACCCCTATTAATCAAAATCATCATAAAACCCAATCACAAAAATAAACATGCAAATGGTTTTACCCATTTAAAAACATGTAAAAACAAACATACATACAATATCCATCATCAAAACAACAACCACCATGATCCCCCAAACACCCCCCTTGTGCCGTGAGGTTTGGGTGATCAAAACCCATCAACCAAATTGATTTTGGTTGATTTTTTTAGTGATTTAACATCATTCATCCATGAATTAAACATGCAAATGGCTAATTAACATCAAAATAAACTTTTGAAAAATCTTTAATTTTTTGAATAATTCATGTTAATGCATGGTAGATTAAACCATGGATTAACACTTACAAAAGGTTTTTAAGATGTGGTCTTTAATTGGAATTAATCAAAACCAAGAAAAATTGAAGGTGGTGGTGGTTTGGTGGTGTTTGGCCGTCGGCCTAAAGAGAGAAAAGGGAAGGGATAGGTTTTTTTTTTGAAATGTTTTGTGTGTGTGTGCTTGATTTCCATTTTGTGCATTTGGGAGGGACCTTGGTGCAATTTAGGCTTTCTTTTGTCCTTAAGCAAAAACGACCTTATAAGTTTACGGGATTGACTCACTAGTCATTTTAGAAAATTTTACGGGAGTCGGGGATCATCCCGAACACTCCAAAATATTTTTAGGACACTTTAAATGTACCCGGAAAGCAATAAAACTCACCCGACTCGACTCGACACGAACCGAAAGTAAAATTCTCGAAAAATTACAATATCGATAAAACGACAATAATTATAGAAATTTAGGCATCCATCAGGATCGTATTCGTCATCGTCCTTCTTAAATCGTCAATCGTCAAAATTATAACCTCGAATATCGGTTTCAACCAAAATAATAAAATACATAGCAAATAAAATTTATTAAAAACTTCAAAAATAAGCGTAATGTAAGTGACCTCGGTTCTAGGGTCTCACATCCACCCCTCCTTAAAGAGAGCGACGTCCCGGCGCTCGCCTCTTCTTATACTCACATTTCGTGCCGCTGGAACAGATGAGGATACCTTTCCTTGAAAAAGTCCTCACGTTACCAAGTGTATTCCGGTCCACGCATAGAATTCCATCGAACCTTCACAATGGGAATTCTACTATGCTTCAGTCTCTTGACCTCTCGGTCCATAATTTCCACGGGTTCTTCCACGAAATGCATTTTGTCGTCCAGTTGAATCTCGTCCAAAGGAATCACCAATTCCTTATCCGCCAAACTCTTCTTCAAATTTGATACGTGAAACGTGTCGTGAATATCGCTAAGCTCGCTCGGCAACTCTAACTTATACGCTACTGGTCCAATTCGTTTAACGATCTTAAATGGTCCAATATACCTCGGACTCAACTTTCCTTTCTTCCCAAAACGAATTACACCCTTCCACGGCGAAACCTTAAGCATAACCATATCTCCGACTTCAAATTCCAACGGTTTTCTTCTGTTATCGGCATAACTCTTCTGTCGGCTTCTCGCAGCAAGTAGTCGGTTCTTGATTTTCACAATCTTCTCTGTCGTTTCCAAAACCATTTCGGGTCCAGTCAACTGACTTTCTCCTACTTCACTCCAACACACAGGTGATCTACACTTCCTTCCATACAACGATTCGAATGGTGCAGCCTTAATGCTCGCATGGTAACTATTATTATACGAAAACTCCACTAATGGCAAGTGGCGTTCCCAACTTCCTCCAAAATCAATCACGCATGCTCGGAGCATGTCCTCCATCGTCTGAATAGTGCGTTCACTTTGGCCATCAGTCTCCGGGTGATAAGCCGTGCTTAAACTCAATTCAGTGCCCATCGTACGTTGAAGCGATTTCCAAAATTCCGAAGTAAACCTACTATCGCGATCCGAAATGATCGATAAAGGTACTCCATGTCTGCAAATGATCTCCTTCACGTACACACTGGCCAGCTTCTCCATACTGTCCGTCTTCTTCATAGGTAAGAAATGAGCAGATTCGTCAATCTATCTAATATTACCCAAATCATATCACATCCACTAGGAGTTCTGGGTAAACCCGTCACGAAATCCATAGCTATTCTCTCCCATTTCCATTCTGGGATCTCTGGTTGTACCAACAGCCCAGACGGCTTCTTATGTTCGGCTTTAACCTTCGCACAAGTCAAACACTTACTGACGTAACGAGCAATATCCGCCTTCATATTAGGCCACCAATAAACTTTCTTCAGGTCATGATACATCTTATCCGATCCATGTATCGAGTACTTCGACTTATAAGACTCGTTCATAACCAAATCTCGTACTCCAGGCTTTCCTTCCAAGGATGGACACAATGGTAACCAAATCCGATTCGCGAAATATCTCAGCCCGTCTGACCTAACCACAAAAAGAGGTTTCAACATTCTCCCCAAGTTCTCAGCATCAACATTCTCTTTCATTAATCCCCTCTCTTGAGCCTTCAGTATTGTTTCGGTTAAATCAACACTCTCAGTCATCACTAAAGCTCTGACTCTCAAAGGTTTCTCTCGATCCTTCCTACTAAGCGCATCCGCTACGACATTCGCCTTACCAGGATGGTAGCGAATTTCACAGTCATAGTCACTCAGTAATTCTACCCATCGTCTCTGTCTCATGTTCAACTCCTTTTGATCTAAAATGTGCTGCAAACTCTTGTGGTCAGTGAATACAACACACTTCGTCCCATACAAATAATGTCTCCACAATTTCAACGCAAAAACCACAGCTCCTAATTCCAAATCATGCGTCGTGTAGTTCTCTTCATTCTTCCTCAGTTGTCTCGACGCGTAAACAATCACCTTCTCACGCTGCATCAACACTGTGACAAGTCTAACATTTTCAGGTAGTGAAATATTTTCTCGTATAATATTTTGAAACTTATTTTTGTGTTGGTTGACGAACTCACAATTTACGGATTTAAATTTGGGCTTACGTGCATAATTTGGCGTCTTTTACGACTAAACCGGAAACCTTAGGATTACGTATTTACATTTTTGAACTCCATTTTTGATGAGACAATTTTTATTGGATTCGTTTTGTGACGGTGATTCATAATTTATAAAAACGTTTTTCGTAAAACGACCCGAGGGCACGCAAATCGAGAAAACTAGAATCGAGAAATACCCGTAAACTAGTGAGATGGGACAAAACACTTTGCCCCACCCCACTAGCTTATATGGGACGGCAATATTGACACCACCACACATAGGTGGCATCAAGTTAGCAAGTTTACACAAGTGTAAGCTTGTGCTTACACCTTAAGCTAACCATTTCCACTTTAACACAAAACTAGCAAATGGTTTCATTTCTACCATTTCCTTCCATGCAATCCACTCTAAAACTCTCTCAATCTCTCCCTCCTTGCCGTCCCAAATAAAGCAACAAACACCATCATTGATCTTTTCTAGCCACAAACCACATGTTTACTAGTCCTATTAAGGTGTTTCCTTGAAGCCTTGATCATTTGGTGGCCATATAAACAACTTTGGAGGTGATTTGCTTGTGTCCTAGGGCTGATTTTCCAACCTATGTTCTTGATATTTGATGGTCTTGGAGATACTTGTTGTGTTCATCAAGTTCTTGCCTTCCTAAAATAAGAAATCCACTTGGATTGGTAAAGAAGATCATCCTCTACATTTTTCTCTTATTATTTTGTAAAGAACAAATGTATTTTCTTTCATTTTATATATGTATATGATGTATATATGATGATAAAAATGTTGTGTGGGGATCAAGTGTTGATAAACATGCTTAAAAATGATGATAACTATAAGAAATGAAGCTAAAATCTTGACTAATTAGTTGGCTGTATAAAAACAGTAAATAACTAAAAGATGAACTGATAAAATTGCATGGTTTGATCCATTTACAGTAAGTAGATGATGTTATACACATGTGAGAGTTTGTCATGCAATGGAATCAAAATAATGAGTGAGATATGATCAAAACAAGTTAGGTGGTAAAATCTGAATAAGCAGTTTTGTAGGGACTGTTAAGGCAACTTAAACTCAAATTGGGCAGTAGCTATAACTAAGTTATATGTAGCACATATTATGAAGAAGTTGTCATCCAAAAATGAGCTTCTAAGTCATTGTAGAACTCTAGATATGATAAAAATGGTGAATATGAAGTTAAAAATCAGATTTTGGAAATAATGTTTATTATTATTATATAAGCACTCACTTTATAATGTATAAAATGTAAAATATAAACCCACTAACTTATAAAACTTATTTATATAAATGTATAAAAGGTTAATTAAATGGAAAATTATATAAATGGTGATAAAATAATATTTATAAATAATAAAAACTATAAACTTGATTTTTACGACTTTTTCGGCTATCGCCGTAAAATTAACGTTTTTCATCAAATAAAACTTAGACGACCAAACCCGTCTAATGTAAAGTTTATAAAAGTTATATACTGATGTATAAGTAACTAATACAAGTAAAAACCGATAAAACCCGAACTATAAGAATTACGGACATTTACGAGCTAAATAAACGTATTGGACTAATAATTGGACTTAATAAGATAAAAACTTGTAAAAAGAATTATTTGGGCTTAACCCATTTGGGCCCAACATGAAAGATATATATACTGATCATATAGGTATAAAATGGGTAAAAACAAGTAAAAGAACTTATAAAAGACTTAATGAACTTAAAATAGGTAAAATCGGTAAAACTAGTGAACTAGTAAGACGTTACCAAAACGTAAACACTAAAATGAGTAAACGAGGATTTATAAACCCACTTGATCATCATCATATGTACAAAAATCACATATATGTATATTGTTATTTTGATAAAAGTCATTGGACCGAGTCTAAGACCGATTATTATTTATATAGGTTTCCGTGACCGAAGCACGCCCGTAGCCGATAATCCGCCTTTCATTAACAACGTGAGTTCATAGCCTCGCACTCTTTTAAATGTTTTATAAAGTGATTTGTAAACCCGCGAGGGAGATAACATGCTAGATTTTTATAAAAATAGAACACATGTAGTCCCGATTGTATGCTTAATGATATGGACCCGAATGATGCTATGACCCTATATTCGAGACTAAAAGGATTATTAGTAGTTAGGTTATGTCACTTAAAGTCCCATTAGCATGAATTGTGAACTACCGGGATTTGGTAGACGCTTATGCATTTGATAGTACTATTTGGGGACGATCACCCCAGTTCGCCCCTTGACGGTTGATCCCCGTCGTACCACATTGATTGGTAAGCGAATTTATGTATGAGAAGATTCCATAGCGTGATTTTTGTGACGACACGCTAACTTAGATGGGAAAATAGTTTGTCGGGTTCGCGGCCCGCTGTTTTCACAGTAAGGTAACAATTTCATGCGGCTAATAATAATCCTATACAATATACAACGTATGCTATAAGACATAAATAATAAACGATGACGACGCTATTACGATGAATATATTCCCTATTATGGTAATATAGAGACTACGGTCTCATGGACGGTTTCAGATGTATGCTTGATTTATATATTGCCTGACTAGCAATATGTGGACTTACTTCCGATATTATACTTGTGTTCTAATTTTAAATGATTGTAAATGATTGTTTTATATAACGGTTTTCATTAAACTCTATGAATTCACTCGGCATTCGCTGATATGATTTTTGCATGTTTTCTATCTCAGGTGCTTGAAGGTAATCCGGATGGAGATCGACTCTGATGGCCCACACTTAATATTAAAAATGTTCATTCGATCTATGTTTTGTAAACTTAATGACCTGTATAATTTGGGACCTGTTGTACACTTTTGAAACTTTTTATCGAATGAATGTTTGTTAAACCTTGTACAACCATTTTTATGTGTTGTCTATGATTGGAGTTATTGTGCTATCCCATAACACTCTGAAAGACCCTTCCGCTGTACCGATACGAAAAATGAGAGTGTTACAAACACAGCTCCATAACCCTTACGAGATGCGTCGCAATACACTACAAAGTCTTCGGTTCCTTCAGGTAATGACAATATCGGCGCGGAACATAACTTGTCCTTGAGTGTTTTGAAAGCGAATTCTTCCTCATCTCCCCATTCATACACTCTATTCTTCTCGGTAAGCTTTGTCAATGGCTTCGCAATCAATGAAAATCCTTGAATGAATCTCCGATAATACCCAGCCAAACCAAGGAATTGTCGAACTTTAGTCGGCGTCGTCGGTGCCGACCATTCCCTGATCGCTTCGACCTTGGCAGGATCCACGCGAACTCCTTTGCTATCAATTACGTGACCAAGGAATTGCACAGACTCTAACCAAAACTCACACTTCGAGAACTTCGCATACAACTTCTCTTTCTTCAGCAGATCCAATATCTTTCTCAGGTGCTTCTCGTGCTCTTCCTTACTCTTAGAGTAAATAAGAATATCATCGATAAAAACAATGACAAACTTATCTAGATACGGCTTGCATACTCGATTCATAAGGTCCATGAATACAGAAGGCGCGTTTGTCAACCCAAACGGCATCACTCGAAATTCGAAGTGTCCATACCGCGTACGAAAGGCAGTTGTAGGAATATCCTCCTCTCTCACACGCAGTTGATGATACCCTGACCTCAAGTCGATCTTTAAGTATACACAGGAACCTTGCAATTGATCAAACAAATCGTCAATCCTCGGCAATGGATACCGATTCTTAACCGTCAGCTTGTTGAGTTCTCTATAGTCAATACACATCCGAAATGACCCATCTTTCTTCTTCACAAACAACACTGGCGCTCCCAATGGTGATGAGCTCGGTCTAATAAATCCCTTATCCATCAACTCCTTCAGTTGATCCGATAACTCCTTTAGCTCTGATGGTGCTAATCGATAGGGTGCACGCGCAACTGGTGCAGCTCCCGGCACCAAATCGATTAGAAACTCGACCTCACGGGTAGGTGGTAAACCCGGCAACTCGTCTCTGGAAAAACTTCCAGATATTCGCTGATTACAGGTACCTCTTCAATCCTCGCCTCTAAGTCACCATCACTAGAAACTTGTGCCAAAAACACATCGCATCCATCTTCTACATACTTCATCATTTTCAAACAAGAGATCACCTTCAAACGAGAAGTGCATTCATCTCCCTTCACAGTCAAGACTTTATTCCTCAACGGGATCTGAACTACTCTCTCTCCACAGACGATCACGGTACTATGCGCCATCAGCCAATCCATTCCCACGATCACATCAAACGATCCTAGATCTATGGGCATTAAGTCGATTTCTGTAGATTTGCAAATCTATGCTTATGTTTTTAGAGAGAGAAAGAGATAGAGAAATGGTGGATTTCACACTATAGAGAGAGAAACTAAGAAAGAACTATGTGTAAAATAATGAAAACCACACCCTCTCCATCAAAGGAGAGGGTTTATATACCCAAGCCCTTGTCATGGGCTTGGGCTTACATTTGGCCGCCGGCCCATACATTTCATGGGCTCGGTTTTGGGCTTTGGTTAAGTAAATGAAAATGACTAAACTACGAGCTATTACACGAACTAATGTTGGAGTGACCGATCCTTCCTAATACGTAAAACATATTTCCAACAATCTCCCCCTAAGGGAGGTTACTCCAAACAAGGGCGTTACCCGATTTACAATAATAAAATAAACCTAGCATACTATGCTTGTCTTGAGCTCGTAGTCTTCGTCTTTCTTTTCTTTTTCTTTTCTGGTGAACATGCTGATGTGATCTTTGATATCTATCTTTGAGCATTAATTTCTTGCCTTGATCTCGTGCATCCATCACTTGTGATCTTCGCCTCTTCGTGACCTCACGTCCCACATACTTATACCTTTGTAATTCTTGAAAGCTTTAGAGTTCAATACAGCGGAAGACTTAACTATTAGGCTTTCTTGAATTAGATGAGGTATTAAGTACATATAGTATAAGCATGCGGGGACGACTTCTTCTTGGATCCCGCAACGCCACCGTTTTCAAATGCCGCAACATAAGTAGACACGAACGAAATGGCTTTGAACATTTCATTCTAATTCGGTAGCATTTTACCTCCGGTCGGTGAAGACCGTTGGAGGATATTAGATATCGTACCTGTGACGGATAGTTTCAATTAAGTAACTTCCTGACAGGATTTTGCGGGTAAACCCGTTCTCTTTACTCGACCGTCCAAAGCTGACTGCGAAGGTAAAGAGTGAATCATTTGGATAAAATTATCCGCATGATTTGAAGCCGTCAATTCATGTTCCTGGAACAAGTGAAATTCAATTAAGAACCGCACCATCGTTGCTTTCCAGTTGTCACGAGCTTGATCCGTATAGAATCTTGCAAGTCACCTACCAAGTGTTGTTTGAGGTTAACACTAGAAGGATTTCCACTCATCACCGTGAACACAAAGGTATCACTCTGAGTGTTCTGGCAAGATCACTGAGATATTGCGTAGAGGCCTGGAACGTGTTTAAATTCAGTTAAGAATTAAACAGCTGTTGCTTTCCAGTTATCACAAGTTTGATTCATAAAGAATCGCACAAGTCACCTACCATGAGCTTTTTGATATTCGCTCAAGAAGGATTTCCATCTTCATTGTAAATACTTTCGTATTACTCGGATGTTCAGGCAAGATCATGAAGATTTTGCGTAGGACTCTTAAAATCTTTCTTACTTTTCACAGTGTGTGAAGAAGCAAGGAAATATGAAAGTGTGTCCTAGTGAGATATTTGATGATCTCAAATGGCTCTAGACTCGATTGTGCACTTTGGGTTTTAGTGATCGGAGGCCGGAGAGGAGTGCCACCATTTCAATACCAATTTATTCGGAGTGAATAAATCGATAGATAACGTGTTGTCTCCGTGTGATTAAAACAAATACCTTTTAAGAGATATCTGAGTTAGCTGAGATGGGTTGTTCATTGCATCACTGGGTCCATGATGTCTGTCTTCAATATCAAGAATCATTGACAATGATCTCAATAGCATATGTATTGACCCGGTTTCTGCCTAAAGTTGTAAGGAGGGCTTCTTTCTTTACACCCTTTATCTTTACAATTCATTTTCATTCTTCAACCCCTTCAATGCTTACCAATACGTCATAACTAGCACCTTGTTGTGATTGTTCCAGTGCTAACTTAAGTACTTGGTTGGCATTCAGCTACGTTCACAATCTTTCTCCAACTTTCCTAAGGACTACTATTTCTAGCTATGGAATGTCCTTGGGAAGATTCCTCCGGTTCTGGAAGAATCATAGGACTTAACCTATCCTACCATCCTTATGTCACCACAATCTTCATCGTCGTGAAATAAATGGGTTTTGGGTAAGTATATGTCACCATGAAAATCCATTTTGATATGCAAGTCCGTTTTGCTCCCCCTTAACATATGCCACGATATTCGAAAACATTTCGCACATGTCAGGATGAGCCAGCACATTAAGTCAAACCATTTGTGATAATATCCCATATTAAATCACATTTTCTCCCCCATATTAAAAATATTAACCCAATCGATGTTTTTAATATCAATTGATTTAATGAAGTTTTAACAAAGGTTTTGGGAAGAAAAATGCAAGTCCATTTTATCTTCATGATATCAAACGTATGAGATATGATACCGATTTGTAACATGATCACATATTCACTATATTAGAAAAGAATTGACAAGGTTGGACCTGATAGATGAGAACATCATATGATAAGATCAAATGGTTCTTGGCAGCATATGTTAGTCGCCTCGTCACGTCTGAAGTCATCTCTTGACACCACAAGTACGATTGGTAATGTTGTCTTGACACCAACTTGTGAACTTGACACGTTCGGCATCGAAGATTCTGAATGCTTGACAATTGCTCCCCCTCAATTGTTGACCCGTGTTTTATTGAAAGAGCTGTAGTCGTCGGTTGAGTAGTCGCATCGTCGAGTATGTAGATACCAATTGTAGATTGCTATGGTTGTAGAGATGATAGCTTCATAAAAACAAGACTTCTCTTGTTTTAACAAATAAATGCACTGAAACGTACATAGATTTGTGTTAGACCAAGTTATAAAGTAAACTTGATCCCTTACAAGGTTTTAAAGTAAACCTTGCCCGAGAAAATTAATTCCCGTTGTGAGCCAAAGCTTTCATGAGAAATACTTGGCTTTAATGTGAAAACCGGGTTGCAGTCTAAAATAACTACAAGCCATTTAGGCATGTTTTATGAAATATTTACAACTTTTGTACGAACTCTATTTATGGCGTCGTGTCGATATTAATCAACATTTCTAAGGCCGTAAATATTATCGTACCAAAAGACATGCCTTTGAAAAATAAAGTAAAAAATATTTTTGGATTTTTATGAATTTTTCAATTTTTATGGTTTTTATATGGTTTTATATTTTTGTATTTTGCTTTTGTGGATAAAAATATAAATAATATATACAAATGATCACCAAGGATACGGAGAATAGTTTTACCACCACTATTCTTTCGCTTCATCTGCTAGTTCCTTAAGAGTCTCAGGCGAGAAGGTTCTCATTCCTAGCTTGTCGGCCAAAAATTCAATTCGAGCGCGATCTAAAGCCTTCGTGAAAATATCCGCCAATTGATACTCAGATCGAACAAAGTAAAGCTCGATTACTCCATTTTCCACTTGCTCCTTGATGAAGTGGTAGCGAATGTCAATATGCTTCGACCGGGAGAATTGAACGTTGTTGCAGCATAAGGCAATTGCACTCTTGTCGTGACAATACATCGGAATTTTGTTGAAACCTAGACCATAGTCGGTTAATTGCGATCTCATCAAAAGAATTTGAGCACAGCAACCGGACATAGCTATGTATTCTGCTTCCGTACTTGAAATTGCAGCGCTTTTCTGCCTTTTCGATGCCCAACTGATTAGTCGATCTCCTAATAGTTGCAAAGTTCCACTCGTGCTACGCCGTGTATCTTGACAACCCGCGTGATCCGCATCTGCATATGCCATTAGTGCGATAGAAGAGTCCTTCGAATTCCAAAGTCCC
The DNA here is from genome assembly GCA_025667525.1 of Glebionis coronaria. Taxonomy (NCBI): domain Eukaryota; kingdom Viridiplantae; phylum Streptophyta; class Magnoliopsida; order Asterales; family Asteraceae; genus Glebionis; species Glebionis coronaria. The sequence continues at coordinate 367,008,004 of CM046877.1, forward strand.
CGATTAATGGTTCCTTTAAGATATCGAAAGATCCTTTTAACAGTAGCTAAGTGTAACTCAGTAGGCCTAGTTTGATACCTGGCACACATACATATAGCAAACTGAAGATCAGGTCGACTGGCTGTGATATACAGAAGAGTACCGATCATTCCACGATAAAGTGTCGGATCAACGGCAACTCCATGTGGATCTGCATCAAGCTTAGATTTCTCCACCATTGGAGTGTCCACGGGGTCGCAAGATTCCATCTTATATTTCTTAAGCGATTCAAGGGCATATTTGGATTGATTAATAAAGATGCCTCTGGGACTCTGAGATATCTGAAGTCCTAAGAAGAATGATACCTTGCCCATCATTGACATCTTAAATTTGGAAGACATGAGTGTCCCAAACTCATCCGATAAGGTTTGGGTCGAGGCTGCAAATATAATATCATCAACATATATTTGTACCATAATCATATCTTTACCTCGTTTCTGAATGAACAGTGTGGGATCCACCTTGCCTTTTGCGAAGCCTTGAGTAATGAGGAATTGTGACAATAGATCATACCATGCGCGTGGAGCTTGCTTCAACCCATAGAGAGCCTTCTTAAGCTTGTACACATGATTAGGATAATTAGGATTCACAAAACCATCCGGCTGTTGAACATAGACTTCTTCCTTGATTTCACCATTAAGAAATGCCGTCTTCACATCCATCTGATAGACGATCATATTCATATGGGCTGCATAAGCGAGTAATAGTCTAATAGCTTCCAAACGGGCAACAGGTGCAAAGGATTCCATAAAGTCGACGCCCAATAATTGCTTGTATCCACGAGCTACTAGTCGAGCTTTGTTTTTCAATATTCCACCTAACTCATCGAGTTTCACCTTGTAAACCCATTTCAAAGTGAGTAACTGCACTTGATCCGGGCATGGGACAAGTTCCCAAACATCAAGACGTATGAATTCGTTAAGTTCTTCTTGCATAGCTTCTATCCAACAGGATTGAGTAAAAGCTTGTTGCCATGTCTTAGGTTCAACTTCAGTGAGAAAAGCATCAAAGTGACAAAACAGTGCACTTTCTTGTAACTGACTTCGTGTGGATACTGGACGATTAGGGTCACCAATAATAGAATCTATAGGATGATCCTTTGTCCACTTGCTGTCATGTTCACGAATCCGTGGATTGGAGTAAACTGTAGAATGAGCTTCCTCTGAGGTGGACGACCCGGCTTGATTAGGGTCAGGAATAGATACACCAAAGAATGGAAGTTCACGCATTTGAGCGAATTCCAAATCGTGATCATCATCATCCTCTTCATCATCAATAGGCATGACATGGGTAGTTGAAACATGTGTTGGTTGAGAATTACTTGTTGAAGGTATATCTTGACCAATTGTTGGTGCAGATGTATCTGATTGTGCAACGGTTGCTGGAGCGACAACTTCGGTTACCGGAGCTATTACTTCAGGTTCTGGAGCAACAATACTTGGAGGAGTAAAGAATTCATCAAAGAATGGTTGAAACAACGTATCCCATTCATTCCTGGTAGGTGGTATAAATGATGATGAAGTAGGGTTGTTTGGGACAAGACCAGAACTAATGTTACTGGGTCCCATTTCATGAAGTGCGGGTTCAGAGCTGCTTTGCTCAGAAGCCATTGCTGTCAGCTCATCAAAATCAACATTCATAGTTTCGAGGATCTTGCGAGAGTTACGGTTGTAGATCCGGTAAGCCTTCTTTGCGGGGGCGTAACCAATGAAAATACCAATATCAGCCTTTGGTTGAAGTTTTCCCAAATTGTCACCATCATTATTTGGATAGCAAAGAGAACCAAATACATGAAGATATGATAAATCTGGTACTTTACCATGGAGAAGCTCATAAGGTGTTTTACCATGGCGTTTACGAATTAGTGACCGGTTTTGGGTGTACACTGCTGTAGATACTGCTTCTGCCCATAAGAACAATGGAGCCTTTGCGTAAATTAACATCGTTCGAGCAGCTTCCATAAGTGTGCGATTTCGCCTTTCAACGACACCGTTTTGTTGTGGAGTGCGTGCAACGGATGTTTCATGAGAAATGCCAACTTCTTCATAATAATCACGCAAAATTTAATTCACAAATTCGGTTCCATTATCTGTACGAATGCGTCGGACAGTAGTGTTGAGACGCACTTGAATCATCTTGAGAAATCCGATGATGAATTTAGGTGCCTCATTCTTTGCTTTAAGAAATTTCACCCATGTAAACCGAGAGTAATCATCGACAATGACGAGGATGTACTTTTTGCCACTAAGACTTTCAACACGCATTGGCCCACAAAGATCCATATGCAAAAGATAAAGTTTCTCTTGGTTGGTGTCTTCCGTCTTGGGTTTGTAAGATTTCTTAGTGCTTTTACCATTGTACACGCGGAACACAAATGATCCTTGTGAAATGAAAGTTTAGGAAGACCACGAACAAGTTCGTTTTTCGCCAAGTGATTAATAGCGTCAAAGTTAAGATGAAATAACCGTCGATGCCATAACCAAGACTTAGTCTTCGATGCTTTGGAAAGAAGACATACGGGAGAAGCGGCCATCATGTCTTGTAGAGACAAAGTATACAAATTATTCCCTCGAGTACCTTTCAGTAAATCAACCCCTTCCAAATTACGAATGAAGCAGGTATGCTCTCGAAAAGCAACTTCTAGGTTTGCATCACAAAATTGTCCCACAGAAAATAAGTTGTGACCAAGACCTTCCACGTAATACACTCTTGAAATTATAACATTCCCAATATGATATTCACCATAACCCATTATCTTTGCAATATGATCATTTCCAAATCTAACCGTACCAAGAAACTTGCTGACGAAATTTCTGAGCTGAGAGCGATCTCCGGTCATATGCTTGGAGCAACCAGAGTCCAAATACCAGAGAACAATTTGGACCACCTGTTTTCAATCACAACAGTAGACAATGCATTGGAAACTATTGGTTCCGAAGTGTTAGCAGATACAGATATGTTATTATCAGAATTGCTAACATTTTTGTTATCCTTAGATTTCCTGCATTTTCTAATGTGAGTTTTAGCATTTACAGGTTTTACTGTTCCAACTTTCTTAGGTTTTGGATTATTCGCGGGCACTAGAGTGGGAGTAGACCTATTTAAAGGGCACTTTGTTCCTACAGTAGTGTTGGTGTTCCTAGTTAAAGGACACGCTTGTGTTTTGGTAGCCTTGGTACTCCTAGTTAAAGGGCACGCTTTCTTCGCTTTAGTGGGAGTGATCCTAGTCAAAGGGCACATATTTCCTACTATAGTGAAAGTCCTACCAGTGGGACGCCACATCCAACCAACTTGGGTTAACACTTTCCCAGTCGGTTTCCATTCTAATCCATTTTTTCGGGCATGCATCTCATTCACATGGTCAATAAGGCAAGAATCATGACGACTAGAAAACATACATTCATTGCAATTCCAACATTTTAAATTAGAATTCACAGTAGGCTTAGAACGCTGCACAACCGCAGAGCCTTTAGGTTTAGCTACATGATTCTTTTTATTCAAAACAGAAATAACATTCCTAGGATGGGCTTCTACTTTCTTCTTCACTTGACTACTAGATGGGGGCAAGATCCTATCATTCTTCTTGTTTCTTTTAAGCTTAGATCTTTGAGCCTTAGTAGTGGTGCTTACTTCTGTAGAAGGCAACACGGGAATATTAGAAGCTGGTTTTGATTCCGCCTTATCTTTAGTGACCAAAGTTTGAGATGGTTTAGTCCTAGGGCCCTTGTTAAGTGGTGTGACGGCAATAAGGGTTCTTTTGATTGCACTAGAGGACGATGCCGAGATAGTGGCTGCGTTATCCACAACATTCTTACCTTTGAGAGTACGAAGTGTTTCCTTTAACTCAGCCAAGACCAGATTCTTATCACAAATTTGTTCCCTTAAATCAGGATTTTCTATCGACTTTCGATTCAATTGTTCAATCAATGATTGATTATGTGCAGTGGTATTAACACATGCGGGCTGTACTGAATCGAAGAGTCGTGTATTTTTCTGTTTTAAGTTATCAACTTTGGACAAAATCTTGGAAACTCGATTATCTAGATCCAGTTTAAGATTTTCAGCGGCCTCAAGTACGTTCACACAGTTAAGCTCCTTAGATTTCTCTTTTTCTATCGGCAAAGAGTTAGCAACTTTGTCACTTGGCTGACGCTGTTTTGATTGTAAATTCAATCGAAAATTCTTTTCAAAATTTGCATCATCGATATTAACACCTTCGAATGACGTTTCAAAGATTTCTTGAATAAATTGTTGCTTGCATTCAAGCGAAATACAATGTGTTTGAATCTCATCAAAACGTTTTGAAAGCGATGAATATGAATCTTGAAGCTTTAAAAATTCAGCGTCAGATTCGTGACAAGTACTATCTACCACAGTATCCACAGATTCAACATTATGCACAATAGAATCATTATCAACACTTGTATTCACACAGACAGAAACTATATCATGAGACATCACTTGATTCAGAAGCAGATCATTATGGCGTGAAACTCGTTCTATTTCAAGTAAACTGTTTTCATAAGCATCTTCCATTTCATTGAAAACACGTCTAACTTCTTCTATTTCCAAAAACAAATCTTGATCAATATTACGAAGACAAGCTTTAACATTGTTTACAAACGGAACAATTTCATCTCGAAACGCAGCTCTAGTGTGCCCAAAGTTCCATTCACCTTCCGTTATGGCCGTGGCCGTCGTACGTTCCAAAATGACCTTGTCAAAATCGGCTAAGTGTTGGTGAACCGTATTTAAGTTAACGGACGCCTTACTTACCGGTGGAATTAACTTCGTTAAATCCTTTTTGACGAGTGTAGGAGACGTACTAGGAAGGTTTTCATTTGACAAACTTTGGGGCACAAGAACTGTTAATTCTGCTAATTCCTTTTGTAAGCGAATGCGTGTCTTTTTTGAAAATTGATCTTTGTTATGTTGATCATAATCAATTGTATGGAATTTTGAAAGCATTTTAGAATGAGTTTCATCCCCAAGTGATTATGTCTCCTCAGTAATACGAACAAAAGGTGCTTCTTTCGATTTGCCAATTATGGTCATATCATAAAGGCCGGGAATATATTCCTGAGCTTGTTTTGCATAACCGGGATTAGGTGGTAAATCTTGAAGACGCTTAAGTTCGAATTCTTTAAATGATTTAGTTAAAAGATGAACCTTTTCTGTGGAAGCGTATTGTTTTAAAAGCTGTTGTTCTTTAAATTTAAGAAGTTTGGTAGCATTAATTTCCGATTCAACCTTTTTAGACTCGAGAGTTTCGAAATCCATTTTAAGTTTCTGAAGATCATTGACAACCGACTCTTTTTCTTTTAATTCATTGGAAAGATTAGCTTTTAATGATTCTATTTCTTTCAAGTGTTCAATCTTTTCAAACCGAAATTGGTCAAATTCAGAACATGTTATTTTCTCTTCTTGAGGGACCATTTCAAAAGTTTTGACTTTTTCTTTATGCAACGCAAGCTCAGCAGTTAGGGTGGAATTCGTATCTACGGATTGCCTGAGGGCCATATGCATTTGATCAATAATATGTTTAGGCACCATGACCAAATCATGTTGAGCATAAGATTCCATACCCGTCGTAGCATTTGGTTGAGGTTCACTCAAATGTGTAGGTTTGGGTACCACATCATTTGAATTACTAATTCTCGAATGCTGTTCGAGGTTGTCATTTTCATGCCCAACTGGATGTTGGTTATCATCAATATTATTAGATGTGGTGGGTACCTCACTGATGACATCAGAACCGTAGTGAGAGAGATTAGCAACGAGAGCAGCTTGGGCAGAGTGAATGTCATCACAATCCGAATCATATGCATCAAGATCGTCCGCTTGATAAGCTGCATTAGAAGTGGAAACAACTGCAATGCCTTCAGTATCTGCTGCCCCTGGGTCTGCAAGAAATGCTAACTCCTCTGAATCCAAAATCTTCCCCTTAGACTGAGCATCAACCAAATACATCTTCTCACGAAACCATGCATCATCCCTTCTCCTTTTCGGCTGAGTGCATTCCCTAGCCATATGACCTTGTCCTCGGCAATTGTAGCAAGTCACAACCTTCTTAGGACCAATAGGACTTCCATTTCCACTAGCTTGAGAATTCACAGCTTGATTGTTCCCAGTCCTTGTAGGAGGTCCATATGAGTTTTGCCTTCCCTGAATAGGTTGCACCGTCACTTGACCATCTTGAACAGTGGCTTGTTGTCGAGGATTTGATGAGGTGCGGAGCTGATTGTTTGTTGGTGGAAATCCTCTAGTTGCAACAAGTTTTGACAAGTAGGCTGTGAGATGGTTTAGAACATCAGTTGGCGTATCATTTGGAGTAAAGACCGGTGCTTGGATTGGTGGAAGTTCATTAGAGTAGAAAGCTTGTGCTGGTTGTGCTTCTATTGGAAAATATACTTGCTGAGGAGTATAGCCCAATGGAGAAGTGTTGGCTTGTGATGGTGATGTTTGATATTGTGGTTGCTGTTGAAAAGATTGTTGATTAACACTTTGTTGATATTCTTTCTGTGGCATCATTGGTGGTTGATAAGATGGTTGCTGTGGTTGCTGATAGATGTGTGGTGGTGGCTGCTGCAAGTATGATGGTTGTTGATAAGTATAAGCCATGTTTTGTTGAGAAGCATACATTGCAAGTGGATCATGAACTTGAGGTGTAGACAACCGAGCCTCGATCACATGGCATTCGTGTTGTTGAAGAAAAGCTTGAAGTTGATCCACATTGGTGTTATGCAAGTCCTTAGCCAATTTAACATCCGTCACGTATTTTTTCCATTCTGGAGGAAGAGTGTTCAAATACTTGGTGTTCAATTGAAAGGTAGGAATTGCCATGCCATAGATATTTAGCTCATTCAACAATAGGGTAAATCTCAGATAGTAGTCATTGAGAGTCTCCCCTGGCACATAGGCAAACTTATCAAAAGTATCATAAAGCTTACACTCTCGTTCTTGTTTAGTTAACGAGGTGCCTTGCATTAGAACACGAATTCTATCCCATAACTCTTTGGCAACTTTATGTTTGCTGACGAGTTTGTAGACATCTGGAGGAAGAGCTTGGAGAATGATGTTTGTAGCATACTTATCACATTTATCTTGAATCTTCATATCTCCAGTCAACTCACCCGTTGTGCGAGGACGAGTGGTCGTACCTTCCGTCACAGTACCATAATCTAATGGTCCATTGAGCACCGATGCCCAAATTAGATGTCCAATTTCCTTGTTCAACATATAAAGTTCCATTCGGGAAGCCCATTCCTCATACATAGTCTTCACCAACATTGGTGGACGATTATCCGTACCCGAGAGTATGGACTTATCCGTAAGAGATGTGTACTCCATTACAATAAGTTAAGATTTACAAAGTTGATCGAACAATGAAATAAGGTTAAGTGTTTTTGTGTTGTTGTGAGTTATAATCGAGAAACAATGTTAAAATCCCCTAAAATATGTTCTCGATAAACCAAAAATTCCAAGTCGAAATTTTTTTTATGGAAAAAATTGTGATTATCGGAATGCCAGATCGGAATGTCAGATCGTAATACCAGATCGGAATGTCAGATCGTAATACCAGATCGGAATGTCAGATCGTAATACCAAATCGGAGTATAGCCCTGTCGAAATGTTGTTGGTATCGGAATGTTCAGATCGCAAAGCCCTATCGTAATGATTCAGATCGGAATAAGTGATAAAAATCCAACGATCGCAATGTAGAAACCTAACCCTTTCCGATGGTTAAGTTATTGCGATGGAGGCCCAAGTACAGTTTGTACTTTCCGATGGATCTTTCTGCTAGAATTTCGGAATGAAGAACAAAGCCTTTTTTCGCACTTTTGATCCAAGAAAACTGATGTTTTAATGAAAACCAAGATACCAAGAACACTCTTAAGCACGAATCCGTATGTTACACTACTTTAAACTTCGATCCAACACAAAAAAAATTTGAAGATTTCGGCAAAAACAAACCTATACTCCACGAATTGTTTTGAAAACAAAACGTAACACAAAAACAAACCTATATTTCATCCCAAGCTCTTGATACCATTTGTAGATTTGCAAATCTATGCTTATGTTTTTAGAGAGAGAAAGAGATAGAGAAATGGTGGATTTCACACTTTAGAGAGAGAAACTAAGAAAGAACTATGTGTAAAATAATGAAAACCACACCCTCTCCATCAAAGGAGAGGGTTTATATACCCAAGCCCTTGTCATGGGCTTGGGCTTACATTTGGCCGCCGACCCATACATTTCATGGGCTCGGTTTTGGGCTTTGGTTAAGTAAATGCATATGACTAAACTACGAGCTATTACACGAACTAATGTTGGAGTGACCGATCCTTCCTAATACGTAAAACGTATTTCCAACAATTTCAAAAGCGCAATTTCCTAACTTCAAGGTACACCCTTTCAGTATAGAATTTGTACTAACGATTTTCCCATCGGCTAACTCCACGTTATAACTAGTCGTTAACAATATCGGTTTTCTATCGATATGACGACTAAATTTAACATCTACGAAACTCTTGTCGGAACTAGAATCAAACAAAATACTAGCATAACAAGCGTCTAGCAAAAACGTACCGGTAACCACGTTAGGAACTTATGGTTTATCAACCGTCCCTACTTGATACACGGCAGCAGCACTGTTACCTCCTTGCTTGTTCCCAACCTTCGGGCAATTTCCTTGCTTGTGTCCTCTTTCTCCACATCCAAAACAACCCATCACTCTCGTAGCATTCGCCCCAGTGGCTACCCCCTTTGTTCGGCAATCCGACATCCTGTGACCCGCTTTTCCACATTTACCGCACGCAGGTGGGCAACTTCCTACATGGTACAAGTTGCATCGACCACAGTGGGGATTCACCTTCGCTCCTCTGGGGTTTGTGGCAGCTCTCATCCCTTCATTCCTTCGCTGGTTGAACTGCTGATTGCAGTTCTGACCCGGATTATTACGGTTTCCACCTCGGCTTTGACCCTGGGATTGATTGCTCTGAGCCGCCTCCCACTTCCTCTTATTTCCTTCAGCAATGAAGTTCTTCTTGTCTTGGAGTTTGACATCCATCAACGCGTGAGCCATTTGGACCGCTTCATCAAACGATCCAGGCTTAGATGAAGTCGTTTCACCCTTGATATTACTGGACAGACCTTTGATGTACTGTTTCATCTTCTTGTTATCATCGGCAAAGGCCTCAGGACACAAAAGGCTTAGTTCATTAAACCTCCTGGTGTAAGCAGTGATATCATTGTTTCTCAAAGTCAGGTGCCTCAACTCATCTTCCAATTGACCCAGCTCCTCTTCAGGACAGAACTTCTTGGTCAAAAGAGCTTTAGTAGTAGTCCATGTTCTTGCATTCGCTACTGCTAACCCAACAGTGGCTACTTGGATGTTCCACCAACTCAATGCGTCGTCAAGAAAAGTAGCAGCCGCAAACTTGACCTTGTTCGCTTCTGAGCAACCACTAATCTCAAAAGTACTCTCGACCTTTTCTAACCATCTCCTGAGTTCTAGAGCTCCACCAGTTCCACGAAATTGCGTGGGACCGTATTTCATAAAACTAGAGTAAGTACACTCTCTTGGGGCTTGCTGTCTCCCCACATTTCTGCCTTGGTCTGGGTTTCTCTCTGCTCGGTCTGCTTCTAGCGCATTTGCAATGGCTTCCTGAATCATCGTGTTCACACGGTCAGCTGTTAGTTTTGGAGGCATGGTGCGTTATCAAATACACCTCTCGGCAAAGACAGGGAAAAATAGAAAAACAATGTAAGTATACATCATCAAGATTAAGATGGATTTCTCTTTCAAGACATAATATAAATACAACGACACATCGCTACAGAGTTACTAATATTCATCAATTCACATCACAAAAGAGCAAATTAAAGACATATCACAGATTATGAAAGGTAAACATGGATTGTATTGATAGTCAACCAAAATTGTGACAAGTATTGCCACTACAACCATTCACCATAAAACTTAAGTCCTCAAGTTCTTTTTGTCACAATGCCATCATACAAAAGTCTAAAATAGTTCTATTACAAAGATCAAAGATAAAATACAATACAAGCAACTAGGCATGTGGTGATCCACACGGCCTCTTGGAAGGCGGTTCATCATCATCCTCCTCAGGTTCTTCGTCGCTATCTTCCTCGTCCACTTCATCCATCTTCCTCTTTCCTTTGTCGTTCGGCCCACATTCTGTCGCCTTCTTCGTCCCAGACGTAGACCCACACTCAACTGCTACATGATTTCCCACAGTGATACAAACACCTCTGGCAGGTGGCTGGATCATGAAGTCATTAGCTTCCATTTCCAAGTCGTCTACAAATCTCCAATCTGGGGGCAAGGATGCTCTCACTCGATGCTCCCAACTCTGCATCCTAGTCAATCTCGCTTGATCTTCCCTAACTCGATCAAGACTGGCGCTCAAGTTCGCTATCATCGATCTCAGACTGTTGATATCACTCTTGTTTGCATTTCCATCAAACTCAATCCTTGAAGTTCTTGCCAATAGCCTTTTGTGTGCCCTTTCATTCTCGTCGAATCGGTTGATTACTCTCGTTTCCACTATGTACCGCTCGCACATCGATTCACCCAATCTTCTCACAACACGCGGTACGTCACGATAAGCTCTTGGTCCGGGGCAGATAACTCTTGAGATGCCTTGATGAAGGAAATTTGCACTCACTGCAGCTTCGGATCTTCTAGGGATACCTGGCATACCAACCAGATGAGAAGTACGCATAGGCCTGGGGCAAGTAGTTCTCCTTTGGTCGAGGTCCTGGGCTTGCACATTGTTCGTCTCGGCTTGTCCTTCAGCACCTGTTCCAACATTTCCCCCTTCTTGTCCTACGACGTAATCGTCTCCATTTCGATTAGGCGGTACCTCGGCCATTCCTGCAATAACAGAGAATTTTGGAAGGTACGTAAGATTACTATTCAATATTTATAAATACATGCATGCAAATGCAATGCAAAGGTGGTACACATGCCTAAAATGCGATAATATGATGCTCATGCATAAGTAATACAAGAATTACGATATCGGGTATTCCACGTATAATTTCAACGTTTACGTATAGTAGTTTCCATATCTACGTAATAAATACCCACATATATACTTCAACTCAAAAGTATACATCAGTGCCATGAATACACAAATAAACCTTACCGGAGCCATGCAGGATAGTTTTGTGCGCTTGGATGATTTCTTACGACACCAAAAGTTATAGTTTAGGAATTTTCAAAACGACCTAGTTCTCTATAACTCATGGCTCTGATTACCAATCTCTAACACCCCACCAAATGCTATGCGCAGCGGAACTACAACATTTGGGTGCTAGGCAGTTATCATCGCACACAAGATATATCGAACGACTCCAAAGAGACGTCAAAGTTTAAACTTAAATTAAAATTTTTTAAAAAGTTACATGTCTACGGTTTTCCAACCCTAAATGATACAACAGAGTTTGCGTTTCGGTCCACATGAATCTCAACCCCAAAAGATACAGTTTTCACAACAACATGACATAAAGTTTAAACATGTTCAAGTAATAATGGGAGGAAAAACAAGTAGACTCCAAGCCATACACACAACTTCCATCCAATGCATGCTCCATGCTACACTTCATCGGTTACCTGAAACACATGCTAAATTTGGTCAACAAAAACGTTGAGTGAAATTCATAGGTTTTACAATTCATTTTGAACATATGTGTAATAAAACCATTCACGATCATTCATAGACTTGTCGATCAAACAATCTATATTCAAGGTACTGACAATTGTGTTTAAGCTCATGACACTAAACCGTTAACTCAATCACCAGCGTAATAATTACCGGCGTGATTCAGATGAAACCAGTGCCCCTACTAAGACATCAGTTGCAATTATACCTTATCTCTTATCACAAATTATCCGTCCGTAGGGGGTATCAACGTACTAGCCCTCGTCTCGGATAGGGTAGTCAACCCCATAGTACTATCACTTTGTATAAGCGGCTATTTCTAATCCACGCTAGGACTACACAATAGTTAATAGTTCATGAAATTAGGGCCTTTTGCAACTAGGTACTCAACACAATTTCAAAAGCAACATTCGGGTCCAACAATCATTCATGACATATGTTCATTTTGAAAACTAGCATGCATTTCCCTCGCGGGTAAAAAAATTTGAAATAATAATAAGCGAGGCTATAAATTCACACCTTATATAACAAGTAGTCGATAGTTCGAGTGGCGGTTACTGACGACGATGAGGATGCCCGGGTAAATCAACACCTATCAAACCAATAACGCGTAATGAGTAATCTCATTTATAAACCTTAAGGTACTGTATATAATACATACATATTAGTCACTTGTGATAATTACAACTCACGCCAAAACAAAACAAACAAGTGTTACTCGTTTTATACCATTCGTCTATATTATTAACGTTATTCATTTTTACGCGTTTTTCGCCGATACTTACCAAAAGTACGGACTGTTTTACTAGACTTAACCCTTTTTATAAAAATTGAGAAAATTCTCAAAAATACCTTAAGACCTGTAGAAAACACATATTTAATCCTATTAAAAATTTTCGCTTTTACGACCCGTTACTCAACACTTTACCAAAACTACATTTTTCGGACTGAAATTGTACTTTGACCAAGTCGGGCTCATTTGACCCGTTTAAAATGTTCCATTGACCCATTTGACACCTAAGTCTTATAATAGACTCAAATATGCAGGTTTGAGACCAAAAATCAACCTTTGATCATTTACCAAACTAAACCTATAGTCCCCGGGATTTGACCTAAAACCAAGCATAATTTCGGATTATGACGGTTTTCATCTCCCGGTACACGAATTTCAAAACATCGTAACTTTTGACTCGTTAGGAGTCGTAAGCTCTATCTTATACCAAATCGAAGCTAAGAAGATGCTCTACAACTACATCCTAATCACAAGACCTGTTTACAAAATAATTTTTACGAAAACACCTCAAACTTTCTGCCTAAAATCACCTATACCAAAATCAACCCAACGCTCGTTTTCAAACCCATTTATCGACACTAGACATCATCCTAAGCACAACTAATCATACTCAAACACCATAATCAGTCCTAAACCCCTATTAATCAAAATCATCATAAAACCCAATCACAAAAATAAACATGCAAATGGTTTTACCCATTTAAAAACATGTAAAAACAAACATACATACAATATCCATCATCAAAACAACAACCACCATGATCCCCCAAACACCCCCCCCCCCCCTTGTGCCGTGGGGTTTGGGTGATCAAAACCCATCAACCAAATTGATTTTGGTTGATTTGTTTAGTGATTTAACATCATTCATCCATGAATTAAACATGCAAATGGCTAATTAACATCAAAATAAATTTTTGAAAAATCTTTAATTTTTGGAAAAATTCATGTTAATGCATGTTAGATTAAACCATGGATTAACACTTACAAAAAGTTTTTAAGATGTGGTCTTTAATTGGAATTAATCAAATCCAAGAAAAATTGAAGGTGGTGGTGGTTTGGTGGTGTTTGGCCGTCGGCCTAAAGAGAGAAAAGGGAAGGGATGGGTTTTTTTTTTGAAATGTTTAGTGTGTGTGTGCTTGATTTCCATTTTTTGCATTTGGGAGGGACCTTGGTGCAATTTAGGCTTTCTTTTGTCCTTAAGCAAAAACGACCTTATAAGTTTACGGGATTGACTCACTAGTCATTTTAGAAAATTTTACGGGAGTCGGGGATCATCCCGAACACTCCAAAATATTTTTAGGACACTTTAAATGTACCCGGAAAGCAATAAAACTCACCCGACTCGACTCGACACGAACCGAAAGAAAAATTCTCGAAAAATTACAATATCGATAAAACGACAATAATTATAGAAATTTGGGCATCCATCGGGATCGTATTCGTCATCGTCCTTCTTAAATCGTCAATCGTCAAAATTATAACCTCGAATATCGGTTTCAACCAAAATAATAAAATACATAGCAAATAAAATTTATTAAAAATTTCAAAAATAAGCGTAATTTAGGGTAATGTAAGTGACCTCGGTTCTAGGGTCTCACAAAATCAATACTTTTTACAATGGTTTAAGCATGAATGACCAAGATTCACTAAATAGTGCCTCGGGGGTAACATTTTGGTTAAGTCTGCTAATGCCGCTTGGGATATTATTGAGAACAAGTCTAGAGTGCAAACCAAGAGTGTTCGGACTAATGTGGCTAGTGCTAGCACTAATGAGAGCGACAAGAGAATTGATAAGCTTACTTCGCTTGTTGAATCACTTGCTCTCCAAGCCGCCAACAATACCAAAGCTATCACTGCCCAAGCTAGTGCTTTGACTCAATCATGTGAAATTTGTGGGGGATCTCATTCATACACCGATTTCCTTCGACTCATGACAATCTAGAAAATGTGTATGCCGCCAACGGTACCTATTCTACAGGAGGCTATCAAGCAGGTCCTCAAGGTGACCTCAACTTGCTCAGCTATCGCTCAAACAACTTTCTTTCACCACCCGGTTTTCCCCCTCAAAACCCAAACAACCTTAATCGCAACAATCAAAACCAACCTCGTGCTCCAAATCAATATCAAAACCAAAGAAACCCATATCCACCTCAAAGAAACAACCAAGTTTACCAACAACCTGCTTATCAACCACCCGCCTACAATGCTCCTCCTCCCAACCAACCCACCGCATTACACCAAGATGTTGAAACATACATGAGGACTAATGATGCGATAGTGCAAAATCTTCAGCGGGAAATGCTCAACTTGAAAGCAGATATGGTTAAACAAGGAAACGATCTTCGAGCCGATATGCGAAACACTTTGGCAAGTCAAACGAATGACTTAAGGAACATTATGGCTAGTTTCTTCCCAAGTAATCAAGCCTCTGGATCGGGTTCTCTTCCGAGTAACACCGTTTCTAATCCAAGAGGGGAGATGAAAGCAATCACCACTCGCAGTGGAAAAGGTTTAAAGGAACCCGAGCTTCCTACACCTACACCGGTGATTGTGACTAAGGAAAACGAGTCTCCTTCAGTTCCTCCACCTTCTACTTCTCCAATTCCACCACCTTCTAACTCCACCCCTCCACCACCCAAGGATGTGAGTGAGAATTCCATTCCAAAGCCTTCATCTCAACCCAATATACCTTATCCTTCAAGGTTGAGGAAACAGAACTTGAAGAACAAGGATGATATTCAGGTTTCGAACTTTCTTAAAATGTTTAAACAACTGAATTTCAATATCTCCTTTGTTGAGGCTCTCGCTCACATGCTGAAATATGCTAAAATGTTTAGAGATCTTCTTAGTGATAAGGAGAAACTTCTCGATATTGCTCATACCCAACTTATTGAGAATTGCTCCACAGTGCTCTTAAGGAAATTACCAACCAAACTTGGTGATCTGGGTCGTTTCTTGATTCCTTGCAACTTCCCTGGGGTAGAGAATTGTATGGCCCTAGCCGATCTAGGTGCTAGTATCAACTTAATGCCTTTAACGTTTGGAAACAATTGTCTCTACCCGAGCTAGTCCCCACACGAATGACTTTGGAATTAGCTAACCGTACGATTGCTTATCCGATGGGGATAGCCGAAGACGTCTTCGTTGGTGTCGACAAATTCACCTTTTCGGCGGATTTTGTTGTCGTTGACTACGAGATGGACCCTCGTGTTCCATTAATCGTTAGACGTCCATTCTTGAGGACCGGTCTCACTCTCATCGATTTAGCCGCGGGCGAATTAATCATGAGAGTTGGTGACGATAAAATCGTCTTCAACATGGGTAAACTTTCTAAGTAGCCTTCTGAAAACGAGAGTGTTAATTTCATTGATGTTCTTGATGAGGCTTGTGAAGAACATTTCAAAGACGCTTGTAAAAGTGGTTCTTCTTCTCTACCCACTGTTGAGACCGTTGCCTCTATTGCTCCATCACTAACTCTATTTGGAGAAAGTGATTTCATCTTGAAATAATTTGAAGCAACTTTGGGAGATGTGGACTTGCAATATGACGATTCTCCCTCCAATTAGGATGAAGACATTTGTACCATTGAGAAACATCTCAATGAGGACCATATTTCTCCACCATCTCCTAAGGATATCTCTATCGATGAACCGAATTTGACTACGCCTTCCATATCCTCCGGATTTAGAACTTAAGGACCTACCGTCTCATCTCGAGTACGTTTTCCTTGAAGACAACAAGAAGTCACCCATCATCATCGCTAAGGACTTGAAAGAGGAAGAAAAATCCTGACTTATCGCCGTGTTGAAGAATCACAAGAAAGCAATTGGTTGGAAGATCTCTGATATTCGTGGAATTGATCCTCACTTTTGCACACATAAAATTCTAATGGAGGACGACTTTAAACCCACTATTCAAAGCCAAAGAAGGGTGAATCCTAAGATCCATGACGTTATCAAACTTCTTGATGCGGGAATGATCTATCCTATCTCAGATTCACCATAGGTTAGTCCCGTCCATTGTGTGCCTAAGAAAGGCGGAATCACCGTTGTGCCCAATGAAAACAACGAGTTGATTCCTACTCGTCTCGTTACAGGTTGGAGAGTTTGTATAGACTATCGCAAACATAATGATGCTACGAGAAAGGATCATTTTCCCCTCCCTTTCATGGACCAAATGCTTGAACGTCTAGCGGGTAATGACTATTACTACTTTTTAGACGGTTTCTCCGGGTATTTTCAAATTCCCATCGATCCCAAAGACCAAGAGAAAACCACATTCACTTGTCCTTACGGAACATTTGCTTATAAAAGAATGCCTTTCGGCTTACGCAATGCTCCTGGGACATTTCAAAGGTGTATGATGGCTATCTTCCATGACATGGTTGAAGAAACTATGGAAGTCTTCATGGATGATTTCTCGGTCTATGGTGATTCCTTCTCTACTTTCCTTGCCAATTTGGAACGCATGCTTAAGCGGTGTGAAGACACTCGCCTTGTTCTAAATTGGGAAAAATGCCATTTCATGGTAAAAGAAGGCATTGTGCTTGGACATAAAATCTCAAAAGCCGGTCTTGAAGTGGACCGTGCTAAAGTGGATGTCATAGCCAAATTACCTCCACCTTCAACCGTGAAGGGTGTGAGAAGTTTCCTTGGTCATGCGGGCTTCTATCGTCGATTCATTCAAGATTTTTTTAAAATCGCTCGCCCGATGACCCACCTCTTGGAAAAAGATACTCCTTTCATCTTTTCCAAAGAGTGTCTTGAATCCTTCAATCTTCTTAAGGATAAGCTAACTAAGGCATCGGTCTTGGTTACCCCTAATTGGGAGCTACCTTTTGAGTTGATGTGTGATGCTAGCGACTTTGCTATTGGAGCGGTTTTGGGCCAAAGAGTGAACAAACACTTCTAACCAATCCATTATGCTAGCAAGACAATGACGGGAGCTCAATTACATTATACCACTACCAAAAAAGAGCTTTTAGATGTAGTGTATGATTTTGAAAAATTCCGCCCATAGTCCTCTCTACCACCATCGTGTACACTGACCATTCCGCGTTGAAGTACTTGTTGACTAAGCAAAATTCTAAGCCAAGACTTCTTCGTTGGGTTTTGCTCCTTCAAGAATTCAACATTGAAATTCATGACAAGAATGGAGCGGAAAACCTAGCCGTGGATCATCTAAGTAGACTTGAGGATCCTTATCAAGGGGATCATCCGAATCAAGAGATCAATGACTCTTTTCCCCTTGAGGCCTTAATATCTATAAATTCCAATCTTGATGACACCCCGTGGTTTGCGGACATTGCAAACTACTTAGCGGGTTGATTTCTCAAGGAAGGGTTAACGTCCCAACAAAAGAAAAAGTTCTTTAAAGATATTGAACATTATTTTTGGGACGACCCTTACCTCTTCAAACAATGTGCGGATCTTGTCATTCGTCGATGTGTTGATGGGCCGGCAGCGGTACAAATCCTTGACGCTTGCCATAAAGGACCCACCGGTGGTCACTTTTGTCCCAATTACACCGCGAAGAAAGTATTCGACTCTGGATTTTATTGGCCCACCATTTATCGTGACGCTCACGATATGGTTAAACATTGTGATGCTTGCCAAAGACATGGCAAGATCACACATAAAGATGAGATGCCTCAAAATTTCATACAAGAATGTGAATCTTATATGTATGGGGCATCGACTTTATAGGGCCATTTCCATCATCTAAAGGGAACAAGTACATCCTAGTAGCCGTTGACTACGTTTCTAAATTGATTGAAGCTAAGGCTCTCCCTACGAACGATGCAAGGGTGGTTGTGAACTTTTTGAAGCAACTTTTTGCTCGATTCGGTGTTCCTCGTTCTATAATCAGTGACCGCGGGACTCATTTTTGCAATGATCAATTCGCAAGAGTCATGGCTAAGTACGGTGTCAATCACCGTCTTTCCACCGCTTATCATCCTCAAACCAATGGTCAAGCTGAGATATCTAACCGCGGATTGAAGCGAATTCTGGAGCGTACTGTGGGAGAGTATCGTGCCTCGTGGGTCGATAAGTTAGATGATGCTTTTTGGGCTTTCCGTACCACCTATAAGACGCCGATCGGTTTTACACCTTATCGTCTTGTGTACGGGAAAGCATGCCACCTCCCTATTGAGCTGGAACATAAGGCATACAGGGCCTTGAAGTGGGCTAACTTCGACATAAACAAAGTCGGTGATCTTCGGAAGATTCAACTCAACGAGCTTAATGAACTGAGGAATGAAGTTTACGAGAACTCACTGATCTACAAGGAGAAGACCAAGATCATCCATGATGCAAGGATTAAGAACCAAGAGTTCCACGTTGGTGATCAAGTCTGACTTTTTAACTCTCGGTTGAAGATCTTTTCGGGCAAGTTGAAGAGCCACTGGACTGGTCCATTCACCATCGCCAAAGTCTTTCCATATGGCACCATTGAGCTTTCTCAGCCAAATGGGCCAAATCTTAAGGTGAATGGACAGCGTTTGAAGTTGTACTTTGGTGAGGACATCTCTCATGAGATGATTCCATCCCTCACCACGTTTCCCTTGAATTAAGTTCTGGGTCGAGTCAGGCTCGTGATTCAGTGAACAAAAACAAGCGCTTCTCGGGAGGCAACCCGTGATCTATCCTTTACCGTTTTCATAATAAGTGTAGAGGGGAGCCCCATATGTGTTTGTTGTCTTGTTTCTTCTTCTGTGCAGGGATTAAAGCTTCAAAGATCCATTCTCGATGACTTTTGACGAACCGTGTTCCCATCTTCCCGGTTCTATCCTAAACTGTCGTGATTCAATTTTTCATATCTTATATGTTAACATTGAAATCACTATAGTTGTCCTCTCCTTAGTAAGATTTAAACAACGTGCACAATGTCATAAGTGTAGGGGAGTTTACTCCCACATGCTTAAACATTGAGGACAATGTTTATATCAAGTGTAGGGGGGCTTCTATCGAAGTAAGTGGGCTTTTCCATGAATTTGTACTCATTTTAACCGGAAAATTTTATTTTTCAACATTTTTCAAAATTTTTAATCTATTTTGGCCTAGTTGTATAGTTGTATTTTCCTTTGTTATGGTTATTTTCTTTCCTTCCTAGAATAAATTTTCAATAAAGTGGTTTTAAAATTTTTCAAAGTCGTGAATATTTTGATTCAACCTGAGTTTACTTATTTAAGTTTACTCTAGCTAGTATCCTTAACGTGTTTAAGTCAAGTTTTGCTAGGCTTTTATGTAGGGAACTTTAAAACGTGAAAGTCTTAACTCTCACGGGTTAAGAACAAGAACTTTTCGCAAGTTCCTATAATTGATCCTAGAGAGTCGTTTATCAAGGGAGCTTTAAAATGAGATTTCTAAACTTGAAAAAATCTAAGAATTTGCAAGATCCTAAAGATGCCTCGAAAACCCAAAACTTTGATTTAATTGGCTAAGCATCCACGAGTCTCATTCCTTGAGATTTTAAATTGTGGAGAACGAGAGATGATAGAGTCAATTAGAAGTTTGGTATTCTTTCATGAATTTATGTGAGTTGGTTCTAAGCCTATTCCCCCATCGCTTGCTAATAAATTTATCTGCAATAAATAAGGTTTTACGATTTGAAAAGTTACTTAGCTTCTAGCACAAGATCGTTTAAAAGTTGCTCGGTATTAATTAGAGTTCATAGCCAAGGCATAACTTATTGAAGCGGGATGAGAAGATTGGCGAGTCCGAAAAGGCCCTAACAAGGCATGAGGGCTAAATTTTGTTGCTAAAGATCCCAAGTGATGCGAAGAATCATTTATCAAAAATCAATATGAAGGATCGAGAAACACAACGAAAAGAAAATACTCCCCTAAAGATCATGGAGAAGTCTATCCGAAAAGACCCTAGCAGGGTATGAGGATAAATAGATCCAAGTCCTAAAAGGAGGCGGATCGTTGTATATCAAAGTCCAAAGTAAAGATTGGAGAAAAATGAAGGAATCGTGGTCCAAGTATGAAGAATCTCTCAAAACTTCAAGTGAAGAAATTCCTATTATGAAGAGAAGACCATAATTTCAAGAACGTCTCTCAAAGATTTGAAGTATGAAGTTGTTGCCAAATATCGGTCCGAGAAAGGTCTCAAATCGTGAAGGGAGTTATGCCAAGATATGAACTTTATGAGGTCCCGAGAAGCAGTTTTAAAAGATTTTGTCCTTTAGCTAACTATTGATTAAATCGTCCCACTTTGTTTTCAGCTTAAATAACTATCGAAATAAGTCTAACAATGCATCCTCGTGATCATTTAAGACAATATTAAAATATAAGAGATACAACTAGGAATAAGGGAGTCTAACTGAATAATTGGGCCACATGAGTTCGTGTTAGTTTGCTAACTTATAATAACAATGATCTCGTTTTTAGGCTTGGTATGGGGAACGTGAAACTTTAGAATGATGAACATTCATGACAACCTAAAACCCCAATGTAAGTCTTTGATTTCTTACTTATTTTGTTCTTTTAGTTTTCTTAGTGATTAGTATTTAATAAAGGCCAAGGTGGGTTATCTATGATGAAAAATGTAAACCGTGCTTCGAAATTAGTGCATTGCATGAGGACATTGCAATGGTCAAGTGTAGGGGATTTAATAAGTGTGAAAACACTTACCCTTTTACCACTTATTTCCAATAATAACAAGACCAAAACGTGTATTTTATGTCGTAAAAGTCGGAATTATGCGTGGTTTGTGTTTTTATTGTGTTTTAGGACCAAAAGATGCAAAAGGAAGAAAACATGGGCTATCACGGGCTTTTATCAAAGAAAAAGACTAAAGACGAAGCCGAAAGATCGAGAATTCAAAAAGAACGGAAGTCCAAGGCCAATTCTGAAGATTTATCGAAGAAAAAAGTCTAAAGACGGAAGTTTAATGAAGTCGAAGAACTCAAGTCTAACTAAAGATGAAAATTATAAGACAAGTTCAACTTATATCGACAAATCCCGAGACGACATCGAGAAAGACAAAGAAATTAAGTCGAGCCGAGACGAGAAGAAAGAAGTTAGATAGCTTAAGCATGTAATCTCCCCACCTCCTATAAATACCCTCCTAATGTGTCATTAGGAGGGTGGTTAGGTGGTTAGGTGTTTTAGTTTTTAATAGTTGTAGTTTAATTTTTAAGTGCTTTTAATTTTTCTCTCTAGTTTTCCTTTCAAACTTATTAATCTTTACATTAATCTTGTAATCTTTTGATATTCATCTTTAATCAATCAAGCTTATTTTCTTAATTCTCATTCTACCTTTCTTAATCTTTTTCTTAATCTTGATAATCATGTAGTTAATCTCATCTCTTTGATTAAGTGATTGTTTTATTCATGTGATTGATCTTGTAGTTTTGATGTGGTGGATGTTTTGAGCTTATTGTGGTGTTTGATCTTCTAGTGTTTGGCTTATTTTTTATTAAGTTGTTTTGATAGATTTATAGAATTGCTTATTAGTTGATTTTGAATGTTTTGATTATTTAGTGTTTTTATAGTTTTTAATTTGTGGCTTATTTAGTTCTTCTTAAAATTTATTTGGTTAATTGCTTGTTTGGTTTGTGCTTATTAGTAGCTTATCTCTTAAGTTTTGATTTAACTGATTTTATGTATCTGTGTTTTTACCTTTTCGGAAAAGGGTTTTAAAACTCTGAAATCGTCCCTTTCTCTGAATTCATCTTTATTCCGAAATACTCCTTTTACTGAAAACATCATTTTTTCTGAAAAGTCCATTTATCCGAAAATAACAATTTCTATGAAAATTTTATTATTCCGAAATAACTCCGTTCTCTGAAAAGTCATTTATTCCGAAAACATCAATTTCTCTGAAAACCTTGTTATTCCGAAAATCCCTTTTTTCTGAAAAGTCTTGTTATTCCGAAGAAACTCCTTTTTCTGAAAAGGCAATTATTCCGAAGAATCCAATTATTCCGAAAAACCTTTTATTCCGAAGATATCAATTTTTCTGAAAAGTCCATTTATTCCGAAGATCCAAATTTTTCTGAAAACACCATTTTTCCGAAGAAGCTCATTATTCTTAAAAGTCAGTTATTCCGAAATTCCCATTTCTATGAAAAGTCTCTTATTCCGAAGATGCCATTTTTTGAATTATTGTTTTATTCCGAAAATCCATTCCTATGAAATACTTATTATCTTGTTTTCAGACTTAGTTTAATTGTCAGTTTCTGAATTGTTTCTATTTTTCAAACTTTAATTTTTCCTGCCTTTTTACTTAGCATTGTTTTAACTTGTTTTGTCTTAGATTAAATTTTCAAGCTTTCAACGACATTTTTATCTTTAGTTTAAAATAGATAACTTTCCAACCATTTTATTTTCTACCAAGAACGACTGAGTTGCACTTTCTTCCAAAAATCAATTTGAAAAGATCGGACGATAACTCTTTTATAACTAAGTGAAAACCTAGTTATTAATACTTCACCGACTCGCTCAATGACATCAAACGGTCTGATGAATCGAGGACTGAGCTTCCCTTTGATTCCATACGTCTAACACCACGTGCCAGCGATACCTTAAGGAAGACGTGATCTCCTACGTTAAAATGTAAGTCCCTACAATGCTTGTCGGCATAACTCTTCTGACGTGACCGTGCTTCTTGAAATTTCTACATAGCTACTGTGACCTTCTCGTTGGTCAACTCTATCATTTCTGTTCCTTCAAGTGTTTGCTCGCCAACCTGATCCCAGCAGATTTGGGGCGCGACACTTCCTGCCACACAACATCTCAAATGGAGCACACCTAATACTTGCGTGTCAACTGTTGTTGTATGAAAACTCTACCAGACATATGTAATCATCCCAATCTCCCGTCCGTACCAACGCACATGATCGCAACATGTCTTCTAATGTCTGAATCGTTCGCTCTGACTGCCCGTCTGTTTGAGGATGAAAAGCCGTGCTAAACTTAAGTTTTGTACCCCAAGCTTTTAGCAGAATTCTCCAAAATCGCGAAGTGAAACGAGGATCTCTTTCTGATACGATGCTGGATGGAGCACCATGAAGTCTCATGATCTCTTTCTTATTGTAACGGCGAGTTTACTAACCGTATCTTCCTTGCGGATCGGTAAGAAATGAGCTGACTTAGTAAGGCGATCAACGATAACCCAAATCGCATCGTGCTTCCTCTTTGTCTACGGAAGACCGGCAAAAAAATCCATGGTGATTTTGTCCCACTTCACTCTAGAATATCCAACGGTTGTAGAAGACCGCCAGATCGCTGATGCTCGATCTTAACCTGCTGGCAGGTAAGACATTTAGAGACGTAAGTCGCAACATCCTGTTTCATACCACTCTACCAAAAGTATTGCTTGATGTCATGGTACATCTCTGTCGAACCAGGATGAATAGAGAATGGGGAGCTTTGAGCCTCAGCTAACAATGCTTCCCGGAGATCTTGATCACCAGCAATACAAAGTCTCGTGCCCTGCCATAAGATACCGTCTGCGTCTACTCGAAATTTTGTCTGCTTCTCCGAATTCTGAATTATAGTTCAGATTTCACCATCATCCTTCTGAGCTTCCTTGATCCTAGAGAGTAACTCGGGTTCTACTCTAAGATTAGCCTAGTAACCGTGCTGTCCACGTACCATGATCTTAATGTCTAGTTGCTCCAAGTCTCTTATAATTTCCTCCTCAATTTTAATGCCATTTATCATTCCAGACTTTTTGCTAAGTGCATCTGCCACTACATTCGCCTTGTCGGGATGATACTGCAGATTAATGTCATAATCTTTCAACAGCTCTAACCATCTCGTATGTCTCATGTTCAATTTACGTTGAGTGAAGATGTACTTCAAGCTCTTTTGGTCTATGAAAATGTCACATGATTCTCCATACAAGTAGTGCCTCCATATCTTCAATGCAAACACGACTGCTGCAAGTTCCAAGTCATGCGTAGGGTAATTTTCATCATAGGGCTTAAGCTTCCATGAAGCGTAAGCGATCACTTTCCCATGTTGCATGAGAACACAGCCAAGTCCCTTCCCCGATGCATCACTGTTGATCTGAAATCCCCCTGTACCAGATGGGAGAGTAAGAATCGGTGCAGATACTAACTTCTACTTTAGGTCTTCAAAGCTCTTCTCTCTTTCTTCAGTCCAGACGAAAATCTCCCCTTTCCGCATCAGTTTGGTCAATGGTAGTGCTAAACAGGAAAAGTTCTCCACGAACCTACGGTAGTAACCAGCTAAGCCTGGAAACTGCGAACCTCAGTCGCTGATGTCGGTCTTCGCCATTTGGTGATAGCCGCAACCTTTGTTGGGTCCATGGTGATTCCTTCTGCTGATACAATGTGACCTAAGAATGCCATCTTGTCTAACCAGAACTCACACTTGGAGAATTTAGCATACAACTGCTTCTGGTGAAGAATCTGTAATACTGTACGAAGATGGTATTCGTGTTCCTCCTTGGACTTAGAGAATATTAGGATGTCGTCAATGAAGAGAATGACGAACTTGTCCCGAAATTCATGGAAGATTCTTTTCATCAAATCCATGAACACTGCTGGAGCATTGGTAAGGCCAAATGGCATGACTACGAATTCGTAGTGGCCATAGCGTGTACGGAAAGCAGTCTTGGCGATGTCCTGCTCTTTAACCTATAACTGATGATAGCCCGACCTCAGATCAATCTTGGAGAAATGTTTGGCCCCTTGAAGTTGGTCAAACATATCATCTATGCGTGGTAGAGGATACCTATTCCTGATGGTGATCTTGTTGAGCTCACGATAATCTATGCAAAGACGCATACTGCCGTCCTTCTTCTTCACGAATAAGACCGGTGCGCCCCATGGAGATGCGCTCGGTCGAATGAAGCCTCGTTCCAGAAGTTCTTGCAGTTGATCCTTCAGTTCCTTCAGTTATATGGGAGAAATGCGATAAGGAGCCTTGGAAATCGGCTCAGCTCCTGGGATGAGCTCGATATTAAACTCTACTTCATGTGCAGGTGGTATGCCCGGAAGTTTTTCTGGAAATACATCTGGAAATTCTGACACTGTCGGTTGATTCTAAATTGATGGAGATTCAGCATCCATGTCATGAATAGTAGCTAGATAGCTCTCGCAACCATGCGAAAGTAACGCACGTACTTTCATGGTTGATATGATTTGTACAGACCTTCAGGGTACAAACCCGTTGTGAATGTACTCTGGTGCATTAACATCACCGAAGATGACTCGATATGAATGGCAGTCTATGGTAGCATGATGTTTGGATAGCCAGTCAATGCCCAATATCATGTCAAAATCATTCATGTCCAGCGGAAGTGCGTCAACAGGACGAATCTTGTCATCAAACTCTAGGGGAAGGCTCTTGTACACATGAGTTATGCTTACAGAGTCTCTTAAAGGCGTGGAAATGTTCAGTATATTCTCTAGTGGCATGGGGGATATCCTAACATTCTTAGCATAAGTAGTAGAAATGATAGAGTGAGTAGCACTCGTGTCAAAAAGAACACATGCAGCTTGACCATACATATACAAGATTCCAATGATGGTACCTGTAGACTTGTTGTCCTGATCGCGAGAAGTCGTGTAA
This sequence comes from Glebionis coronaria, assembly GCA_025667525.1. Classification (NCBI taxonomy): domain Eukaryota; kingdom Viridiplantae; phylum Streptophyta; class Magnoliopsida; order Asterales; family Asteraceae; genus Glebionis; species Glebionis coronaria. The sequence continues at coordinate 367,034,081 of CM046877.1, forward strand.
ACGTGTCCACTAGTAGGAGGCGGCTTGGTATCAGCATGTCCAGATGTGCCCTCCATCTCGCCCTTGCGGCAGTCCTTCATGCGATGGCCAGGAAGACCACACTTGAAGCATGTGTCGATGTCGCGGCGACATGACCCTAGGTGCCTACGGTTGCAGGTAGTGCAAAGAGGATGAGTATATCCTCCAGCTGGTGTCCTTGCTGGCTGAGAGCCTGATAAGAACAGTATACATGAGACATGATAATAGGTACAAAGGACAATGCGAAAAATTCGTAACATGGAATACCAGTGATAGCTGGACGGTTAGGCTGTGAACCCCTTTGGTTCTGGTCCCTCCCGTTACCATGATTCTTGGTAGAAGATTCTCTTATGTGTAAGAATTATGAACTATTGCATGTAATCATAAGAAAATGAGTAAATGTAAGGACCTCCTACTGTTGGAGTTTCCAGCGTTGTTACGGTAAATATCATTACCGACACGCCTATCCGTAGCAGAACGGTCGTGAGTCTGACCGTTTCCCTTGGGCTGAGTATGCTGTTGCTGAGTAGCCGGCTGAGACCGGTCCCCAATCTTCTGCCTGGAAGATACAGTTTAAAATAGGTGTAAATATTGACATATACTTAAAGAATACCGTTTGGTCACCGCTGGATAACGAATATTTACCTCTTCTCGGTCTCTCTGCTTCCCCGAACTCTTCTGTTTCTTGGAGCATCTCTAGCTTACGTGCTACATCGGCCACTTGTGCCACTGTGTTGAACGTAGCACATACCAAGTTGTTTGCGACCGATGTACGAAGAGCCCACCGGAAGTGGTATGCTTGCTCTTCGGGAGTACCTGCTGCTGCACCAAGAAAACTAGCCAAACAAAGAAAGCGTTGCATGAACTCGTTGATGTTATCGATAGCTCTCTGTTTGATTTCATGGTACTCTCTCTTCAGCTTGTCATGCTCAGCCTTTGGAAAGAACTGTCCCATCACCAAATCCTTGAACTGAGCCCAAGTCAAACCAGCCACCCAAGCATCACCTCCCTCAGACTGCTTCAGTGACTTCCATCATGATAGCACATCACCTTCGAACCGGTAACAGGACTACCTCGACTTGAAGACAGGGTCACAGCCCATGGCATCGAAGATCTTATCGATGTGAGCCAACCAACTTTCAGCTTCACTAGGGCTATCTGTTTTCTCGAAAGATCGAGGGCGTAGATTATTGAATCTCTCCAGCCATGTGACCAATGTTGCTAGAGAAGGAGGAGGAGGTACTGGGTGCTGTTGTTGATTGTTGGCAGCTTGCACCTCATCCCTGATTTCCTTCCTCAGCTGAGGAAGCATAGCTTGCATTGCATCTTGGACTGCTGCATTAAGTTGTTCCTGCTCGCGTGTGAGAACCATCTGACAGTATAACATAAAAATACATGATTAAACTGATTAAAACATAAAATATATAAAATAAAAAAATTTATAGCAATAAATCATGAGAAAAATTTTATGTAGGAAAACTAGTGCATGAATGCATGATGCAGTTTTATGAAAACTTCTATGTGCGCGAGAGTGAACGCCTATGGTCAGTTCACTCAAAACAAAAGACATAGCGAGGGGACGCCAATGAGTCGGTCCCAAAGTTAAAAGTTTCGATAAAGCACATGCGACTAAATAGGGACAGTCTTGTACCAACCATTACTTAGTCATAAACCTGCGACAATGACATATATGTGAATGCAAGAATACATGAATGCATGAAAACCGACTGTCAGTTCTAGGAAGACCATAGTGACTACCCACTAATCACAGGTCATATTTTGAGAGCCTACAGGTCGAAGCCTTGGCTCTGATACCATAATTGTAACACCCCATTTTGGTAAATGGAATGTCACGCGTGATTATGGCGTGTCATCAAAACATACAAGTATAAATGTATTAAACATTACATGACCATAAAAGGAAATACCAGAAACAAACATCGGTAACCCAAAGTAAATCTCATCACACACAAACATAAGTACTGTAAATGAAAAGGACTAAACAATGTCCATAGAAAGGAGTATCAAAAGTATGAAGAAATGCATAAAGTAATGAAGGCTACGAAGCTTCTAATCCATATGCACGTACGCTTAAAGTCTACGAGCGTGCTTGAGTACCTGCCGTTTTGGGAACTAGAAAGGAAAACGGTTGAGCATAACGCTCAGTGAACGGATATACAAGCATAGAATGAATAACATAAGCATATACAACATATAGCAGCGGAAATGTCTAAGTCCTGGAAAACCTGGTATAACTTAGTAAAACTGAATTTTATAGTTTGAAAAGCCTTATGTTTATCTTATAAAAACTGTTTAACATATTAACCATTAGCCAATATAGGTCATGAAATATCAACGTGCTTGAATACTTGGAGGGGTGACCTTGTCATGCAATTAGAGAGGCTGCCTCTAATTAATATAAGTTTTGGTAGGAGGGATCAGCTCCTTGTGAAGGATGCAAGGCACACACCATATTCACCTGAATAATCAGTAAAAACATGTAACCTAGGATACACCCATACGCCCCACGTGATAACATAATAATATGGCCAAAATCTGAAGGGACGTCACGAGCTATCACTCCGCCGTGGTGAAGTCACAACACTGTTGCCTCCAATGTTATGGTAATGGTACCTCCATAACTAGGTGAAACTGGTCATGCATGTATATGGCTTAGGCATTTAATTTAAACATAAGCAAATCAAAACATATAAAACATATATTGGGAAAACAGTTGGCTGCATACGGGGAATCCTAATAAGGAAAGAATATCCATACTGAAAGGACGGAGAATCCGTTCCTTGTTTCCAGTGAACGAAGAAGACGAACTGAAGAGAGTCCTACTTCGATATCACTAATGCTACATAGATAATATACGTGTATAAGTATTCTGATTACTGTATACGTAACTGGTTTTATATCATCTCTTAGCTTGTTTTATATGTTCATGTCATATTTTACTGATTTTAACGTTATGTTGTGTCTATCATGTATTATGTCTATTCTGATTAAGTATTACTTGTATTTCTTGTATTATTATACTTGTTGTGTAATAATAAGTAACTTTATAAAAATAGCAGGTTTCCTAAAATAGAAAGTTTCCAAAAATAGAAAGTTTCCAAAAATAGAAAGTTTCCAAAAATAGAAAGTTTCCAAAATTAGAAAAGCTGCCTAAAATAAATAAGTTTCTAAAAATAGAAAGGTTCCATAATTAGATTAGCTGCTTAAAATAAATAAGTTTCTAAAAATAGAAAGTTTCCATATTTAGAAATAAGCTGGATTATTAAGCTAAATAATATAAGCTTAAGTTTTACTGATTAATATTCTAAGTCATGTGATTTATAGTATAGTTTATTAATTTGTCACACCCCCACCATGGCGGAATATGGGGCGCGACGTATGGATATCATCACAACATGGCGTGTCTATAGAGATAACTATATGAAATAAGAAATGTCATAAAATGGAGACACAAAGTCATGACAATATCTCATCAGACTCAGGAATCTAGGTAAGTAGGTAATAGTCCTACCGCTTACCCAAGACAAACAAATAACATAACCAAACAAATATATGTGTGCCACATTATCACTTATTAAAAGAACAAATAAAAACTAAGAAGGAAACAGGGATTCTCCTTCTATATGCATTCCTAAGCTTCTCCAATCCTAGCCACTTATGTTCTCATGCTTAACCATAGTATCACCTGAAAGAGACACTAAAACACGTCAACATAAAGTTGGTGAGAGTCATAGGTTTAGACTCCAACGCTAAATCAATTACAAGCTGTGAATAACAACCATCAACACAATAACATATAGACAATGTGCTACAATTATGTATTAACAACTAGCATTCATGATCAATCATTCCAAACCAAAATCCAAGGCTCCTACCTTGCCAAACAACATGGTACCATAGATGATCACACTATGTACCTATCCCAAGGCCACTACCTTGTCAAACTACAAGGCCACTACCTTGTCAAACTACAAGGCCACTACCTTGTCAAACCAAAATAACTGAGACGACACGTGTCCCCCGATCCAAATCATACACAATCAAAAATCACATAGCAGTTAATCACATAATGTACACACAAGTCAATCTAAAATCACAAACACATTCACAGCATCAATTTAGAAAATAACTCAACACAATTTCTCTTCCATCCCATCTGGAAGTCAAAATCAATATTAAACATGGGACTATGAAACTCACCTGATAGCTTCTTCACAAGTCCTCGCACTAGCAACAAGCTAACAAACATAAAACATGAAATCAATATACGAACCAATCACTAAGATGGCTCATCAACCTATGATGTACATCTAGTCTATTCCCGTATAATTACCTCATTGTTAAGCTCTAATCACCCCATTACCCTTCCTTAACAAGTCCCTAACTTGGTTATGTTTAATAGCTATCCTGTTCATAATTTTACACAAAACAGTCCCAGTTTTAGGTCTCAAAACTTTAAGTCAAACGTCCACTTAAATATACCCATGGTTTCTATAAAAGGAATATTCACACTTTTATACATGTTAGATAAAGCCTCCCACTTGCCCTAACCTTAAAGCTACTGTTAAGGCCCAGATATATGTGTATATATTGCTACCTATCCAGAATTCACTGATTTTAAATGTATGAAAAGTTCATTACCATTAGAGGGTCTTACCCTAAACCACAATCTTAGCCCAAGTGCAGATCCTTACTACAATATATAAACCATCTCTCATGTTCGTGAGAAGATCCCAATGCAACCCTAATTACTCCAAACAACCCAAAACATAAAAAGAAAACAGGCTGAATTCAAAACTGTTTTGACCTCCGACTGTTGTAACCTGTTTTTGACCCACTTCCCTACCTCCAATTTAGTTCTCGTTTCTTGATTTAGAAATCCAACTCAAATACCTATCCAGGTCTAGTTTGATCGCATTTTGAATGTTCCTAGAACTCGAGATATGATCAAAACAATAGACTCAAAATTCTGCCCAGTTTTTAAAAACGGGTTTTAAACAAATTGATCTAATTAATCACCTATAACCCTTCTAATACAAGCCCTAGATTATATGATCATCATATTATGATTAATACATCATTAATCTAATGTTTTTATATAAACCCTAACCCTTAATCTATCATAAGAATGATTAATTAAACATAAAAACAATTTAATTAAAAAGGTTAATGAAGGTTTTTATCTTAAATCAATGGAAAATGAAGAAAACCTAATTTTTTTGAAGAACCCTAATTCTCCTCTATGGAACCCACGAATTTTTCTTTTTCTCCAGGGATTTATGTTTTTTTTATTTATTAGATAACCTTATATAATGTGTACATAAAATCCTAGTCCAAGTATAACACCCAACTTTCCTTTTTTTTTTTCCCTTTTTCCCTTTTTCTCTTTCTTTGGTGCGTCTAAACCGACCCAAACACCCAATAAATTCGTTTTTTTATTATTTAATATTATGTTAATAATATTACCTTAATATTTCTTAATTTATTTCAGCTCCTAAAGCTTCCAAAACCTCAAAACCGTAAAACTAGTCAAATTTACGCGTTTTACCGTAAAAGACGTAAAATATACACTTTTATAAAAAATCTAAAATTTTGAAATAAACTTTATAACTAAGTCCTATATGACTTAAAACCATCCCAAAAAATATTCATATGAATAATTACCTCACCCGAGACCTCTAAATGCTAAACCGTAAATCCTAAAAAAAATACTATTACTATAATACTTATACGTATACGTAAACACCGCAATATTACCATTTTCATTTCATAGTCACCACTTGTGAGCTCATGAACATGAAATAACCGTTCCTCGATTTACTTATGAGTACTCTATACTCATAAACGATAACCACACCAACCTCGTTCACACAAAATAAACACGTAAACACACAATTCAAGTAAGCACACATAAAATAACCTAAAAGTAAGACCAAGTGACAAACCCAAAACCACGGTTGTCACATCACTCCCTCCTAATAGAAATCTCGTCCCGAGATTCACTCCCAAACTCAAACTTATTCTCAGCAAACAAACGAGGATGCATATCCCTGATAAAACCTTCACGTTCAAACGTGAACTCAGTTTACACGAAAATAATCTCAACCAACAACACATGAGCCTTAACCGTCCGCGAGGAAACTTATCAAAACCATAAAGCTATGTAACCAACCTAACTAAATCTCACAACTCATCAAACAAGAACTGTCTTGAAACCAAGTTAGGAGCCGTCACATAACTCAACGGGTTTAAAACTGTCACCCCGATTTCAGTCTTACTCATAAATACCATAAATCAAAACTCATCAAAATATAACCAAGTATAATAACGTCTAAAGAACTCTCAAATTCCTTCCCAACTCATCTCTATGTTAACCCTCCAAGTGTTCATTACCGCAAAATACCCAAAACACGAGTTTAAACCATGTTGTCCGAAAATTAACCTTGAACTCAACACTTGTACAATTAATTAGACCAAGCTACTGACTTCCAATTACGAAACTTTCTGAATATTTGAAAAGTATGTTCCGAGTACATAATTTTAGGCTTTTGAATCACCCAAAAACCTTTAAAACGAATAAGTTATGACCAAAACGATTTTTCTCAAAATCTGCCTAGGCATTAGCGACATTTTCTGACAGTTAGCGACATATTTTGACAGATTAGCGACAGTTTCTGCCTACTCCGATTTATACAAAAAAAAAACGATTTTAAACCCTAAAACCACCCATTAATTACCAAAACTAGAACCTAATTTATTTTAATCCCTGAAAATTAAAACTCTATTAATTACATGATTTTAACATATTTCACTAAATAAGAACAAATTTTTTAACTTAAGAACAATAACTTTAGGTGATCAAAACCAAAATATTTTAAAATAAACGTGTCATGCTTATATGTTAAAGAATTTATATTCCACCTTATTTGAAACATGATCCCGACACTTCCTTATTTCATCGACTACCAACAACTATTTTTTTTTTCCAATTTGCAAGTTCTATTTTTTTACCATGTATAACTCGAGACAAAAGACATCGTTACGCCAAAAAGAAATCTCCACCATCTCAAAATCCTTCACGCCAAAAGTACCGTACAAACAAACACGTGAAATGAGGATCCGAGAAATGCGCTACTACAGAAGTTGAACATCTCAAAGAGAAACGAGCTAGCAACCATCCCAAGAATACAACCGGTAAGTAGAAAATAATTTTACATACATAGGCATAAGCGTACATACACTCATATCCATCCAACATATACTATACAAGCATGTATTAACTCTCTTTCATGCAATCATACTTGAAAGTCTAGTGGTGTTGTGGCACATATATAATTATGTAGGCCTCCATAATTATACATGTTCTCTTTCACCAATGTACTCCCTCCTATGATGACACTTATAAGAAATTAATACTACACATAACACATAATCCAACAACTCACAAGCACATAACCACACAAGATAAGATCTAAAACCCCATGTATTAAAATAACATAGCCAATGCATGAAACACATAAACTCGTATTCCAGCTGAACCAGCGTAGACAAAATTCAAAATGTATAAAGAACATGAAAACATAATTAAGCGAAATCCAACAATGACTAGCGTATACGACCATGGTTCCACCCGCACTAATCAAAACTCGTAAAGAAAATAACATGTAGTTAAGTATGAACCATAGTAGTTCATAACCTAACAAATACTGCGAAAATAATATTCAAACACATCAATTACTATAAAATGCACACATACTCCTATGACGCCTATTTGCAGGGACCCTTAAGCTATAGACTAGGCTACACGACCAGGCAACCTAATTCTCTATAACCATTGTCTCTGATACCATTCTGTCACACCCCACCATGGCGTAATATGGGGCGCGACGTATGGATATCATCACAACATGGCGTGTCTATAGAGATAACTATATGAAATAAGAAATGTCATAAAATGGAGACACAAAGTCATGACAATATCTCATCAGACTCAGGAGTCTAGGTATGTAGGTAACAGTCCTACCGCTTACCCAAGACAAAAAAATAACATAACCAAACAAATATATGTGTGCCACAGTATCACTTATTAAAAGAACAAATAAAAACTAAGAAGGAAACGGGGATTCTCCTTCTATATGCATTCATAAGCTTCTCCAATCCTAGCCACTTATGTTCTCATGCTTAACCATAGTATCACCTGAAAGAGACACTAAAACACGTCAACATAAAGTTGGTGAGAGTCATAGGTTTAGACTCCAACGCTAAATCAATTACAAGCTGTGAATAACAACCATCAACACAATAACATATGGACAATGTGCTACAATTATGTATTAACAACTAGCATTCAAGATCAATCATTCCAAACCAAAATCCAAGGCTCCTACCTTGCCAAACAACATGGTACCATAGATGATCACAATATGTACCTATCCCAAGGCCACTACCTTGTCAAACCACAAGGCCACTACCTTGTCAAACCACAAGGCCACTACCTTGTCAAACCACAATAACTGAGACGGAACGTGTCCCCCGATCCAAATAATACACAATCAAAAATCACATAGCAGTTAATCACATAATGTACACACAAGTCCATCTCAAATCACAAACACATTCACAGCATCAATTTAGAAAACAACTCAACACAGTGTCTCTTCCATCCCATCTGGAAGTCAAAATCAATATTAAACATGGGACTATGAAACTCACCTGATAGCTTCTTCACAAGTCCTCGCACTAGCAACAAGCTAACAAACCAAAAACACGAAATCAATACACGAACCAATCACTAAGATGGCTCATCAACCTATGATGGACATCTAGTCTATTCCCGTATAATTACCTCATTGTTAAGCTCTAATCACCCCATTACCCTTCCTTAACAAGTCCCTAACTTGGTTAAGTTTAATAGCTATCCCATTCATAATTTTACACAAAACAGTCCCAGTTTTAGGTCTCAAAACTTTAAGTCATACGTCCACTTAAACATACCCATGGTTTCTGTAAAAGGAATATTCACACTTTTATACATGTTAGCTAAAACCTCCCACTTTCCCTAACCTTAAAGCTACTGTTAAGGCCCAGATATATGTGTATATATTGCTACCTATCCAGAATTCACTGATTTTAAACGTATGAAAAGTTCATTACCATTAGAGGGTCTTACCCTAAACCACCATCTTATCCCAAGTGCAGATCCTTACTACAATATATAAACCATCTCTCATGCTCGTGAGAAGATCCCAATGCAAACCTAAGTACCCCAAACAACCCAAAACTTAAAAAGAAAACAGGCTGAATTCAAAACTGTTTTGACCTCCGACTGTTGTAACATGTTTTTGACCCACTTCCCGACCTCCAATTTAGTTCTCGTTTCTTGATTTAGAAAGCCAACTCAATTACCTATCCAGGGCTAGTTTGATCGCATCTTTAATGTTCCTAGAACTCGATATATGATCAAAACAATAGACTCAAAATTCTGCCCAGTTTTTAAAAACGGGTTTTAAAACAAATTGATCTAATTAATCACCTATAACCCTTCTAATACAAGCCCTAGATTATATGATAATCATATTATGATTAATACATCATTAATCTACTGTTTTTATATAAACCCTAACCCTTAATCAATCATAAGAATGATTAATTAAACATAAAAACAATTTAATTAAAAAGGTTAATGAAGGTTTTTACCTTAAATCAATGGAAGATGAAGAAAACCTAATTTTTTTGAAGAACCCTAATTCTCCTATATGAAACCCACGAATTTTTCTTTGTCTCCAGGGATTTATGTTTTTTTTTTATTTATTAGATAACCTTATATAGTGTGTACATAAAATCCTAGTCCAAGTATAACACCCAACTTTCCTTTTTTTCTTCCCTTTTTCCCTTTTTCTCTTTCTTTGGTGCGTCTAAACCGACCCAAACACCCAATAAATCCGTTTTTTTTTATTATTTAATATTATGTTAATAATATTACCTTAATTTTCTTTAATTTATTTCAGCTCCTAAAGCTTCCAAAACCTCAAAACCGTAAAACTAGTCAAATTTACGCGTTTTACCGTAAAAGACGTAAAATATACACTTTTATAAAAAATCTCAAATTTTGAAATAAACTTTATAACTAAGTCCTAAATGACTTAAAACCATCCCGAAAAATATTCATATGAATAATTACCTCACCCGAGACCTCTAAATGCTAAACCGTAAATCCTAAAAAAAATACTATTACTATAATACTTATACGTATACGTAAACACCACAATATCACCATTTTCATTTCATAGTCACCACTTGTGAGCTCATGAACATGAAATAACCGTTCCTCGATTTACTTATGAGTACTCTATACTCATAAACGATAACCACACCAACCTCGTTCACACAAAATAAACACGTAAACACACAATTCAAGTAAGCACACATAAAATAACCTAATAGTAAAACCAAGTGACAAACCCAAAACCACGGTTGTCACATAATTAATACATGTAAATTAAATAAACTATAGGTTATAAGATTTAATTAAATATAACATGATTTAATTAAATCAAAGGGTAAATAATTCATAGGTTAAAACATGTATTAATATTTATTATTAATATAACCTAAGTCATGGAAATTAAATAATTATATGTCATGTTTTAACAATTAATGAATTACTTTAGTCTAAAATTAAATCATAATATACTTAGGTTAAAATCATGTATTATTACTAATAATAATTAACCTATGTCATGTCTAAATTAAATTAATTATATCACATGTTAAATTAATTTAATTAGTCTTGTAATTATTTAACTTGCAAAAATAATTAACTTGCAAAATTAAGTCATGAACTGAACCCGTGTTTTAAATCTAAACATGTCGGGAACCGGTCTGTGAAACCCCTTGATTCGGACCAAACAAACCCTTAATTGTGGCAAACCGGCTTGACCAGTTGCCACGGTTTAGTCAAACTGCCACCGACTTAAGCCGGTGTTGCCCTTGTTTTTCATCCGAGACCCCTAAGACCACAAGGACAACCTCGACATGCGTCGGGGTCCCTTGTCTTGCTTGTTGCCGAGCCACAAAGCCCACACCGATACCCATAGGTCTAGGTTTTGGTCACACGAGCCACACCGAGAGATTTGGCTCTCGATTTGTGTGCGCCGGCCAAACTAAACACCCCTTAAACCCATGTTTTAATACCCCATGATTAGATCTACTTAATTAACATGTTTTATTAATAGTTTTTAATAAACTCATAATTTCATGTGGTCTAGATCTAATAAATAATTAAAAAGAAAAAGGTTTCAGGTTTACCGAATGCGTGAAACAAAAGGAATGATAACACATACGATGTTGCTTGAATTTGATCAACCAAAAATCAACAAACACCCCTTTTGGTGGTGTTCTACCCGACGGCCAAAGGAGCATAAGGAGGAGGCTAGGGTTTTTGTTATTTTTCTAATTCTTTTGTAAATGAAAACATGCTTCCTCCTTTTCTATTTAGTTAACAAAACAAAGGTGGGCTTGGCCCCTTTGTTTTGTCTATGCCGCGGCTAGGCAGGGCCCACAAGTGGAAACCCGTTGTTTTTCCGTGTTTTAAATATTACGTGTTCTCGTGTCGTGTTTATGTGATTTATTGATCTATCGTTCGTGTCGTAAATATATAGTTATACGTAATCGTAATAAATATTACGTAAATTCATAATAATAGGTTCGTGATTAATTATTTTTATGATTTCCATGTTCGTGATTATAATTATTGTTGATAATAATTACCGTATCTTAATACGTATTAGATACTTATCGTGTAATAACACGTACGTAATACTTGAAATTCCTATTCGTGAAACATAACGTGTTATAAAAGGAAAGTTTTAATCATGTACGTACGGTTATAAATGTACTGTTCATGGTAAAAGCATGCGGGTTTTACACTTCCTTTATTGATTTTAATCTTATGTTTGATGTGGTTAATCATGTAGTTTTTTTGATGTTATTGCTTATTTGATATGAGTGTTTATTTTATTGTTCTTGTGGTTTTGATGTGGTAGATGTTATAGCTTATTGTGCTTATTGATTAATTTGTGTTTTTCTTATTTTTAATTAAGTGGTTTTAATAGTTTAATCTTTTTAAAAGTTGATTTTAAATATTTTCTTATTTGGTGTTTGTTAGATTTTAATTTGTGTTTATTTTTGCTTATTGGCTTTTATTAATTTTGCTTATTTTGGCTTATTTTTATTCCCGTATTTTTAGGATCGAGTCTATATTTTTTATTGCGAAGTCAGATTTAAAATCCATCTTTCGGAAGAGGGTTTAGGCAATCTTCCGAAAGCCAGTTTAAAAGTTTTTCTCCGAAAGTCATTTTTTATTTTTCTCCGAAAGTCAGTTTAAATATTTTTCTCCGAAAGTTATTTTTACATTAGTCCGAAACAACAAAAAAATAAAGTTACGAAAGTTTATTTTATTAAAAACTCCGAAAGTTTCTTTTATTAAATAAAACCTCCGAAAGTAGCAAATATATACTAAACTTCCGAAAGTTTAGTTAAAAAAAAAGGTTGCGAAAGGCTTTTTAACAAATATTCCGAAAGTTTAGTTATTATATTTCCCGCCAGTTTTTTATATATACCAAAACATCTGAAAGTTTTTACTAGTGTGAAAACATGTGTTATAAATTGCAAAATTTAGTGGCCTAATAGACCTGAAATTCATAAACATAAAATAATACATTCGAAAGTGGCATTTCAATATGTTGCGAAAGTGGCATTGTAGTCATTTTTAGCGAAAGTTATGTTTTTCCTTTTTATTTCGAAAGTCTTTTTTAGGTTTTTTTATCCGAAAGTTATTTTATTTTAATTTTACTCCGAAAGTTTATTTAATTTTTGGTTGAAAGTTTTAATTTTTATTTTTATTTTAAATTTCGACTTTTACTTTATTTTATTTCAACATTTATTTTTCTTTTAATCCCAAATTTTTTTCTTACAGTTTTCTTTATTATTTTATAATAAGTTTTAATTCGTTTATTTTCTTTATTATTTTTCAATTGATTTAAGTTTATTTTTAATATTTTTTGCATTTTAATTTTTAAATAGAAATAGGTAACGACATTTTCTTTTATCAACCAAAAACGACTGAGTCACACTTAAAACCGGGATCAATTCGATTAGACAAACCGAGAACAAATTTTTATATTTAAAAATTCAGTTATTAAAGTGGCGCCGTTGCCGGCTCTTTTTGTGAAGATTAACCGTTTTTTGTGAGAGACGCGTTGGATTTTGGGATCCGTTCTCTTTTGAACATTATTTTTCTTGTTAAAATTTCAAAAAATTTCAGAAAAATTCAAAAATTCAAAAATTCAAAAACAGTTAAAAAATCATAAAAAGCATTTATTTTTCAAAAGTTTTGCGCCAAAAGCTTTTCTTTTTACATTAACCATTATTTTTCTTCTATTTCTTTGCTATATTTTTCTTTTGTAGGTGTATGCATACCCGTTCACGAAAAAGGAAATCCATTCAAGCCGCTATCATCGAGCCTCCTGTATTAACACAATGGATAACCGTCCAATGATCGAGCTCTTGTAATCACACGTTGAAGGCAATGAAGATGCGATTGTCGTGCCGGCTATTGACGCAACCAACTTTGAGCTCAAAATCGGGTTTATTCAAATGGTTTCCGCAACACCTTTCTTGGGTCACACTCATGATTATCCTTACGATTTTATCAAGACGTTCTTACACTTAACCAATATTTTTAAATACAATGGGGTCTCACAAGAGGCAATTCGTTTTCTCCGCTTTCCATTCTCTCTCGAGGGACAAGCCCGGACTTGGCTTGATAAGGAACCACCCCAAAGTATTGCCACATGGGCGTACCTAGAAAGAAAATTCATAAATTACTTCTTTCCACACTCACGTACTACCGCTTTGCGGAATGACATCATTAATTTTGAACAAAAGTATGGTGAAACGTTTGGTGAATCTTGGGATCGTTTTAAGGAACTTTTGAGAAAGTGTCCACAACGCGGTTTTACTAAGTTACATAAATTAATACTTTTTACAATGGATTAAGTTTGAATGACCAAGATTCACTAAATAGTGCTTCAGGGGGTAATATTCTTGCGAAAACTTTGAACGAGGCTTGGGCAATCATTGAAAACAAAGCCAAAGTCCAAACCAAGAGTGTTAGGGATACAATAGCTAGTGCTAGTGATAGTGAGGCGACTAATCAAATTAAAGAGCTTACTTCAATTGTGAAACACCTTGTTTTAAGAGATAACCCTCCCACTACACATGTGAATGCCTTAAAAGAGACTTGTGAAACATGCGAGACTTGTGGTTGACCACATTCGTACTATAACTCTGACAAGGTTTATGACCCATATCAACAAGAAGTGTGTGCTTATAACACTAATGAGAGGGTGCATTATAAACCGAATGTTGATATGAACAATTTATCTTATAAATTGAAAAACTTTTTGGCTCCCCCAGGTTTTGTAGTTCCACACATACCACCCCAACCCGCCCAAAATAGGAACCAATGTCCTCAACGGGGTAATTTTCAAGGGAATGTTAATAAAAGGGGTTTTAATCCAAACCAAGAGGCTTTTCAAGGGCAAAACCAAGGGTTTAATAATGAAAATCAAGGCTTTAACAACCAAGGTTTTCAAAACCAAGGTTTTAATCAAGGGGTTTCAAAATTATAATCCAAACTAAGTTTTTCCTAATCAAGGGTATAATCAAATGAACATGCATAATCCTCAAATGGACTTGGTTCTACAAAAATTGACTGAACATGAGAAAACAATGAAAGCGATGCAAGAATCGACCGATAGGAAATTTATGCAAATCCTTTAAACCCTTCGTCCCTAAGGTGCCCTCCCCTCTAACACCGTGACCAATCCTAGGGCCAACGTTAATGCCATCACTACTAGGAGCGGTAAGACCACCGAAGAACCTTCTTATTCCCCACCTAACCAAGGACCCGAGATTCCTTCTACTTCTACCCACCGTCCTTCACCTTCTACTTGTGAGATACCACCCGTAATGCCTTCGTCTACACCTTATGTTCCCCCTTTACCTCAATTTTATACCACACCTTCGGTTCCAAAACCGGTTCCTTCACCTCCCATTTCTACCCCTCCTCCACCCAAGGATGTGAGTGAGCAATCCACTCCAAAGCCTTCATCTCAACCCAATATACCTTATCCCTCAAGGTTGAGGAAAGAGAAATTCAATATTAAGGATGATATTCAAGCTTCGAACTTCCTAAAACTGTTCAAACAATTGAATTTTAATATCACCTTTGTTGAGGCTCCCGCTCACATGCCTAAGCATGCATAAGCGTGCTAAGATAATTAAGGACCTTTTAATTGATAAGGAAAAGTTGCTTGATATTTCCAATACCCAATTTAATGAGAATTGTTCTGTTTTTTGAGAAAATTACCAGTTAAGTTAGGAGATCCCGGTCGATTCCTTATTCCTTTCAATTTTCCGGGTGTAGAGAATTGGATGGCTTTGGCGGATCTCGAAGCGAGTATCAATCTTTTGCCACTGTCTGTATGGAAGCAATTATCTCTACCCGAGCTAGTCCCCACTCGTATGACTTTAGAATTAGCTAGCCATTCAGTTGCTTATCCGGTGGGGATAGCCGAGGATGTGTTCATAGGAGTCGACAAATTTACTTTCCTCGCCGATTTCGTTGTAGTCGACTATGGGATGGATCCCTGAGTTCCATTAATTATGGGACGACCCTTCTTGAGAATCGGGCGTACATTGATTGATTTAGCCGCGGGTGAGCTTATCATGAGGGTAGGGGACGATAAAATCGTCTTTAACATGGGTAAACTTTCCAATCTTCCCAATGAGCCCGAATCTATGAATTATATCGATGTGCTCGACGAAGCATGTGAAGAACATTTTCACGAGGCTTGTAAGAGCGGGATTTCTCATTTACCTCATGTTGAAACTGTAGCTTCAATTGCTCCATCATTGAATCCATTTAGAGAAAGTGACTTTCTTTTAAAAGAATTTGAAGCAAGTTTAGGGGATGTGCATTTAAAGTATGACGATTCTCCCTCCGATTGGGAAGAAGGCATTCGTACCATTGAGAGACTTCTCAATGAGGACCATATTTCTACACCTACTCCTAAGGAAGTTACAAACGATGATCCAAATTTGACTAAGCCTTCCACCGACAATCCACCGGATTTAGAGCTTAAGGATTTACCGTCTCATTTAGAATACGTTTTCCTAGAAGACAATAATAAGTTACCCGTCATAATTTCAAAGGACTTAAAAGAGGATGAAAAATCTCGACTTATCGAAGTACTCAAGACTCATAAGAAAGCAATTTTTTGGAAAATCTCATGGAAGATGACTTTAAACCCGTAATCCAAAGTCAAAGAAGGGTTAATCTAAAAATTCATGACGGCATTAAGAAAGAAGTTATCAAACTTGTAGATGCCGACATGATTTACCCTATTTCGAATTCACCATGGGTTAGTCCTGTCCATTGTGTGCCTAAGAAAGGCGGAATAACTGTTGCTCCCAATGAAAACAACGAGTTGATTCCTACACGACTTGTCACGGGTTGGCGAGTTTGCATAGACTATCGCAAGTTCAATGATGCCACTCGTAAGGATCATTTTCCTCTTCCTTTCATGTATCAAATACTCGAGCGTTTAGCGGGTAATGACTACTATTTCTTCTTACATGGTTTTTCCGGGTATTTTCAAATTCCAATCGATCCAAAAGACCAAGAGAAATCCACATTCACTTGTAATGCTCTTGGGACTTTCCAAAGGTGTATGATGGCTATATTCCATGACATGGTTGAAGAAACTATGGAAGTCTTTATGGACGATTTCTCAGTCTATGGTGATTCTTTCTCTTCTTGCCTTGCCAATTTATAACGTATGCTTAAACGTTGTGAAGACACTCGTCTCGTTCTTAATGTCATGGTAAAAGAAGGCATCGTCCCCAGTCACAAAATCTCTAAAGCCGGTATCGAAGTCGACCGTGCTAAAGTTGACGTCATTGCTAAGTTTCCTCCACCTACCACCGTCAAAGGAGCTAGGAGTTTTTTAGGTCATACGGGATTTTATCGACATTTCATTCAAGATTTCTCTAAGATAGCTTGACCAATGACTCGTCTCTTAGAAAAGGATGCTCCTATCATCTTTTCTCAAGATTGTCTCGACTCTTTCGAACTTCTTAAAGGTAAATTAACTAAGGCACCTGTCTTAGTATCTCCAAATTGGGAGTTACCTTTCGAGCTCATGTGTGATGCTAGTGATTTCACGGTAGGAGCGGTTTTAGGTCAACGAGTTAACAAACACTTCCAACCAATCCATTATGCTAGCAAGACAATGACAGGGGCTCAATTGCATTATACCACTACCGAAAAAGAGCTTTTAGCCGTAGTGTATGCTTTTGAGAAATTTCGCCCCTATCTTGTGCTTTCCACCACCATCGTTTACACCGACCATTTTGCCTTGAAATACTTGTTGACCAAGCAAGATGCTAAACCGAGACTCCTTCGTTGAGTTTTGCTCCTATAAGAATTTAACATCAAAATTCGTGATAAAAAGGGAGCAGAAAACCTAGCCGCGGATCATCTTAGCAGACTTGAGGATCCTTACCAAGGGAACTTCCAAATCAAGAGATTAATGAATACTTTCCCCATGAGACCTTAATATCTATTAACTCTAATGTTGACGATACCGCATGGTTTGTGGACATTGCAAACTATTTAGCGGGTGGTGTTCTTATGGAATGGTTAACGTCCCAACAAAAGAAAAAATTCTTTAAGGATATTAAGCAGTATTATTGAGACGACCCTTATCTTTTCAAGCAATGTGCGGATCTTATCATTCGTAGGTGTGTTGATGGGCCGACAGCTTTACAAATCCTTGAAGCTTGCCACAAAGGACCCACCAGTGGTCACTTTGGTCCTAACTATACCGCTAAGAAAGTTTTTGATTCCGGATTCTATTGGCCCTCCATTTATCATGACGCTCATCAGATGGTTAATCATTGTGATGCTTTCCAAATACAAGGCAAGATCACACATAAAGATGAGATGCCTCAAAATTTCATCCACGAGTGTGAAATCTTTGACGTATGGGGCATCGACTTTATGGGGCCATTTCCATCATCCAAAGGGAACAAGTACATCCTCGTAGCCGTTGACTACGTATCCAAATGGGTTGATGAAAAGGCTTTACCTACTAACGATGCGAGGGTGGTTTTGAACTTTTTGAAACAATTGTTTGCTAGATTCTGCGTTCCTCGTGCTATCATTAGTGATCGCTGCACTCATTTTTACAATGGTCAATTTGCACGAGTCGTGGCTAAGTATGGTGTCAATCACCGACTTTCCACCGCGTATCTTCCACAAACTAAAGGTCAAGCCGAGATTTCCAACCGTGGACTTAAGCGAATCTTAGAGCGTACCGTGGGAGAGCATCGTGCCTCATGGGGCGATAAATTAGATGATGCTTTGTGGGATTTCCGTACCGCTTATAAGACACCTATAGGTTGTACCCCTTACCGCCTTGTGTACGGAAAGGAGTGCCACCTCCCCATTGAGTTGGAGCATAAGGCTTATTGGGCCTTGAAATGGGCTAATTTTGACATAAACAAAGCCGGTGATCTTAGGAAAATCCATCTCAATGAACTTAATGAACTTAGGAATGAGGATTATGAAAATTCGTTGATCTATAAGGAGAAGACTAAGCTCACTCATGATTCTAGGATTAAGAACCGAGAGTTCCACATAGGTGATCAAGTTTTACTCTTTAAATCTCGGTTGAAAATCTTTTCAGGAAAACTTAAGAGTCGTTGGTCTGGTCCATTCACCGTGGTCCAAATCTTCCCTTATGGCACCATTGAGCTATCTCAATCAAATGGGCCCAACTTTAAGGTGAATGGCCAACGTGTTAAGTTGTACTTTGGAGAGGACATCTCTCATGACATGATTCCATCCCTCTCCACGTTTCCCTTGAATTAGTTCTGGGTCGAGTCAGGCTCGTGACTCGGTTAACAAAAACAAGCGCTTCTCGGGAGGCAACCCGATGATCTATCCTTTTTATCCATTTTTCATAATAAGTGTAGGGGAGCCACGTAGGTGTTCGTTGTTTTCTTTCTTATGATGGGTAGGGATTAAAGCTTTCAAAGATCCACTTTTGATGATATTTGACGACCCGTGAACCCGTGTACCCGTCTTCCCGCTTCAATCCTAACTCTTTTGATTTACTATTTTATATCCATAAATGTTGAAATAGGAATCACTTTAGTTGTCTCATCCTTAGCAAGATTTAAACAATGTGCACAATGTCCTAAGTGTAGGGGAGTTTACTTTCACATGCTTAAACATTGAGGAAAATGTTTATATCAAGTGTAGGGGAGACTTCTATCGAAGTAATAAGTGGGCTTTTCCATGAATATGTCCTCATTTAAACCGGAAAATTAATACTTTTTCGACGTTTTTCAAAAATTTTGATCTATTTTGGCCTAGTATAATTTTTCATTAATTTTATTTTATCTTCTTTTCTTTTATCATCACCTTTATATGTATATATTCCATAATAAAATAAAAAATAGAATAAATAAAATGGTTTTAACAAGTTTAGACGTCTTTGATGTATTACGCCCGTCATGAATATTTTGACTCAACCCGAGTTTACTTATCCAAGTTTACTCTAGCTAGTATCCTTAACCATATGGACCTTAATTGGTCTATTAGGCTAAGCATCCACGAGTCTCATTATTTGAGATTTTAAAATGTGGAGAACGAGAGATGATAGATTTGATAATAAGTTTAAAGGTTAATTCTTCCTTATATGCGTTTTTGTGGCTCTTTCTTCCCACATGTATATTTAATTGCTTAATAAATGATGATTTTTGTAGTTTAGATTCGATATTTTATCTTTTAACTATCTCTTTTATTTCCTTGTAATTAAAGCATGAACACATTGAGGATGTCAGCGTTGTGGACTTCCGAGTAAGGTGGCTTATAACCACTAAATAGGAGGTATTCAGACCATGGGACCGCGGAATTTGGCCTACTATATATTTATATCATAAATAAAGAAAGAATAAGATTAAAACATGACCTCAAGGAGCCTTACGGTGTGGGGCATGTAGCACGAACCTTGTCATTAGAGACTTAGGGTGTATGACATGGTAAGTGTTGAATAAAAATTGATAATTAATCAATTCCCTTGTTTGTGGTTCAAGGAGCCTTAGGGTGTGGATCATAGATGAGGAGCACTTTTACATCTTAAAGAGCCTAAAGGGTATACAATGTGAATTTGCTAAACTCCACATAAAGTCAACATGACTTTGGAGGAAATTATAATAAGTAGTACTATTGGCCAAATTTCAGATCTGGGAATTTATTCCCTAAATCTTGTTAAATTATCCTTGATGTGGTCTTACTTTAGTGACAACGTTTTTGAGGATAAGGTTAGGTTCTGAGTGTCGGGTTTACACCGTTTTGCCTTCATTTTTGGACTAATGATTATTTAATAAGTCAAATGAGCCTACGGGTGAATGACTATATTTAAAATCTAGAGATACAACGTAGGAATTTTGGAGAAGGAGTATTACACAATTGTCTTATATAAGTGGTTTTAACTTGAGAACTTATGGTAAAATATGATCTTGTTTTTACGCTTGGTATGGGGAACGTGAAAGTTGACGGTGATTAATATTCATGACACCAAATCCCTAATTTAAGTCTTAGATTTCTTTACAAGTTTCTTCCATCAACAATTTCGAAGTTAATAAATTAAAGGAGATTTTTATATCTTTTATAAGTTTTTATCTTTTCATCATTGTTAAGTTTATTTTATTGTAGTAGTAGTAGTACATTATACTAAAGGCCGAGATGGGTTAATTATGATGAAAAATGTAAAATTATGCTTTGAAATAATGCATTGCATGGGGTCATTGCATGGTCAAGTGTAGGGGATTTAACAAGTGTGAAAACACTTATCCTTTTACCACTTAAAACAAATAAAAACGAGACCAAAACGTGTATCTAATGTCGTAAAAGTCAGAATTATGCGTGGTTTGTGTGTTTATTGTGTTTTAGGACAAAAATATGAAAAAGGAAGTAAACACGGGCTTTCGTGGGCTTTTATCGAAGAAAAAGACAAAAGACAAAGTCAAAAGATCAAGAGTGCAAAAAAGAACGGAAGTCAAAGGCTTATTCTGATGATTTATCGAAGAAAAAGACCAAAGACGGGAGTTTAACGAAGTAGAAGAACCAAGTCTAATAAAAGAAGAAAATTAGAAGACGAGTTCATTTTATCTATCGACAAATACCGAGACAAAGTCGAGAAAGACGAATTATTTAAAAAGACGAGAAAACAAGGAGAAAGAAGGAAGCAACAACACCACATCCCTCCCACTATAAATAGGCCATTAAGCTTTCATTTGTAGCGAGTTTTGTTTTTTTGTTTTTCATTAAGGTAATTAGGAGTAGGTGTTTTACTTTCTCTCTCTAGTTTTCTTTAAAGTTTTCTTAATCTTTCATTTTTAATCTTGTGTATTTGAACCTTAATCTTCTTATTAATTCAAGTTTTTTATAATTATTCTCATTCTTCCTTTCTTGATTTTAATCTTATTTTTGATGTGGTTAATCATGTAGTTTGTTTGATGTTATTGCTTATTTGATATGAGTGTTTATTTCATTATTCTTATGGTTTTGATGTGGTAGATGTTATAGCTTATTGTGCTTATTGATTAATTTGTGTTTTTCTTATTTTTAATTAAGTGATTTTAATAGTTTAATCTTTTTAAAAGTTGATTTTAAATATTTTGCTTATTTGGTGTTTGTTAGATTTTAATTTGTGTTTATTTTTGCTTATTTGCTTTTATTAATTTTGCTTATTTTGGCTTATTTTTATTCCCGTATTTTTAGGACCGAGTCTATATTTTTTTATTGCGAAATCAGATTTAGAATCCATCTTTTGGAAGAGGGTTTAGGCAATCTTCTGAAAGTCAGTTTAAAAGTTTTTCTCCGAAAGTCATTTTTAATTTTTCTCTGAAAGTCAGTTTAAATATTTTTCTCCGAAAGTTATTTTTACATTAGTCCGAGACTACAAAAAAATAAAGTTATGAAAGTTTATTTTATTAAAAACTCTGAAAGTTTCTTTTATGAAAAAAACCTCCGAAAGTAGCAAATATATACTAAACTTCCGAAATTTAGTTAAAAAAAAGGTTACGAAAGACTTTTTAACAAATATTCCGAAAGTTTAGTTATAATATTTCCCGCCAGTTTTTTATATATAGCAAAACATCCGAAAGTTTTTACTAGTGTGAACACATGTGTTATAAATTACAAAAGTTAGTGGGCTAATAGACCCGAAAGTCATAAACATAAAATAATACATCCGAAAGTGGCATTTCAATATGTTGAGAAAGTGGCATTGTAGTCATTTTTAGCGAAAGTTATTTTTTTCATTTTTATTCCGAAATTCATTTTTAGTTCTTTTTTTTATCCGAAAGTTGTTTTATTTTAATTTTACTCTGAAAGTTTATTTAATTTTTAGTTGAAAGTTTTAATTTTTATTTTTATTTTAAATTTCGACTTCTACTATATTTTATTTCAACATTTATTTTTCTTTTAATCCCAAATTCTTTTCTTGCATTTTTCTTTATTATTTTTTAATAAGTTTTAAATCGTATGTTTTCTTTATTATTTTTTAATTGATTTTAGTTTATTTTTTATATTTTTCGCATTTTAATTTTTAAATAGAAATATATAACGACATTTTCTTTTATCAGCCAAAAAGGACTGAGTCACACTTAAAACCGGGATCAATTCGATTAGACAAACCGAGAACAAATTTTTATATTTAAAAATTCAGTTATTAATAAGCTTAAAACACAAATCTGCCAAACACAAGGACTAATTCTGCCAAGATGGGAAGAACATTCAAGTTAATATGTGTGTTAAAGCTTTCAGCCAATGAGAGGCCTCCATTTGAGTTACTCGGATCACCACCTCATCACCCTCATTTAATATGGAGAGAGACTGAGTGGAATATCTCAACAGTACTCACCAGGCAATCACATTTTGTTTTTTGGATAACAATCCGTGTGATATTTTCTAAACAAATAAACACACGGCACGTGGCCAAGACGAGACCAGAATCAAGAGAACGAAGGAGTGAAGCTTAAAGAAAACTTCCAACATCAAAATTGTTCGTTCAAGAGACGAGTCTATCCCAGTTGACCAATCAAACTAAAATCCATCTAACAAGAAACCCCCAATTGTGTTCTTCATCAGCAAAATTCAATTAACCGAATTAGGACACATGGAAGTCTGCAATTGGCCAAGACACGTCACTCATCCTCACTTCAACTCAAACTCACTCTATAAATACCCCCCGGATGTTCTCATTTTATGTATTGTAGTTAAAGTGTGAAAACACACACACTTCTTAATCTCTCTCGTTTTTAAGTTAGTTCTTCAGTTAGAACTACTATCAAGTGTCTGAAAAACACTTGAGAGAGTTAGTTAGCCATGTAACAAACTTGTAACCACCTTGCCATTAATAAAAAACTCAATTCACTTCAATCTTCTCCTACTTAACTGCATTATCCTATAGTACTGTTATACTTTGATTCCATTGATCAAACTTGATCAATGGTGCTTGTTTGAGGATATGGAGTGCATCTCAGTTAATTTGTAGCAGCTCAGTTCATAGCCAGAAGCAACCAGAAGTTCATTTTGTTGCAGAGTTGATCAGACTTGTGTTTGGTGATGATTCAGTAGATAATTGGTGTTGATTTAGGTGGTGGTAAAAGATTTTAGTAGGCTCAACGCCTCACTACTCCATCAAAGTAGGCTTCAAGCTAAAAGGTGCTTGAATTCTCATTTTTGTTCCTCTAAATTGTTCTTTCCCGCTCAATTCTTAGTTACATAGCTTAATTTCTTGAATTTGATTGATCTGGTGTTCATTTGATATAACTGATATGTTTTGGTAGATTGAGAGTTGATTCCTTAGCTTTTGATTCAGTTTAGAGTTGTTAAATTTGGCTTTGCACTGCTTTACTGTCATTAGTATGCTATTTGGTGTTCCATAGTGTAAACTTGATTTTTCTTGGCTTGTTTGTGGTACTTTTTAGTAGCCTAATAGGTTCAGTTAGTTTTCTAGTGATTCCATAAGCTTTTGACTAGCAAGCCTTTGTTGATTTCCAATTCAATTTCTAAACCAATGTTTGGATTAGTATAGAATTCTTGATTCAGTTGTTGTAATTAGTTGTTTTGAGCTTATTCTCATTCACTAGACCAATACTAGTAACCTTGCAAGAATTTATGGTCAACCAATTATCAAACAGGCAAACTGCTAATAAATACTTTGGGTCAAGATTCACAGCTAAAACATGGTAGATTCAATCACTTGCCACACCTTTGTTAGTTAGTTTTAGAAGTTGAATTTTGTTTTTGAGTAAAGCTGAATATATGAACTTTTTATAGAACTAGGGTAGAACATACAGTTTTCCATAATAAGCTTGAAATCAGCTATTGAATAAGTTATTGGGCATTGTTCAGTTTCTGTAACAAGGCATTGACTGATTAGCATTTCCCATCAATCCACTTCACAAATCTTGTCATTTTATTGCACATTCTTGTTTACAAACTCAAAATAATTTTGGAACTTTTCATTTTTGGTCAATAAGATGGTCAACGAAAGTCAACCATAAGCTCATTTTTCTTAAATCCATATTCCATCTTATTCACTGGATGGTTTTTGATAATTTTTTATATTCCAATTTTATTATTGCCAGCTTTATCATTTTCATTAGAAAAATCAGACTATGCTTGTTTGAATAAGCTATTAGCTTATTTTGGGCTTATTTGAAAAAGCTATCTTGAGATTCATGTTGTTTTAGCTTATGTCCTTTAAGCTGGCTAGGTAATATTCAATTTTAAGCTGTTTGCGAAAACCTAGAGCTTATAAGCTTCAGAAATAAGCTGAAACGAGCTTATTGATTCTAGTTAGCCCGTTTTCACTATAACCTTTGGTTTTATTACACTTAGGTCCTTAATCTTTAGGGCTTTGTTTAAACGGTTTTTAATCATAAACTTTCTAGGGTTTGCACCATTCAGTCCCTAGATTTTTGATTTGTTACAAATTGGTAAGGCATTTTTACAAATTAGTTACATAGTTGTTATAGTTTGCTTAAATTTACATTTTCAGTCCCTTTAATTTTAGAATTTACATTTTTAGTCCTTGCACTTTACATATTTTACATTTTGATCTATTTTACTATTTGTGCATTAGAAACTTGTTCAATTTGCTTTAAATGTGGTAACTGAAATTTTTTTTAGAATAGTATGGATACATAGTGTGACAACCGGGAAATTTCTACACTTTAAATAATAATAAATTATATTATTTATTAATCAAAATTCGTTTTCGAGAGATATCAAAGTTATTTGATTCGAAAACGAGAGTTTATTTTACATATTGTAAAAGACTGCGCAAAATCTGAGAACTGACGCGATACAAATTAAATTTATATTTAATTATTCATAAATATTTGATAAAAGGATTATTAAGTTATCCGATACTTTTATTTGAGTTTTAATGACGTACATTGAAAACTAGAACATTCAAATTGAATTACATTTTCTTTAAACATAAACTATTCTAGATAACCGATAAATAGTAGCTAATTTAAATTTAAAATATATATATATATATATATATGACGATTACGAAAAACTTATCGAACAAATACTCTAATTTATTATAAAAAAACATATTAAATTCAATTGTGCGATTTTCGGAAAACGAATCAAATGTTATAAAAGACGAACAAGCCGTGAACCATGTATTAACAAAAGATGTAATAAAAGTTTCATTCTTAGTCCCTGCATTATGAGAAACATTTCATTTTGTTTTCTATAACAAAGTTTGACTATCACCTATAAATTGAAAATTAGGGTTTACTTCTCATTTCATTAACCCTAACCCTAAATGAAATACACACACACTCTCCCTCTATTATTACTCCAGCCGTCATTTTTCCGGCTATCTATTCCGGCGAATTTCCAGCCACCCAATAACACAACTCCCGACATTAAAAACGACCTATCTATACAACCCACTAAGATCCATCATCAAAATCAATCCCCACGAGGCTTGTTTGGTCGTCGCCACCGTGCACCACTGTCGTCGAGGCACCATTTCCACCTCACTAACTAGCTGCCACCACCCATTTCGAGGGTTTTTGTTCCTCAGTAACAGAGACACCGCCACCAACTGTAGCCATCACCATCAATCAACAACACGTGATCTATTACCATCACGTCGTCCCCCCCGCCACGTATATATACACCCCACAGATCTGTTATCAAATCTTGACCATCGATATACCATCTATTCAATCAGCCACCACCAACAGCCGCCATCTCGTGATGGTTCCCTTGGTTAATCGATCCAGATCCACGACGGGTCATCAGCCCGTTGTCCACACGTCGTCCCCTCGTCACATGTACTACCGTGAGAATGGTGGTTATGGTTGTGGTTTATCAGCAGGGCTGTTTGTATACTACTTCCAACGAAACCACCACATTAGAGTGGCTATCGAATATGCCACTGGTATCGGGTTGTGGTAGTCATTTAGGTCGAGTTTGTTCGGGCAGAAACGTCATCAGGATGCGTATGGTGTAGCGATAACTCTACAGTTGGCGTTTGGTTTGGGCAGAAAACGCCACAAGGGGTGTTTGGGATTAGCAAAAGCTGCTAAAAGGGTGTTTGGATCTGCTGATAGGAGTTTAAGGGTCGTTTGGGTCTGCTAACAGGAGTATAAGGGGTGTTTAGGGTCTGCAGACAGCGTATAGGGGTGTGTTTGGGATTAGAAACAGGTGTTAAGCGGGTGTTTATTTTAAGCAGGAACGCGTTACTGGCGTTTGGAGATAACAGCGGGTATAAACGATGTTTGAGTGCTGATTATTTGATTCGAGTATGTTTGGATGCGGGACTCCAGGGGTTTAGAAGTGTCGGGCATGATTTTAGCTCATGGTTTGTTGTGGTTTAGAAATTGTCTAATAACGTATATAACTTTTGTAATTAATTAAAACGGATTAAACGGTGGTATACATGTATAAATATATACAGTGGTTAAATAAATATGTCGAATATTATTATTATCACGAAAACTATAAAAATGACTATGCGCTTAAATATGTGTTTAAATAGCTCACATCGGGCGCTTGACTTTTAAATTTATAACACATAGGTTGTGTTTGGTCCTATGTAATTAAGGTAATTAAATAGTCTAGTTTGGATATATGTTAAAACGTGATTTTGCATTACGGAGATTGTTTGGAAAATATTGAGAATTGGTTGATATGGAAAAGTTGTATAAACGAATAGGTCATGTCAAAATTTCTATGAGATTCTATACTTTATATTTTGTTCGCTACAAACTATCATTATATTTGTAAACCAATAAAACGAAGAAGTAGTATTAAATTTATAAACCGATAAAACAAATAAATACCATTATATTTTTGTAAACATTATATACTATTATACTTGTAAACCGATAAAATAAATGAATTCTAATTTATTGATAAACCGATGAAAGTTATACTCTTCACTTAAAAGTGACAATAATTAATTAAGTGGCGATTTTCTTAAAATGTGTCTATTGTCGAACTATGTTGTCTAATTATTTTTATCACGATCTTTATACTATAAATACGAAATAAATATATAATTTGATTTATTTGTAAGACCGTTGTCTCTATTATATATTTCAACATATGAATTATATAATTGTCTGGTTATATGTAATGTATACTGAATACTTTACATACTTGGTGTGTGTGTGTGTGTGCGCCTAATTTATTCATTTTATTTAACCAACCACCGAACCACTATAACTTGGGACTTAAATATTTTATCAACGATCACGTTTATGTACATATCTATCGAGAACTCAAATACACATTTTTAAGTTATTGGATTTAGCCGATTAGTAATCCACAACACCATGACCAGGCCGTATCGATTTTCGTTTGTGCGGAGCGTATTATTAGCATCACTAGTGTTTGCTCTACATCGTTGAGGTAAGTTCATACCCCACCTTTCTAGCTCTAAATTGATTTATAAAGGTTTTATAATCATTTTGGGGGAGGTATATGCTTGGTCACAAACTATTTGTAAACTTGTTTGGTTGGTCGTAAAGTGATTTAATTGTTACGTGATGAGAGGTTAACTCTAATAATTGTCATACTTATAAATGTTGATACTAAACTTTCTATTGTGGGTTTCATAACCCAAAACTTTAACTGCTTTTCACTGGTTCTCGGGTAGAGACAATGGTTGCAAGAATGAACACAAGTGCATATACTCGTTTATGTAATGGTCTATGTCCCGCTTTAACCCAATTATTTTGGCTCATTATCATGAACCGTTAATTTCGGACTGGATGACCGGTCGAAAGCGCGAATGTTATGGATAGATCTATCGAGGTTGACGCCCCTGTCTGGCTTGGTCCAACAGAGGACAAGCGGGCACAGTTTCATTTGAGTCTGTGGACGGATGTCGTGGGTTAGGCATCCGTAGGGGCTGCATTATGTGATTATACTACCGGTGTTGTTAACGTTTCGGTGTCATGAGCTTAGACAATAATTAATGCATTTTTGTGACTTTGTATTTGTTATATTGTCACAAATGGTTGGAAAATCTTGTGGTTCATCAAACACTTCTTTTATTATCAAGAATCTTAATTGTTAACTAGAATATCTTTTATTGTCAAGGAATTCAACTATTAACAAGAACATATATTATTATCAGTAAACTCTGCTTATGTATATTAACTCTGTTGTTATCCGTAAACTGTCATTATTAATCTTTGTTATTATCAATGAACTTTGTCTTTATCACAAACTCTTTTATTTAACAAAATCTGTTTTCATCAAGAAATGCATTTTACTAAGAAATTATGATTTTTAAACTTCTATAATTTTTACTGCAAGGTGCAGTGGTCGATAGAAACTCCAATTTTTCATAAACACCTTAAAACAAAAAAACTTATGAACTCACCAACTTTATGTTGACATTTTTAAGCATGTATTTCAGGTACTTGACTATGTGGATTATTTGGAGTCTTCTTTGTGGTTTTTGGCATGTAGAGTTCGTTCTCAGATCAAGCTCTCGAATACTCATGAAGTCACAGCCTCCCAAAGCAAGTCTTTCGTTGCGGTGAATTCGGGTGTGTGACAGATTGGTATGAGAGCTTTGGTTATAGAGAACTAGGTTGCATTAGTAACTCTAGACTATAACCGGCTCTCAGATTTATTTGGTAGTAACACTCATCACATCATACTTATTCCGCTGCTATATGAAAATTTATAATGCATGGTTGCTATTGCTTCGTTGCTTGTTATGTTATTACTTGTTACATGAGATCGATTGCTTGATTAGTGCACTCAGACATATAATATATTTTTATATATGCACGCTATAACATTTATTGGGCATTGTAATTTATAAAATCGTCCCGCGGATCTTTTTATAATTAATCCGTAGACACGTTATGTGATTTTTGGTTGACGATTAGTCGTGAGTAATCCCAGGTTTGAGCTAATTCATTCAAAAAGGTTGAGAGGTGTAACAATACTTAACTATGCCTCAGTGGGCCTCTTGTTTGATTGAGTGCGAGATGAAATTTAGTATGGGACGTTACACCACCTATGATTTTTGATGAATTACCTCAGGGGTGGGTAAGACTCGCAGTCTTACGTGTTAATTGGGAATGTGTTGTATTTTCCGAGTCAAGCAGAGTCATTGAAAGTTTGAGATGTGTAATAATTCATAACGAAACCCGGGGCCATTATTTGTGAGTGTGTTTTGAGGTTGGGTTATGATAAGTTATTAATCAGCTTAGTATTTGATGAGTCTTCCTCGAGGATGAGAAAGAATTGTGTGATTGGATAATTGCTTATTTAGAACCGGCTACTATATACTTATCCTACTTATAACCGTGAGTTTCTTTACTTGATATACGTCTACGACTACTTTATCGCCTATTGACACTTATGTTCTTCGATCCGGTACGTTCGAAACGTCTACTTATAGAAGACAACTTATTTTTAACTTATACTCTTTTCTTTTTGTAATTTTGAATAATATCGTTTAGAGATTTTAACGATTTCAAATTGGGTATTTTGCCGGTGACACTTAAGTAGGATGATTTATGAAGTCTTTATTTAAATGGATGGGGACGCCTTTTCATTTGAATAAATAAATCATAATTCACCGAACCATAAGTTTATAATAACATATTTGCATAGATTAGGACGCTTGTGTATGCAAGTATGAGATTATAAATGAGTGGGCTTAAGGATATCCGACGTGACCCTATATATTTATGGTATTGATTTAGTATTCCAGATTAGGGTGTATTTCTTTTTACTCGGGATTCGTTCATACAAGTTTATCGTATTTCGTCTTGTTATTGTATCATTACGACATTTTGACGAGTGATTCTTTAAGCTTCATTTGATTTGCGAATTGTTACGAGAATATTTTCTGAGTATATATTGATCGACGTGAACGTAATGGGATGGTGGTGGTGAACCCTTAGAGACTTTTAAGAACTAACGATTTTTCTAAACTCTTTGTTTCGAATTTTATCATTCTATGAATGATGACCGATTTGTTAGATTGACATGTAGAACCGCTTAGGTTAATCCACTTCTATCTATTGCTTATCTAAGTAACTATTGGTGGGTAACACTATTTTAAAAGTTTGGACATAATTATCTTTGATCATATCTAAGTATATTTGATATAACACTGGGGTAGAACCTCAAAATCCCTTTCTCTACACTTTTAATTAGGTAACAATGATTGAGTTCGAGGACGAACTCCAAATAACATAGATGTACTGTGACAACCGGGAAATATCTAGACTTTAAATAATAATAAATTATATTATTTGTAGAAACTAGAAGTGGGGGTTGAATAGTTTCTCCTTGATTAGTCACCTAATTAAAATTACTTTCAATTAGGTTTGTATCAAAACTATCTTTTACTTGAAGCTAAGTTGCATAATGATTAGATTCAATTCTAATGCATTAGCAATGGTAATAGGTAAGTATAATGATAATGAAATAAGTAAAGAGTAAGGAAAGAGACAACCCAATGACAAGACACCAAGATTTATAGTTGTTCGACAACGAGGCTCTATCCTCGTTTCTACTCCACTCCTCGAGTACACCTACTCGAGATTTCCACTATATCCACAAGCTCCCTTCTTGGCGGAGAAAGCCTTACATCGTCGCTTACATTATTTTCCGTCACTAAGCTAAATTTCGAGACCTAATCTCTAGCTAGGACCAATCTACACAATGTTGCCTACTTCACAATTTAAAGACACAAGGCTAGATGTCGAGTTCTAATCTCAAGGTAGAACCAATCTTCATGACGTTGCCTACTTCACCATTTTACGACACAAGGCTAGATGTCGACTTCTAATCCAAAGCTAGAACCAATATTCACGACTCTTCACTTTGAAGCTAAGTGAGAACTTCACACAACACAACTACTAATCACTTTCAAGTTTAGTGAGAACTCTCAAGACACAACCACATCACTTTATATTTTAGTGAGAACTACTACACAATCTATTACAACTCAACTAGACATATCCAAGTACACACATCTAACTTGGATCTACACAACACAAATCCAAGCAAACACATATGCAATGGATGTACACAACAAATCCAAGTATTCATAAATAACTTGGATGAACACAACTAGTCCAAGTATTCATAGATACAAATGGATTAACAAAAACAAAAAGGCTAACATGATGAACATCACTAATTCATGGATTCATCTTTATCACAACACTAATGAGTGAGTGATCTTCTCTTTGGACAAGGTAAAGGAGGGGATCAAGATGATAATCATATGTAAACATACTTAACACATTAAGTGATCATTTACTAATGATTATGCTATAGAAAAGAGAAAGGGGACTGAGAAAAATGTCCAAGAGGGTTATTGGAAAATGTGATTTGATCCACTATTTATAGAAGACAAAGTGCAACGGCTAGCTGGGCGCAGTTCCTTAACTAGCCCGGCGGTTCCATATCGCTAAAGAACCACCTAGCTATTTAAGGTACCGCCCAGTAGACTACGCTCCTTTTTGTCTTTTAGTGGGGTAGGAATATCTGAGGTTTTTTAAACCTTCAAAGGATATTCTTATGGCATATGGAATATGCCATTTTCAAATTTACGTTTTCCATTTTAGTAAAACATTTTATTAAAAAGAAAGTTTAATAAAAAATCTTTTGTCATATTAACATAAGTGAGTTTTAAGGATAATCACTTTGATGATCACTAAGTATGATTAAGAAAAGTTAGTGATATGATTATTACCTTGATGATAGTGTCAGTTAAATAATTCGTTTTATGTTTTACATTAAATGTGTTGTATAGTTTGTTGTGATCAAAACTAAGATAGATTACTTAACACTAATAATGTTTTTAGGCATCACTTGCATTAACAATCTCCCCCTTTTTGATTACGACAAACTATAGACTCATTTACGTAGAAACACAAAATATCAAATTATTAACGAGTTTATCACTATCATTTCTCCCCATTTTGTCATAGCAAAAAGGTAAGCACAAGTCTTTGATGAGAACCGGACTTTTCTAGTAGCTCCCCCTTGGTGGTTGCTCCCCCTTGCTTGGGGCACCAAGTGTATGAGCTATGGTGACATGCTACACAAAGGTTAGTAGAAAGAAAAGAAACACCAATGTATATATGATCACTAGCTACTAAGTAACTTGAGAGGGAGAAGGAGAAGAAATCTCAAATTAGAAGAAAGTATTTGCTAAGTATGTCAAAAGAGGTAAATGACAACATCAAAGTTCAATTGGTGGAATGGAGGTAGAAAAGAAACATCCAACCAATGAAGATGATAAATTTGTCAAGGGGTTAAAATTTAGAACTGATGGAATCATCCATAATCAATTGTAAAGATTAACCATGATCAACTCAAAAGGAAGAGAGAATGATCAAGTAAAGTAAACAAATACAACACAAAGGTTTCATATTACATAAATATGAAAGAGACAAACAAGGTAGATAGTCATACACACAATATGAGTATCTAAAGCAAAAGATATGGAAAATAAACCACAAAGCATAAGCTATTCTAATAGTGATAATTTTCCAAGATTGCTTAAAACTTTATTGACTCTAAAACAACTAAAGTTTTATTGACTCCAAGAGTGTTTCGTCCTTTAGTTGAAAAAATAAGACGACGAGGCATCATTCGAAGTTTTGTCCACGGGAACAAAAACATTGAGAGGAGGACGAGGGAGGAGGAATTCAAGAAAATTTAACTTCTCATACACATGAGCAAGTTCAATTTGTTGAAATCGACAACAAGTACACGAGGATCCATGATGCAACAAAAATTCGGTTGATGGGGGAAGGCCATCACACCTAGGGTTTGGTGGTGGTAAGGAGAGTGGGTAGGAAATGTTTTCACAATGCCTTGTGAGGTTTGGGAAGGTTGAAAGGTCATTGAGTTGAGGGGTGTTAAAAGGTTTTGGTGGTGGGGGAAGATTTTCCTTTTCTCTGGTGATGGGGTTAATGGAGTAGGTCTCATTCTAATACTTGATTGGAGAGAAGGCGGGGTTCTTGGGTGGTTTGGATGAAGAGGGTTCATTTTTCTTGATCCAAATAGGTCGAACCGAGATCTTCGGTTTCTTGGAATGCTTGGATGAGGAAGCTTTGGGTGAGGAGGTTTGTGACAATGAAATGTCAAGGTTATGAAAGGAGGAGTTAGGCGTTGTTGAGGTGTGAGAATGAAATCTCAAGGTGGGGGTATAAGAAGAAAGGGTAGAAAAGGCAAAGGTTTGAAAATCAAATGTAAAGTGTCAAGGAATGTTTAGCCAAATTGAGTAAACATGGAATCTTGACAGGGGATAGGTGATGAAGAAAGAGCAAAAACGAGCCAAAATTAGGGTTTCCGTCCGCGGTTCCTTAGCACATAAGGAACCGCGCGACTTTAATGAGCCATGTGCAGTGGACTTGAAACCACGATTTTTTAGGGTTTTGAGAAAAACTAAGACTTTTTCAAAAACTTGCAAAGCTTGGAATTTTACCTCTATTAGCACTAAATTATGCTAGGGTTGCGTAAAAGAAACACATTCACAAAGAATGTCTTGACAAAGGGTGACAAAATATTTAGATAATATTTTGAACCAATTTTAGTCAAGGTTTAGAGGTTGTGATAGATTTAGGTTCAATTTTAATTTAAAATTAACGTTGATTAATGTGCAATAAGGATAGAAACACATAAAGCTAAATCCATAATTCATCCTCATGAAAAACTCATGGAGGGAAAGAGATACATTAAGGAAATAAAGAAAAACAATTAACTAAAACAAAGATAAATTAAAAATAGGTCTTGATGAGTAGTCTTTCTTGGCTTGGTTTTTCTTGAAAATATTTTTAAAGAAAATCACCATTCATCTCCTAGGAGGATGCATGTTAAACAAGGTGAGAAAGAAATCTTTCAACCTCCTATGAAGTCCAAACATCTCCATCCTAAGGTTTTGAATGATGTAGTTATTGTAGAGGCAACATGGACAATGAGAACCACGAGCTTCTAGGAACCCAAGGAAGTAAGGATCACCCATAAAGAAGGGAAGTGGAACACCCAAAATGGGAGTGTTTAAGGGAGGTGGACGTGGAGGAGGTATATTCTCCAAGGGTGATGAGGGTGAGTGTGGAGGTATGCTCTCCAAGGGTGAAATGGGTGAGTTTGGAGGGGTAAATGGTGATGTCACCAAGGTATCAACAAAGTCATTCACAATGGGAATGCTTTGGATGGGTTGAGGTTGGGTAGTCACATCCAAGAGAGTAGTTGGAGTGAAGGGTGAGGATAGCTCATTCATTCTAGATTGGAATGAAGAGGAGGTAGAACCATGAGAATGGTTGGTACCATGGGTTGAGGTAGTCTTGCATGGAGCAAGAAGTGGTGAGGTTGATGAAGAGATGAGTATTGGGACAATCTCATTCTTGGGTGTGTGAAAGGGTGAAGACTTAGGTTTGGGCAACTTAATCTTAATCTTAAGATTTTTCCTTGAAGTGGAGGTTTTGGATGAGTTTGAGGTTCTTGTAGAAACCATGGTTGTAATGAGAGGTTTAAGGGTTAAGAATGAATGGTTTGATGTGTGAAGAACATGGCTAACAAGGTGGGTTTAAAAGGTGAGGGGATGATCCAAACTAGTAATGGGTTAAAAACATTTTATGTGAACAATGAATTTAGGGAACCTAGTTTAGGAAATGTGCAGGTTTTAGCAAAGAATCAAGCAAGGTTTACACAGATTAAGGAAAATTGTGTAAAGCAAAGATTCTCTCGGACACAGTAGCCGGTGTTTCCTTATCTAGGGTGGGCGGTTCCTTATCACTAAGGTACTGCGGGTCGATATGGAACCGCGACCAGAGGTGTTCAAAAATGGTACTTCCTCAAACTTTGGTTAGCCCATATTTTTACCAAAGGATTATCAAGCCAAAGTTAACTACTGACCAAAATCTAGGAAGCTAACTAACACATAGGATGCACAAAGCTATGCAAATCGTAAACATGATGGCATAGACAATCATTAGGATAAAAATAACAAGTAATCCAAACAAGTAGTATTAGTTAATACACAACCAAAACAAGGTAAAAAGAAGCAAATTTTCAACATCACATTACATGTTTACCAACATGTATACTTTGAAACAATTCAAAGTCTTCATCTTCTTTTCTTGCCCAGTCGCTTGATCATGTTTCCCAAGTACTTGAATCCCTTCCTTGACTCAACCCGATGTTCATGTAAATCACCTTGGGTTCGAAGAGTTTGACGGTAAAGTTCCTCCATATTGAGATTATTAGGAACTTCACTAGAGGAATGATGAGGAGGGGAAACAATGTCATCTAAACCGTCCACGAATGAGTTTGTAGAGTGGTGAGAAGTACTCGAAGAGCCAATGGGAGCACTTGTGCCAATGCCATCACCATCACTTGTTGGCATGTCCATGTCCTCATCATTGGACTCTTGTTGGTCGGATTTACGATCACATCTGGTCTTTCTCTTATATATCTCTTGAATAGGTAGCATAACCCGTTTGACCGGTTGAAAATGAGAAAGATCAAGATTTGGAAAATCATGGCCAACCCTTTTAAAAAGGCGAGTGAGAAGTATTGCACAAGGGAGGTTTGTTTTAGGCTTGTGAATAGCATAATTGATCCGTTGAACGATAAAATATGCTAAATTTTAATTGGTGTTGGTAAAGATGCAAAATAACATATGCACTAAACACGCCGGAACATGATCCCGGTTTCTACCAAGACAAAACACGTTTTCCCTAAGGATATTATTCTATTGGACCATATTATCATTAAGGTCGCTTAAGAGAACCTCTTGACGTTTCACCGAACGTACCTTAGTATGAAGGCTCTTTTAACGGGTCGATTACGCTTTTTGGAGACAATGTCAACAATGTAGTCAAGATCAATTTCCGCATGATCATTTGGAGGACAATTGTTGGATTCAAGGAGAGCACTAAGCTTCCATTTATCCGTGAAGCGACAAGTGCCTACAAATGGGACATCAAGAATTTGACCGAAGACTTCGAGAGAGTATTGTATGAGTTGACCGTTTAAGATGAACCTAACAAATATTCCATCATTGTTTTCAATGATGGAGTATGTGCTAAAGAACTCCAATAGGGATCGAGGATAGATGTCTTCCTTAATGTGCAACAAACAATCAAACCTAATTTTTTCAAACATAGATTTTATGTAGACATAATCCTTAATATCCTTTTGTACAACTCTACCCTCATGAAAACAACGGGATTGAAGGGAGGAATAAGTATGGGCGAGATGAGTTGAGTGACAAAAGTCGGAAAGGTTAGGCATATACTGTTGAGTGAGTTGATGATCCTTTTGGTATTGTGAAGGCATGATTAGTACCTAAATAAATACAAGAAAATATTTTTCCAATCACTCATATGAAAAATTACATCAAAAATCAAAATATGAGAATGTGTTATATGAATTTCTTGACAAACAAAGGATTGAATCCATATCATTCTCATGTTCATAATGTATCTATTCCATTATTAACAAAGAACATATGAACTATGTTGGATCAACAATGGACTAGAACATTGGTTTTTCAAAACAAGGTTTTTAGGTAAGCATTAAAATTGCAATTACCTATTTGTTCATGGGTTCATCTCAATTCCATCTTTTAGCCAAAATCATTTAGCCAAAATTCATATTTGTTCTACAAGTGGGTTTTAGTGAAATCCTAATGAATATGAACCTAAGGAAGCATAGTAAAATAACTATGTCAACCCATATTCCTATTAAGGTTCTAATTCAATTTCAATTTTAAAAATCCCCAATTATAAAAGGATGAACCCTATAACAAAATAGATGAAATTGAAAGAAAGTACTTAAAATTAATTGATGTTTGATGAAGGATGAGTGAAACCCACAACTTGGAATCAATTAATTTGAGTGATTGAAGGTTTTTGAAGCTTCAACAATGGTGGAAAAGGTGGAACCCGTCAGCTGTGTGTTTTTGGGAGAGAGAGGGTTTAGTTTGAAAAAGATTAATTTAATAAAACTGGCGCTCTGACAAGCTTTACTGCCCACGGTTCCATATCGATAAAGAACCGCGGGTTTGAACCACCAGAGATAAAGAACCGCCTACAGAGGCTGGTTTTATCAATGAAATACGCCAAATTTTTGAAAACCAAGTTTTCTGAAAACTTAAAAATATCTCTTAAACCATTTAGAATATCATTGGATCATCATAACACTAAGCAATATGCCTTAATGAAGGATTACGAGTTGAATCGAGATCGAAAAGAACCGAAACGGACAAACGACTACTCGTAGCGAAAAAGCAAAGTGGAGAGAAGTTAAGGGAAGTGAATCAAGACTAAGACCAATGCTCAAGGGATTAATGACAATCTTCAAATCGAGGAGACAAAGAGCTTGTGTCATATATAGTGGTTTAATACGTGCCTTTCCGGCGAAGTGTTAAATGGCTTTGGTAATGAATAAACGCAAAGCAAATATTGATGCATAGACTAAGATCACTTTCAATAATAGTCTTAGTGTAAACCTAAATATGAGCAACGTATTACTTTCTCTCCCACAAAGGTGTGACAATCCGTCAATTTATGGTTTATATTTTATTCTCAAATATTATTTAAAAACATTATTTTAATGTTATATTATGAACTCACTTATTTTTGGGAAGAAATTTGGATTTACGTCTTGAAGTAGCATCGACTACGTCTAAACCGGAGGATTCTACATTACGTGCTTACGTTTACATACACCGTTTTGGTGACAGTCCGACACTTCGGGAAATAAATTTATTCGTGAATATTATTTTGAGATTTTAAATTTGTGTTGGTTCATAAACTCACAAATTTACGAAAAGAGATTAGGACTTACGATTATAATTTAACGTCCTTTACGATTAAACCGGAAACCTTAGGATTACGTATTTACGTTTTTGAACTCAGTTTTTGATGAAACAATTTTTATTAGATTCGTTTTGTGCCGTGATTCATAATTTATAAAAACGTTTTTCGTAAAACGACCCGAGGGCACGCAAATTGAGGAAACTAGAATCGAAGAATACCCGTAAATTAGTGGGATGGGACAAAACAAGTTTATCCCACCCCACTCAAAAGAGATGGCCAAAAGAGGACACCACATCATAAGATGTGGCACCCTTTTAGCTAGAAAGCTAACACATGTTAGCATAAGCTTAACATGTAAGCTAACTTAGCACAAAACCACCAAAACCACTTCATTCATACCATTTACACTTAGCAACTCATGCAAACCAAACACCAAAATCTCTCATCTCTCTCTACTTTGTCCAACAATCATCAACAACAACCCTCATTTGATCTATTTTAGCGATAACATCATGTGTTACTCATACACATGATGATGCTCCTTTGAAGACTTGAAGATTGGAGGTGATTCTAACATCCAAGGAGAAGATTTGTTGGTGTCATAGGGCTGATTTTCCATGAGAAGTTTATAAAGGTTGGTAGACTTGAAGATGATATTGGTTTATCACAAGTTTTGCCATCAAAATCCAAGCCTTGTTCATCTAAGACTCATCTTTTCATCACTAATGGTGGTATAGAGATTGTTCTTCCTATCCTCTTGTTATTTTGATTATGTAATCTTGTATTTTCTTTATTTATGTATATGTATATGATGATGGATGATGATTACAAATATTATGTGGGGATTTGGTGTTGATAAATTTGATAAACATGGATAAAAAGATGGAAAAACCACATGTAAAAATGGTTAAATCTTGCTTAATAAGATGGCTGTATAAAAACAGTAAGTAACCAAATGATAAACTGATAAAATAGTAAAGTGGAATCAATATACAGTAAGTATTACGTGTTATACACATGCGAGAGTTGGCCATGCAATGAAATCATAAAAATGAGTGAGATATGATCAAAACAAGTTTAGAGTGCAAATCTGCCTATACTTTTTTGGACGAATTTATTAAAATATTTAGAGGTTGATTCATCAGTAGCTATCAAGGAATAAAATGAAGCACATATCATGTAGTTTCTGTGATAAAGATTTGAGGTCCTATCTCATTATAGAACTCTAGATATGTACATTTTAGTGAACTTAAAATTTAGGACTGATTTTGTGAAATTAAAGTTTAATATTATTATATAAGCACTCAAATAAATATAGTATAAAATGTGAATTAAAATCCACTAACTTATATATTACATTTATATAAATATGTATAAGGATAAATAAATGGACATTTTATAAAAATGGTAGTTTGGTAAGTTTTATAAGTTATAAAAACTATAAACATGATTTTTTCGTCTTTTCGGCTAAAACCGAAAGATTAACGTTTTTGTTAAATAAAACTTAGACGGTTGGACCCGTCTAAACTTTTATAAACTCACATACTGATATATGAACTTATATAACAAGTAAAAACCGATAAAACCAGAACTATATAACCTACGGACATTAACGGGCTAAGTTAACATTATTGGACTATAAACCCGACTAGTTAGTAAAACACTTATAAATTTACTTATTGGGCTTAACCCACTTGGGCCCAACATGAAAAGTATAATATTGATATTAAAAGTATAATTGGGCTAATGAAAAGTATTGGGCTTGTAATAGGCGTATTTGGCCTCAAAATGTAACTAAATTGAACTACTATAAAAAAAGTTACCAACACATAAACACTAAAATGAGTAAATAATAATATATAAACCCACTTGATCATCATCATATGTACAAAATCATCATATGTATATTTGTTATTTTTATAAAGTCATTGGACAAGAGTCTAAGACGAGTATTATTTGTCTAGGTTTCCGTGATTGAAGCACGTACCGTACATCCGAATCGCCGATACCCGCCTTCCCACATCAACGTGAGTTCATAGCCTCACACTCTTTTAAATGTTTTTATGAAATGTTTTATAAACCCGCGAGGGAGATAACATGTTAGTTTTTATGAAATAGGACACTAGTTGTCCCGATTGTTTGTTTATTGATTTGGACCCGAATGATTGTATGACCCGATGAATGATTAAATGACCCGATAGATGAAATGAAATGGATTATTAAAGTTAGGATATGTCAGTAAAAGTCCCATTAGCATGAATTGTGAACTACCGGGATTTGGTAGACGCTTATGCATATAATAGTACTATTTGGGGACGATCACCCCAGTTCGCGCCTTGACGGTTGATCCCCGTCGTGCCACATTGATTGGTAAGCGAATTTATGTATGAGAATATTTACACAAGCGTGATTATTGTGACGACACGCTAATTTAGATGGGCAAATGAGTTTCAGGTTAGCTACCCGTTGTTTGTTATAGTAAGGTAACAATGTCATGCGACTTATAATAATCCAAATAACGAAATACTGCTATAAGCCTTGAATTGCAATATATTGCCTGACTAGCAATACGGGGTCTTATTATTGATATTATGTTCGTGTTTTTGTTTTATATAACCATATCCATATAACGGTTTTTATTTACTCTATACAACGTTAAAAACGTATTGTATGATGTTTTTACGACAATGGTTCGTATAATCATTTTGAGTGCAAAACCCTATATTATAATTTTTGATAAGGATTCGTATAAAATGACTTTGGCTATTTTATGGCCTATAACAAAGATTTGTACAAAATGATTTTCGGTAATAATTTTATACCGATGTTATATTGATGGATTTCATTAAACTCTATGAATTCACTCGGCGTTATCGCTGACCTTTTCTTTTAACATGCTTTATCTCAGGTACTTGAAGGTAATTCTCGGGAAGACAACAAGAAGTCATGGCTCGCACTCAAATAACAATTTCCATTCAAATCTTTGGTAAAATTGTATGAAATGACTATGACTTGGGACCTATCTAAATTTGATATTTATGAATGGAAATACTTTATTATTAAACGACGCGATTTTTAAGCGTTGTCTATGATGTGAGTAATGTGCTATCCCGTAACACCAACGAGTCTTCCGCTGTATTGAATTGTATAAATTTAGGGGTGTTACAGTTTGGTACCAGAGCTCTCGTTATAGAGAACGAAAGATTTTTAAAACCAAGGTTTTGAATAAAACATTTCAAAATCTTTTAACTATAAACATTTTTCTAAAAATGTCTAAAAATCTTTTGACTATAACGGTGCCGAAGAATTCCCGAGTTACCGACAAGGCCAGACTGAGAAGTGTTATTTTAATATATATATAACTTGGATTACATATATATATATATATGATGTAATTTTATTACATGATTGTTTGATGATTATTTTGATATTTATACGAGGTATTTATATGACGTAGATTGTCACAAGGAACCCTAAATCCCCAAGTAAGTTAATTGAAGCTATTCTCGTAGGAATTCTAGCTATCCTAGATCTAAACCAAGTTGTGGATATTTATGATCCCAACAAATGGTTGATATTCGTAGAAATGTTGATCTTAGTTGATTACGATATTAAAGAAGAATTGGCGAGATTAAATCTGATATCGATGTCATGACGATCTTTCCTTATAGAGTGGAGTATGACAAAACGTTACCACCTGTAAAGGTGTCATCTGATTCGTTGTGACCCAATTCTTGAATTGAAATCGAAAGGGTGAATGTTGCACTTGAGGTTATCATTGGAACCATTACCCAAAAGCCTCATGCCACTAGTACCTTTCCAAGAAGTCTAATCGAATGATCGAGTCGTTTCATACTAGTGACTCATTTGATAATTGTTGTTGTAAGAGCTATAGGATTGGAAATTAAGTGTTGTTCATATCGAGCTTTTATTACACTTTGAAGGTCTAAGAATAAGGATGAAAGTATTGGAAAATAAGGTAGGATATTGCATTGAGTATGATTTGGTTGAAACTTGAGTGAAGTAAAATTTAACTTATATGGAATATGAGATTGTTAAGAGGAATCTATTAAGTCCTGTGATTGAATTATAAGACTTTAAATTGATTGTTAGTTCGTGTTAAGGGTTATTCCTAGGTCATTTTCCAATGACGAGGATGTCCAGTGTCCAAGAAATAAATTGAAGAAATCTTCTTCTGAATTGGGACAGATGGATCTTTCGGGACATGTGGAACACCTAATGACTCTTGTAGATTAGTATTCATTGTGGTATCTTTTAAAAATCCCTATCTTAACTGAGACATCAGTTGGTAGGATGAGTTCTTGGAATTGTATGACATAGTGACATGTAATGTGTTACGGTACAATTTTGACTTGTTTGTGATTAATGAAAAGACTACCTTTGATTGCTAAGTTCTACATGTATCGATGATATCTATCTTTTATTGCTTCATCCTAATGTTCGCATTAGTGATGCAACCATTGAGCAAGTACTCATCTCTGTTTGAGTTACGTTGTGGATTAATATTTTTGAGCGCCATCAAGGTCATGAACCTCATGATTATTTGGCTAAGCTCATCTCCTATCATGTTGTAGTTAGTTCTTGGTGAAAAACTTTTCATCACTCTTTTGCAGATCACTAATTGTTTTTATAAGTTAAAACAGTATCCCTTGAGAAAAATTGGGTTTTCATCACCATACGGGTTATTTAAAGTGAGACTTGTTAATAATCGTTATCGAAATGAAGTTGTTTATAAAACACCTTTGAAAACTTAATTGTTTTCATAACAAAGAAAATCTTTGTAAATTTATTTTTGATTCTTATTTAAGAATTAAGCATGAAAATGTTTTTAGTATAAACATGATGATAAAATTTTGACGAACTGAGTATTGCATCGTTAATCTTAAATTTGTATATAGTTGCGCGCCTACATACAATTTGGAATGGACCATGCAAGGCTAATTAGTAGTCACCATAAAACTAATGAATAAACACTACATTTTCTTTGAATATTGTGAAAGATTAAATTTTATGAGATCTGCAAGAAGTGAAAAATAGGGACATAGTGTTAGGGACATCTACATATGTGCTTGTAGCATCTATTCTTCTGGGTCGAATTTACTCATCTGTGGAAATTGTCTTATTTGACAATTGACAATTCTTTCTTGTCCAATTCTCCCATAGTGAGATTCTTAGTAAAAGTATCTGATTACCGAGTGTTGATACCCGACTGGATGTATCGACGTTCCTATCATTTCTTTTGATTTGATTTCATTTGAATGACCAGGGTAACGATCCGAGGAGCTTTCGAATGCGTACTCAAATTATGAAAACATGGGATATACTCATATTCGTTAATGTTTTCGTCTGTAACTGATTTGAAATTCTCTCGCATAGATTATGCGTTGACCTTACTCTTTTAATGGTAGTTGTGTCTCCATATATCCTTGAATTTGTGAAGGATTATGAGTTATTATCAGTCTTTTGAGAAAATCACATCTTATCGAAGATAATGAAACTGGAAAGTTAATAGTGCCAGTAGAATAGATTGATTGATTATGACATGACGACATTGTCTTAACTGATGGGAACTCGTGTAGAATTCCCCTAAATGATAAGATGTTGATTATCAAAAGTGATCTAAATAATTCTTTATGGATGACCATATCCTGCATTCAGACTTGAAATTATACCGTAAATGGTTGTAAATTAGTCATAGATATTATAATCTAGAAAGAACCTAATATGAATTTATTAAAAGTTGTTTCCGTTATCTGAAACCTTAGAACGTATTTGATTGGTA
Source organism: Glebionis coronaria (assembly GCA_025667525.1). Lineage (NCBI taxonomy): Eukaryota > Viridiplantae > Streptophyta > Magnoliopsida > Asterales > Asteraceae > Glebionis > Glebionis coronaria. The sequence goes on from CM046877.1 coordinate 367,078,422, forward strand.
AATTACCTAGACTTTCGCCATTAGGGAAAGTTGAATTTGGCATTGATTATATTTCCGGTGTTGCACCTGTGGTGTGTGCAATGTACGTCAGCACCATCTGAATTAAAAGAATTATCGTACAACTGATAGAGTTGTCGGAGAAAGCTTTTATTCTACCAAGCTCGTCATCATGAAGAGCTATGGTGTTATCATTCCTTATGTTTATTGATTACCGTGAACTAGGTAAATTGACGATTAAAAATCTATATCCACTACCCAAGATGATAGATTTGTTCGATCATTTACAAGGTTCTAGCGTATATTCGAAAATTTGATTCACGGCATGGTTATCATCAACTTCGCGTCAGCGAAAAAGTGTAACACCCCACTTGGATAAGTGGACCGTTACGTGTAATTATGGCGTGTCATCAAAGCATATGGTAAATGTCCTAAAACATTAACTGACCGTATAGGAAATACCGGAATCAAACATCGGTAATCCAAACATAAGCTCAAAACATGAAAAGTAAAATACTGAAGGAAAGGACTAAACACTGTCCAAATAAGTAGAATAATGAAAGAAGTGCATAAAGTAAGGAGTCTGGATAGCTTCCATCCAAATGCGCATGCTCTCAGAATCCTAAGAGCTTCCCGGTGTACCTGCCGTTAGAACATGAAAGGAACTACGGCTGAGCATAACGCTCAGTGAACGGATATAATGCATGATAAGAATATACTGAACTTGAATTACTTAATAATTACTGAAGCTGAAATACTGATATGAGGAGTATGATGAAAACTGTAGAAAATCTGATAAGTCTGATTTATAAATAATAAAACTGAACTATTTATCTGTTAAATCTGAAAACATGTATTTACTGTATTTTAATTGCCAGAGCTTATATAGGTCATGTGCTGTAACAACGGTGCATGACCTCGTCATGCTGTAGAGGGGTGACCTCTAAATAACTGTAGAGGGGTGACCTCTAAATACTGTGCTGGGTGGAGGGATCAACTCCAATGTGAAGGATGTAGAGCACACACCACATTCACCCTGATAACTGTAAACTGATAAGCCTAGGATGCATCCATACGCCCCACTAATAATACTGATAAAATGGTCAAGCTGAGCTTAGTGGGACGATGTAGGATATCACTCTCCTGCATGTGAGTCACGACACCGGTGCCTCTAGTGCCGTGGTTACGGTACCTCCGTAACTAGTACATAAACTGGCCGTGCTTGTATATAATGCTCAGGCAATTTATTTAGTTATTAACATGATTACTGATAAACTTAAACATATACTGGGGAAAACATTTGGCTGAAAACGGGGAATCCTAATCATGCATAGAAAGGAAGTCCTTACTGAAAGGACGAAAATTCGTACCTTAAATGATCAAGACGTTTTATTTGATGTCCAACTTGTACTTGAATTAATAGTCTACAATAATTTATAAAGTATTAATATATATTTAACTAGCTTAAAATGCTTTAAAAATTACAATCTCATATTTCATTTTAGCTAACTACTACTACATACGTAATTTGCAAAAAAATGAGATATTTCTCTTTATCTCATATATTTCATGGTTCTTATATAAACAAGTTATATCCCTACACCGACTAAGTCAACCATATACTGACATATTCAATAGCTTATTTTAGTTTTGGAGATAATTTTGTAACACATGCGTGTGACTACCGAATCCATTGCCTACTATCCAATTCATGGTATCAAACAAGTTTAATAAGATAGTTCCTTATCATGCATGCAAGAAAAGTTTTGTATGTCCTTAAAGTTTTAAGTATTCTCAAGCATGTCTCGCTTTTAACAAGCCAAATCATTTAAAAGTGGAACAAATTCAGTTTGTAAACGCTTTGTGATTGAAACAAAAAGCACTGTCCATGATCAACTTTATAACATGTCAATATTGAAGTGAAATGTTTGGAAAAGAGTAGCTAGGATTCAAATCGATCTTTATCACATATCAAAAACAGAAAGTAGTGCCATCATATTCAAAATAAAGAAAAGACTAAATACTCTTGCAAACGCTTCGAAAGACGAATAGAAAAAAAAATCTATAAAATTCATACCTCAAAGCTATAAAGGAGTACAACTGAATTCCGTTTCAGCCCTTATCAAAGATTATAAACGAACCAGATTCTAACTGGACCAGGGAAATAAGGAAATAAACTCGAACCAGAACACGCAGCCGAACACAATTCCAACCTCAAACGAAACAACTGATCGACCCAAATAAATTCTGCTACTCAGCCTTCGGTTGCGAGATTCATGTTGTGTCGTGCATCAGTTTAGAAGAGTTCGAGGTTTTTAATATATGATTGATAAAATAAATATGAGCGTCTATATAACCGAAAGTCGAGAATAACGGAAGTATGACCAAGACTAAACCAATTACGATTTGATTTGCTTTAAAAGTATCCATTATTAGTTTCCTATTTGATAGCAAATAAACAGCGAATACCGAAACTTTTGGGAAGACTTACGTAGGACATTTTCTTTTAGTTTAGTAACTTGGTTTCCTTTCTCATTTTTTTCTTTTCTTTTTAGTAACTTAGTTTTTTTTTTTAATTATAGCCGGCCTATTTTGTTTACTTACTTTTCATCATTTTTTTTTCACTTTAAAAAAAAAAAAAAAACATATGCGTACGTTCTCGAAACCGCGTATTTAATATTCTAAAATTAAATACGGGTTTTACAATTCTTCCCCTCTAAAAAGAATAATTCGTCCCCGAATTAAAGATACGACTGTACTGGGTTTTACAATACTTCCCTTCTAAAAAGGAGAAAATTCGTCCTCGAATTAAAGGTAATAAGCTGATGAATTTTAAGAACTGAAAGAACACATAAACTGAAAAGACAAAAAGCTGAAGGATAATTTGTCTTCTAATTAAGACACAATGCTGCTGATAGGTTTAAACCTGACATGACTGAAATGATCATGTAACGTGACATGTCTGAAGAGGAACATGGAACATGACATGACTGAAAGGACTTAACTGGATTTATTGAAGAAAAAGGAATGAGAGGTCCGGATGGACTCCTCCGTTTCGAGTGGCCTCCCGCTCGAAATGATTACTTCAAGGTGTAACATAATAAATAAAATCTTGGACCTGATGACCCTGTCCTGATGATACTGAATAGTTTCTGGTTCCATACGTAAGATGGATTTTCTAAATCTAATAGAATGATATGAGCTGCAGCATGTAGTATACATGAAACGGTACGTACAATTATCCTGAAAAGATAACCTTTATATCTTTGAGCAAGCTGTTGAGAATATATACGGACGAACAACGTGAACAATTGTGAACGTGCTACGTGAGTAGTTGTGAACGTGGTTCGCGATTATATAAGGAACGTTGTGCATGAAGTAAATCGTGAATGTGATACATGAAGCATACTGTGGACGTGCTACCAGAACATATCATGAACGTATGCTAACTGAGGAAGGAATGCCAAACGATACGGCCTGAGATGTGAAACGTCTACCAGGTTATGGAATAGTTGTGCTATACTTGAGTCTGGTTTCTCAAGCTTACTGTAACCATACACGTTAACAAGGTGGGAAACGTGTATCGTGAGATGAAACACGAATCTGAACGTGAACAATGTTATGAACGTGAACGTGAGCTTAAATCATGAGATAGCATAAACGATGAACTAAAAAAGCATCATACTACGAATGAGACGTAAACGTGAAAGTGAGAATAAACGTGAACGTAAATGCGGACGTACACGTGATCGTGAACATGAACGTGAGCGCGATTCGCGAATGCTAATTTCTATCTAACAAGATTGTTGATGGAATACCTTGGAATCATACGATCTATTGCTTAATTTCCTGCAGTTTTATTATTGCGTAATGATTGGATAAAAGAAGGCGTGAAGGCTGGGTTAACTGGTCAACAACGACGTAGATGGCATCATGCTTCATCTGAGTCTGTGGTAACTGATAACAAAGGATTGTAGTAACTCACTGTAACATCCCGCCTACCCAGACTACAATATTGTCCGCTTTGGCCGCAGGCTCACGGCTTTGCTTTGTAGCCCTCTTGTAAGTACTTCTCGGTTGGTCACCCAACCTAGTACTACTCTGACATGAGCACGCTTAACTGCCAGTTCCTAAGAACCCCACTTGCAGTAGACCACAAAACGCGTTGTGTCATGAGAAGGCGACTGTTATCTTATGAACCATGGATCTCTCCTGGCCACAGCCGATGTGGGATTTGCCTGGGGTGTCACAATCACTACTACGATGGCGTTCAATCTTAAACCTGCGGTATGTCAAGCATCTACGTATGATCATAGCAGCATCAATGTGTGATACTGCTTCTATCAAAATTTTGCCTGATTATGGGATATTTGGGTGGAAATCTGGTTGAGTAGTCATGGGAAAATTCTAGGGAGAACTGTCAGCAATTTCTGCGGTAGCAGTTAATTAAGTTCTAGAAAATTTGGTACTTTGTTCACAGGCGTCGGTCGGGACCATCAGGTGATGGCCTTCACCTTCGCAAGATTGTCTGAAATGCTTTCTGCTGAAGTAGGGTGGCTCAGAAATGCCACCTCGTTCAACTGGAATTCACATCTGGAAAGCTACTTATATAATTTTCTCCTATCGGAGATTCTGTTCCACTGTGAAAAGATGATTCTCTTGTACTTCTCTTAGAATTTAGCAGATCAGAATGTTATCAATAAATATACTAACGATTTTGTCTGAGAAGCCATGGAAAAAAAATTATACTATAGCTGGAGTATTAGGGCGAGTATAACGTGTGCAACAGCAGTCTAGAAGAAAAAATAAATCTCATGTTCTTTCTCTCACCACTGCTGGTGGCATAATCATGAATCGTTCCAGAAAATGTTTAAGACGTCGTAGCAGGTCAGGTAAACCTTCTATACGTGAGATGACATCGATTATGAATGGTGATCTTGTAAAATTTTCTAATGGTTGATACATGATCTCATGTTACTGGCCTTCTTCTTGATGGATAGAAAACGGTGCATCTTTTGGTGATGTGTTAGGGCGATTAAGCCTCGTTCCGGTAACTCTGGCAGCAATTGTTGCAACTCTCTTAATTTAGCCGAAGCCCTGCGCTAAAGAGTTCTGAAAATAGGATCTGTTCTTTGGACAAGTTCTATGTTAAACCCTGCCTCGTGACTAGGACAGGATTTCTGGAAGAAACCTTTTTGGAATGACCTTTGGAACTTCTGGATAATCTGCTGATTATGAATTTAAAGAGTTTCAGAAGTAACTTTATAACTGATAGTTATAAGTCTTCGTAGCTATGGACTGAGAATTCACGCACTTAAGGCAGAAAAATTTGTACTGATTTTCTGGCCGAAATATAAAGAATATATTTGGGATCTAGTAAGACGGATCTCGTCGTTAACTGAACTGAAACCCTTCATAATTACGGTGTGTACTGTGGATTCTTTTCTGGCTGTAAGGTAGATAATGTCTGATTTAGCTAAAGCTGACATATGAATAATTAAGCAAACATGGCAAATTTTGCTGAATATGTTTGTCTGTAACCTTACAGGATGAACTCTGCGTATTTAATCTGAATAATACTCTAGTAGTGGTAGCTGAATATTAATGGTCTGATTTATGTGTGGCATAACAGAACGGGTATACCCCCTTGGATGGTACCCTGAATTTCTAAGGACCTGGTTTAGGAGGCATACTGGTGTTATGTATCTGACTCGTACTTTGAGAAGATATTTGTATGACGGGTACTATGACTGGTGTTCTAACATGTGTCTTCCGAAATGATACTTGGGACCTGTGTCTTGACTGTTGTCTGGACATGTATTTTAATGGGCGAATCTTGAGAAGTGCTAAAAAAAACTTTTTTTTTTTTGGTAACTGCTAGGATTGGCGGACCGGATAGACTACTGACCTCTGTATTTTTGGTCACGTCCGTTCCGGAGTTCCGATGGTTACTGACTGATTAATTATAAGCACGGTGGTTGTCATTACCGCCTTGTCTGTCAGTTTCCTGACGGTCGTTATCATGACCGTGATTCATGTAACTATTCTGCTGAGTGGCCGGCTGAGTTCCGGTTCCCACTCTTCTGAATGAACGGTTAGCTGAGTAACGTGTGACAACTAACTGAGGAAGTAAGGCATGGAATAGAATGGTAGTGTCTGATGGTTGAAATTTACTTTTGTCAGAAATTTTAAATTTATAGTTTTCGTCCTTGCTCTGTAGTGTCTTTATAGTATAACAGCATCAGCATCAACATCTTGAGAAATCTCCAAAGTATCAGCAGCATCAGCAATTGTGAGGTCTTCAAAGTGTTCGCAGCATCAGCATCTGGTAAAATCTTCAACTCCATAGCAGCATCAACACCTAGTAGAATATCGACAAGTGGAAACGCCTGAGATGATTGAGGATCGATTAGCAATATCCATGGAGTAGGGTACCTGGTGTACACCTGGACTACTGTATATGAAGTAGAAAATGAATATTGCACATGAAGCATATTTGAGACACTGTATGTGGAGTACACATGAATCACTGTACATGGTGTATAACTGAGACACTTTACATGGGGTACATATGGAATACTATACGTGGCACTGGTGGAAATTTTATGGGATGATCGATACTAGTGTCGCTTGTCTGACATGATCAAGGAATTAAATTGATTTAAATGGTAGTAAACTGAACTGAAATGAGTAACATGATAGCCTGGTAATTTCTGCGTGGACTTAAAGCTGGTTGTATAGAATTTCAAGAATATGATTAAACATAACTTCAACAATGGTCAGCATGAAGACATGACTGATGAAGATCAAACCTGATTTTATTATGAAAACAGGATTTAACTGAAACCCCTTCTGTATCTTAGCATGAAAACATCATCACCTTGCTGAAAACATAATCCTCATAAGGAGACATGAACTTAGTCAGCATGAAAACGACATTTACGTGAAAGTATGAACTTGACTGATACAAATAACATAGAAGAACAATCAACTGAGGTTTAACATCAACTGATGTGGATAGTTATGGTTTAATCCACAGTATTCAAAGTAGGAAGCATGTGACTAAGTATGGGTGATTCTGTTTTGATCCATACCTGTCAATTTTTTTTGAGAAGTGTCATGTATAGAAATTTATAATCTGGGACTACATATGGTTGGCTGTAGTCCAATCCATACTTGTCAAAATTTATGAAATGTTCTGATATGACAAAGGTGAACAACTATGAATCGGTTCACAAAACAACCTTCGACTGAATAGCATGAAATTTTGACCTGAACAATGGTGAACCTTTATGGCTGGTTCACCAAGTAATACTTGACTGAAAACATGAATCTGTCATGAGTAAAGGTAACCGCATATGGTCGGTTTTACCAATACAAAATCTGAACGGACAAGGGTGAACGCCTATGGGTCGGTTCACCAAAACAAAATTCGCAGCAAAGCACATGCGACCAAATATGGCCAGTCCTGTACCAACCTTTTTACTTAGTCAAAAACTTTAAGAAAACCGATTGATAGCTGAAGAAAACTGACTGATAAATGCATGAGAAACATGAAAGATAACAATGCCAAAATCTGGAAAGTTCCTGGTGACTACCCACTAGTCACAGGTCAAGTTTTAGAGCCTACAGGTCGAACCTTACGCTCTGATACCATAATTGTAACACCCCACTTGGATAAGTGGACCGTTACGTGTATTTATGGCGTGTCATCAAAGCATATGGTAAATGTCCTAAAACATTAACTGACCATATAGGAAATACCGGAATCAAACATGGGTAATCCAAACATAAGCTCAAAACATGAAAAGTAAAATACTGAAGGAAAGGACTAAACACTGTCCAAATAAGTAGAATAATGAAAGAAGTGCATAAAGTAAGGAGTCTGGATAGCTTCCATCCAAATGCACATGCTCTCAGAATCCTAAGAGCTTCCCGGTGTACCTGCCGTTAGAACATGAAAGGAACTACGGCTGAGCATAACGCTCAGTGAACGGATATAATGCATGATAAGAATATACTGAACTTGAAATACTTAATAATTACTGAAGCTGAAATACTGATATGAGGAGTATGATGAAAACTGTAGAAAATCTGATAAGTCTGATTTATAAATAATAAAACTGAACTATTTATCTGTTAAATCTGAAAACATGTATTTACTGTATTTTAATTGCTAGAGCTTATATAGGTCATGTGCTGTAACAACGGTGCATGAATAACTGGAGAGGTGACCTCGTCATGCTGTAGAGGGGTGACCTCTAAATAACTGTAGAGGGGTGACCTCTAAATACTGTGCTGGGTGGAGGGATCAACTCCAATGTGAAGGATGTAGAGCACACACCACATTCACCCTGATAACTGTAAACTGATAAGCCTAGGATGCATCCATACGCCCCACTAATAATACTGATAAAATGGCCAAGCTGAGCTGAGTGGGACGATGCAGGATATCACTCTCCTGCATGTGAGTCACGACACCGGTGCCTCTAGTGCCGTGGTTACGGTACCTCCGTAACTAGTACATAAACTGGTCGTGCTTGTATATAATGCTCAGGCAATTTATTTAGTTATTAACATGATTACTGATAAACTTAAACATATACTGGGGAAAACATTTGGTTGAAAACGGAGAATCCTAATCATGCATAGAAAGGAAGTCCTTACTGAAAGGACGAAAATCCGTACCTTAAATGATCAAGACGTTTTATTTGATGTCCAACTTGTACTTGAATCAATAGTCTACAATAATTTATAAAGTATTAATATATATTTAACTAGCTTAAAATGCTTTAAAAATTACAATCTCATATTTCATTTTAGCTAACAACTACTACATACGTAATTTGCAAAAAAATGAGATATTTCTCTTTATCTCATATATTTCATGGTTCTTATATAAACAAGTTTTATCCCTACACCGACTAAGTCAACCATATACTGACATATTCAATAGCTTTTTTTAGTTTTGGAGATAATTTTGTAACACATGCGTGTGACTACCGAATCCATTGCCTACTATCCAATTCATGGTATCAAACAAGTTTAATAAGATAGTTCCTTATCATGCATGCAAGAAAAGTTTTGTATGTCCTTAAAGTTTTAAGTATTCTCAAGCATGTCTCGCTTTTAACAAGCCAAATCATTTAAAAGTGGAACAAATTCAGTTTGTAAAAGCTTTGTGATTGAAACAAAAAGCACTGTCCATGATCAACTTTATAACATGTCAATATTGAAGTGAAATGTTTGGAAAAGAGTAGCTAGGATTCAAATCGATCTTTATCACATATCAAAAACAGAAAGTAGTGCCATCATATTCAAAATAAAGAAAAGACTAAATACTCTTGCAAACGCTTCGAAAGACGAATATAAAAAAAATCTATAAAATTCATACCTCAAAGCTATAAAGGAGTACAACTGAATTCCGTTTCAGCCCGTATCAAAGATTATAAACGAACCAGATTCTAACTGGACCAGGGAAATAAGGAAATAAACTCGAACCAGAACACGCAGCCGAACACAATTCCAACCTCAAACGAAACAACTGATCGACCCAAATAAATTCTGATACTCAGCCTTCGGTTGCGAGATTCATGTTGTGTCGTGCATCAGTTTAGAAGAGTTCGAGGTTTTTAATATATGATTGATAAAATAAATATGAGCGTCTATATAACCGAAAGTCGAGAATAACGGAAGTATGACCAAGACTAAACCAATTACGATTTGATTTGCTTTAAAAGTATCCATTATTAGTTTCCTATTTGATAGCAAATAAACAGCGAATACCGAAACTTTTGGGAAGACTTACGTAGGACATTTTCTTTTAGTTTAGTAACTTGGTTTCCATTCTCAATTTTTTCTTTTCTTTTTAGTAACTTAGTTTTTTTTTTTAATTATAGCCGGCCTATTTTGTTTACTTAATTTTCATCATTTTTTTTTCACTTTAAAAAAAAAAAAAAAAACATATGGGTACGTTCTTAAAACCGCGTATTTAATATTCTAAAATTAAATACGGGTTTTACAAAAAGATTATCTATTCCAATCACTACATCCAGAACTTGTAATGAACATTATAAGTTTCACGTAATATCGTTTGGATTGACAATGAACATGTAGTATTCATAAATTTGGTGAATCATGTGTGTAGACTGTAATTTGATAAATTCATGCTCGTGATCATTAAGAACCATTTGTTTGTTTATAAGAATAAGAATCAGTTAACAATTATTAATAGATTGCCCTGAATTGGCCGAACAACGAAAACCTGTACCTTGAATATTTAAAATGGGATCTAAGACTTAATCCTTTACATTATTTGACCGTGTGATTAATAAGATAATGGAATATATTGACTCTTCAAAAATTGGAACCATTAAGGCTTTGGGTTTTACCAAAAAGAAAATAGAAATATGTTTTGACAAATGTTTTAACAAAGGATTTTTAAGGGATTATTCCCTTATACACAAATCATTTAACTTAACTCCTGTTTAGGGGTAAATGTTTGTGTATACCTCAAGACAACCTAAGAGGGATTAAGGAAACTGTTAAACCATGACTTAAAATTTGAAACAAAATTTTTCGCTTTTCAACTAAGAAAATTTTTACCAAAGAATAAACGAAGGTTTTTCGAACATTTACGGATCTTACTAGTTATTTCCGATAAATCAACAAAAATTGTGTTAATTAAATTCAAATTTATTTTTAACATTTTTATATAATTGGGCAAACTGAGAAAATTAAAAAACTTTTTGCGTTTACGTTTCATAAAAATTAAATATTTATTATTTAATTACTTGTAATAACTATCGACGCTTTAAACGTCGGATTGAGTAAAACGGATAAAAATGATAGTTGAGACGAAATTAAAACTTAGAAAATATGAAGAAAGAATATCTGAGTGAATTGTGGACATGATAATTATATCATCAGGAGAGGTGAATTTAGATACCGACGCATTATGTAAAAAGTATAAAGAACCAATTAGGATGTGTTCCTTAGTAATGATGGTACAAAATAAATTGCCGAACAATTTAAAATATAGCCGATGCTTATAAAAAGGATAATATAGATAATAAAAGTGGTTCGCGGCTCATGTGAACCATTAAAATTGAGAAGCCAAAAGCGTTAAATGTTTTAAAGGCCACTTGCGGTTGCCTAAATATAGAGGATTGTGAGATATAGTTATGTTGGAATCTTATAAGTTTAAGTATTCTATTTACGTCAATCCTGATCTAAAGTATCTTTATCTGAAGAAGTTGTATTGATGGAAAATTATGAAGGCAGACATCGCCTCATACATTAGTAAACGTCTAACTATTACAAAGGTTATCATCTGAATTTGATTCGATTTGGGTCATCGTCGACAGACTGACGAAATCTGCTAATATCATTCCCGTTAATGATAGGTTCTTGATGAAGAAATTGACTCTTTTGTATTTAAAGGAGTTGTGTAAACATGGTGTGCCTGTATCGATCATCTTTATCAAGATCCTCGCTTCGCATCGAATTTCTAGAGGTTTGCTCAGAAGTCATTGAGAACGAATCTTGATGAGAGTACTGTGTACCACCCCAATCAAAGGGACGAGGTAATGTAACGATACAAAATACTATAAGTGATGTTCTATGTTTGAATGATTGACCTTTGGTAATTAACTGTAAAATCGTTTGCCTTTGGAGAGATTATCATTGATAACTATCGTATTAGAATCGAGATCGAATCTTGTGAGGATATATATTAGAGCATCTGTAAGCAGGGGTTGGGATGAATACACCCGACATACACCCATTGTAATTTGGACATGTCTATTAGGATTAAAGTCTCCTATGATGGCGAACCTAACCTTACAAAAATACTAGACCCGCGAGACCTGAAATGATTGTTGAAATTAGGATCTGATTATTGACTGCCGGTAGTGGGTAGGAGGTTATGTGAATATGAAATGTAGATCTTAAAGTGCCAGATGGGTAGCGAAGTTATGCCAAAAATTTTAACCATGGAAAAATGAATTGATGATCTGAAAGATCATGGGATACAAGTCCCCGTTGTATGGGACCATTGAGATGATGTAAAAGATTGGTTTGAAAGGCATATAAGCTGGATCTACCCTAGGACCTCAAGAGCTACGTGAATTATGTTTCGTATATCGAACTCGATAAAGTCTATCAAGTGAAAATCTGATTGTTTCTTGATAAATTTTAGATCGGCAAAAAAGTTGCATTCATCAAAAACCCGTGAACATCATGGATAGAGAAAGTAAGTCAACATTAAGCCTGATCTTATTCCCGTAGTTATGTTTGATGAAACTCGCGTATTGTAATGAATTACACTTGTGAGAAAAGACCGAATGTGGAGGAAATACCCACATGGCTTTAACTCTATAAGAAGCGAGTAGTAAGATAAGATGACCTTTGAGGACACAGATCCTGTTTAGGGGTAAATGCTGTGACAATCCGTCAGTTTATGGTTTATATTTTATTCTCAAATATTATTTAAAAACATTATTTTAATTTTATATTATGAACTCACTTATTTTTGGGAAGAAATTTGGATTTACGTCTTGAAGTAGCATCGACTACGTCTAAACCAGAGGATTCTACATTACGTGCTTACGTTTACATACACCGTTTTGGTGACAGTCCGACACTTCAGGAAATAAGTTTATTCGTGAATATTATTTTGAGATTTTAAATTTGTGTTGGTTCATAAACTCACAAATTTACGAAAAGAGATTAGGACTTACGATTATAATTTAACGTCCTTTACGATTAAACCAGAAACCTCAGGATTACGTATTTACGTTTTTAAAGAAACAATTTTTATTAGCTTCTTTTTGTGTCGTTGATTCATAATTTATAAAAAAGTTTTTCGTAAAACGATCTGAGGGCACGCAAATCGAGGAAATTAGAATCGAAGAATACCCGTAAACTAGTGGGATGTGATAAAACAAGTTTATCCCACCCCACTCAAAAGAGATGGCCAAAAGAGGACACCACATCATAATATGTGGCACCCTTTTATCTAGAAAGCTAGCACATGTTAGCATAAGCTTAACATGTAAGCTAACTTAGCACAAAACCACCAAAACCACTTCATTCATACCATTTACACTTAGCAACTCATGCAAACCACTCACCAAACTCTCTCATCTCTCTCTACTTCGTCCAACAATCATCAACAACAACCCTCATTTGATCTATTTTAGCCATAACATCATGTGTTACTCATACACATGATGATGCACCTTTGAAGACTTGAAGATTTGAGGTGATTCTAACATCCAAGGAGAAGTTTTGTTGGTGTCATAGGGCTGATTTTCCATGAGAAGTTTATAAAGGTTGGTAGACTTGAAGATGATATTGGTTTATCACAAGTTTTGCCATCAAAATCCAAGCCTTGTTCATCTAAGACTCATCTTTTCATCACTAATGGTGGTATAGAGATTGTTCTTCCTATCCTCTTGTTATTTTGATTATGTAATCTTGTATTTTCTTTATTTATGTATATGTATATGATGATGGATGATGATTAAAAATATTATGTGGGGATTTGGTGTTGATAGATTTGATAAACATGGATAAAAAGATGGAAAAACCACATGTAAAAATGGTTAAATCTTGCTTAATAAGATGGCTGTATAAAAACAGTAAGTAACCAAATGATAAAATGATAAAATGGTAAAGTGTAACCAATATAAAGTAAGTATTAGGTGTTATACACATTCGAGAGTTGGCCATGCAATGGAATCATAAAAATGAGTGAGATATGATCAAAACAAGTTTAGAGTGCAAATCTGCCTATACTGTTTTGAACGAATTTATTAAAATATTTAGAGGTTGATTCATCAGTAGCTATCAAGGAATAAAATGAATTGCATATCATGTAGTTTCTGTGATAAAAATTTGAGGTCCTATCTCATTATAGAACTCTAGATATGGATATTTTAGTGAGCTTAAAATTTAGGACAGATTTTGTGAAATTAAAGTTTAATATTATTATATAAGCACTCAAATAAATATAGTATAAAATGTGAATTAAAACCCACTAACTTATATATTACATTTATATAAATATGTAGAAGGATAAATAAATGGACATTTTATAAAAATGGTAGTTTGGTAAGTTTTATAAGTTATAAAAACTATAAACATGATTTTTACGTCTTTTCGGCTAAAACCGAAAGATTAACGTTTTTGTTAAATAAAACTTAGACGGTTGGTCCCGTCTAATGTAAATTTTTATAAACTCACATACTGATATATGAACTTATATAACAAGTAAAAACCGATAAAACCCGAACTATATAACATACGGACATTAACGGGCTAAGTTAACATTATTGGACTATAAACCCAACTAGTTAGTAAAACACTTATAAATTTACTTATTAGGCTTAACCCACTTGGGCCCAACATGAAAAGTATAATATTGATATTAAAAGTATAATTGGGCTAATGAAAAGTATTGGGCTTGTAATAGGCTTATTTTGCCTCAAAATGTAACTAAATTGAACTAGTATAACTAGTATAAAAAAGTTACCAACACATAAACACTAAAATGAGTAAATAAGAATATATAAATCCACTTGATCATCATAATATGTACAAAATAATCATATGTATATTTGTTATTTTTATAAAGTCATTGGACAAGAGTCTAAGACGAGTATTATTTGTCTAGGTTTCCGTGATTGAAGCACGTACCGTACATCTGAATCGCTGATAACCGCCTTCCCACATCAACGTGAGTTCGTAGCCTCACACTCTTTTAAATGTTTTTATGAAATGTTTTATAAACCCGCGAGGGAGATAACATGTTAGTTTTTATGAAACAGGACACTAGTTGTCCCGATTGTTTGTTTATTGATTTGGACCCGAATGATTGTATGACCCGATGAATGATTAAAATGACCCGATAGATGAAATGAAATGGATTATTAAAGTTAGGTTATGTCACTAAAAGTCCCATTAGCATGAATTATGAACTACCGGGATTTGGTAGACGCTTATGCATATAATAGTACTATTTGGGGACGATCACCCCAGTTCGCGCCTTGACGGTTGATCCCCGTCGTGCCACATTGATTGGTAAGCGAATTTATGTATGAGAATATTTACACAAGCATGATTATTGTGACGACACGCTAATTTAGATGGGCAAATTAGTTTCGGGTTAGCTACCCGTTGTTTGTTATAGTAAGGTAACAATGTCATGCGACTTATAATAATCCAAATAACGAAATACTGCTATAAGCCTTGAATTGCAATATATTGCCTGACTAGTAATACGGGGTCTTATTATTGATATTATGTTCGTGTTTTGGTTTTATATGACCATATCCATATAACGGTTTTTATTTACTCTATACAACGTTATAAAACGTATTGTATGATGTTTTTACGACAATGGTTCGTATAATGATTTTGAGGGCAAAAACCTATATTATAATTTTTGATAAGGATTCGTATAAAATGACTTTGGCTATTTTATGGCCTATAACAAAGATTTGTACAAAATGATTTTCGGTAATAATTTTATACCGATGTTATATTGATGGATTTCATTAAACTCTATGAATTCACTCGGCGTTACCGTTGACCTTTTCTTTTAACGTGCTTTATCTCAGGTACTTGAAGGTAATTCTCGGGAAGACAACAATAATTCATGGCTCACACTTAAATAACAATTTCCATTCAAATCTTTTGTAAAATTGTATGAAATGACTATGACTTGGGACCTATCTAAATTTGATATTTATGAATGGAAATACTTTATTATTAAATGACGCGATTTTTAAGCGTTGTCTATGATGTGAGTAATGTGCTATCCCGTAACACCAACGAGTCTTCCGCTGTATTGAATTGTATAAATTTGGGGGTGTTACAAAAGGGCCTACTAACCTATGGGTGCAAACCATGGATATCATGCTTGATACTTTAAGCTAATACTAACTCACTCTACATCACCATAGTGAGTCAAGTATCCAAGCAATGAAGGTTTGAGAGGATAAAAGAAAAGAATCACAAACCACAAACAAATGTCAAGGCAAGGATGCCAAGAGCAAGCACATAGTCAAGCAATGATCAAAAGAATGATTAAAGGGCGTGTCGAAGAACGAAAGCGTACCTTGGCCACAAAGAGCATTCCAATCCATCAAGGAATCAATGCAATGCCCAACAATGACTATGATGAGTACTAAGTCTTCAAGGACTAGTATCATTCCCAATAATCTTGATATCATCATTCAAAGATGTTCAAGATCAATGAAGATGAGTCTTCTACAAGTGCATGTAACTCAATCCACAACCAATTAAACGATTGATCTTCATGAGTACCTACACAAAGCAAGATGCAAACTAGTAGATACATTTCAAGAGTAGATCTAAAATGCATAAAAGCTACTAATCTAAGAGGGATGCAATATTACCAATTAAAAGACCTATTTTCCAAGAAAAAATAGTTTTGACCAAAGAGAAACATTAGTACAACTTGACCATCTAATTTGAGGAGAAAATGGATCGATCCAAGTTTTAAAGTACAATATACTTCAAAGATCTTGAGTGACCATCTCTCTGATACCAATTGTAGAAACTAGAAGGGGGGGGGGGGTTGAATAGTTTCTCTTCGATTAGTCAGCTAATTAAAATTACTTTCAATTAGGTTTGTATCAAAACTATCTTTTACTTGAAGCTAAGTTGCATAATGATTAGATTCAATTCAAATGCATTAGCAATGGTAATAGGTAAGTATAATGATAATGAAATAAGTAAAGAGTAAGGAAAGAGACAACCTAATGACAAGACACCAAGATTTATAGTGGTTCGACAACGAGGCTCTATCCTCGTTTCTACTCCACTCGTTGAGTACACCTACTCGAGATTTCCACTAAATCCACAAGTTCCCTTCTTGGCTGAGAAAGCCTTACATCGACGCATACATTTATTTCTTAAACTAAGCTAAATGTCGAGACCTAATCTTTAGCTAGGACCAATTTACACAACGTTCCCTACTTCACAATTTAACGACAAAAGGCTAGATGTCGAGTTCTAATCTCAAAGTAGAACCAATCTTCACGACGTTGCCTACTTCACCATTTTACGACACAAGGCTAGATGTCAAGATCTAATCCAAATCTAGAACCAATCTTCATGACTCTTCACTTTGAAGCTAAGTGAGAACTTCACACAACACAACTACTAATCACTTTCAAGTTTAGTGAGAACTGTCAAGACACAACCACATCACTTTATAGTTTAGTGAGAACTACTACACAATCTATTACAACTCAACTAGACATATCCAAGTACACACATGTAGCTTGGATCTACACAACACAAATCTAAGCAAACACATATGCAATGGATGTACACAACAAATCCAAGTATTCACAAATAGCTTGGATGAACACAACTAGTCCAAGTATTCATAAATACAAATGGATCAACAAAAACAAAAAGGCTAACATGATAAACATGACTAATTCATGGATTCATCTTTATCACAACACTAATGAGTGAGTAATCCTCTCTTTGGACAAGGTAAAGGAGGGGATCAAGAGGATAATCATATGTAAACATACTAAACACATTAAGTGATCATTTAATAATGATTATGCTATAGAAAAGAGAAAGGGGGCTGAGAAAAACGTCCAAGAGGGTTACTGGAAAATGAGATTTGATCAACTATTTATAGAAGACAAAGTGCAACGGCTAGCTGGGCGCGGTTCCTTAACTAGCCCGGTGGTTCCATATCACTAAAGAACCGCCTAGCTATTTAAGGTACCGCCCAGTATACTACGCTCCTTTTTTGTCTTTTAGTGGGGTAGGAATATATGAGGTTTATTAAACCTTCAAAGGATATTCTTATGGCATATGGAATATGCCATTTTTAAATTTACATTTTCCATTTTAATAAAACATTTTCTTAAAAAGAAAGTTTATTAAAAAATCTTTTGTCATAATAAAAAAGTGAGTTTTAAGTAGAATCACTTTGATGATCACTAGGTATGATTAAGAAAAGTTAGTGATATGATTATTACCTTGATGATAGTGTTAGTTAAATAATTCGTTTTGTGTTTTACATTAAATGTGTTGTATAGTTTGTTGTGATCAAAACTAAGAAAGATTAGTTAACACTAATAATGTTTTAGACATCACTTGCATTAACATTATTTATAAAATTCATTTTCGAGAGATATCAAAGTTATTTGATTCGAAAACGGGAGTTTATTTTACATACTGTAAAAGACTGCGCAAAATCTGAGAACTGACGCGATACAAATTAAATTTATATTTAATTATTCAGAAATATTTGATAAAAGGATTATTAAGTTATCCGATACTTTTATTTGAGTTTTAATGACGTACATTGAAAACTAGAACATTCAAATTGAATTGCATTTTCTTTGAACACAAACTATTCTAGTTAACCGATAAATAGTAGCTAATTTATAATTTAAAAAAAAATAAAATATATATATATATATATATATATATATATATATATATATATATATATATATATATATATATATATATATATATATATATATATATATATATATATATATATATATATATATATATATATATATATATATATATATATATATATATATATATATATATATATATATATATATATATATATATATGACGATTACAAAAAATTTATCGAACAAATACTCTAATTTATTATAAAAAAACATATTAAATTCAGTTGTGCGATTTTCGGAAAACGAATCAAATGTTATAGAAGACGAACGAGCCGTGAACCATGTATTAACAAAAGATGTAATAAAAGTTTCTTTCTTAGTCCCTGCATTATGAGAAACATTTCATTTTTTTTAACAAAGTTTGACTAGCACCTGTAAATTAAAAATTAGGGTTTACTTCTCATTTCATTAACCCTAACCCTAAATGAAAAACACACACTCTCCCTCTATTATTACTCCAGCCGTCATTTTTCCGGCTATCTATTCCGGTGAATTTCCGGCCACCCAATAACACCACTCCCGACATTAAAAACGACCTATTTATACAAGCCACTAAGATCCATCATCAAAATCAATCCCCACGAGGCTTGTTTGGTCGTCGCCATCGTGCACCACTGTCGTCGAGCCACCATTTTCACCTCACTAACTAGCTGCCACCACCCATTTCGAGGGTGTTTGTTCCTCGGTAACAGAGACACCGCCACCAACTGTAGCCATCACCATCAATCAACAACACGTGATCTATTACCATCATGTCGTCCCCTCACCACATATCTATACACCTCATAGATCTATAGAATCTTGACCATCAATCTACCATCTATTAAATCAACCACCACCAACAGCCGCCATCTCGTGATGGTTCCATTGGTTAATCGATCTAGATCCACGACGGGTCATCAACCCGTTTGTCCACAAGTCGTCATGTCGTCACTTGTACTACCGTGAGAATGGTGGTTATGGTTGTGGTTTATCAGCAGGGGTGTTTGTTTACTACTTCCAACGAAACCACCACTTTAGAGTGGCTTTCGAATATGCCATTGTCACCACAGCTACGCCACGGTGGTGTCGGGCTGTGGTAGTCATTTAGGTCAAGTTTGCTCGGGCAGAAACGTCATCAGGATGCGTATGGTGGAGCGATAACTCTACAGTGGGCGTTTAGTTTGGGCAGAAAACGCCATAAGGGGTGTTTGGGATTAGCAAAAGCTGGTAAAAGGGTGTTTGGATCTGCTGACAGGAGTTTAAGGGTCGTTTGGGTCTGCTGACAGGAGTATAAGGGGTGTTTGGGGTCTACTGACAGCGTATAGGGGTGTGTTTGGGATTAGAAACAGGTACTAAGCGGGTGTTTGGTTTAAGCAGGAACGCGTTACGGGCTGTTTGGAGATAACAGTGGGTATAAACGGTGTTTGAGTGCTGATTATTTGATTCTAGTATGTTGGATGCGGGACTCCAGGGGTTTAGAAGTGTCGGGCGTGATTTTAGCTCATCGTTTGTTGTTGTTTAAAAATTGGCTAATAACGTATATAACTTTAGTAATTAATTAAAACGGATTAAACGGTGATATGCATGTATAAATATATACAAGTGGTTAAATAAATATGTAGAATATTATCATTATCACGAAAACTATAAAAATGACTATACCCTTAAATATGTGTTTAAATAGCTCACATCGGGTGCTTGACTTTTAAATTTATAACACATAGGTTGTGTTTGGTCCTATTTAACTAAGGTAATTAAATAGTCTAGTTTGGATATATGTTAAAATGTGATTTTGCGTTACGTAGATTGTTTGGAAAATATTGAGAATTGGTTGATATGGAAAAGTTGTATAAACGAATAGGTCATGTCAAAATTTATATGAGAGTCTATACTTCATATTTTGTTCGCTACAAACTATCATTATATTTGTAAACCAATAAAACGAAGAAGTACTATTAAATTTATAAACTGATAAACAAATAAATAACATTATATTTAGTAAACAATATATACTATTATACTTGTAAAACGATAAAATAAATGAATTCTAATTTATTGATAAACCGATGAAACTTATACGCTTTACTTAAAAGTGACAATAATTAATTAAGTGGCGATTTTCTTAAAATGTGTCTATTGTCGAACTATGTTGTCTAATTATTTTTATCACGATCTTTATACTATAAATACGAAATAAATATATAATTTGATTTATTTGTAAGACTGTTGTCTCTATTATATAATTCAACATAAGAATTATATAATCGTCTGGTTATAAGTAATGTATACGGAATACTTTATATACTTGGTGTGTGTGTGTGCCTAGTTTATTCATTTTATTTAACTAATATTATGATTTTGCTTGTTAAAAAGTTCGTTTTTCACGGTGTCTAATCGAATTGATCTCCGGTTAAATGTGTGACTCAGTCGTCTTTGGTGCATAAAAGAAAAGGTGTCGTTGTCTAAAACTAATTAAAGATAAAAATAAAGCTTTAAAAGGAAATGACAAAATATAAAAGAAATGAACTAAAAATTAAAACGATTGACAAATAATGAAGAAACGATATTAAAAACAAATATGAAAACGAAACAATTAATAAAAAAACTGAAAATAAAAATAAACTTTCGATTTAAAAATAAAGTTTACCTAATGAAAAAGGAGGAAATAGGACTAAGTGGCTACTTTAAAACTGAAAGAGGCAAAAGGTAAAGCGGGCACTAAATGAAAGATAAAACTTAAACTTTACGAAAAATTAATAATACTAAAATTTTATGAAAAATATAACTAAAAATAAGTGACTTTCAGAATAAAAATCGGAACAACATCCAGATAAAACTAAACGATTACGGAACAATATTAATTAATAAACAAGCAGGCAAGCTAGTAGCTCAAGCTCCTAGGCTACTAGCTCAATTTTTGGCGCCAAACTCTAACAAGCATGCAAGCATGCATGTCAAAGTTTCATGTATAGTTCGGAATCCATGATGTATCTAGTTCGGAATACACCTTCAATCATACAGTTCAGAATATAATCAATAATCAATTTGGCGGGAATGGATAGGAAGCAGGCAACTAGGTAGCTCAAATCCTATATATTGTTCGGAATATGTGATGCTGATTCTAATTCGGAATATATGAATTGCATGTAGTTCGGAATGTGTATAACGGACCTAACTCGGAATAAATTATGCAGGACGTAATTCGGGATGAGGACATTTACACTTAATTCGGGAAAAAAGGGTTTTAAAAATATTCCGGATTAAAACAAAATAAGCAAAGACTAAAAATAAGCTAAAAAACAATAAGCACTTACCAAAACTTTTACCAAATCAATTTTTAGAAAAAGCTACATAGACACAATTTAAAAACTTTTAAAAACACTAAATAAGCAAAAACTTAAAATCAAATTTTTTATAAAAAAATTAAACTATCAAAATCAACTTATTTTAAAAACTAATAAACATGAAAATTAAGCAAATAAGCACCTTAATCTAAAAAATTTAAACACACCAACTTAATAAGCACAATCATAAAGCAAATAAGCATAAAGATTAAATGAAACTACATGATTAACCAAATCAAAACATAAGATTAAAAATAAAGAAAGGTAGAATGAGAATGATTAATTGGAAAAGCTTGAAATTAAGATGATTATAGATTCAAATTACAAGATTAATGAAAAAGCTTAAAACATTTAAGAAAAGCTAGAGAGAGAAAGTAAATTACACTACTCCTACTCCTAAAACTAATCTATCTACTCCTCAAATGACTAACACCTCCTAATGACATATTAGGAAGGTTTAGATAGGAGGAGGGGAGGAGTGTTGATGCTTTCTTCTTTCACTTTGTCTTCTCGTCTTTTAATTTCTTTGACGTTGTCTCGGGATTAGTCGATATGAAGGGAACTCGTCTTATAAATTTCTTTTTTTATTAGACTTAATTCTTCGACTTCATTAAGCTTCCGTCTTTATACTTTTTCTTCGATAAATCTTCAGAATAGGCCTTGGACTTCCGTTCTTTTTTCACTCTTGATCTTTTGACTTCGGCTTTTCTCGTTTTCTTCGATAAAAGCCCGTGTTTTCTTCCTTTTACATATTTTGGTCCTAAATCACAATAAAAACACAAACCACGCATAATACCGACTTTTACGACATTAAATATACGTTTTGGCTTGGTTTTTATTATAGTTAAGTGGTAAAAGGATGGGTGTTTTCACACCTATCAAATCCCCTACACTTGACCATTGCAATGCCCTCATGAAATGCATTAATTTCAAATCTGTGACACCCTAGAATCGAGGTCATTAACGATACCCTAAATTACGCTAATTTTTGAAATTTTTATTAAATTATAATTTCTATACTTATAAGTATTTTGGTTAAAGCCGATGTTCGAGGTTATAATTTTTACGTTTGACGTTTTAAGAAGGACGATGACGATTACGATCCCGAGGGATGCCCAATTTCATATAATTTTTGACGATTTATCGATAATGTAATTTTTCGAGAATTTTATTTACGGTTCGTGTTAAGTTGAGTCGGGTGAGTTTTATAGCCTTCCAAGTACATTTAAAGTATCCCAAAAATATTTTGGAGCATTCGGGAAGATTTCCGACTCCCGTAAAATTTTCAAAATTGACAAATGAGTCAAACCCGCAAAGTTTTGAGGTCGTTTTCTATTTAAGGACAAAAGAAGCCCAATATTGCACAAAGGTCCCTCCTAACCCATCAAAAGGGCCAAAGTGAACAAACACATAAACACATACAAAATTTACAAAAAAAAAAATCAAACCATCACTCTCTCTTCTCTCTCAAACCCACGGCACACCCCAAACCCACAAAAATCCACCAAAAACCATTTTCCACTTGATTTTTCAAAAATCTAAGGTTAGACCATACTTAGTTTGGTCATTCCCCACATATTCATGTACTCAAATCCAACATGCATTGATAAAAATTTTTCAAGATTTTTCATATGATCCAAATTTGTTTTTGAGGCTAAAAGAGCTAATGCATGTTGATAATTTAGTGTTATGGAAGTATAAACACCATGAAAACCCACCAAAATTAATTTGGTTGTGGTGATTGGGTCACCCAAACCCCACGGCAAAGGGGGTGTTTGGGGAGCCATGGTGGTTGTTGATTTTGCATGTTATATTTGTGTTTGGTTTGTTGTTTTAGGATGATTCATATAGGTTTTATTACTTGCATGTTTATTTTCTTTGATTCTTGATATTGAGATTGGTTGATCAATAGGGGTAGGATGGAAGTTTGATGTTAGGATATGTTTGGGAAGGCTTAGGATGATGTTTAGTGTTGGTTAGAAGTCTTGGAATCGAGTCTAAGCATGTTTTTGGTATGGTCATTTTTAGGCAGAAACATTTGGTCTATTTTAGAAAAATGATTTTTGTTCCAGGTCTTGAAAACTAAATATAGTGATAGAGGGCTTTTCTAGCTTTAATTTGGTATAAGGTAGAGCCCGTGACTCAAAACGAGCTAAAAGTTATGACATTTTAAAGATCGGGTACCGGGAGACGAGGACTTTCACACTCCGAATTTGTGCAAAGTTTTAGTCAAATCCCGAGGGTCACAAGTATAATTTGGTAAATGGTCAAGGGTCAAAATTTGGTCCCTAACCTGTGTAAATGGGTCTATATGTTGACTTAGGTGTCAAGGAAGTCAAAGGTATTTTTCATATAGGTCAAAGTGGTCAAAATTGGTCGAAGCGCAATTTCAGCCCGTAAAATGTAGTCGTGGAAATGAGTTGCGTAACGGGTCGTAAAAGTAAAAACTTTTATTGGGATTAAAAACATGTTATCTACAGGTCATATAGGATTTTTGGAAATTTTGTCAAATTTTATAAGCATGGTTTAATAAGGTAAAACAGCCCGTACTTTAGTCAAGTACCGGCGAGAATGGGTAAAAATGGATAACGTAGGTTATAAGAACGAATGGAGTAAAATGAATGATACTTGTTGTTTTTGTTTTGGCGTGAGTTATATTTGTCTTAAGTGACTTGTATATATGTATTTTATACAGTACCGTAAGTATTTAAATGAGATTACTCATTACGCGTTATTTGTGATAGGTGTTGATTTAGCCGGGCATCCGTAACATCGTCAGTGATCACTCCTCGAACTACCGACTACTTAATATCTAAGGTGTGAATTTATAGCCTCGCTTATATTATTTCAAATTGTTTTACCCGCGAGGGAAATGCATGCTAGTTTTTAAAAAAAGGAACGTATATCATGAATGATTGTTAGACCCGAAAGTTGCCTTAGAAATTGTGTTGAGTACCAAAGTTGCAAAAGTCCCTAAATTCATGAACTATTAACTATTGTCTTGCCCTCGAGTAGGGGGAAATAGCCGCTTATGCAATTTGTAGTACTACGGGGTTAACGACCCAATGCTAGCCGAGAAGCTGTACTTATAGTAAGTTCTGCGGTAGATTATTTTGTATGAGAAATAAGGTATAATTGCAACTGATGCCTTTAGAAGGGGCACTGGTTTCATCTGAATCATGCCGGTATATTTACGCGGGTGATTGAGTTAACGGATTAGTGTCATGAGCTTAAACACAATTGTCAGTATCCTGATTATAGTTTGTTTGATCGACAAGACTATAAATGATCACGAATGGTTTTTATTACATATACGTTCAAATGGATTGAAAAACCTATGAATTCCACTCAACGTTTTCGTTGACCAAATTTTTGGCATGTGTTTCAGGTAACCGCTGAGCAGTAGAATGGAGCATGCATGGGATGGATGTTGTGTGTACGGCTTGGCGTCCGCTTGTTTTTCCCTCCTTTTTCTACTTAAACAATTTTTATGTTTAATGTCATGTGGTTGTAAACTGAAGTTTTTGGGGTTGAGATTCATGGGGACCGAAAACGCTAAACTCTGTGCACTATTTGGGGTTGGAAAAACTGTGGGCATGTATTATCTAACAATTTTTAAATGTTGAATTTTTAAGTTGACGTCTTTTAGCGTCGTTTGATATGTCTTGTGTGCAATGAATACTGTGTAGCACCCATTGTTGTAGTTCCGTTGCGCATACCAAATGTGGGGGTGTTACAGATTGGTAATCAGAGCCACGAGTTATAGAGAACTAGGTCGTTTTTGAAAATCCTAAACTATAACTTTTGGTGTCGTAAGAAAAGGGTCCAAGCACACACAACTATCCTGCATAGCTCCGGTAAGATTTATTGTTGTATTTATGGCATTTGACGTATACTTTTGAGTAAAGTATATATGTGGGTAATTATTATATAAGTATGGAATTACTATATGTAGACGTTGAATTTTTACGTGAAATATCCGACATCGTAATTTTCATATTAATCATGCATGAGCATCATATTATTACATTCGGGCATATGTACCACCTTTGCATTGCATTTGCATGCATATATTTATAATTATCGTATAATTACTTATGTACCCTCCGAAATTCGCTGTTATTGCAGGAATGGCCGAGGTACCGCCCAACGATAACGGTAACGATGTACGAGCCCAGGACCCCGACTCAAGGAGAACTACTTGTCCCACGCCTATGCGTACTTCCCATCTGGTTGGTGTACCAGATATCCCCAGAAGAGCCGAAGGTGCAATGAGCGCGAATTCCCTTCATCAAGGCATCCCAAGAATTTGCTGTCCCGGACCGAGGATTTATCATGACGTACGACGGACTGTGAGAGGTTTGGAAGGATCGATGTGCATGAGGTATGTAGTGGAATCAAGGGTGGTCAGTAGGTTCGACGAGAATGATAAGGCGGATGAAAGACTGTTGGAAAGGACTTCAAGAATTGCGTATGATGGGATGATGAACACAAGTGCCATCAACAGTTTGAAATCAATGGTTGCGAATTTAAGTGCTAGTCTTGACCGTGTGAGGGAAGATCAGATGAGGTTGTCGAGGATGCAGAGTTGGGAGCATCGTGTGAGGGATTCATTGCCCCCGGATTGGAGATTCGTGGACGATGTGGAGATGGAGGCGAATGACTTCATGGTTCAGCCGCCTACTGGAGGTGCTTGTATTTCGGTGGGAAATCAGGTAGCTATTGAGTGTGGATCCACATCAGGGATGAGAAGGGAAACAGAATGTGGGCCGGATGAGAAAGGAAAGAGAAAAGTGGATGAGGTGGATGAGGACGTGAGTGATGAGGAAACCGAGGACGACGACGACGAGCCGCCATCCAAGAGGCAGTGTGGATCACCACATGCCTAGTTACTTGTTTTGTATTTTTCTTTGATCATTGTAATAGAACTATTTTAGACCTTTGTATGATGGTATTATGACGAGAAACTCAAGTACTTGATGTTTTGTGGTGAACGATTGTAGTGGCATTACTTGTCACGATTTTGGTTAACTATCAATACAATCTATGTTACCTTTCATGATCTGTGATATGTCTTAAATTTGATCTTTTGTGGTGTGAATTGATGAATATTAGTAACTCCGTAGTGATGTGTCGTTGTATGTATTTTATGTCTGGGAAACTTGATATGAATACTTACATTGTTTTTCTATTTTTCTTGTCTTGCAGAAAGAGATATTCGATAAAACAATGCCTCCAAAGTTGACTGCCGATCGTGTTAACAACATGATTCAGGAAGCAATAGCTAATGCGTTGGAAGCGGACCGAGCTGGGAGAAATCAGGATCCAGGAAGGAACGTGGGGAGACAACCAGCCCCGAGAGTGTGTACCTATTCTAGCTTTATAAAGTGCGGTCCCACGCAGTTCCGTGGAACGGGTGGAGCCCTAGAACTTAGGCGATGGTTGGAAAAAGTTGAAAGTACGTTTGAAATCAGTGGTTGTGCAGAGGCGGATAAAGTAAAGTTTGCAGCGGCTACGTTTCTGGATGATGCGTTAAGTTGGTGGAATACCCAGGTAGCTACGGTGGGATTGGCTGTGGCAAATGCAAGAACGTGGAATGCGACCAAAGCTTTGTTGACCAAGAAGTTTTGCCCAGAGGAGGAATTGGGGCAATTGGAGGACGAATTGAGACATTTGACCTTAAAGAACAACGATATAGCTGCTTACACCAGGAGATTCAATGAGTTAAGTCTTTTGTGTCCGGACATATTTGCCAATGATGCCAAGAAAATGAAGCAGTATATCAAGGGTTTATCTAGCAACATCAAAGGTGAAACAACTTCGTCGAAACCTGGAACGTTTGACGAAGCGGTTCAAATGGCACACGCTTTGATGGACGTTAAGCTTCAGGACAAGCAGAACTACATTGCTGAAGGCAACAAAAGGAAATGGGAGGCAGCACAAAGTAATCAATCCCAAGGCCAGAACCGAGGAGGAAATCGAAACAACCATGGGCCGAACCGTAATCAGCAGTTTAATCAGAGAAGGAACGAAGGGATGAGGGCAGTGACGAACCCTAGAGGTGTGAAAGTGAACCCCCATTGTGGAAAGTGCAATTTGTATCATGTTGGAAATTGCCCGCCGGCATGCGGCAAGTGTGGAAAGGCAGGTCATAGGACAGCTAGTTGTCGAACGGGAGGAGTAGCCACTGGGGCTAATGCTATCAGGATGAGAGGATGTTATAGCTGTGGAGAAAGAGGGCATGTGCAAGCGAATTGCCCGAAGGCAGGGAACAGACGGGGAGGAAATAATGCGGCAGCTGTGTATCAAGTGGGAACTGCTGATAAACCACAAGGTCCAAATGTGGTTACCGGTACGTTTTTGCTAGACGCTTGTTATGCTAGTATTTTATTTGATTCTGGCTCCGACAAGAGTTTTGTAGACGTTAGATTTAGTCGTAATATCGATAGAGAACCGGTGTTGTTAACGACTAGTTATAATGTTGAATTGGCCGATGGAAAAATTGTTAGTACGAATTCTATACTGAAAGGGTGTACCTTGAAGTTAGGAAACTACGCTTTTAAAATCGACTTGATGCCTATAGAGCTAGGATCGTTTGACGTGATTGTGGGAATGGATTGGCTAATGGCGCACAGTGCTACGATCGTCTGTGGTGAGAGATTGGTGCAGATTCCGCTGAGGAATAGGGTTTTAACGGTAAAGGGAGACGAATGCACTTCTCGTTTGAAGGTGATTTCGTGTTTGAAGATGATGAAGTACGTAGAGAGCGGATGCGATGTGTTTTTGGCACAGGTTTCGAGCGATGGTGATGTAGAGGCGAGGATTGAAGAGGTACCAGTTATTTGCGAGTATCCGGACGTTTTTCCAGACGAGTTGCCAGGTTTACCGCCTACCCGTGAGGTCGAGTTTCGAATTGATTTAGTGCCAGGAGCTGCGCCGGTTGCACGTGCACCTTATCGTTTAGCACCATCTGAGTTAAAGGAGTTAGCGGATCAATTGAAGGAATTGATGGACAAAGGATTTATTAGGCCGAGCTCATCACCTTGGGGAGCGCCAGTGTTGTTCGTAAAGAAGAAGGATGGTTCGTTTAGGATGTGTATCGACTATAGAGAACTCAATAAGCTGATGGTTAAGAATCGGTACCCATTACCGAGGATTGATGATTTGTTCGATCAATTACAAGGTTCCAGTGTGTACTCTAAGATCGATTTAAGATCAGGGTATCATCAACTGCGTGTAAGAGAGGAGGATATTCCTGTAACCGCCTTTCGTACGCGATATGGACACTTTGAATTTCGAGTGATGCCGTTTGGGTTGACAAACGCGCCTGCTGTATTCATGGATCTTATGAATCGTGTGTGCAAGCCGTATCTAGATAAGTTTGTTATTGTTTTCATCGACGACATACTTATTTACTCTAAGAGTAGGGAGGAGCACGGGAAGCACCTGAGGAAGATTTTGGAGTTGTTCAGGAAGGAGAAGCTGTATGCAAAATTCTCTAAGTGTGAGTTTTGGTTGGAATCAGTGCAGTTTCTAGGTCATGTGATTGATAGTGAGGGAGTTCGTGTAGATCCTGCTAAGATCGTAGCGATCAGGGAATGGTCAGCACCGACGACGCCGACTGAAGTTCGACAATTTTTGGGTTTAGCTGGGTATTATAGAAGGTTTATTGAAGGATTTTCGTTGATTGCGAAACCATTGACGCGGCTTACCGAGAAGAATAGGGTGTATGAATGGGGAAATGAGGAAGAGCTTGCTTTCGAAACGCTCAAGGATAAGTTATGTTCCGCACCGATTTTATCATTGCCTGAAGGAACCGAAGATTTCGTAGTGTGTTGTGATGCGTCTCGTAAGGGTTACGGAGCAGTGTTAATGCAACGTGAAAAGGTGATAGCTTACGCGTCGAGGCAATTAAGGAAGAACGAGGAGAACTACACGACGCACGATTTGGAATTAGGAGCGGTGGTTTTTGCGTTGAAGTTGTGGAGACACTATCTGTATGGGACAAAGTGTGTTGTATTCACTGATCACAAGAGTTTGCAGCACATTTTAGATCAAAAGGAGTTGAATATGCGACAAAGACGATGGGTTGAACTACTGAGTGATTATGACTGCGAAATTCGCTACCACCCTGGGAAGGCGAATGTTGTAGCGGATGCATTAAGTAGGAAGGAACGGGAGAAACCTTTGAGGGTTAGAGCTTTAGTGATGAGTGAGAGCGTTGACTTAACCGAAACTATACTGAAGGCTCAGGAGAGAGGTTTAATGAAAGGGAATGTTGAAGCCGAAAACTTGGGACGAATGTTGAAACCTCTTTTCGTGATTAGGTCAGACGGACTAAGATATTTTGAGAATCGGATTTGGTTACCATTGTGTTCATCTGAGGAAGGAAAGCCTGGAGTTCGAGAGTTAGTCATGAATGAGTCGCATAAGTCGAAGTATTCGATACATCCTGGATCGGATAAGATGTACCACGACCTGAAGAAAGTTTATTGGTGGCCGAATATGAAGGCAGATATTGCTCGATACGTCAGTAAGTGTTTGACTTGCGCGAAGGTTCAGGCAGAACATAAGAAACCATCTGGATTGTTGGTACAACCGGAAATCCCAGAATGGAAATGGGAGAAAATCGCAATGGATTTTGTGACGGGTTTACCTAGGACTCCTAGTGGAAGTGATATGATATGGGTAATTGTGGACATGTTGACGAAATCTGCTCATTTCTTACCTATGAAGAAGACGGACAGCATGGAAAGACTCGCCAGCGTGTACGTGAAAGAGATCGTCTGTAGACATGGAGTGCCGTTATCGATCATTTCGGATCGCGACAGTAGATTTACGTCGGAATTTTGGAGATCGCTTCAACGTGCGATGGGCACTGAACTGAGTTTAAGCACGGCTTATCACCCGGAAACTGACGGCCAGAGTGAACGAACGATTCAAACGATGGAGGACATGCTCCGAGCATGCGTGATCGATTTTGGAGGAAGTTGGGAACGCCACTTGCCTCTAGTGGAATTTTCATACAATAATAGTTATCATGCGAGTATCAAAGCGGCACCGTTCGAAGCATTGTATGGAAGGAAGTGTAGATCGCCCGTGTGTTGGAGTGAAGTAGGGGAAAGTCAATTGACTGGACCCGAAATGGTTTTAGAAACGACAGAGAAGATCGTGCAGATCAAGAACCGACTACTTGCTGCGAGAAGCCGACAGAAGAGTTATGCCGATAACCGAAGGAAACCGTTGGAGTTTGAAGTGGGAGATATGGTTATGCTCAAGGTATCGCCATGGAAGGGTGTGATTCGTTTTGGGAAGAAAGGAAAGTTGAGTCCGAGGTATATTGGACCGTTTAAGATCGTTGAACGAATTGGGCCAGTAGCGTACAAGTTAGAATTGCCGACCGAGCTTAGTGCTATTCATGACACGTTTCACGTATCGAACCTGAAGAAGAGTTTGGCGGACAAGGAATTGGTGATTCCTTTGGACGAGATTCGACTAGACGACAAAATGCACTTTGTGGAAGAACCTGTGGAAATAATGGACCGGGAGGTCAAGCGGTTGAAGCATAGTAGGATTCCTATTGTGAAGGTCCGATGGAATTCTAAGCGTGGACCGGAATACACCTGGGAACGTGAGGACTTTTTCAAGGAAAGGTATCCTCATCTGTTCCAGTAAGACGAAATGTGAGTACAAGAAGAGGCGAGCGCCGGGACGTCGCTCTCTTTAAGGAGGGGTGGATGTGACACCCTAGAATCGAGGTCATTAACGATACCCTAAATTACGCTAATTTTTGAAATTTTTATTAAATTATAATTTCTATACTTATAAGTATTTTGGTTAAAGCCGATGTTCGAGGTTATAATTTTTACGTTTGACGTTTTAAGAAGGACGATGACGATTACGATCCCGAGGGATGCCCAATTTCATATAATTTTTGACGATTTATCGATAATGTAATTTTTCGAGAATTTTATTTATGGTTCGTGTTAAGTTGAGTCGGGTGAGTTTTATAGCCTTCCAAGTACATTTAAAGTATCCCAAAAATATTTTGGAGCATTCGGGAAGATTTCCGACTCCCGTAAAATTTTCAAAATTGACAAATGAGTCAAACCCGCAAAGTTTTGAGGTCGTTTTCTATTTAAGGACAAAAGAAGCCCAATATTGCACAAAGGTCCCTCCTAACCCATCAAAAGGGCCAAAGTGAACAAACACATAAACACATACAAAATTTACAAAAAAAAAAAATCAAACCATCACTCTCTCTTCTCTCTCAAACCCACGGCACACCCCAAACCCACAAAAATCCACCAAAAACCATTTTCCACTTGATTTTTCAAAAATCTAAGGTTAGACCACACTTAGTTTGGTCATTCCCCACATATTCATGTACTCAAATCCAACATGCATTGATAAAAATTTTTCAAGATTTTTCATATGATCCAAATTTGTTTTTGAGGCTAAAAGAGCTAATGCATGTTGATAATTTAGTGTTATGGAAGTATAAACACCATGAAAACCCACCAAAATTAATTTGGTTGTGGTGATTGGGTCACCCAAACCCCACGGCAAAGGGGGTGTTTGGGGAGCCATGGTGGTTGTTGATTTTGCATGTTATATTTGTGTTTGGTTTGTTGTTTTAGGATGATTCATATAGGTTTTATTACTTGCATGTTTATTTTCTTTGATTCTTGATATTGAGATTGGTTGATCAATAGGGGTAGGATGGAAGTTTGATGTTAGGATATGTTTGGGAAGGCTTAGGATGATGTTTAGTGTTGGTTAGAAGTCTTGGAATCGAGTCTAAGCATGTTTTTGGTATGGTCATTTTTAGGCAGAAACATTTGGTCTATTTTAGAAAAATGATTTTTGTTCCAGGTCTTGAAAACTAAATATAGTGACAGAGGGTTTTTCTAGCTTTAATTTGGTATAAGGTAGAGCCCGTGACTCAAAACGAGCTAAAAGTTATGACATTTTAAAGATCGGGTACCGGGAGACGAGGACTTTCACACTCCGAATTTGTGCAAAATTTTAGTCAAATCCCGAGGGTCACAAGTATAATTTGGTAAATGGTCAAGGGTCAAAATTTGGTCCCTAACCTGTGTAAATGGGTCTATATGTTGACTTAGGTGTCAAGGAAGTCAAAGGTATTTTTCATATAGGTCAAAGTGGTCAAAATTGGTCGAAGCGCAATTTCAGCCCGTAAAATGTAGTCGTGGAAATGAGTTGCGTAACGGGTCGTAAAAGTAAAAACTTTTATTGGGATTAAAAACATGTTATCTACAGGTCATATAGGATTTTTGGAAATTTTGTCAAATTTTATAAGCATGGTTTAATAAGGTAAAACAGCCCGTACTTTAGTCAAGTACCGGCGAGAATGGGTAAAAATGGATAACGTAGGTTATAAGAACGAATGGAGTAAAATGAATGATACTTGTTGTTTTTGTTTGGGCGTGAGTTATATTTGTCTTAAGTGACTTGTATATATGTATTTTATACAGTACCGTAAGTATTTAAATGAGATTACTCATTACGCGTTATTTGTGATAGGTGTTGATTTACCCGGGCATCCGTAACATCGTCAGTGATCACTCCTCGAACTACCGACTACTTAATATCTAAGGTGTGAATTTATAGCCTCGCTTATATTATTTCAAATTGTTTTACCCGCGAGGGAAATGCATGCTAGTTTTTAAAAAAAGGAACGTATATCATGAATGATTGTTAGACCCGAAAGTTGCCTTAGAAATTGTGTTGAGTACCAAAGTTGCAAAACTCCCTAAATTCATGAACTATTAACTATTGTCTTGCCCTCGAGTAGGGGGAAATAGCCGCTTATGCAATTTGTAGTACTACGGGGTTAACGACCCAATGCTAGCCGAGAAGCTGTACTTATAGTAAGTTCTGCGGTAGATTATTTTGTATGAGAAATAAGGTATAATTGCAACTGATGCCTTTAGAAGGGGCACTGGTTTCATCTGAATCATGCCGGTATATTTACGCGGGTGATTGAGTTAACGGATTAGTGTCATGAGCTTAAACACAATTGTCAGTATCCTGATTATAGTTTGTTTGATCGACAAGACTATAAATGATCACGAATGGTTTTTATTACATATACGTTCAAATGGATTGAAAAACCTATGAATTCCACTCAACGTTTTCGTTGACCAAATTTTTGGCATGTGTTTCAGGTAACCGCTGAGCAGTAGAATGGAGCATGCATGGGATGGATGTTGTGTGTACGGCTTGGCGTCCGCTTGTTTTTCCCTCCTTTTTCTACTTAAACAATTTTTATGTTTAATGTCATGTGGTTGTAAACTGAAGTTTTTGGGGTTGAGATTCATGGGGACCGAAAACGCTAAACTCTGTGCACTATTTGGGGTTGGAAAAACTGTGGGCATGTATTATCTAACAATTTTTAAATGTTGAATTTTTAAGTTGACGTCTTTTAGCGTCGTTTGATATGTCTTGTGTGCAATGAATACTGTGTAGCACCCATTGTTGTAGTTCCGCTGCGCATACCAAATGTGGGGGTGTTACAAAATCACAGTTTACATTTCTCATCATAATTAACCCACCTTGGCCTTTATTAAATACTAAACGTTAAAGAAACTTAAAAAGATAGAAAATTGAAAAATATTTAAAGGAAGAATATGTAACGAAATCTAAGACTTACATTGGGGTTTTGGTTGTCATGAATGTTTATCCCCCTCAAGTTTCACGATCCCCACACCAAGCTTAAAAACGAGATCATTGTTATTATAAGTTCGCACTTTAATACAAACTCATGTGGCCCAATTATTTACTTAGACTCCCTTATTCCTAGGTGTATCTCTTATATTTTATGATTGTCTTGAATGATCACTAGGATGCATTGTTTGAGTTATTTCGTTAGTTATTAGGCTGAAAATAAAGTGGGACGATTTAATCAATAGTTAGCTAAAGGACAAAATCTTTTAAAACTGCTTCTCGGGACCTCATAAACTTCATATCTTGGCATAACTCGCTTCACGATTTGAGACCTTTCTCGGATCGATATTTGGCATTGAATTCATTCTTCAAATCTTGAGAGACGTTCATGAAATAATGGTCTTCTCTTCATAATAGGAATTTCTTCACTTGAACTTTTTGAGAGATTCTTCATATTTGGACCATGACTTCTTCATTATTCTCCAATCTTTATTTGGGATTTTGATATACGATCCGCCTCCTTTTAGGACTTGGATCTATTTATCTTGCTAGGGTATTTTTGGATAGACTTCTCCATGATCTTTTGGGGAGCATTTGCTTTTCGTCGTGTGTCTCGATCCTTCATATTGGATTTTGATAAATGATTCTTCACATCACTTTGGATCTTTAGCAACAAAATGTAGCCCTCATGCCTTGTTAGGGCCTTTTCGGACTCGCCAATCTTCGCATCTCGCTTCAATAAGTTATGCCTTGGCTATGAACTATAAGTAATACCGAGCAAGTTTTAAACGATCTTGTGCTAGAAGCTAAGTATCTTCTCAAATCGTACGACCTTATTTATTGCAATTAAATTTATTAACAAGCGATGGGAGAAAAATCTTATAATCAACTCACATAAACTCATGAAAGAATACCAAACTTATAATTGACTCTATCATCTCTCGTTCTCCACAATTTAAAATCTCAAGGAATGAGACTTGTGGATGCTTAGCCAATTAAATCAATTTTTTTGGGTTTTCAAGTCATCTATAGGATCTTGCAAACGCTTAGACTTTTTCAAGTTTAGCATTTGCGTTTTAAAGTTCCCTTGATAAACGACTTTCTAAGATCAATTATAGGAACTTGCGAAAAGTTCTTGTTCTTAACCCTTAAGAGTTAAGACTTTCGCGTTTTAAAGTTCCCTATATAAAAGCCTAGCAAAACTTGACTTAAACACGTTAAGGATACTAGCTAGAGTACACTTAGATAATAAACTCGGGTTGAGTCAAAAGATTCATGACGTTGAAAAATATCAAAGACATCTAAACTTATTAAAACAATTTTATTATAAATTTATTCTAAGAAAGAAAATAAAGATAATAAAAGGAAATACAACTAGGCCAAAATAGATTAAAATTTTTGAAAAATGTCGAAAAATCAATTTTCCGGTTAAAATGAGGACAAATACATGGAAAAGCCCACTTAACTTCGATAGAAGTCCCCCCTACACTTGATATAAACATTGTCCTCAATGTTTAAGCATTTGGGAGTAAACTCCCCTACACTTAGGACATTGTGCACTTTGTTTAAATCTTGCTAAGGAAGAGACAACTAAAGTGATTCCTATTTTAATATTAAAAAATATAAAATAGAGAATCAAAAGAGTTTAGGATAAAACTGGGAAGATGGGTACACGGAATCACGGGTCGTCAAAAGTCATCAAAAGTGGATCTTTGAAGCTCCAATCCCTGCACATCATAATAAAGAAAACAACAAACTCCTACGGGGCTCCCCCTACACTTAGGATGAAAAACAGATAAAAAGGATAGATTAACGGGTTGCCTCCCGAGAAGCGTTTGTTTTTGTTAACCGAGTCACGAGCCTGACTCGACCCAGAATTAAAAAGTCCATGGGGAATCCTCTATTGTTATACCGGGATCAAAGATCTTGTCCTCGTTCCTGGATGAAAATAATAAAGGAGAGGCCGGAGGATAAGTCATGAAAGGTAAAAAGTTCCTCTCAACATACGAGAAGCATGTGAAATCGTGATCCACGGGAGGTGGGGTGGGTAAAGGAAGCAAATTGTTATCCCCCCAAGACAATTGATGGTCACTAAGCGGCAAATCCGTAAAGGTGTCAACCATAGAATGGTCAATGTCACCTCCTGGGTCAAAGCACTCATCCTCATGAACGTTAATCTCTTCGATTTCTTCATCATAGATAGGCGCGTCAAACCAAGGTTTGTCGTTCCCGTCATTGAGGATTTTAGAAACTCTCTCGAAAAGATCACAATCAAGTACGAAACCATCATTCATTTGTGGGGATTGTTGATAAGTTAAATCCGCACGAATGTGGTAAACGTAATTCTCATTTGAGGAGTGTTGATTAGGTAACTCCTCGAGAATTGGATGATTGGTCAAGTGAGTTGGTTCGTCATTATTATGAAAAATAAGACGTTCCAACTCATCAAGTTCGGCCTCGACATTGGAAAAATCGTCCTCAATTATAGATGGAAGTGGAGGTAAAAGAGCTAGCTCTCGTTCGATAATTTCCTCAATCTCGGCTCGAATTGGAAATCATGATTACGAGTGACCTCGTCCTTAGGATCTGCAGAAGTCGGTTTTGATAAAATAGGAGAGTCATCTTCATCCGATCCCGATGAATAATTAAAGGTATAGTCGGAATCACAAGATAATTCATCCTTATCGACAATCTCCTTAGGTGTAAGACCAATTAAGGGTTCTTCTTCGATGGTCTCATTACAAAGTTCTTCACACTCCTCAAAAATTGGTTTATCAAAACAAGTCTCAGTAAGAGAATTTGAAGAAATCATAAAGTCATTTGAAGGAGTACGTGAAGAAATGGGGTCATCAATGGGTAAAGTAGGCTCAAGAATAATCTTGGAAATTTCCTCAAGAGGTGAGGAAGTAGGAGAGCTAAAATTAGCCTCATCATCAACTCTTAAAGACGGCTCAATATTATTTTGAGCTTGATAGGTTTCAAAAAGGAGCATGAATTTTCTATCGGTTTCCTCTTGCCATTCTCTTAGGAATCTATCATGTTCTTCAATCTATTGAAAAATTAATTCCATTTGAGGTTGTGAAATATTCCCTTGATTATAGTTTTGAAAATTGCCTTCATTTTGAAAACTTTCATGATTTGAAAACCCTCGATTTTGAAATTCCCCATAAAACCCTTGATCAAAATGTGGTGGGTTACTCGTTGTGGTAAAACTAGGGGAGTCAAAATAAGTATTAGTAGCATAGTACATACCTTCCTCATTAGGATAGACTTCCCCATAGGTTTTGTCACAGTTAAAATAAGCATGAGGTCCACCACAAGTCGTACATTCCTTTTACATAATCTGATAACGCTCTTCTTGCAATTTTTTCCAAATCAGACGATTATCCATTATAGCACGAGTCTTGTACACCTAGAAAAGAAAAAGATAGAAAAGAAATAAAAGAAATAAAGTTAACGTGAAAAGTAAAAAAAATTTTGGTGCAAACCTTTTGAAAAAGAAATGCTTTTTATGAGTTTTTAAATGTTTTTGGATTTTTGAAGTTTTTAATTTTTATGGATTTTTGAAAAACTTTGAGCAAGAAAAATAACGTTAAAAAATGAACGGATCCCAAAATCCACCGCGTCTCTCATAATAAACCGTTAATCTTCACGAAAAGAGCCGGCAGCGGCGCAATTTGATATTTGAGATTATCTCGTATGAAAGTTAAGTTCGTTGAACCAGTCTTTTCGAATTGATTACCAGTTGAAAGTGCGACTCAGTCGTTCTTGGTGGAAAAATAAAGTGGAGTGATTATCTATTTTAAACTAAAAGTAAAAATGAAAATATAAATGTCGTTTAGTAAAAATGAATGCTTTAAAAGTTAAACTAAAAATTAAGGCTTAAAGTTAAATGTAAATTTGAAAATTAAAACTTTGTAAAGATGAAAATTTTAATAAAAATAATTTGAAAAATAAACTAAGTGAAAATGGCGGGAAAAATTAAGGTTTGAAAATAATTTGGAATATAAAAACAGAACATAAATCGAAATGCCCAAAATCTGATCTAATTTGGAATCTGTCAATCCATCACCTAATTCGGAATCAATGTATCATTAACCTAGTTCGGAATATTGAAAATTGAATGTAGTTCGGAATCTGCCTATACTTGACCTAATTCGGAATAAATTATGCAGGACCTAATTCGGGATGAGGACATTTACACTTAATTCGGGAAAAAGGGTTTAAAAATAGGGAAAATCACTTAAAATGTATTAAACTTACCACTTTTTATGGTTGCGTGTACTATACTATTTTTTTTCTCATTGTGTATATTAAACTTTCAAATTCATATTATTGTGTGTACTTTATGACCATTTTACGCCTACTCTTTTCAAAATTTGAAGGGTAAAATAGTCATTTTACAAGGCAAAATCGCCTTAAAATACACACAATGATCGAAATTAAAAAGTTTAATACACACAATGAGAAAAAAAATAGTTTAGTACACACAACCATAAAAATTGGTAAGTTTACTACATTTATAAGTGATTTTCCCTTAAAAATATTCCGGATTAAAACAAAATAAGCAAAGACTAAAAATAAGCTAAAAATCAATAAGAACTTACCAAAACTTTTACTAATCAATTATTAGAAAAAGCAACATAGACACAATTTAAAAACTTTTAAAAACACTAAATAAGCAAAAACTTAAAAATCAACTTTTTATAAAAATATTAAACTATCAAAATCAACTTATTTTAAAAACTAATAAACATGAAAATTGAGCAAATAAGCACCTTAATCTAAAAACTTTAAACACACCAACTCAATAAGCACAATCATAAAGCAAATAAGCATAAAGATTAAATAAAACTACATGATTAACCAAATCAAAACATAAGATTAAAAATAAAGAAAGGTAGAATGAGAATGATTAATTGAAAAAGCTTGAAATTAAGATGAATAAAGATTCAAATTAAAAGATTAATGCAAAAGCTTAAAACATTTAAGAAAAGCTAGAGAGAGAAAGTAAATTACACTACTCCTACTCCTAAAACTAATCTATCTACTCCTCAAATGACTAACACCTCCTAATGACATATTAGGAGGGTTTATATAGGAGGAGGGGAGGAGTGTTGATGCTTTCTTCTTTCACTTTGTCTTCTCGTCTTTTAATTTCTTTGACGTTGTCTCGGGATTAGTCGATATAAAATGAACTCGTCTTATAAATTTCTTCTTTTATTAGACTTAGTTCTTCGACTTCATTAAACTTCTGTCTTTAGACTTTTTCTTCGATAAATCTTTAGAATAGGCCTTGGACTTCCGTTCTTTTTGCACTCTTGATCTTTTGACTTCGTCTTTTCTCGTTTTCTTCGATAAAAGCCCGTGAAAGCCCGTGTTTTCTTCCTGAAATGTGTATAGTTAAGTTCGTTTTTCGCAGTTCTTGTCAAATTGAAAGTCCTAACAATATCGGGTTTTTAACTGTTTTTTGGTTGTTAATATTTTTTGGATATTCTATTGCTAATTCAAACGATGCCTTACAAAAATGGAAAAATAATGTCTACTTATATGTAAAACATAGTGCAAATACCAAGTATTTATTCAATTATAATACCAAATGTAAATTCTATAAACTATAAGGACTAGAAATTTAAATTCTATGAAATTTAAATGCTAAAAATATAAACTTGAAAAGTATGAGGTCTAAATGTGCACAAACAGTTAGGACGACTGAAAATGCAAACTATCAAAACAAGTAACCAATTTCTCAAGAAACTCCAAACTTACTAACTGAATATTAACAACTCTCAAAGTATA
Source organism: Glebionis coronaria (assembly GCA_025667525.1). NCBI lineage: Eukaryota > Viridiplantae > Streptophyta > Magnoliopsida > Asterales > Asteraceae > Glebionis > Glebionis coronaria. The sequence goes on from CM046877.1 coordinate 367,118,725, forward strand.
AGGACTTGATTAAAGCAAACCCTAAAAAGATGCAAGATTAGCCAAAATTTCAACCAGATTAATACATGAAGGACCAAAAAAACAATTTTTGAAAGTTTTTAACTAAAAAAGGGTTACAAACTCAAATAAGCTCGTTTGAGCTTATTTTTCAACCAAATTCAACCAAACCACTTGCAAACGTCTTAAAATCAGAAATAAGCTAGACTTGTCCAAGGATTTTAGCTGAAAATGACTAAAAAGCTGATAAGCAAATTTCAATAAGCACAAAATAAGCTACAGGGAAATCTAGACTTACACAACTAGATTTTTATTGTTGAAAATGATTAATAAGCTCAAAATAAGAATGGGAAATCAAGTCTCATGAAAAGCATCCAGTAATAAGCTCAGAATATTAAAATAAGCAAAATGAGTGCTTATGTTGACTTTTGTTGACCAAGATTTTTCAATAAGCTCAAATTCTCAAAAATCAACCAGGAGTACTTACTGAATGAATTTGTGAAAGAAAATAGACCAGTTTATGAAGTAGAATAAGAGATATGAAAAATCAGTTTTCCATTTACAGTAACTTGAGTTTGCTTATTGGTTCATACTTTGGCTTATTTCTACTTGAATACTGAATACTGTACAAATCCCTTATAGAATCTGAAACTTCATATTATGAGTGAGATTTGAGAGCTGGTTTGATTGAATTTCATCAAGAAACAAGAGAATGCTAGGCAAATCAAAATGACAACTTTTCTGAACAAAACTTGACTGAAAATGACCCACACTTTTCTATAACCAATTGCCTCTTTGACCAAAAGTTTGACTTAAAAATGACTGAAAACCACTTTTTATCACTAGTTAACTGGAAATGAACTCAAGTTTACCAATTATCAATACTTGAAAACTACTTTTAATCTAATGCCAAACACCACTTTTACTGATTTTTATGAACTTTATTAAAGTCTTTTTAAGCAAAGTTTAAAACTGAGTAAAGTACTTTAGCACACTAAGTTTGGTAACCAAAATGAAGTTTGTGAGAACAAGTAACAAGCTATGAACACAACTAGAACTTAAAATGATAAACCAAGCTAAAGTGACTGAAAATAAGCTACAAACAGGATAAGTAAAAAGCTAATAAGCAATATTAAGCTACAATTAAGCTACCAAATGACTGAAATCAAATCAGGAACAGGCTAAAACAAGTTTGATCATGCAAACAAACAAAATTAACTAGAATTAGCAGGCAAGCAACTTGTTTAGTGGAACTGAAAATCAGAAACTTAGAACCATAAGCATAGGCCTCCGTTGGGGAGTAGAGGAGCGCTGAGCTCTCTATTTTAGTGCTAACCACCACCTTAGCACTAGAAATCACTATCAACAAGCTAATCAACAGCAATCAATCAAAAGGAATCATCATAACTGGTTGAATTCATCAGAAACTGCTATAAACTTGAACTGAATGATCAAACAGCAACAATCTTCAACTTTAGCCAGTTATGATCAGATTATGATCATAACAAACTAATATCAACAACAAGAGTATCAAGGTAGCAGGAGATGAACAGTAAGTAGGCAAATGAGATTTGGAGGAAAAAATGGAATTTGAATTTTATTGAATAAAAGTAGGTACAAAGGTAGTTAAACTGTTACAACTACTATAACAGACTCAAGAGTGTGTCAAACTCTTGAGTTGTTAAGCTAAGAACTAAGGATTAAGATGAGAGGAAAACTAAGTGTGTGAAATTTTCACACTAACTAACACTTTACAAATGAGAACTAAACATGGTATTTATAGGCTTCAAGAGAAGAGTAGTTGGGGTTGGTGACGTGTTAGAACCAATCCCAGGCTTCCACGTGTCACAAATCTGGCATATTGATTTTGCTGATGAAGAACTGATTTGGGGTTTTTCATTTGGCTTGATTTCAACTTAATTGATTGTAACCATTGGATTCGTCCTTCAAAAATGAGCAAGTTTGATGTTTATAACTTCTCTTGAAATCCACTCTAACTCAAAATCGTTCCTGGCAAAGCGTTTTGTTGAAGATGACACGTGGCAAGATATAACTGGCTCTCAGCATAAGTTGCGGATCATTATCCAAAAGTGGATATATTGGTTATTGCATGGCTTCATTTCATTGGCTGATTAAATCTGAGTGGACTTTACTGTTAAGATATGGACCAATAAATGAGAGGCGACTGAAGTGCATTTAATGACGTGATTTGGCAATCCATGTCATTGTTTTCTTGCATTCCCATTGGTTTGTGAGTTATCACATGGATTAAGCTTGTATATCTTTCCAAAATTGGCAGAAATGACCCCTTAACTTGGTAGATTTTAAATTTAAGCTAGTAACTTAACTTCTTTGGCATATTTGGTCCTTCAAACTTCATTCTTGAACAAATTTGATCCTTTGACTGAGTTGACTTGAGAGTTGACCAGATTTGACTTTGATCTTGACTTTTACAAAATTACACTTTTGGTCCTTCATCTTTGGCAGTTTGTCAAGATAGGTCCTTTGTCTTCAAAGTCTTGTCACTTTTGATCATCTCTTGTATTTTTCATCAAATTAAGCTTGATTTTCCTTTGTTTGCTTGAAAATGTATCCTCCTTACCTATTTGAGCACAAACACAAAACATACCACATAATTCCGCTTTATAGCACAAAGTTTAGGTATTTTTATTGTGTTTTAGGGTGATTTGTTGATAAATTGATATGAGTTTTTGCTCATATCAAATCCCCTACACTTGAACATTGTCATGTCCTCATGCAATGCTATACATTTAAACACGAATTTACATTCTCCTCATAATTAATCCACCTTGGCCATAATGAAATACATCTACACTACTCTAAACTAAATGATGTATGATTTTGATTTTAAACAATGCAATGAACAAAATACAATTCTATCTATATCTTTTTGGTTTTTCTTGAAATGGTTTTGATGGAAATAACTCATAAAGAATTCAATGAATTAAATTAGGGCTTGGGTACCATGGACATTTATCACCCTCAAGTTTCACTTTCCCCATACCAAGCTTAAAAATGGGATCATTGTATTCACAAGTAAAAAGTGCATCAACTTATTCATGACAATTAATTGTGGAACCAGTTATTATTTGAGCAAATTGCTTGTGGGCAAATTTGTCATTTATTCAAGTGTGAAGCATAAGAAGTGTAAAATCCAAAAATAAGGAAGCACGGTTTTAATCCTAAGTAATCCTCTCATCCATTACTTGAAAAACCGCTCACAATTAATACAAGTCCGTTTCATGAGTAATAAGTCATTCGCCTTATGTGTAAAATCCTCATGTCATGCTTTCATAAGTAGCTACACACTCGCTAAGGAAAATAAAACTCACGCAATAATTTACATCCGCCATCTTTTTGAGACTTTGGATCTTCAACCCCGCAACCCGTCAAGGTAATATTGGATTGGAGCAATCTATGTGTTATTTTATTCAAATGGAAACAAGAAATGTTCAACAACCAACCCCTTTCCAAGGAGGAAAGGGGTATTTATACTTCCAAGCCACTAATGGACTTGGGCCTGCCCATGACAAGCCCATGGGCCGGTTCTTACTTAACTAAATAAGTATTTGTTAACTACGAGCTATTACAACATATATAATAGTGTGGAGTGACCGATACTTCTAATATACGTAAAAACGTATTTCTAACAATCTCCCCCTAAGGGAGGTCACTCCACGTTACAAAGTTCTAAACCTAGCATACTATACTAAGTCTTCGTTCTTTAGCTCGTAGTTTTTTCTTCTTTTTCTTTTTGTTGTGAATATTTTGATTTGATCTTTTAGGCTTTGGCTTGAGAGCATTGTTCTTTTGGCCTTTCACGTGCGATCTTTGCCTTCTTGTGAAACTTGCCTCCTCGTGACTCCATGTTCCACACACTTATGTATTTTTGTTGAATTCTCGAAAGCTTCAGAGTTTGGTACAGCTGAAGACTTCATTTTGTACTTTCTTGAATTTTTGCTGAACTTTGATGTAGAAAAACATAAGCATGTGGGAACGACTTCTACAGGTACACCGCAACACCACCGTCTTCACTGGTACACAGCAACGCCACCGTCTTCAACAGGTACACAGCAACGCCACCGTCTTTAACAGGTACACAGCAACGACACGAATAAAATAGCTTTGAACATTTTATTCTAATTCGGTAGCATTTTACCTCCGGTCGGTGAAGAACGTTGGACGATATTAGATATCGTACCCGTGACGGGTAGTTTCAATTAAGTAACTTCCTGACAGGATTTCACGGGTAAACCCGTTCTCTTTATTCGACCGTCCAAAGCTGACTGCGAACATAAAGAGTGAATCACTTGGATAAATTATCCTTGTGATTTGAAGCCGTCAATTCATGGAACCTGGAACAAGTGAATTTCAATTAAGATTTTCACCATCGTTGCTTTCCAGTTGTCACGAGCTCAATTCATAAAGAATCTTGCACGTCACCTACCAAGTGCTGTTTGATGTTAACACTAGAAGGATTTCCACTCATCACTGTGATCAATAAAGAGTCACTCTGAGTGTTCTGTCAAGATCATATGATAATGCGTAGAGGCCTGGAACGAGTTTAAGTTCAATTAAGAATTAAACCACTGTTTCTTTCCAGTTTTTCACAAGATTGGTTCTAAAAGAACTGCACGTGTAACCTACTATGAGCTTGTTTGATGTTGGCTCAAGCAGGATTTCCATCTTCATTGTAATACTTGCGTATTACTCGGATGTTCTGGCAATATTACAGGAATACTGCGTAGGACTCATGAAAATCTCTTACTTTTCACAGTGTGTGAGAAAGCAAGGAATAAATGGAAAGTGTCCTAATGAGACTTTTGATGATCTCTTGGCTCTAGACTCGATTGTGCGTTTTGATTTAGTGAGCGATGGCTGGAGAGGAGTGCCACCTTTTCAATACCAGTCTATTCGGAGTGAATAAACCAATAGATAACGTGTTGATCTCCGTGTGATTAAAACAAATACCTTTTGAGAGATATTTGAGTTAGCTGGGAAGGGTTGTGCATTGCATCACTGGGTCCATGACGTCTTTCTTCAATATCGAGAATCATTAACAAAAATGATCTCAATAGCATATGTATTGACCCGGTTTCTGCCTAAAAGTTGTAAGGAGGGCTTCTTTCTTTACACCCTTTATCTTTACAGTTCTTTTTCATTCTTCAACCCCTTCAATGCTTACCAATACGTCATAACTAGCACCTTGTTGTGATTGTTCCAGTGCTAGCTTAAGTACTTGGTCGGCATTCAGCTACGTTCACAATCTTTCTCCAACTTTCCTAGGACTTCTAATTCTATCTAGGGAATTGTCCTTGGGAAGATTCCATCGGATCTGATGAATCATTGGACTAAACCTATTCCTACCACCCTTTTGTCACCACATTCGTCGTGAACTAAGCGTGTTTTGGGAAGGAATTGCCACCATGAAAAATCATTTGAAAATCACCTAAAGTACTTGTAATATTGAAATCAAAAGTTTCGTACCTTAGGTGTTTTTGATCATCAAAAACGCTCCCCCTTAACACGTGCTTTACACATATTAAGTTGGATTATCGTTAAGTCTTTTTCATCTTTTAGCCAAGTATCACTTAAGTCTCCTTAATCCCATTTTCTCCCCTTATCCAAAATGTTAACCATTAATATTTGGGATATTGAATGGATTAACCGGTCTTTGGGTAAAAAATGAAATTGATGTTTGGCCATAGAACAAGTTAATGCTCCCCCTTAATTTAATAAGGGATAGTTGTAGTGCTTTAGTATGATATATTTTGAAAGATTTAGAATCTCGTGAGAAATTCTTGAAAAATTATCATACCTTAACACTACATCAAGCCGCAAAAGCACAATATTCACAAATATACATATTCACAATTGAAAACCAATATAAAGTGGACCTGAAATGTACGACCCATTAGATGGATCGTTGCAGTAGCTTGTGGTGCACTAAATATGGTCTACCACCAACGAATCTTTCCAAGCTCCTCATCAATCTACGTTCACGGAGCTTTTGATCAATCTTCTTGATCACATACTTCGCCATCTGCCGATAACCCTGATGCCAATCCTCAGTCATCTCTGGTAAAGTCCCACCCGAATTGAGATGATCCAACTTTCCTCTGACGTAGATGAGAGTCCCATCACTGTACTTATAAAGCTCACCCACCCTCATAAATTTCATTAACCCTCGACTGTTCAAGTAGAAAATCCCACAATTCAGAACAGAAATGCCGGTATAGGGACATCTGTTGACATGTTGAGGTAACACTTGATTCACTGGACGGGTTAGGTTAAGCTTCCTTTGGTAACTTTCGACTCCCAACTGAAGATCTTCAACTCGTTTCTTGATAACAACGCTTCGTGTGAACATACGAAGTGTTGTATTCAAGACAATGAGGTCTTCACGAGGAATATGTGTGAGTTGATCTCGGGTCATCAAAAGCAGCATATCTTCGATATCCTCAAGGCGAATGATAGAAAAATCTCCCTGTTGGATTTTGTATTCTCTGTCATCCTCCCTTTTCAAACGAATCTCCGTCACATGATAATAGCCATTCTTGGCTTCAGTTTTCAGCCCTAAAATACTGGAGATGCGGATATCGGATCTAGCGTTGCTTCCTGAATTGACTAAGCAGCAACCCCTATACGCCCTTCGGACTCGTTCGTCCCAATGAGATGCACCTATGACAGCATACATATCATAATTACGATTTACCTTTGGGACCCAGAGTCGGTTTACCTTTTCCTCGATAAAGGGTATTGTCCCCCAGTTGGCAGCTTTCAGCAAGGTCAGGTAGGTTGCGTACTTTGATGACCCCTTCAGAAGATACACAAGATCATTGGTGACGAAGAAGTCAAGAGCAATCTGATTATCTTGAGAAGGATCAAGTGGAGGTGGAGCTCTTTCTGAGTCATGAAGACCTGGCCGTTGAACGGTATTCAGAGCTTTTAGGATCTCATCAGCATAATACTCGAACTCCATTCGGGTTAACCTGGTTTTGGTGCGAAGTCTTTTATCCTTTAGCGCTCTCTTCACCAAAGACGGAGTAACCGAAGTCTTATACTCATGAGCAAGAAATGCACACAAGTCAATCGGACTACGGATACGGAGATATAGAACATCTCTGTCAGCGTCCGTGATTGGATCATATTGAGCCGCTGCCGTGATCCAAGCTTGTGGCGGTGCAGTCTCGTCAATCTCCAACGTGTCTGCCCAGTCCCGTGTGCTTGATTCAGGAACAGTAGATTGTGGTTCTTGTTGTAGAGGAGTGGAAATGTGAACATCTACTGGTTCTGATTCAGGCATCTCAGCGGTGTCATGAACGGGTGAGTGTTGTGCAGCTTCAGGTTCAGTTACCGATTCTGCAATCACAGGAGCAACAACAACAGAACTAACAGGGTTAGTGGTAACAGGTATAGACACAACAATAGATGTACCAGGAATCGATGACGCCGTAGTAGCATTCACATCGTGGCGCCACTTGGATCGTCTTGATTCCGTTGAGGAAGATTTTTCCTTTGCCACTGCATCTTTCTTGGACTTGGTTCCAGACTTAGCAGGTTTCTTTGAGCTGGCAACCTTATCCCCCTTTTTAGGCTGTTTACCCCCATTATCATCCTCATCGCTATCCTCATTGCTCCCCTTCGCACTCTCCTCATTACCATCACCACCATCATCACCATCATCATCATCATCATCATCCTCATCATCCTCATCATCATCACCATCATCGTCATCGTCATCATCCTTTTCTTCTTCTTCTTCTTCTTCACCTTCTTCTTCACCAGTACCCTCTTCTTCTTCACTTTCCTCCCTTTCTTCCTCAGGCAGAATGTGGTATGGTACCACACTTCCAAACGTTTTAAATAACCTATCATCCTCCATGATAGCGTCATTCAGGGATTTGTAGAGAGCCCGTTGAATCTTAGATTTATCAAACGATCCAAGTTCCCTCATACGAGCTTTGAGGATCTTCTTCAATTCAAAATCCGTCAAGTCATAGGCAATTTTGTAGGCGGATTCAGAAGGATTGGATGACTTGATCATCAAGTTATCAGCCGCGAGTGTTTTCAACTCATCACGCAGTTTAGGCATAATGGATTCAACAGATTCTTTCACTCTCTCTTCCACAGAAGCTTCAAGTGCTTCTTTCTGCTCCTTGTATTTATCCCTCATCTCTTGAAGTCTATTGATACGTGCAACATGCTTATCAGCCTCAGCCTGCTTAACGTGAGCTAGTTCTTCTGCATGTGCTTTTCGAGTCAACTCCATCTCTGCAGCGAACTTAGCAAGCATCTCTTCTTGTGATTTCTTAGATGCTTCTTCACTTTGAACTCGTCTATGTAGCTCTTGGCGAAGTTCATCCATCTCTCTTTTGTGATTATCCGTATGTTTATCCAACATTTCGGCCATCACCAATGCAGCCATTGTAGACGTTGCAGAGCGGCTCTGGGTTGATTGAAGAGGCTCGGTTGTGACCACGGTACTAAGGATGGGAGTTATTGGTGGTGGAAGGAATGGTGTTGAAGCCGGTCTGGTTGGTAAGGGTTGTATTGGTGGAGGTTGAGTTGCTAAAGGTTGAGTTACTAACGGTTGAGTAGACACCATGATTGTAGGAGCACCGGACTCCTTTTCAACACTTGCTGAAACAGGGATTGATGTTTCCTTCGAAGTAGAATACCGTTCAGGTGACCCAAACTCATCAATATCCTCTGGCTCCTCGTACTCTTCTTCAATATTTATCCTTGCACCTGAACCACTACCGCCCGTATCTTTCCTACTCCTTTCAATAGCTATTTTCATCATTTTTCTCTCAGTCTTGTTAAGAGTAGGATCATCAACATCCTCTTCGTCACGTAGAACTAACTCATCAGCCTTTCCCTTTCCCTTCTTAACCTCAGTCTTCTTCTTCTTGGTTTCGGGTTCAGGTAAAATAGCTGGTTGCTTGCGATTACCTTTACTCTTGACCGTAGTAGACGAGTCTTCTCCAGTCTGAAGGTTTGCTTTTAGCTTCTTGATTTCTAGCAGCAGTAGCTTGTAATCAGCAGAACCTTTGATTTTATCCGTCAGAAGATAATCGGGAATAGGACCAGGAATCACACCACCAGATGGTCCTTCATGCCTTAGATCTACCGTATGATCAGCTTCTTCGGTGTGATGACGACTTGTTGCACGCGTATCAATAGTAACATCATTCTTCATACAATAGTTGATGATAAGCTTGATAAACCGAGGGTAAGCAAAGAAATTAGTCTTCAGCTTCTTGTTTTGGAAGAGTTGAAAGGTGAATTATTCCCATAACAATAAAGCATAATCTGCATTTGCGCCTTTGTACATTCCATGGAAGATGTTCATTATCGGACTGCGCAAAGCATCATGCCCAGATGTTTTTGGTGTAAGACATCGACTAAGAATACCCAACATCGCTCTCCAAGGTTGTCCTACTTTAGCAGTGGTAAACTCAGACGCAACTCGTATGTCAGGACATCCAAGAGCATCGAACAGCTCCATGAGTTCATCTTTGGTAGGATCCTTCGAAAATGACATACCTTTGGGTGTATCCCGAATGCCAAATATCTTACGGAAGTCTGAAACCTTAAGTGTCTGTTGCTTGTTGTCGAGAGTGAAGGTGATCTTGTTTGAAGTTATTTCCTTGGTAGCCCAGAACTCATACATATAATCATAAGTCACCGAGGCAGTACTCCTTAAAGCATTCTTGAAATGAGATTGATCAAGAATTGCTATGGCGACTTTGAAACCATGGTGAGTGGATTTTGAGACTTGCTTCAGCCGGTAATTGTTTGGTATGAACTTGAGGGTTCGTGCTTCGGCAATAGCTGCTGCTCTAGTGTCTTAGATAGCTTGTACTGTTGGATTAGTCATTGTATCTGCTTAAGATAAGACATGAAAGGTTGATGCACAAAAATATATGTATCATTATTACTTCGAAGCATAACACATTTCATAACATAATTCAACAAGTACATATAACAGGCAAATACTATCAATCAAATAATCCTTCATCCGGAACATTCCTTCATTCGGAACATTCCTTCATTCGGAACTTCTTCATTCGGAAGTCCTTCATTCGGAACTTCTTCATTCGGAAGTTCTTCATTCGGAACTTCTTCATTCGGAAGTCCTTCATTCGGAACTTCTTCATTCGGAAGTTCTTTATTCGAAACTTCTTCATTCGGAAGTTCTTCATTCGGAACTTCTTCATTCGGAAGTCCTTCATTCGGAACTTCTTCATTCGGAAGTCCTTCATTCGGAACTTCTTCATTCGGAAGTCCTTCATTCGGAACTTCTTTTATTCGGAAGTTCTTCATTCGGAACTTCCTTCATTCGGAAGTTCTTCATTCGGAACTTCTTCATTCGGAAGTTCTTCATTCGGAACTTCTTCATTCGGAAGTTCTTCATTCGGAACTTCCTTCATTCGGAAGTCCTTCATTCGGAACTTCCTTCATTCGGAAGTCCTTCATTCGGAACTTCCTTCATTCGGAAGTCCTTCATTCGGAACTTCCTTCATTCGGAAGTCCTTCATTCGGAACTTCCTTCATTCGGAAGTTTTTCAGAAAAATTCCTTCATTCGGAAGTTGATATCCATGTTCATCCGGAACTTCATAAACACAGCCTATTGATGATTAATCTATGCGCGTTTGTGAGTTCTAAGGCAATCTAAGGTAACCAACCACAATCTAAAGATATTTCGAGCATAACCCATCTAAAACCCTAATCAATTAACCCTTAATTAAGGCATACGAACCCTAATTGAATAAAGTTTAGTACCCTAATCAATTAATAGATTAAGAGATGAATTAAGACGAATTATAAGTTAAAGATTGATGTTTATTACCTTTTAAATCGAATGAATGGAACGGATTGATTAAAATCGAAAGTTTTGAGAACTTAAGTGTGTAACAATGGCGGCAAGATACACAGTGAAGAAGAATATGAAAAGATAAACGTATGGGGGGGGGTTTGGTTTGACTTAGATCAAATTTTGGCAACTTTCCCAAGTTGTCACTTAAGTCCCTAATTTTTCACTCCTTTTCCTTTTTGGTTTATTACTTTTCATTTTCCTAACCATTGTTAAACTTAGCCACTATTAACTTTCACACAACTTAGCAATCGCAACCTATTTGCAAATCTCAAAAATCTAAAGCAAGTCCTATCACCTTGAACGAACACAAGTCGTATTCTAAAGCAAGACAACTCATAACCCATTTAGCCAATTAATTTTCCACAAACACTTTTGAAAAATTGTTTTGATGTCAAAGATGATTTAATATTTTCTCCCCCTTAAACGATGACCCGTTTTCTATTTAAAGAGCTGTAGTCATTGTTTAAAGAGTCAAATATTGATGAAAGCATTTCCAATTAGTATCTTGAAAAAGATTGATTCGTGGTGTCAATAAGATTTCTCTTATTTTGACAAATTAATGCACTGAGACGTACATTAATTCGTGTTAGACCAAGTTGTAAAGTAAACTTGATCCCTTTGCATGATTTGGCTTGTAAATCATGCCCGAGAAAATTAATTCCCGTTCTGAGCCAACGTTTTCCAAGGAAATACGTGACTTTAATATGAAAACTGGGTTGCAGTCTGAAATAACTACAAGCCATAATGGGCATGTTTTAAAAATGTACAACTTTTATACGGACTCTATTTATGGCGCCGTGTCAATATTGATTGACATTTCTAAAGCCGTAAATATTACCGTACTAAAAGACATGCCCGATTTAAAAACGAAAAAATATTTTTGGTTTTTCTTGATTTTATAATTTTTATGGGTTTTCTAGGTTTTATATTTTTTTATAGTTTTTCTTGGTTTTATATTTTTGTATTTGCTTTTTGTGGTTTATATATATACGATAATATACATGATCACGAACAAAGGATACTCTGAATAGTTTACCACCACTATTCAGCTGATTCTTCTGCCAACTCTTTGAGAGTCGCTGGAGTGAATGATTTCATGCCAAGCTTGTCGATCAAAAACTCGATTCGTCCTCGATCTAAGGCTTTGGTGAACATATCCGCCAGCTGATACTCAGTAGTGACAAAATACAGCTCGATCACTCCGTTCTCCACCTGCTCTTTAACGAAATGGTAGCGAATGTCTATGTGCTTGGCCCGGGAGTGTTGAACATAGTTGCAGCAAAGGGCAATGGCGCTCTTGTTGTCACAATACATCGGGATTTTGTTGAATCCCAAACCGTAGTCAGTTAATTGTGATCTCATCCAAAGGACTTGAGCACAACAACCGGACATAGCGATGTATTCAGCCTCCGTGCTAGAAATTGCAGCGCTTTTCTACCTTTTTGAAGACCAACTGATCAATCTATCTCCAAGGAGTTGCACAGATCCAGAAGTGCTACGCCTCGTGTCTTGACATCCAGCATGATCGGCATCTGCGTATGATATTAAAGCAATAGAGGAATCTTTCGGATACCATAGACCACGATGAAGTGTTCCTTTTAGATACCGAAAGATCCTTTTCACAACATGTAGGTGCTTTTCGGTAGGCCGAGCCTGATACCGGGCACACATGCATACAGCAAATTGCAAATCAGGCCTGCTAGCAGTCAGATATAGAAGGGTGCCGATCATCCCACGGTAAAGTTTTGGATCGACAATAATCCTATTCCTATCTTCATCTAACTTGGATTTCTCCACCATTGGAGTGTCCACGGGGTCACAATTTTCAAAGTTATACTTCTTTAAAGATTCTAGAGCATATTTGGATTGATTAATAAAGATGCCTCTGGGATTCTGAGAAATCTGTAATCCTAAGAAAAATGAAATTTTTCCCATCATTGACATCTGAAAGCGTGTGGACATTATCTTCTCAAAGCGATTTGACAATTCTATGTTAGTGGCAGCAAATATTATATCATCAACATAAATTTGTACCAGAATCATGTCGTTGTCCTCCTTGAGAGTGAATAGAGTGGGGTCCACCTTGCCTTTGGAGAAGCCTTCCGAGATGAGATATGTTGAAAGGAGATCATACCACGCGCGTGGAGCTTGTTTCAACCCATAGAGAGCCTTCTTAAGCTTGTACACATGATTAGGAAACTCCATGCTAACGAACCCATCCGGCTGACTAACATATACTTCTTCCCTTAGTTCACCGTTCAAAAATGCCGTCTTCACATCCATTTGATAGACGATCATGTTCATATGAGCAGCATACGCAAGGAATAGTCTAATGGCCTCCAATCTTGCAACAAGAGCAAAATATTCTTCAAAGTCTATACCCAAGGCTTGTTTATATCTTATAGCGACCAATCTAGCCTTATTCTTCAATACTGCACCCATCTCATCGAGTTTAACCTTATAAACCCATAACAAAGTAAGGATGTTAACCTTGTCAGGGAGAGGAACCAATTCCCATACTTCAAGTCTTTGGAATTTATTTAGTTCCTCCTGCATGGCTTCAATCCAAGATGATTGAGTCATAGCCTGCTGCCAATTTTTAGGTTCAACTTCAGAGAGAAATGCATCAAAGTAGCAATATAGTGCACTCTCTTGTAATTGATGGCGTGTAGAGACTTGTCTATCTAGATCTCCAATGACATTCCTAATTGGGTGATCTTTTGTCCATTTGGTGCTATGATTTTCAATCCTAGGTGATCTGGAGTGAACAATAGAAGGAGCTTCTTCTGAGGTAGACGCGGCTGAAGGGTTTTCAGGGAACGGTATACCAAAGAAAGGAAGCTCTTTTAAGTGAGCATATTCCAAATCGTGATCAGTAGAATCCTCTTCCACATCATTAGGCACAAGTAGGGGTGATGATTCAGGTGTAGTTTGAGAATCACTTGGTAAAGGTGCATCCGATTCAATGTTAATTGAAGATGCATTAGATAAAGGTTCATTAGCTTGAGCAACCACTTCAGGGATTGGAGAGATCACTACAGGTGCTGGAACTTCATCAGTCGGGGGATCGAAGAATTCATCAAACAACGGTTGAAACAGTTTATCCCACTCGGGCCTTGTTGGTGGTAAAAATTATGTAGAAGTAGGATTATTGGGAACTAATCCGGAACTAATAGCACCGGTTCCCATCTCATGAAGCGCGGGTTCAGAGCTGCGTTGCTCAGAAGCCATCGTTGTCAGCTCATCGAAATTTGCGTCCATAGTTTCTACAATCTTGCCAAGACGACGGTTGTAAATTCGGTATGCTTTCTTGGACGGTGAGTAACCAATGAAAATACCTATATCGGCTTTCGGTTGAAGCTTGCCCAAGTTCTCACTAATAATGTTTGGATAACAAAGAGCACCAAACACATGAAAGAATGAAACATCGGGTTTACGATCATGTAGAAGCTCGTAAGGTGTTTTTCCATGGTGTTTCCGAATGATAGAACGGTTTTGGGTGAAACATGCAGTAGATATCGCTTCTGCCCACAAGAACAATGGAGCGTTCGCATAAATAAGCATAGTCCTAGCAGCTTCCATAAGCGTACGATTCCGTCTTTCAACGACACCGTTTTGTTGTGGAGTGCGTGCAGCGGATGTTTCATGTGAAATACCAACTCCTTCATAGTAATCACGAAGAGTCTGGTTGACGAACTCTGTTCCATTGTCTATACGAATACGGCGGACAGTAGTGTTCAAACGTACCTGAATGAATTTCAGAAAAGTGATGATAGCCTTCGGTGCTTCATCCTTTGTACGTAAAAATCTTACCCATGTAAACCTGGAGAAATCATCCACAATAACGAGAATGAATTTCTTACCGCTCACACTTTCAGTCCTCATTGGCCCACAAAGATCCATATGCAAAAGATAAAGTTTTTCTTGATTGGTGTCTTCAGCTTTGGGCTTATATGATTTCTTGGTACTTTTCCCCCTAGAACACGCGGAACATAAATGATCCTTGTGAAATTTAAGCTTTGGAAGACCACGAACTAATTCGTTTTTAGCCAGATGATTAATAGCATCAAAGTTGAGATGAGATAATCTGCGATGCCATAACCAACACTTGGTCTTAGATGCTTTAGAGAGAAGACATACTGGAGAAGCGGCCATCATGTCTTGTAGGGACAACGTATAAAGATTTGCACCACGAGAACCCTTCAACAAGTCTTTTCCTTCCAAGTTGCGGATGAAACAAGTATGTTGTCGAAAAGCAACCTCTAGGTTGGAATCACAAAACTGTCCTACTGAAAATAAGTTATGACCAAGACCTTCTACATAGTATACCCTTGAAATCGTAACGTTTCCAATCTGATATTCACCATACCCCATTATCTTTGCTATATGATCATTCCCGAATTTAACCGTACCAAGAAACTTGCTGACGAAATTTTGGAGCATCGAGCGATCTCCGGTCATACGCTTTGAACAACCGGAGTCCAAATACCAGAGGATGATTTGGACCACCTGAAAATATCACCACACAAAGACAATGTAGAGGTATCGGAATCTGAATGTTCCTTGTTATTAGCAGGTACAGATTTAATAATCTTAGATTTGCTAATTTTAGGTTTCTTAGATTTCCTAGCCTTCTTCTTCCTAGTTGGTGGTGTAGATTCTAGTTGGCTCAAATCCTGTGGTATTTCTTCACTGATAGGCACTATAGTGGGAGCTGACCTAATTAAAGGGCGCTGTTTCCATACTTGAGTGCTAGTGTGCCTAACTAAAGGACGCTCAGACCTAACCTCAATGGATGCATTCCTAGTTAAAGGGCACATTTTTCCATCTAATGTAAAGGTCCTACCAGTGGGACGCCATTGCCAGCCAACCTGGGCACGAGTTCTACCCGTTGGCTTCCATTCAAGACCATTCCTAATGGCATTCATTTCATTCACATGATCAATAAGACACAAATCATGACGTTGGGAAAACATACATTCATTACAATTCCAACAATTCAAATTAGAATTCACGAATGGTTTAGGCTTCTGCACAGGCGCAGAGCTTTTAGTCTTAACATGATTCTTTTTATTTAAAACTGAACTAACATTCCTATGGTGAGCTTCTACTTTCTTCTTTGTGGCACTACTAGTGGAGGGCTTGATCTTATCTTTCTTGAGTGGCGATCCTTTAGCCTTAGTAGTCTCTTTTAATCCTGTAGAAGGAAAAGTGGGAACATTAGCAACAGATTTTAAAGGTGCCTTACTTGATTGTGCCAATGACGGTTTTGCTCCTGGAGTCTTATTGAATGGAGTTACAGCAATGGGCCTATTAGTAAGTAGTGCAGAGCCTGGTTTACCTATGTATTGCAAATATGCTAAGCAATATTGAAGTCGCTTAATATATTCATGAGCCGAATAATAGTAGCTACTTGAGGGATCTAAGGCATAAAGATCGTCTAAAATATCCCTAACAAGATCTACATGCTTAATGGCATTCCTCATATAATCATGGTAGGTCACCGGGTTTCTCTTATGGAGCGGGTTCTTATAAAGCACTACTGACTTGGTTGTTGGAGCACTAGTGGACGGTGCAGAGTCGGTAGCTGAGTTATCAACAACTTCTTGTCGGGTGAGAAGAAGTGTCTCCTTTAACTTGGCCAAAATCATATTTTTGTCAATGAGCATGATGTTTAAGTCAGAGATTTCCTCACATTTTTGGTTCAATTGTTCAACATAAGATTGTTGCTGTGCCGCATTAAAAGCGAAGCGTTCTTCTAGTGAACCATAAAGTTGGGACATTCCCTGTCTTGCACGATCCATCTCCCCTAGAATAGACGAAAGTCTAATTTCTAAGTCCTGGTTTTTTGACTCTGCGGCCTCTAGTTCCAATTTCAATGTTTCATTTGATGACACATCTCTCTTCAATCTCATAATCTCTTCCTCTAATGCCTTAACTATTGCAATCATCTTGTCACTCGTCTCAACACCGTTTTCACAACCATTTGATATCAAAAGATCCTCATTTTGAGTTTGTTGTTTTAATTCTAAAGATATACAATGTTGTTCGAGTTGATTAAAGCGTTTTGTAAAGTAAATTGTAAGAATCTTGTTGCTTTAAAAATTCAGCGTTAGATTCGTGACAAGAATGATTATCTACCTCATTTACAGTATCAGCAACATTTACAGAGAGATCACACACAGCATCACAAATATTCACAGCATCACAGTTAATCATAGCGGATGTAAGCTCATTCGAATAATTAACATTTACGGTAGTAAGCACATCACACGAGATTACTTCGGACAAGAATCGGTCATATTCAGATAAAATCTTTTCCTTTTCAATTAGTTGTAGTTCGTAAGCGGTGTCCATTTCATAAAACACTTTTTGAACTTCTCCAATTTCAAATTCAAGATTTTCCTTAAGAGATGCAAAACTTCCTTTTAGACTTTCGACAAATGGATTGATCTCATTTTTAAACACCTCGTTCATGTGTTCGAAAGCCCATTCTCCGGCGTTTAGGCCATTTGAAGTCGTACATTCCAAAATGACCTTGTCAAAATTAGTAAAGTATTGATTAATCTCTTGCAAGTTTAACCATACCGTGCTAACAGGTGGAAGATCCTTTGGAATTTCCTTAGGACCTTCCAAGTTGACAAGTGTAGGAAATGTACTAGGGTTTTCTACATTCAACATGTAGGTTGGTGCTGTAATGAGATCTTTGTCCATATGGAAGCGAATTCTAAAATCCGTTTTAGCAAGCTCCTGATTCATTTTAAAATAATCACAATCGGGATATTTTGCAGAATTGTATGACCGATCCTCATCAACTAGATCCTTAATTGTGCGATCATCAAAAATAACAATCGGGTCTAAGACCAATCCTAATTGGGTTGCATTATAAAGTCTAGGACTATGTCTTAAAGCTTGTTTTGCATACCGTGGGTTAGGGGGAAGGCCTTTTTGACGTGATAAGTTAAATTCTCTAAACGAAGCATCAAATAAGTGCACTAGTTGAGAAGCAGCGTATTGTCTTAAAAGCAAATAATCTAGACTTCTAATATTATTAGCAGCATTAATCTCCATTTCATTCTTCTTAGACTCGAGTAATTCAAAATCCGTTTGAAGTTTTTGAAAATTAGTGACCACTAACTCCTTTTCTTTAAGTTCATTAGAAAGATTTGCTCTTAAGTTTTCAATTTCTTGCAAGTGACCCATTTGTTTGTTTCGAAAATGATCATATTCAGGATTAGTGAGAACACTAGACGAAGGCACTAATTCCAAAGTGTGAACTTTCTCGTTGCTTAAGGCAAGCTCATCAGACAAATTCTTATTCTTAGCTAGGGTTTCTAAAAGAGCAGCATTCATTTGGCTAAGTAATGTAGCAGGAACCATGACCAAATCTTGTTGAGCTGGAGTATGCGTATTCGAAATGGCTCCCGGTTGTGATTCACTCAAAGTCTGGGGACTCACATTGATATTACTATCATTGATTGTCTCCTCATTTGAAAGACTCACCACCGAAGACTCATTCGAACCAGCACTCTCTTGCACAACTTGATGTGGTTGAATACTAGCATCAGTGGTATTATCAGTGGTATTAATAAGTACCTCAGATCTCTTTTCTGGCCCTAAGCTGGAGATAGTTGCCATAAGAGCAGCCTTTGCAGATTGGAATTCATCACAGTCTGAGTCATACGCATCAAGATCATCTTCTTGGTATGCTGCATTCTGTGTGGTGACAGTGTCTTGTTCAGCAATCCCTGGATCAGCAAGAAATGCAAGCTCCTCTTCATCAAGTTCCCTTCCTTGTGCCTGAGCATTCACCAGATAGATCTTCTCTGCAAACCATTGACCATCCCTTCTCCTCTTGGGTTTCTTGCAATCCCTGGACATGTGTCCTTCTTCCTTGCAGTTGTAGCATGTAATCATTCTCAACTTGCCTGTGGAATTAGCCCGTAGAGGATTGTTGACCATTGGAGCAGGATTGACCGTGCGAGCATTAGTAGTTGATGTAGTAGGTCTCCCCTGATATGGTTGAATTGGTTGAACCATCACCCTGCCATTCTCAATAGTAGCTTGTTGGCGAGAATTGGATGAATTCCTCAGCTGATTGTTAGTCGGAGCTGATCCTCTAAACCCTCGTTTTCTTAATGTCCTTGTGAGATAAGCAGACATAGTGGTTAACACTTCAACTGGGTCAGTTCCTGGTTTGAATACAGGAATGGGGACTTCCTCATCATCACAATACATTGCTTGGTCTTGTTGAGATGCATAATCACCAGAAGGAATACTCATGTGATCAGAATAGCTTGATGGATATGCTGCATTCTCTTGATAAGAAGAATATGAAGGTTGAGCATAACGTGCAATGCTTGCTGGGTGAGGTTGTGAGGCATATTGTGGTGAAGGTGCATTAAACCGATATTGTTGCTGATGTGAGGTGGGTGGTTGTGGTAGAATCGAGTATTGGGGGAAGGTTGGTGTCATGTAAGGTGATGGATGATAGGCTTGATGTCCCAAGATATAAGGAGTGTTGTTGTGAGACAAGCTTGGTTGATTCGCCATCAAAGCTAATGAATCAGGGTACATACCTCGAGGCGAACGGTGCATGATCACATGTTTCTCATGCTGCTGAAGGAAAGCATAGAGTTGATCCAAATTGCACTTATGCAAATCCCTCGTTAACTTAACATCGGTAATATACTCACCCCATTCAGCTTGAGGTAAAGTATTCAAGAATTTGGTGTTAACCTGGAATGGAGCAATCACGAGATTGTATACATTCAGATCATTCATGAGAGTGGTGAATCTGAAGTAATAATCGTGAAGCGTTTCCCCTGGGTTGTACGTGAATCTATCAAACAGATCATACAACTGACATTCCCTTACCTGTTTGGTAAGAGACGTACCTTGTAGCAACACCTTTAGACGTTCCCATAAATCCTTTGCCACAGTATACTGACTTACCATCCGATAGATATCATGTGGAAGAGCTTGGAGAATGGTTTGAAGAGCTTTTTCGTCTGCATCGGCAACAAGTTGTTGAGCTGGTGTAAGTTCTTCAAATTCTCTTGGTCGAGTCACATTGTTAACCACGATGGTACCATAGTCAAGTAGACCATTTAAAATTGACTTAACCATAAGCCTCCCATAAACCGGTTTTCCCTTAAGGTAAGACATCATCCGGCCTTGCCATGCTTCAAAAACTTCTTTGATGAGCATTGGAGGGCGATTATCCGTTCCCGTAATGATGGAAATATCCGTAAGGGATGTCATTTGAGGCATTACTGAATTCGGATTCATTTTGTTAACTTCAAAGAGACAAAGATTATCGGTTGATCGAGCAGTGAAGTAAAGCTTGTGAATTGTGTTGAGTTTTTGTTGTAAGAAACCAAGATTAAATCCTCTAAAAAAATCGTCGAAAAAACAAGTGAAATAACCCTTGATTCGGAACTTTTTGTTGATTCGGAAGTGTTGATTCGGAAGATTTGGCTTGGAATACCTTGATTCGGAACTTTTGGTTCGGAAGTCTTGATTCGGAACTTTCCCTTGATCCAGAACTTTTCCCTTGATCCGGAACTTTCCCTTGATCCGGAACTTTCTCCTTGATCCGGAACTTTTGGTTCGGAACTTTCTTGATCCGGAACTTTCCTTGATCCGGAACTTTTGGTTCGGAACTTCCTTGATCCGGAACTTTTGTTGATCCGGAACTTTTCGTTCGGAACTTTTGGTTCGGAACTTTTGTTGATCCGGAACTTTTCGTTCGGAACTTTTGATCCGGAACTTTGGTTGATCCGAAACTTTTTGGTCTGGAACTTTTTGGTTCGGAACTTTTACTGGGTAAACAGAAGGTTATTTCGATGAACAGTCGTTCAATAAAAGATGAGATAAACCCAGATTTTTAGCAAATAACCCAAAAAGTTTTGTGATTTCTACAATAATAAGTAAAAACAAATACTTATCTACTAATCCCAATCACAAAAATACCAAAAACACCAAGAATCAAGATGGATCTTCTTAAAGAACACTAATACAACCAAAAACTAAAAAACCAAACAAATCATTACCTTAAATCACCCCATAGCTCTGATACCAAATGTAGAATCTTGAAAACCTATGAATCTATGAAGGGGTTAATGATTTCTAGAGAGAGAAACTAGAGAGAGAAAGTGAGAGAAAACTATGTGTTATTTTATTCAAATGGAAACAAGAAATGTTCAACAACCAACCCCTTTCCAAGGAGGAAAGGGGTATTTATACTTCCAAGCCACTAATGGACTTGGGCCGGCCCATGACAAGCCCATGGGCCGGTTCTTACTTAACTAAATAAGTATTTGTTAACTACGAGCTATTACAACATATATAATAGTGTGGAGTGACCGATACTTCTAATATACGTAAAAACGTATTTCTAACATTGAATACTCGCAACCCGTCAAGGTAATATTGGAACTCAATAGTCACTATAATTAACACCACACTGCCCCTCTTGGGAGTCTTGTATAATTATTTTTTTTCTTTTTTTTCTTTTCTTTTTCTTCTTTTTTTTTCTAGCCACTCATTTTTTTTATAAGCCGCTCTTATTTTTCTTTATTCCTCACTAAGAAAGTTGAAAAGAATAAAATGAAAAACACCCGCTAAATATTGAGCATGACATAAGTCTAGTACACATAAAACGTTCTAACTTAGAATCTTAAGATGTACTTATATCAACCATGAATGATTAGCCAAAAATGCATAAGAGATTACAAACCAATTAAAACCGTTATTGATTATTTATTAACAATATATACATGCGAAGAAAATAGAGGTAAAGAAGAGAAGGACTTAACCACAAGTAATTATCATGAAGTTTATCTAGCCCTTTTATACTTGCTTCAACTCTATCATTTCCCATTCTCCACAAATTTAATATCTTAAATAATGAGAGTGGTGGATGCTTAGCCTAATAGACCAATAAAGGACTACATGGTTAAGGATACTAGCTAGAGAATGCTAAGATAAGCAAACTCGGGTTGAGTCAAAATATCCATGGCGGGCCTAATATGTCAAAGAAGTCCAAATTTGTTAAACCATGTTTTTATTATATTTTTTTTTCTCTTTTATATATTTTTTATGAAAATTAAAAGACAAAGTATATACAATGCATATGTGTTATGCAAATTGATAGGTGTGTAAACACCCATCTTTTCTACCACTTAATTACAATAATAACCGGACCAAAACGTGTATTTTATGTCTTTTATGTCGGAATTATGCGTGGTTTGTGTTTTTGTTGTGATTTAGGATGAAAAGGTGAAAACTGGAGAAAACACGGACATTCACGGGCATTTACGGGCTTTTATTGAAGAAAAGGATGAAAGACGAAGTCAAGAAGTCAAGAGTGCAAAAAAGAACGGAAGTCCACGACCAATTCTGAAGATTTATCGAAGAAAAAGTCAAAAGACGGAAGTTTATCAAAAGCCGAAGAATTCAAGTCTATTTTATTGAAGAATTCAAAGACGAGTTCGAAGAAATCCCGAAGCCAAAAGTCCCTTAAGTCCAAGTTTAAAGAAGATTAGAAGAAAAGGACTAATGACGCAATTAATGAAGATTAATAAAAGAAGGGACTTAAGCTTGCAATTAAGAGAAAAGGAAAGAGGGGAGGAAGCTTCCTAATCCTCCCCTATAAATAGTCATTAGATGTAAACATTTCATTTTGTTGGCTAATAGTGACAATTAGTTCTTCCACCTTTAATTACCTTGTCATTTAAATACTTGTCAAATTTAAATACCTTGTCTTGCACCTTAAATTCATTTAATTTCAAGTAAGTTTTCATTTAATTATTGTCAATCTTTATTTTATCTTGTCAATCTCTTATCTACCTTTCTTAATCTTTGATTTATTTGTTTATGTTTATGTTCATGTTCATGCTTTTATTTTGATCCAAGTGATTGTTGATTATTGTGGTAAAAGTTGTTAAATTTCTTGTTTTTAATTGTTTGTTGAGGTTACTGTTGATTCCTTACTGTTTAGTTTAAATCGTTTGTGTTTATTTTGATTAATCTTTGTTTAGATCTGTGGTTTTTGGATTCCCTTGTTCTTCGGGAATTTGTTCTGTTTCTGATCTTTCCAGGTGAACTTCCGAACCAAGAAAGGGAGTTTGTTCATTCGGAACTTCCAAAGTTCCGAATCAAGTGTTCATCCGGAAGATTTGGGATCAACAAAAGTTCCGAGCCAAACTTGTTCATCCGGAACTTTCAAAGTTCCGGACGAAGTTAAAACTTCCGAGTCAAGAGTATTCGTTCGGAACTCCAAAAGTTCCGAACCAAGGGTTTCATCCGGAACTTCTCAAAAGTTCCGAATCAACTCAAAGTTCCAAATCAAGGGGCAAGTTCCGAATCAAGGCTTTTCATTCGGAAGTCTTAAACTTCCGAACCAAGGGTTTCATCCGGAACTTCTTAAAAGTTCCGAATAAAGTTCCGAATCAAGGGGCAACTTCCGAATCAAGAGGTGTTCATTCGGAAGTTCTAAACTTCCGAATCAAGGGGCTTCATTCGGAAACTTCCGAATCAAGGGGTGACCAAATAGTTCCGAATCAAGGCAAGATTTAGAGTTCCGAATCAGTAAAGTTCCGAACGAAGGATTGTTTTGGATAAGTGACATATTCAGATCAATTTGTTCCGGATCAAGGATTTTGGCAATATTCCTAGCGAAGAAGAATCATTTCAACCAAAGGTGACATTCCGGACGAGTGATTGTTCCAAACGAAGGTTTATTCCGAATGAGCTGTATTCAGGTTCTTATTAGCTTTTGTCTTTGATTTTTATTTTCAAAGCTTTATTTTTCCTGCCTTTTATTTATTTGCACTTTAAGTTTATTTGCCTTAGTTTTATTTTAGACTTGCCTTAGTTTTAGTCGCGTTTTAAGTTTGCCTAGATAGATTTAAGTTTACGTCATTTACTTTAGAGCCCTTTAATTTCAGTCACACTTTTAAATACTTGCACTTTATTTTAATTAGTCTTAGATTTACTTTAAACGCCCTTTACTTTAATTGTTTTGCACCTTTTATTTTAAACACTACAACGACACATCTTTTGTTCCCCCAAAAACAATAGAGTCACATAGAAAGCATAAGTAGATCAATTCGAAGAGACATACTTAAACGAATCTTTTTAACCTGAGTAAAAGCGAGTTATTAAATGGCGCCGCTGCCGGCTCTTTTCGTTAAGATTGACGGTTTTCTGTGAGAGACACGTTGCTTTTTGGGATCCGTTCACTTGTGAACGTTATTTTTCTTGCATAAAAATCCAAAAAATCATACAAAAATTAAAAATTGATAAAAAACCATAAAAATTAAAAATTTCAAAAATCCAAAAAGATTTTGTCTTTATTGTGTATATATATTGTCTGTGTTTGGTTTATTCTTCTTTTGCATTTTCAGGTGTATGCGTACTAGATCTTCTAATTATCAAGAGCCCGAGCCTCAAGAAGATTTAGATATGGCAGGTGTTAACAACAACAACATTCCACCGAACCTCAATAATAATAATAACAACAATGCTCTTCCACAGCCCGATCTTCGGACCATGGAGGAACTTTGTCAACCAACAATGTTTGGACGAGGAGGACCGATTGCGCCATGCAAATCAACGCTCCTGAGTTTTCGTTGAAGCACCACATGATTCAGTAAGTACAAACAAACCCATTTAGAGGATTGCCTGATGATGATGCCAACAAACACCTCAACAAGTTCATTACAATCACCCAAAGCATGAAGTTACCTGGGGCCACAATGGATGTACTTCGCCTACAACTCTTTCCACATACTTTATCGCATCATGCCGAGAAATGGTTTGATCGTCTCCCGAAGAATTCTATTCACACTTGGGATGATATGACTCAACGCTTTTGTCGCGCTACTTTCCACCATCCATGGTCACAAGCCTTCGTAATCAGATCAACGGTTTCATGCAAGATCCCGATGAATCTCTTTTTGACGCTTGGGAGAGATATAATGTCTTGATCGACCTTTGTCCAAACCATAACATGCTTCCCGTCACATTGATTGACACTTTCTACAACGGATTGACTTTTCGAGATCGTGATACGATCAATGCAGCCGCCGGTGGCACATTCATGAAAAGGAGACCCGAGGAGTGTAGAGAGTTAATAGAGAACATGACTACTCACCACAAGAACTGGGATTCCTCTGCTTCTTCTAGGAACAACCCGAGAGTCAATGTTTCTTCTACCTCAGCAAACCCTGAGATGACCGAACTCACCCGCATGATGGCCGAAATGAGCAAAAGTATTACGCTTCTCGCTTCAAACCAACAACAACAACAAGTTAAAGCGGTTGCTAATCCTTGTGAAACATGTGGCGGTCCTCACTCATACACCGATTGTCCTTCGACACAAGGAAATCCGGAAAATGTGTATGCAGCTTACGGTAATTATTCACCGGAAAATTACCAAGCTAGACAACAAGGGGATAGAAATCTGTTGAGCTACCGTTCCAACAACTACCTTTCACCCGGTTTTTCTCCTCAAAACCAAAATCCCGCCAACAACTACAATAGAAGCAACCAAATCCCACCTCGTGCTTCTAACCCTTATCAACCACCCACCCAACAACACCCACCCATTAATCCCGATGTTGACACCATCATGAGAACTCAAGGTGAGCAAATCAAGAATCTATAGAGCCAAATAATCAATTTGAAAGGAGATATCTTGAAGCAAGGTAATGACATCAGAACCGAGGTTCGTGATAATCTTCAATCCTCCTTCATCACTCAAACAACTGAATTAAAGAATCTGTTGGCTAGTTTCTTGCCCGAAGCTCAACCTTCTTCTTCTTCGGGTTCTCTACCTTCAAACACCGTCACTAATCCGCGAGCTAAGGTGAGTGCTATAACTACGCGTAGTGGAATTACCATTCTCGATCCACCTATCCCACCACCATCATCTTCACCTCCTCCACCACCATGTATCCCTACTCCTCCTACACCTAGAGTTAGTACACCATTACTGTCTCTGCCTCGTCATGACGATGTATCTCGGAAGGACCCTTCAACATCACAACCTTTACAAACTACACCTTCACCGTCTCCCTATCAACATAGAATCCCATACCCTTCTCGCATAGGCAAGACCAATGATCTAACCAAGAATGACTGCCAAGTATCGAAATATGTGGATATGCTATCTAAAATGACCATCAACATTAGCCTTGTTGAAGCACTTTGCCACATGTCGAAATTTGTCAAAGCATTCAAGGAATTGCTTAGCAAGAGGGAGAAACTGATTGAACTCGCCAACACACGCTTAAATGAAAACTGCTCTGCAGTTCTTCTTAGAGAACTTCCGGAAAAGCTTGGAGATCCCGGTCGTTTTGTGTTGCCTTGCGTGTTCAACAAAACTGAAGAATTTACTGCCCTTGCTGATCTCGGGGCTAGTATTAATTTAATGCCACTGAGTGTTTGGAAAACACTATCATTACCCGATCTCATTCCAACAAAGATGACTCTCGAACTTGCAAACCGCACTCTCGCTTACCCCGTCGGTATAGCCGAAGACGTGTTTATCAAAGTTGGCACATTTACTTTCCCGGTCGATTTTGTCGTAGTTGATTATGAAATGGACCCTTGTATTCCTTTAATACTTGGTCGGCCATTTTTGAGAACCGGACGAGCTTTAGTAGATGTGGCCGAAGGTGAGTTAATCTTACGAGTCGGGGATGATTCAAAAGTTTTTAAAATGGGGAAGCTTACAGGCAAATCCTTTGGAGGCCGAGAATCAGTGAATATGATAAATGTGCTCGATGACTTTACCGTCTATGACAATCCTCTATTCGAGTCTTCAACTGATAATCCACTCTTTGAAGATAATGTGGATGATTCTCACTCTACTTTTGAACCTTCTACCATTTATGATTTACCACCGGTCTTTGATGCTTATGATGATGATGATTCTAGCTCAGATTCGGATGATTTTGATTGTACTTCTGAGTATCCCAAGCTGCCCACTTTCGATGATTTTGATGAGGCTGATACTCTCTCGAGCGATTCTTCACACGATGAAGATCCTCTACCATCACTCGATCCTACTTTGGATGATTATTCATTTGAGGAAGATTTCTCTGAATTTCTCAACACATACTTCCCTCATGGGAGTGATGCTCCTCCTTATGACTTTGAAGATTATCGTCTTGATCCTACTTGTTGATCCCAAACTTAGATCGATTAGCTTTGTGTATACGAGATTAGATCAAGTATAACACGTAGAGAAACCTTTGTTATATGCTTTGTGAATCTAAGTGTTATGCGGAATTTAACACTTAAACAAGAACACAAGATGTAAACAAAACTTTCACTTTGATTATGAATGTCGAACTTGCTTACAATGAAAGATGTTTACGAATGAAAACTTATATAAAACTTGATACTAAACATTAACCTAAAGGCCTTCTTTTATAGACTAAGAACCCTTGTACAATAAGCTACGTATCAACTATTCTAGATAAAGATAAACATAGAAAATATATTGTCGTTTCTATCCTTACTAGAAGTATTCTAGAATATAATAAACGTGTAGCTTATATCTTCCATCAGTGCTTGTCTTCAATGTGTCAACGCTTGACTTTAACTTGTCAACGCTTGAGCTGTCAGCGCTTGCTTTGTTCCTGTCAACGCTTGATTTGTTCTTGTCAGCGCTCAAGTGATCTGGCCTTAATTTATTCCCAACAATCCTCCCCTAAACTTGATATCCACTCTTATGATCAAGTTTCTGAATAAACATTAAGAACTTGGAGGAGTCTGACAAACCTTCTCATATTGGTAATAAATAAATCTGATCAAATTCTTTGCCACGTCACTTGTATAATCTATCTCTAGCTGGGTGTCCTTCATCTTTTCCAAAACAGCCTTGGATATGAAATATTGAGCATCTACAAGTAGATACTCAGCAAACTTTGTAGAACTCAAATGGTATACACCAGCAGCTGAATATAACC
Source organism: Glebionis coronaria (assembly GCA_025667525.1). NCBI lineage: Eukaryota > Viridiplantae > Streptophyta > Magnoliopsida > Asterales > Asteraceae > Glebionis > Glebionis coronaria. Next base: position 367,146,611 of record CM046877.1, read on the forward strand.
TCCATTGAAGACCACTGAGGTCATCTTCAAGATCCTTCCATATTTCAGGATCTTCCTCATTTGTCCCACACATTCTTTTGAATGTGGTCCAAAGTTTTATTCCATTAGCTGAAGTTGGTGCTTCAGCCTCATACTTGGTCTCCAACAACTTCCAAAGGTCCACCAAGTCTTCTCTATCACAACTTGCAAATAAAGATATGAGAGTGGTAAAAGTGTGTACCTCCTTGCCAAATCTGCCAATCTTCCAGAATCCACATTCATCCTCATCATAACTCACAATTGGATTCCTGGAATCTAATGGTAACACTTGCACCATATCTGAAGCTTCTAATGGGGAGAGCTTGAGGCTCTTTCTAATAACTGCTTCACTTGGATATAGTGGATTCATATCTTTTGGAAACTCAAGTGTAAATCCCTTCTTCACTGGCCTGGGAACTATCATAGCTTTCTTGATTTCCATCTCTTCTGCAAGTTGCTCCTTTCTTTCATCTGAAAGAAGTCTGAGAGTGTTTTCTTCCTGCACTCTCACCCAAATAGGATAAGCCCTATGTTCCAACACATTAAATGTCAAAGCCTTCAACTTCTGATGTGTCCATCCAACTCCATGACATCTGAGCAACATAAAGTAGAGCTCCCTTCTATCCCTTTTCAACTCAGAGAGAATATTGCTTGCCTTGTGCTTCAAAATCACCTTACAATCCTTCTGAACTCTAAGAAGAAGCTCCAAACCCCATATTTGATCTGAAATGGTCAAGTCTGGATTATCCATGCAGCTTTCTTCCCAAGAATTGTACATCTGAACCACCTCTGGCATGTCAAAATCAACCTGCAATTTTAAATCTCTCAACTTTTCCCTGGCAAGCTCATCACCATACTCAAGCCTTTCTGGTTCTATAATCATCACACTTGAGTCTGAGCTAGCTCCATCACTTTCTTCTTCAGAAGTCACAACAAATGGTGACTTTTCTTTTTCACCTTGTTCCATCATTTGTTCAGCCAATCTTCTATCAAATTCAACTTGGGCTGCATTCTTTGGAACAATTTCTTCTACCAATTTACCCTTACCCTTATCTGATGGTGCAATGGTTGGTAAGGTAGATGGTAATACCTGAGTAGGAACTTCCTTGATGATAGATGATGACTAGAATACATCACCTTCATGTGCAGATCTGTCAACGCCCAAAGTTCCTCTATCAGCGCCCAAAATACTTCTATCAGCGTCCAAATTTGTCTTGTCAACGCTCAAATATTTTCCCTCAGCGCCTTGTGTAACCTCTCTCAACATAGCTGTAAATGATAAATTTAGATTGGTTGGAGAGATTAAGGACGTATCAAAACCTGTTTGTTCCTTCAAAGTTGTAAGAGCTTCAGCAACATCCATTGATTGACCATCTTGGCTGCTCTTATCACTCAGATTTCTTTGATCTTCCTCCCCTTTAGAAGACTCCTCCATACCCCTCCTAGCATGATCACTCTCCAAAACAACAATCCTATCCCTCAATTCTTTGAGTTCAAGGCCTTGTGAGCTAACAATTTGTACTAAGTCTGCATTTTGCTTTTGTAAGCTAATGCAGACAGCCGTCAATTCCAAAAGAGTCATTGGTTCCAGTCTGCCCTCTTCTAAAATGGGGATTTGACCTCCCAAGTCAGGTTCATTGGGCATGGATGAGGACTTAAGTATGGTGGGACTGCCTTGGCCAGCTTCTAAGCCAGAACCAATAGTCCCAGCCTCATCCAGGTCACCAACCACACTTGTGGTGGTGGTTCTCTCTGCTTCATGGCTAGGACCACCAGAGGAGAACACTCCAGTAGTCCTTTGGTGTTTGATCAACCTATATTCAGGTGGTGTGGAAGATGGTGTGGAAGAATGGGTAGATGTGGGTTGGTTAAGGGGTGTTTGGGATTGTGATGGTTGTGTGTCAGCGTTAGAAATAGGCACATCAACGCCAAAATTTGATGTGTCAGCGTCAAAGGGTTCTTGGTCAATTTGCATTTGTTCAGGTGAGGGTAAAGGTTCAGGAATAGGTTCAAGTTGTGGTTGAGGGTCAATTTGAGGTTGAGGGTCTGGTTGGGGTTGTGCTGCTGCAATAACAGCAAGCATGTCTGGGGTCAAAGGTAAGTCTCTATGAGGTGGTGAATCCATCTTCGTAAAAATAGCTTTCTTTTGTTCAGGGATTTTATAAAAATCATTGTGATCCCTTGAACAATATCTTTGATCATCAAAAATCATTTGCAGAAAACGGGGATAAGCTAAAGTCATTTTGGTCCCCTTGTTTTTACACATCCGTTCAAAAATCATTTTAGAATAGTTATATTTTTACCCTGTTCTAATGCACACAATAGCACTGGCAATGGATCTATTGATCTCATTGTGTGCAGTACATTTGGGACTCAAACATTGAAGGAGAATGTGAATGAGGTACTTCCAGGCTGGAGGAAATTCCTGCTTATGATACTTATTAAGAGTACCTTCATCAGGAATAGGATATCCCAAAGCCCTAAGCCCTTGTTCTATTTCATTTATGGGAAGAATGGTTATACCATCAGCATCATCAAGATGCAAGGCCTGGCGTACCAAGGCCTCAGTAACCACCCAAGATCTCCCATGAACAATAGAAGTTAATGTGGTCACTCCATTAACTGTTGAGGAACTAACAGTGTTCCAAAACTGCTTAATGTGTGTGACTGGAATGAGTGGTGCTAGAGAAAGAGCATACCTTAATGGGGATGCGTTCAAATACACCACCATTTGTGTGTATTGAGGAAACAAATCATTATCAGCAACAAGATAAGCAATCATGTTGTGTTGAGACTTGAACGCCAAATCCAATTCTGCTGAGTTAAACTTTGGTCCCATTGATGAAAGCTGTTAATTTGAAGTGTAGAAGATGAAAGTTGATAAGAGAAAAGTGTTAGACAAGAATTATAGATACCCTGTTTAAAAAATAGGAGCCAAATTTATAGGAGATAAAGAATGCATGTGATTGGCCCAAAAATAGGCAAAGATTTTCAAAAACTAATCATGAAAATATTGAAAAAGTTATAAGTTATCTCATGCATTTAATGAAAGTAACAACTCCTAAAATTACGGCTTGAAAATATGTCAAAAAGTAACAACTGGGTAGGTCCCATTGAGTGTCAACGGTCAAAAATAACCTATCAACGCCCAACGGCTATAATCTTGTCAACGTTCGCCTAAAGCCATGTCAGCGTCCAATTTGGTCACAATAACGCTTTGAAAAATCTTGTCAGCGTCCAAAAATAAAATTGTTTTAAAAAGTGAAAAATGACCTTAACAAGTAATTTATCCTAGAGAAAATAACCAAAAGCTGATAATTATTATAGGGCGGCAAGCACTGTCCAGTTATGCACACTTGCATAAGCAAGATAGACATAACAGTCCTCCAGTGTCCCTTGCTAACCAAAATTTTTAACAACCAAGTTACCTTATAAAATCCTTGTTACTCCCAGGTAAATCCCATATCAAAAACAGTCCCAAGTCTCCCAACAGACCACAACCAATTCTAGGCCAAAAATGTCTTGGCAGCATGCAAAGTTGATATACTATGCATGCTACAGTGCCTCATGGTTTAGTAAAACTAACCCATACTCACCTGTGGACACAATCTAGAATTGTGATAAGAGTATCATATGGATACCCAAAAATCCTAAAGGTTCCTAAAACCTCCCCTTAAACTATGATACAAAAAGTTTGCTAAAATCATGCATGAACATAAAAATTTATGTCAAGATAGGAATGAAACATTCCAACCATCATCCATAAATAAAAACTTGTCCAAATGCTTCTCCTTTGATCCATAAGCAACTCTGTATCCAATGGTATACTGCTAACACCATCTGCACATTTAGATTGAAAACCACAAAACTAACATTGTTGCTGACAACGCCCCGATAACACATAACAGCGTTGAAGGAAGCTTTGTCAGCGTTAGGCAATTATATTGCTGACAACGTTGCAAAAACACTTATCAGTGTTCAAACAACCTTTGTCAGTGTTAGAAAAATATAGTGGAAAATCTAAATCATCAATAAGACCAATAATAATAATGCATCATCCTGTACATACTTTAACAAAAAGAATCCAAAACACATATTAAGTGAGATTAACCATTCCAATACTTGTTACCAAGTATTGAAATCTTCCAGCATCAAAAGGTTTAGTTAATAAATCTGAAACATTTTCCTCAGTGTCAACCCTATCTGGTTGTATTAAACCTTTCTCAAAGCAATCTCTTATAAAATGGTGTCTAATTTCTCTGTGTTTAGTTTTAGAGTGATGCACAGGATTCTTAATGATGCATAAAGTACTATTATTGTCAACAAATATCTTAGTATGCATGAAATTATACCCATAATCCAACAGCTGGTTCTGAATCCACAACACTTGACCACAACATGCTGCTGCAGCCACATACTCTGCTTCAGTTGTAGAGTTACCCACCACTGTTTGTTTCTTGCATTGCCAAGATATTAATCTGCTCCCAAGAAACTGACATCCACCAGTTGTGGATTTCCTATCAAACTTATCACCTCCATAATCACTATCTGAATATGCAATCAGCTCCAATGGTGAATCCTTTGGGTACCACAAACCAAGATTAGGGAAACATCTTAGGTACCTAAAGATCCTTTTTACAGCATAAAGGTGACATTCTTTGGGAGTCACTTGATGACGTGCACAAGCACATACTGCAAACATGATATCAGGTCTGGAAGCAGTAAGATACATCAAGGATCCAATCATGGATCTATAATGCCTGACATCAACATCTTTCCCATCTCCAATCTTTCCCCAAGGGTGTTCTCTATCCATAGGAGTAGTAGCCCTCTTTTCATGTGGAGAAAAGCCAAACTTCTCAAGATTTCAGCAACATATTTGTCCTGGGAGATGAAGATACCATCTTCTTACTGCTGAACTTGTAAACCAAGAAAGAAGTTCATCTCCCCCATAGCACTCATCTTGAATTTGTCTGTCATAAGCTTGGAGAAATCCTCACTCATCTTTGGATCAGTAGACCCAAAAATGATATCATCAACATAGACCTGCACAAGCAACACATCTTTGCCTTTCTTCTTTGTAAATAGTGTCTGATCTATGGTGCCCCTCTTGAATCCATTGTCCACCAAATATGTAGACAAGGTACCATACCATGCTCTAGGGGCTTGATGAAGGCCATACATAGCCTTTTTGACTCTATACACTTTATCTGGATGCTCTGGATCCTCAAAACTAGGAGGTTGCATGACATAAACTTCCTCAACAATGGTGCCATACAAGAATGCACTCTTCACATCCATTTGATAGACTGTGAAGCCCATGCAAGATGCATAGGCTAGAAAAATCCTAATAGCTTCAATCCTTGCAACTGGTGCAAAGACTTCCTCATAGTCTATCCCCTCCTCTTTTGTATAACCTTGAGCCACTAACCTTGCCTTGTTTCTGACCACAATACCTCTTTCATCTCTTTTGATCCTGAGAACCCATCTTGTCCCTATAGGTCTGACATATCTAGGACAATCAACCAGCTCCCAAACATCCTGAATTGCAAATTGATGAAGCTCATCCTGCATTGCTTCCACCCAACTTGGTTCTTTGAGAGCATCAAATATCTTCTTGGGTTCTTCTTGTGACAGAAAACATGCAAACAAACATGCTTGCACAAGAGGGGTATCAACCTTCTTGTGTATATTGGCAATGAATCCACCAAGTCCTTGATGAGATCTTCTTGTCTGAACTGGAGACATAACATCACCAATGATCTGAGATGTGGGGTAATTCTTCATTTTGGAGGTGAGAACCCCTCCTTCAAAAAGTCTGGTGTCCTCAACCTCATGCTCCATGTTGCCAATATCTTCTTCATCAGACTCTCTTTGAGAAACAGAAATCTCTTCATGAACATTGGAAGGTCCACCTTGTTCAAAACTGGAAGAGAAAAGATGACCATAAGTGTTGTCAACGTTTGAATCTTGGTTGTCAGCGTCTGGGCTGACAGCGCTTGAAATGTTGTTGTCAACGTCTGAATTGGTCTTGTCAGTGCTAGATTTGCCTTTGTCAGTGCCTGAAGAACCATGCATGTTTGTATCTGGTGGTATTTGGAGACCACCATTATCTTGTCCAGCAGCAGCAGCAGCAAAAGCATCTGTCCAAATGGGAATTGTGACATATTCAAATGTAGGAGATGCCTTTTCTGCTTGTGATCCAACCTTCTCATGAACCTGTGTACCTGAAACATTAACAACTTGTTCCTCCACAACATTTGAAGTTACCTTCACAATGTCTGGATTAGTGACAGGCATATAATTTAAAGTTCTAGATAAGGGTTCCAAATCAAACAACCAATTAGGACCACTTTCAGGATCACTAGGTTTATTCTCTAAGAACCTAACATGTACTCTTTCAACAATTCGTTTGTCCTCTTTGAGATAAACCCTATAACCCTTGATCTGGACTGAATACCCCATGAAGTAACCTTCATCACCTTTTGCACTAAATTTCCCTAAGGCATCACTAGTGTCCAAAACTACTACATGACAACCAAAAGGCCTGAGAAAACCAATATTAGGTTTTCTTCCCCAAAGTAACTCATAAGGTGTTTTGTTCTGAATTTTGTTAACCAATGCTCTATTTTGCACATAGCATGCTGTATTAACAGCCTCAGCCTAAAACGCTATGGGAAAGTGAGCATCAGCCAACATTGTTCTGGCTGCTTCAATTAGGGTTCTATTTTTCCTTTCAGCAACCCCATTTTGTTGTGGGGTTCTAGCAATACTGAATTGCCTAGTAATTCCCTTCCTGGCACAAAAATCATCTAGCTTCTTGTTCCTAAATTCTCCACCATTATCACTCCTAAGCATCTTAACCTCATTGCCAGACCTTTTCTCAATTTGAGTGATAAATTCAATAAGAACATCAGCTGTGTCACTCTTCATAGCTAGAAAGAATGTCCAAGTAAACCTAGAAAAGTCATCAGTGACAACAAAACAATATGACTTGCCATTCAAACTTTCTATATTAGTTGGACCAAAGAGGTCCATGTGAAGCATATGAAGAGGTCTGGAACTAGTATGCACCTTCTTGGACTTGAATGAGACCTTGTGCTGCTTGCCTTTAAGACATGCAACACAAGAGTGGTCATTGTGGAAGGCCTTCTCAGGCAAACCATCAACTAAACCAAGCCTCACAAGTCTATTTATATTTTTAAAATTTATGTGCCCTAGTCTCCTGTGCCACAAATTACTTTCATCTACTGAGGCCTTAGCATAAAAACAAGACATATTTGTATTCACTTTAATCCCATTTAAATTCACATTGTATATGTCCTTATGCCTAGGTGTTCTATACTCAATATACTTCTCACCAGGGATCTTAAAATCCTTGCTTAACACCAAACACTCAGTATCAGTGAAAAGAACCTTATTTTTGTTATCACAAACTTGTGATACACTAAACAGATTATAATCCAGTTCTTTTACCAGGAAGACGTTCTCAAAACGCAAATTATTGGTGAGAAGGCTTCCTTTGCCTGTAATGGTGCCGTAGCCCCCTCCAAAGTATACCTTATCACCATCTTTAATAGGAGTGAAGTTAGTCAGATAGTCTTCCTTTCCTGTCATGTGCCTTGAGCATCCACTATCCCAATATCCATAATCATTGATCTGTCTCTGAATGCCCTGCACATAAAGAAAACAAATTAGTTTTCTTTGGGAACCCAAGTCTCAGAAGACTTGGATTCATCTGGTTGTTCAAAAAGAACAGACTTAGTTCTCACAACAACCCCATTCTCATCCTTTTTAGGATGAAATACCCAGTTAACCCCAATTGGTTTTGTAATGACCTTTGAAATGTAATTAAATCTATTGCAAGTAATTGAAATTCCATTATTATTACGGTTTTGATCTTTCTTGGGTCTCCATGTTAAGCTTGAAGAAGCTTTAGACCCCTTACCTTGTGGCTGCAAATATTTAGGTCTGGTCACGTTTCTGTCAGCGTTAGATTTTGTCCTATCAACGCTGAAATTACCCTTGTCAGCGTTGAACCTAGGGTTTGCTACAGGAACCCATTGCCTATTTGACCAGGTGTTTGTCTTTTGAAAAGGTCTTTGTCCATGAGTGTTAGACCTTCTAGAGAAGAATGGGGCAGGTCTAATCACTTGTGGACTTTGCTGCACACAAGGTTTGGGTCTGACAACGTTTGACTTCCTAACAACGTTGACTTTCTTCCTATCAGCGCTGAAATTGTTCCTATTGGCGCTGGGACACACTTGTATGCCAAATGTGAAAAGCTACCACAAGTATAACAGGCTTTTTTAGACACACTCTTAGGTCTAGAAGCGAAGAAACCTGTTCCATGATTGTTAACTTGGCTCTTGGGTGACCTATTATTTCTATACATCTCTGCATATTTAATGGTAGGTCTTCTAACAGTGTTGGAGCCTAGGTCAACAACTTTGCTAGTAACTGGGTGAGTAACCTTAATGGGTGGTGATTCATTGGGACTTTCACATAGCAAACCTCCCTTAACAAATAAAGTAGGGTTAGCTTTCTTCCACTCATTTAGGTCAGTCAGTTTTTGTTGATACTCTTCCACTAGAGTGACAACTCTTGGTGGAGGAGTGAATTCCTCTTCTTGGCATTCTGGTATACCAGTCCAAGATAAATCCTTTCTAAGGACACCATAGAAGTCACCAGCTGGTGGTGGAACCAGAGAGTAATCATTCATCCCAATCCCAGTCATGTCCTTAGGATCCCTTTGTTTAGCTACACAGTCTCCTAGGGTTTGGGTGGCTCTATCAAATCTTTGAATCTTGAGGTCTACATTTTCTTTATTCTTAATGGCCTCATCTAACTTAGCCTGTAGGTCTCTATTGACCTTTGTCATGATATTTCTAATATCCATACTACCCTCTAGCTCATGCTTTAAGATATTTATCTTATCTTTTAAATCAAATTCCATTTTCTTGTATTCAGAAACGGTTTTCTCAGTTTCAGTAAGAGCTAGTTGGTAATTGGACAATTTACACCTTTCAGTGCTCATATCATCTTTTAGTTTTAACACCTCTTTGTTAAGTCTATCAGTGTTTAACCTACAACCTTTGCTACAAAAAGCATCATCATATACCTCATTGTCAGATGAAGAGGAGGAGTGTGCCATGAGAGAATATTTAACATGCTCTTCTTCTTCAATATCAGCAATCAAAGCTTTGTCCTCTTCAGCATTCTTAGCCAGATAGCTCCAATCCCATCCAGTACCATCAATTCCTTGAACTGCAACCATGGCTTTAGAATCTTGAGCTTTAACAACCTGACTTGAGGGTTTACCAGCATCAGATCTTCTAGGAGATCTGCATTCCCTCATGAAGTGCCCCATACGATGACAGTTGTAGCATTCAACTTTGGATTTATCAAATCCAGCAGTGTCTTTAGCATTGAAGGTCATCTTCTTCTTGAACCTTCTATTCCACCTATTTGCTCTTATACTAGCAAGAGCCATGTTCCACTTGATGTCCATCTCTTCCAAGTGCTCATCACTTATCTGCTCAAGGTCCTCATATGTAATCACTGAACCATTGGGCAAAGAAGCAATGTAAGCACACACAGTATCCAAATCCAAACCAGCAGGTTTAACTCTTGGGCAGTCATTCATAAATGTGTTAGCGTCTGAAAAGGAGACGTCGACAGGACTTGTTCCAGCGCTGACAAATGATGATCCAGTAACTGGATGCATAAAAGAGTCCTTCTGATTGAATTGACCTTCACTATGAGAGAAGAAGGCCATGTTGCTGGTGCTAGGTTTGCTTCCATGTGCTGAAAGAGTTTCATCTTCCAATAGTCTTAGTTTGTTGTAGATGTCATCAAACGAGGAGCTCTTGTAAGTATTATTGGCAAGAATAGATCTTGCCTCAATCTTCCATGCCTCACCAAGACTTTTCAGAAAGGTAGCATTGGTGTCAACATCACCAACTTGTGTCCCCATGAAGGACAACTTGCTTGTGATGTCAAGCAATCTGCTTCTCACACTACTCAGTTTCTCATTGGGCTGAGCTTTGAAGACAGCATAATCATATAGAAGTTGCTTTTTCTTTTCTTCCTTAGTGTCTGCATTACCACCATATGCAACTCCAATTGCTTCCCAAAGATCCTTAGCAGATTCATAGCCTCTATACTTGTGCTGATTTTCTTGTCCCAAAGAGACTTTCAGAATATTTAGGGCTTTCATGTCAACCCTTTTCTTTGCAATATCTTCAGCACCTACAGCTCTACCATCTCCAGGTTTTTCTTTCTTATCTTCATCAGGACATCCTTCAACAGCTGATCTTTGAGTAATGGCATCCTGAATCTTTTGAGCCTTATTGAATGAGTTTCCATATTCAATAATCTCCTAGAGTGTGTAATCAAAGATCCCCAGATATTGTTCAAAGTTGAACTTCCATAAGTCAATGTTGGTTGCATCAAGCATGGGAATCTTGATGTTTGGTAAGGGTGAATTTGAGGTGGTTATTGCTTCAGACACGATGTTGTTAGGTTTTTGGTGTTTTTAGGGTTTCTGAGAAAATTAGGGTTTTGGTGTTCGTATATTGTTCTGGTGTTCTTCAAAGATCAAAAGTTCCTCAACCAGGCTCTGATACCACTTGTTGATCCCAAACTTAGATCGATTAGCTTTGTGTATACGAGATTAGATCAAGTATAACACGTAGAGAAACCTTTGTTATATGCTTTGTGAATCTAAGTGTTATGCGTAATTTAACACTTAAACAAGAACACAAGATGTAAACAAAACTTTCACTTTGATTATGAATGTCGAACTTGCTTACAATGAAAGATGTTTACGAATGAAAACTTATATAAAACTTGATACTAAACATTAACCTAAAGGCCTTCTTTTATAGACTAAGAAGCCTTGTACAATAAGCTACGTATCAACTATTCTAGATAAAGATAAACATAGAAAATATATTGTCGTTTCTATCCTTACTAGAAGTATTCTAGAATATAATAAACGTGTAGCTTATATCTTCCATCAGTGCTTGTCTTCAATGTGTCAACGCTTGACTTTAACTTGTCAACGCTTGAGTTGTCAGCGCTTGCTTTGTTCCTGTCAACGCTTGATTTGTTCTTGTCAGCGCTCAAGTGATCTGGCCTTAATTTATTCCCAACACTACTTTGGATTTGAAGCACATTCTGTCAAAGGAGAAGAAACCGGTTGACACCAAAATCCGTTGCACTTATGATTTAACACCTCTTTGTCCTCCTTCTGAGGACGAGGTTGTGCTTATTTGCGGATCTTCTTCACACTCGGCTGAGCCTGAGTGCTATTTTCCCTTAAAGGAAAAGGTGTTCGACCCTGGTATTGAAGTCTTTAAGCCATCTCAGTATCCACCTGATGAAATAAAAGGAAAAATCTTTGGAACTATTGAAGACATGCTTGCACCTCACCATACTTGCTCCCACCGTGCTCCATCACTGCTTAAGGGAACCCTGCCACTTCTTCTTTGGCTTGCCTTGTTCGCCTTAAGCTTGTGTTATTTGCTCGACGAAAACTATGTCTTTGATCCTGGTGGATATGTTTCATACTTCTTCCGTTGATGATCAAGGACGAGTCAGGCTCACGACTCGGTTAACAAAAACCAAGCGCTTCTTGGGAGGCAACCCATGTATCTATCTTTTCGCTTTCTTTATCATAAGTGTAGGGGGGACCCCTTTGGATTGCTATTTCCTCTCCTCACTTCTTAATCAGGGATTCGAGCTTCAATGATCCACTCTTGATGATTCTTGACGACCCGTGATTCCGTGTTCTACTTCATCCCGGTTCTATCCTAAACTCTTTTCGATTCACTATTTTATATTTTCTCTATATTAAAATAGGAATCTCTTTAGTTGTCTTTTCCTTAGCGATACTTAAACAACGTGCACAATGTCCTAAGTGTAGGGGAGTTTACTTCCACATGCTTAAACATTAAGGACAATGTTTATCTTAAGTGTAGGGGGGACTTCTATCGAAGTTAAGTGGTCTTTTCCTTGTATTTGTCCTCATTTTAACCGGAAAATCAATTTTTCGACATTTTTCAAAATTTTTGATCTATTTTGGCCTATTAGTTTTTTCCCTTTGTATAGTTATTTTCTTTCCTCATTAGAATAAATGTTTAATAAGTGGTTTTAATTTTCAAACGTTGTGAATCTTTTGACTCAATCCGAGTTTACTCTAGCTAGTATCCTTAACGTGTTTAAGTCAAGTTTTGCTAGGCTTTTATATAGGGAGCTATAAAACGCGAAAGTCTTAACTCTCACGGGTTAAGAACAAGAACTTTTCGCAAGTTCCTATAATTGATCCTAGAGAGTCGTTTATCAAGGGAACTTTAAGATGCGATTTCTAAATTTGAAAAAGTCTAAGAATTTGCAAGATCCTATAGGCGACTCGAAAACCCAAAACTTTGATTTAATAGGCTAAGTATCCACGAGTCTCATTACTTGAGATTTTAAACTGTGGAGAACGAGAGATGATAGAGCCAATTATAAGTTCGGTATTCTTTCGTGAATTTATGTGAGTTAATTATGAGCCTATTCTCCCATCGCTTGCTAATAAATTTATCTGCTAATAAATAAGGTTGTACGATTTGAAAAGTTACTTAGCTTCTAGCCCCAGATCGTTTAAAAGTTGCTCGGTATGGATTAGAGTTCATAGCCAAGGCATAAATTATTGAAGCGGGACGCGAAGATTGGCGAGTCCGAAAAGGCCCTAACAAGGCACGAGGGCTATATTTTGTTGCTAAAGATCCAAAGTGATGTGAAGAATCATTTATCGAAAATCAATATGAAGGATCGAGACACACGACGTAAAGCAAAACTCCCCAAAAGTCATGGAGAAGTGTATCCGAAAAGACCCTAACAAGGTATGAGGATAAATAGATCCAAGTCATAAAAGGAGGCGGATCGTTGTATATCAAAGTCCAAAATAAAGATTGGAGAAAAATGAAGAAGTCGTGGTCCAAGTATAAATCTCTCAAAACTTCAAGTGAAGGAATTCCATTATGAAGAGAAGACCATTATTTCATGAACGTCTCTCAAGATTTGAAGTATGAAGTCGCTGCCAAATATCGGTCCGAGAAAGGTCTCAAATCGCGAAGCGAGTTATGCCAAGATATGAACTTTATGAGGTCCCGAGAAGCAGTTTTAAAAGATTTGGTCCTTTAGCTAACTATTGATTAAATCGTTCACTTTATTTTCAGACTAAATAACTATCGAAATAAGTCAAACAATGCATCTTCGTGATCATTCAAGACAATATTAAAATATAAGAGATACCCCTAGGAATAAGGGAGTCTAAGTGAGTAATTGGCCCACATGAGTTGGTGATGGTTTACTAACTTATAATAACAATGATCTCGTTTTTAAGCTTGGTTTGGAGAAAGTGAAAACTTGAGGATGATGATTATTCATAACATTTTCAAAACCCAAGGTATGCTTTTGATTCCTTTATTTTGTATTTCTTTAATTTTCTATCTCTTTAATAAAGGCCAACGTGGATTAATCATGATGAAAAATGTAATCTTGCTTTGTAACTAATGCATTGCATGAGGACATTGCAATGGTCAAGTGTAGGGGATTTGATAGGTGTGTAAACACCCATCTTTTCTACCACTTAATTACAATAATAACCGGACCAAAACGTGTATTTTATGTCTTTTATGTCGGAATAATGCGTGGTTTGTGTTTTTGTTGTGATTTAGGATGAAAAGGTGAAAAGTGGAGAAAACACGGACATTCACGGGCATTTACGGGCTTTTATTGAAGAAAAGGATGAAAGACGAAGTCAAGAAGTCAAGAGTGCAAAATGAACGGAAGTCCACGACCAATTCTGAAGATTTATCGAAGAAAAAGTCAAAAGACGGAAGTTTATCAAAAGCCGAAGAATTCAAGTCTATTTTATTGAAGAATTCAAAGACGAGTTCGAAGAAATCCCGAAGCCAAAAGTCCCTTAAGTCCAAGTTTAAAGAAGATTAGAAGAAAAGGTCTAATGACGCAATTAATGAAGATTAATAAAAGAAGGGACTTAAGCTTGCAATTAAGAGAAAAGGAAAGAGGGGAGGAAGCTTCCTAATCCTCCCCTATAAATAGTCATTAGATGTAAACATTTCATTTTGTTGGCTAATAGTGACAATTAGTTCTTCCACCTTTAATTACCTTGTCATTTAAATACTTGTCAAATTTAAATACCTTGTCTTGCACCTTAAATTCATTTAATTTCAAGTAAGTTTTCATTTAATTATTGTCAATCTTTATTTTATCTTGTCAATCTCTTATCTACCTTTCTTAATCTTTGATTTATTTGTTTATGTTTATGTTCATGTTCATGCTTTTATTTTGATCCAAGTGATTGTTGATTATTGTGGTAAAAGTTGTTAAATTTCTTGTTTTTAATTGTTTGTTGAGGTTACTGTTGATTCCTTACTGTTTAGTTTAAATTGTTTGTGTTTATTTTGATTAATCTTTGTTTAGATATGTGGTTTTTGGATTCCCTTGTTCTTCGGGAATTTGTTCTGTTTCTGATCTTTCCAGGTGAACTTCCGAACCAAGAAAGGGAGTTTGTTCATTCAGAACTTCCAAAGTTCCGAATCAAGTGTTCATCCGGAAGATTTGGGATCAACAAAAGTTCCGAGCCAAACTTGTTCATCCGGAACTTTCAAAGTTCCGGAAGAAGTGAAAACTTCCGAGTCAAGAGTATTCATTCGGAACTCCAAAAGTTCTGAACCAAGGGTTTCATCCGGAACTTCTCAAAAGTTCCGAATCAACTCAAAGTTCCGAATCAAGGGGCAAGTTCCGAATCAAGGCTTTTCATTCGGAAGTCTTAAACTTCCGAACCAAGGGTTTCATCCGGAACTTCTTAAAAGATCCGAATAAAGTTCCGAATCAAGGGGCAACTTCCGACTCAAGAGGTGTTCATTCGGAAGTTCTAAACTTCCGAATCAAGGGGCTTCATTCGGAAACTTCCGAATCAAGTGGTGACCAAATAGTTCCGAATCAAGGCAAGATTTAGAGTTCCGAATCAGTAAAGTTCCGAACGAAGGATTGTTTTGGATAAGTGACATATTCAGATCAATTTGTTCCGGATCAAGGATTTTGGCAATATTCTTAGCGAAGAAGAATCATTTCAACCAAAGGTGACATTCCGGACGAGTGATTGTTCCAATCGAATGTTTATTCCGAATGAGCTGTATTCAGGTTCATATTAGCTTTTGTCTTTGATTTTTATTTTCAAAGCTTTATTTTTCCTGCCTTTTATTTATTTGCACTTTAAGTTTATTTGCCTTAGTTTTATATTAGACTTGCCTTAGTTTTAGTCGCGTTTTAAGTTTTCCTAGATAGATTTAAGTTTACGTCATTTACTTTAGCGCCCTTTAATTTCAGTCACGCTTTTAAATACTTGCACTTTATTTTAATAAGTCTTAGATTTACTTTAAACGCCCTTTACTTTAATTGTTTTGCACCTTTTATTTTAAACACTACAACGACACATCTTTGTTTCACCAAATTAAGACTGAATCACACAGAAAACACAAGTTAATCAATTCGAAGAGACATACTAAAACGAATCTGTTTAACCTGAGTAAAGCCAAGTTATTACAAATGAAAAATGATTGATGCAAAAATTATGAATGCATATTTTTGTTGGCCAAAGTAGATCAAAAATTTGAAAAATGTTTGAAAGATTAATTTTCCAAGTTATCATGAAAGACAATGACAAGTTCTAGGTAAGGTCACTTCGATAAAAGACCCCCCTACACTTAAGCTAAACATTGTCCTCAATGTTTAAGAGCATGGAAGTATAAAAACATCCCCTACACTTATGACAATGAATAGACTTTGCTTAACCCAAGTTAAGGAAAGGACAACTATTAGTGAAATCATGTTTATGTACAAGGTGTCAATGAAAGATCACAATAGTAACGAAGTGAACCGGATACAAGGGCCTCCTCCATAAGCTCCAAAGCATGAAATGAGTGAGCAACCCTACAAACAATCATGAAGACAAAAGAAGGTCTCCCCTACACTTATCTCCAAGTCTATACCTTTATTGCTAACCTACAACACTCTAAACCTAGTTATACGATGCTTGAGTTAATGAGTCTCTAGCTCGACTCGTCCCACACTCAAAAGTGTCTAAAACCTATCATGGAGAAGAAAAATTTTGCCCTTTTTAAGAAAAATCTCCATGATGAGGTAAATCAAGTTTTCATTTATCAAAACTCCATAAATATCCCCCAGGATCAAATACATAATTACCATCCCACGTATAACACAAAGCCACAACTAACTTCCCAAGCATTGGTGAAAAGGGTGAGGTGTGGTTTCCCAAAATGGTTTCCCATATTTTCTTCACAAGGTGATAGGGTAAAACTCTCAAATCTTTCACAAGTTTTCCTTTTGTTGCATCAGGCGAATACTGAGATGGTTTAGCAAGCTCTATGCCAGGATCAATAATCCATTCCCTGATGGGAAAAAAACAAGTGTTGGTTGCCTTAGAAGATTCTCCCTTGTAAGTCACATGGTGAGAGAAAGGTTGTGGAGGCATGAGTAACAACAAGCTCTTATAAGAAACCATCTTGACTTGTTTTCCTTTATCACTTTGAAAGGTGGAGGTGGGCAAGGAAGAAGGTAAAGGATCTTCATGCAATAGAGATTCTAAATAGAGTATGTCCCCCTCCTCATCAAGATAACCAAGAGTGTACTCAAAAGATATATCCTCCGCTAAAAACTCATCACTTTCATCCATTATAGAATCCGCCTCATCACCATAAACATCATAGATTGGTCTATCAAAAATTGGTGATCTCTCAAAACCAAAGGAAGTATGATCATCAACAAATGGAGAATCACAAGTAGAAATCTCATCATCACTATAGTCATCATATGTTGGTGTATCACAAAGAAAAGATTCTCCATCACTAAAGTTCTCATGAATATGATTATCATTGTGGAAAAGTGGATTGTCATATGGGGTTTCACCAAAGTTTAGCTCTGGATGTTCATGAAAATCCAAAAATGAAGTAATAGAAGCAATGGTCTCAACATGAGGAAAATCATAATCTCCACTTGAGCAAGCTTCATAAAAGTATTCATCACAAACTTCATCGAGGATATCATCTTGTGTTTCCTCCTCATGCACAACATCAATATGTTTTACCGCTTCGGGCTCATTAGACTTTTTAGACAACTTCCCCATGTTAAACACAACTCTCTCATCTCCTACCCGCATTGTAAGTTCTCCTTCCGCCACATCTATTAAAGTACGACCCGTTCTCAAAAATGGCCTACCAACAATCGAAGGTACTCTAGGATCCATATCATAATCAACCACCACAAAATCCGCGGGAAATGTAAATCTATCAACCCCCACAAAAACATCTTCCGCAATTCCCACCGGATAAGCTATATTGGCCAACTCAAGAGTCATTTTAGTAGGAGTGAGCTCGGGAAGTGAAAGTTTCTTCCAAACCGATAGTGGCATGAGGTTTATGCTTGCTCCTAAATCTGCTAAAGCCATACAATTTTCCACCCCCGGGAAATTGCAAGGAATCAAAAACCTCCCCGGATCTCCAAGCTTAGTAGGCAACTTCTTAAGTAAAACCGCGGAGCAATTTTCATTCAAGGAAGCATTAGGCAAATCCACCAATCTTTCCTTGTTAGAAAGTAAGTCCTTAATCATCTTAGCAAACTTAGGCATATTGGCTAGAGCTTCCGCAAAGGAGATATTGATGTTAAGTTGCTTGAACATCCTCAAAAAGTTAGAAACTTGGATATCATCCTTGTTCTTAAGCTTTTCTTTTCTCAATCTTGAGGGATAAGGAAGACTTAGTTTTGGTTGTGGTTGAGTGGTTGATGAAGCATTTTCCTTATTGAGTGCTTCATGAGTAGGTGTTGAAGGTGGAGAAATGGGAGCATTTTGAGGTGGTGAAGTAGAGGTAGAAGGCTTGTCACAAGTAGGAACAAAAGTGGGTGGAACAATAGGAGGTTTAGGAGGTGAAGGATCCTTTGTTGTCTTTCCACTTCTCGTTGTAATAGCATTGACATTTGCCCTTGGATTTGTTTGTGTGTTGGAAGGTAAAGCCCCTTGTGGTCTTTGATTATATATAATTCGGTTTTGAAGAAGAGCAAATTTCTTGTTATTTTCCTCTTGAGCATCTTTCATTTGTTTCTCATAAGAAGTAAGCTTTTGAAGAATCAAATCCATGGGGTTAGGTTACACATTCCCTTGATAAAAACCTTGTTGTAGAAAAGGTGGAGGTGGTGTATTAAATCCTTGGTTTGGTGGATAAAAGTTATTTCCTTGAGGTTGAAAATGATTGGGTGCCTTGTAGTTATTCCCTTGGTAAGGTGGTCTTTGCCCTTGATTCCTTTGTAACACTTGAGGAGGATTTTATTGAATTTGAGTGGGTGGTTGGGGTGGGAATCCCGGTGGAGTAAGGAAATTTTGGGACTTGTAAGAAAGGTTATTTGGATTGATATTTGGCTTGAAGTGTTCACGACGTTCCTCTTGGCAAGCATAGCATTCCCCTTGATAAACTTGCACCTTATCACATTGTTCATAAGAATGGGGGCCTCCACAAGTTACACAAGAAAGAGTAATGGCATTCACATCATTTGAAGAATTGTTCAATGAAATGCCCTTAATGACTTGAATCATCTCTTGTTGACCTTTACTCATTTGTTGAAGGATCTCTTGTTGATATTTGAGGAATTGGTTATCACAAGGTGTTTGAGAAGTGTTTTGAATAACATGAACCCTTTCTTCAAATTGAGTGTTTTTTTGAACCATTGCTTTAGTCTCAATGATGTCCAAGGCCTCTTGAATGGATTTAAGAAGAATATTCCCTCCCGCGGAAGCATTGAGTGAATCTTGGTGATGAGGTTTAAGGCCATCATAGAAAGTATTGATTTGGTGAACTTCATCCAATCCATGGTTAGGGCATCGCCTCAATAACTCTCTATACTCTTCCCAAGCATCACTAAAGGATTGACTAGGTTTTTGTTGAAAGCCTATAATTAAGTTCCTCAAAGCCATGGTCTTAGATGGAGGAAAGAACTTGTTCAAAAACTTAGTGGTGAAACCATCCCATGTGGTGATACTATCGGGTGGTTGGGTGTCTAACCAATGCTTAGCGGGTCCCTCTAGTGAAAATGGCACTAATAACAACTTAATAGCATCATGTGGAACTCCATTGTACTTAAGGGTATTCCAAAGAGCAAGGAATCTCTTAAGGTGATCATGAGGATTATCATTCTTGTGACCATAGAAAGGTGTTTGTGAAACCAAGGTAATCATAGCCATTTTTAGCTCAAATGTATTTGCGGGAATGTCGGGAATCCTAATAGCACTAGCATATCCATGAACATTGGTTTGCAAACGTTCCATCAAAGAACGATTATCAACAGCCATGGCGTCTTGTTGTGGATGATTCAAAGCACGATTCTCGTGATCGGCTTGACGGACGGTGGTGGTCTTACTCTTTCTCTTTTTCTTCCTTTTCGGAGGAAGAGGTTGTACACCAATCGGTATTTTTGCACGCCCGCGAGTGAGCATGCAACTCAATACGAGGAATGAGAGAGAAGCACTCGTGTGACTTTAAAGAGAAAAGGATTATCCTCTTCGAGTTTCAATATGAAATATCCACAAGAAAATAATATATATGTATGTACTACTTGGGTGCAAGACCCCCAATGAAGCCTTCCTTCTTAGAATACTCACAAGTGAACGGGGGGTTAGGTGGCGCGAAGCACTTAAGTACCTATTGACCCTTAGATGGTATTTTATAGCACATAGCCATTATATTCACTTAAATGTTCGTATTCTTCGAATTGTTGCTTATTGAGAGTATTTATCTATTCTTGCTTTATTTTGTTTGATCGATACACGTGTCAAGGACCGGAACGCCCCCTAACACGGTGTATTGCCTTGGCAATACTTATGGAGAATTTGTAGATTGGTTGTTCTTATACGTATACGTATTTACTTATAATAATATATGGAAAATATTTTTGTATGTATGAGTTTTTAAGAGAAAATACTATATGTACATAAAAACCGAGAGAATCCAATAATATATATTTGTGGGTGCAATCTCTTAGGAAAAAGATTGCTTTTTGGATTTTTTAATTTGTTTGGTCAATTCTTTAGGAAAAGAATTGTATTGTTAATTTTTAGTTTTTATATATTTTTATATTTTTGATTTTTTTATTTGTTTTTTAGTTATGATACGTAAAAATAACGTTCACAAGGTGAACGGATCCAAAAGCCAATGAAAACCGTCAATCGATAGTCTCTCGTAAAGTCAAAGAACCGGCAGCGGCGCCTTTTTGAAATGTGTATAGTTAAGTTCGTTTTTCTCAGTTCTTGTCAAATTGAAAGCCCTAACAATATCGGGTTTTTAACTGTTTTTGGTTGTTAATATTTTTTGGATATTCTATTGCTAATTCAAACGATGCCATACAAAAATGGAAAAATAATGTCTACTTATATGTAAAACATAGTGCAAATACCAAGTATTTATTCAATTATAATACCAAATGTAAATTCTAGAAACTATAAGGACTAGAAATGTAAATTCTATGAAATTTAAATGCTGAAAATATAAACTTGAAAAGTATGAGGTCTAAATGTGCACAAACAGTAAACAAGGAGGACTGAAAATGCAAACTATCAAAACAAGTAACCAATTTCTCAACAAACTCCAAACTTACTAACTGAATACTAACAACTCTCAAAGTATAAGGACTTGATTAAAGCAAACCCTAAAAAGATGCAAGATTAGCCAAAATTTCAACCAGATTAATACATGAAGGACCAAAAAAACAAATTTTGAAAGTTTTTAACTAAAAACGGGTTACAAACTCAAATAAGCTCGTTTGAGCTTATTTTTCAACCAAATTCAACCAAACCACTTGAAAACGTCTTAAAATCAGAAATAAGCTAGACTTGTCCAAGGATTTTAGCTGAAAATGACTAAAAAGCTGATAAGCAAATTTCAATAAGCACAAAATAAGCTACAGGGCAATCTAGACTTACACAACTAGATTTTTATTGTTGAAAATGATTAATAAGCTCAAAATAAGAATGGGAAATCAAGTCTCATGAAAACGAATCCAGTAATAAGCTCAGAATATTAAAATAAGCAAAATGAGTGCTTATGTTGACTTTTGTTGACCAAGATTTTTCAATAAGCTCAAATTCTCAAAAATCAACCAGGAGTACTTACTGAATGAATTTGTGAAAGAAAATAGACCAGTTTATGAAGTAGAATAAGAGATATGAAAAATCATTTTTCCATTTACAGTAACTTGAGTTTTCTTATTGGTTCATACTTTGGCTTATTTCTACTTGAATACTGAATACTGTACAAATCCCTTATAGAATCTAAAACTTCATATTATGAGTGAGATTTGAGAGCTGGTTTGATTGAATTTCATCAAGAAACAAGAGAATGCTAGGCAAATCAAAATGACAACTTTTCTGAACAAAACTTGACTGAAAATGACCCACACTTTTCTATAACCAATTGCCTCTTTGACCAAAAGTTTGACTCAAAAATGACTGAAAAACACTTTTTATCACTAGTTAACTGGAAATGAACTCAAGTTTACCAATTATCAATACTTGAAAACTACTTTTAATCTAATGCCAAACACCACTTTTACTGATTTTTATGAACTTTATTAAAGTCTTTTTGAGCAAAGGTTAAAACTGAGTAAAGTACTTTAGCACACTAAGTTTGGTAACCAAAATGAAGTTTGTGAGAACAAGTAACAAGCTATGAACACAACTAGAACTTAAAATGATAAACCAAGCTAAAGTGACTGAAAATAAGCTGCAAACAGAATAAGTACAAAGCTAATTAGCAATATTAAGCTACAATTAAGCTACCAAATGACTGAAATCAAATCAGGAACAGACTAAAACAAGTTTGATCATGCAAACAAACAAAATTAACTAGAATTGAGCAGGCAAGCAACTTGTTTAGTGGAACTGAAAATCAGAAACTTAGAACCATAAGCATAGGCCTCCTTTGGGGAGTAGAGGAGCGCTGAGCTCTCTATTCTAGTGATAACCACCACCTTAGCACTAGAAATCACTATCAACAAGCTAATCAACAGCAATCAATCAACAGGAATCATCATAACTGGTTGAATTCATCAGAAACTGCTATAAACTTGAACTGAATGATCAAACAGCAACAATCTTCAACTTTAGCCAGTTATGATCAGATTATGATCATAACAAACTAATATCAGCAACAAGAGTATCAAGGTAGCAGGAGATGAACAGTAAGTAGGCAAATGAAATTTGGAGGGAAAAATTGAATTTGAATTTTATTGAATAAAAGTAGGTACAAAGGTAGTTAAACTGTTACAACTACTATAACAGACTCAAGAGTGTGTCAAACTCTTGAGTTGTTAAGCAAAGAACTAAGGATTAAGATGAGAGGAAAACTAAGTGTGTGAAATTTATACACTAACTAACACTTTACAAATGAGAACTAAACATGGTATTTATAGGCTTCAGGAGAAGAGTAGTTGGGGTTAGTGACGTGTTGGAACCAATCCCATGCTTCCACGTGTCACAAATCTGCCAAATTGATTTTGCTGATGAAGAATTGATTTGGGGTTTTTCATTTGGCTTGATTTCAGCTTAATTGATTGTAACCATTGGATTCGTCCTTCAAAACTGAGCAAGTTTGATGTTTATAACTTCTCTTGAAATCCACTCTAACTCAAAATCGTTCCTGGCAAAGCGTTTTGTTGAAGATGACACGTGGAAAGATATAACTGGCTCTCAGCATAAGTTGCGGATCATTATCCAAAAGTGGATATATTGGTTATTACATGGCTTCATTTCATTGGCTGATTAAATCTGAGTGGACTTTACTGTTAAGATATGGACCAATAAATGAGAGGCGGCTGAAGTGCATTTAATGACGTGATTTGGCAATCCATGTCATTGTTTTCTTGCATTCCCATTGGTTTGTGAGTTAGCACACGGATTAAGCTTGTATATCTTTCCAAAATTGGTAGAAATGACCCCTTAACTTGGCAGATTTTAAATTTAAGCTAGTAACTTCACTTCTTTGGCATATTTGGTCCTTCAAACTTCATTCTTGAACAAATTTGATCCTTTGACTGAGTTGACTTGAGAGTTGACCAGATTTGACTTTGATATTGACTTTTACAAAATTACACTTTTGGTCCTTCATCTTTGGCAGTTTGTCAAGATAGGTCCTTTGTCTTCAAAGTCTTGTCACTTTTGATCCTCTCTTGTCTTTTTCATCAAATTAAGCTTGATTTTCCTTTGTTTGCTTGAAAATGTATCCTCTTTACCTATTTGAGCACAAACACAAAACATACCACATAATTCCGATTTATAGCACAAAGTTTAGGTATTTTTATTGTGTTTTAGGGTGATTTGTTGATAAATTGATATGAGTTTTTGCTCATATCACTTCCTTACATCTTTTGCTCCTAAAACACAATAAAAAACAAACCACGCATAATTCCGACTTTTACGACATTAAATATACGTTTTGGCTTGGTTTTTATTATAGTTAAATGGTAAAAGGATGGTTGTTTTCACAACTATCATTAACCAACCACCGAACTACTATAACTTGGGACTAAAATATTTTATCAACGGGTTACGTTGATGTACATATCTATCGAGAACTCAAATACACATTTTTAAGTTATTGGATTTAGCCGATTAGTAAACCACAACACCATGACCAGGCCGTATCAATTTTCGTTTGTGCGGAGCGTATTATTAGCATCACTAGCGTTTGCTCTACATCGTCGAGGTGAGTTCATACCCCACCTTTCTAGCTCTAAATTGATTTATAAAGGTTTTATAATCATTTTGGGGGAGGTACATGCTTGGTCACAAACTATTTGTAAACTTGCTTGGTTGGTCGTAAAGTGATTTAATTGTTATGTGCTGATTGGTTAACTCTAATAATTGTCATACGTATAAATGTTGATACTAAACTTTCTATTGTGGGTTTCATAACACAAAACTTTAACTGCTTTTCACTGGTTCTCGGGTAGAGACAATGGTTGCAAGAATGAACACAAGTGCATATACTCGTTTATGTATTTGTCTAAGTCCCACTTTAACCCTATTACTTTGGCCTATTATCATGAACCGTTATTTCGGACTGGATGACCGGTCGAAAGCACGAATGTTATGGATAAATCTATCGGGGTTGACGCCCCTGTCCGGCTTGGTCCAACATAGGACAAGCGGGCACAATTTTATTTGAGTCTGTGGACGGATGTTGTGCATTAGGCATCCGTAGGGGCTGCATTATGTTATTATACTACCGGTGTTGTTACCGTTTCGGTGTCATGAGCTTAGACAATAATAAATGCCTTTTTGTGACTTTGTATTTGTTATATTGTCACAAATGGTTGGAAAATCTTGTGGTTCATCAAACACTTCTTTTATTATCAAGATTCTTAATTGTTAACTAGAATATCTTTTATTGTCAAGAAATTCAACTATTAAGGAGAACATCTATTATTATCAATAAACTATGCTTATGTATATAAACTTTGTTGTTATCCGTAAACTGTCATTATTAATCTTTGTTATTATCAATGAACTTTGTCTTTATCACAAACTCTTTTATTTAACAAAGTCTGTTTTCATCAAGAAATGCATTTTACTAAGAAATTTTGATTTTTAAACTTCTATAATTTTTACTACAAGGTGTAGTGGTCGATAGTAACTCCAATTTTTCATAAACACCTTAAAACAAAAAAACTTATGAACTCACCAACTTTATGTTGACATTTTTAAGCATGTATTTCAGGTACTTGACTATGTGGATTATTTTGAGTCTTCTTTGTGGTTTTGGCATGTAGAGGTCGTTCTCGGATCAAGCTCTCGAATACTCATGAAGTCTTAGCCTCCCAAAGCCAGTCTTCCGCTGCGGTGAATTTGGGGGTGTGACACATAGTGATAATATTTTTACGATTTTTACGTGCTTTGTTGAAATAGACCTAGATTACTTAAACTTTTATAAAATCTAATACCAAAAACAATTTTCAAGCTTTAAATCATTTGGAAAATCAATTTGTTTTGAGTTGGGAATTTCGATCTTAAAAGTGAAATATTAACTGGCGCCGCCGCCGGTTCTTTTCGTGAAGATTAACAGTTTCGATTGAGACGTATTGGATTTTGGGATCCGTTCACTTTGTGAACGTTATTTTTATGTATTATAAATCAAAAAGATAAAAAAATAAAAAAGATAAAAAATAAAAAATAAAAAATCACAAAGTCAATTCTTTTCCTAAATAATTGACCCAAAAAAATAAAAAATCCAAAAGTAATCTTTTTCATAAAATAGTACACCAAAAAAATTTATTATATATATTGCTTTTCAATTGTTTTTAAGTACATATTTTATTTTCTTAAAAAATCAAATAAATTCAAAAATATTTTTGATATATTATTATATGTAAATAAGTATACATAGATATGAACACTTAATATACCTAATTCCATAAGTATTTCCGAGGCAATACATGTTTGTGGCGGCGTTCCGGTGCCACATACGTGTATCGATCGATTTTAATTAAGGAACAACAGATAAATACTGCAAGCTACTTGAACTTGAGAAAGAGGCCACTGTGTGTGGGGGGGGGGTATAAGGCGAGTGTATTTCACATTCTAAAGAAGCAGGCTCTTAAGTGCTACGTGCCACCTCGTTTCTCCGCTTCCTTGTGTGTCTTTCAAAGGCGATAGTAGTGCCGAATTAGTATTTACATATATTATATTTTCTTGTGGATATTAATTATTGCACTTCGAGAGGGATAATCTCTTATCTCTCAAAAGTCGACGGAGAGCTCCTCTCTCACTCCTCGAGTTTACTTACACGTGTACTCGCACACGTGTAACCATACCACATTTGGTATATTACTTCCTTCCCCGAGGAAACTTTAAACTTCATTCACTTGTATATACATTCGACCACCTTGCTACACATGGATACTCGATCCATGTTGGAGATTTTGCAACAACGATCCGCCAATGCTAATTATTCGCCTTGTTTGAATTGTGGTGGTCCACATGATACTTATATATGTGATCAAAACAATGGCTATTATGGGTAGGGTTATGCTTATAATGGAACCGAGAACCCTAATTTTCAACCTAACCTTCAAATGGACTACACTTGTAATGACTATATGGGATATTCCAGTTTTTCATCATAAAATCCACCATGATCAAACCTTTAATGAGCAATACCAAAATCAAGGATTTTCAAATAATGAAGGTTTTCAAAATGATGATAATTTTCAAGCCTATAATCAAGAAACCTTTCATAATCAAGTATTTTCAAATAATGAAGGCTTTCACAATGATGAAAATTTTCAATACTATAATCAAGATACTTTTCAAAATCAAGGATTTTCACATTATGAGGGTTTTCAAAATGAAGGTAATTTTCAAGGTTATAATCATGAGACATTTCATAATCATGACTCTTTTCAAACCTATAATCCACCTAATTATGGAAATCCACCTCCACCCTATTCTCTGACTTATTCATGTGAGTTTTGTGGAAACGCACCCCATTATGGTTATGATTGTCGACCGAGGGATCCTCCTTCCTATGCCCCTAATATTTTCAATGAGGCTCATTCTCTACTTGAGAAAATAAACGAGTCGATTGATGAGGTTTATAAGGAGATTGATAGTAAGAAAGACATAATCCTTGAGGAAATGAAAGACACCTGTCGATGGTTGAAGGAAAAAAATAAGTCTAATGAAGAAGTGGAAATTAAGTCTTGGCAATTTAATGACAAGGAACTCAGTGATACGTTTCGTGAATCGTGGAATACATTTTCTTGTCGGCTCAAGAAATATTTCGATAATTTACTCATTAAGATTGATACAAAGGAGGAAGAAGAATATCTTGCTTCTCGTAGGCCTTATCGATTCTTCTATGATGATGATGACAAACCTCCAATTTGCATGACACTTAATGATGACACACCTTCATCACCTTTACCTTACATGGAACCCAACAGATCTTTAACCATGGGCGAGCCTGATGAGACTGCTTTTATACATAGTCTCGTCATCCAAAAAGGGCTTTAAATGCATAAAATATCATGCAATTGACCAAATATATGCTTGTGTTTGTTTCTTGTGTATTTTAGGTACGGATATTGAGAAAATGACAAAAGATCACAAGAATCATACAAAAACGAACACGGGAAACGAAGCCGCACAATGAACCAAGCCCTAATGAAGAATTTTCCAAGACAAACCCTTGAAGATTTGAAGATTATGCAAGAAGGGTCCTCCAATATTGAAGAATTGACACTTTATACCCTTGTATCCTCATAATTACAAGATTTGTCCCTAAGGTTTGTCAATATTACAGAAAGGGCCCTCCACTTTGAAGAATTGGCAATTTTAGTCCCTCAGCAAAACTAAAATGTCAATATTAATCCTACACAAAGTCAAACATACCATGAAGGACTTCAAGTTACAAGAAATTACAAGTTTGGTCCTTTGAAAATGTCAAAATTACCAAAAGGACCCTTGACTTTGAAGAAATGGCAAAAATGGTCCCTCATTAATCATGACTTGGCAATTTCAGTCGTCCAGGAAGTTAAACAAACAAGTCAAGACCATTATCAATGAAGAAAATGCCAAAACAGCTCTTCAAGAATCAAGAATTGGCAAGAAATACCCTTGAACGTACTTTAGAAAAGTATTTGGGGCAAAAGTGTGAAAAGTGAAACTTCAAATACAAAGGAATCCGGATTTGGGCTGTTTATTTACAAAGTGAAAGGAGTTTGAAAGAATGGGGACTAAACCTGGCAGACATCACAACTTACCTAGACTAATCACCATGTGACACGTGCCCCACTACATGAAATCAACCAATCACCTCTCTCCCTGGTGCCACCTTACATCCCACTCACCCTTTATTTAACTAATCACAACTGATTAGTTAAAATTGGCGCCTAACACAATGTTTAAACACACAAACAGATCAAAAACATGTTCTTCATGTTCATCACAAGATTTGGGTTTTTCCTAATTACAAATAATTAGGTGTTAAAACCTTCCAGATTAGTGATTAACCTTACCTTAATCACATCCCACACCTAAAAACCTTGGCCACGTCACTCAACAAGTCACATGAGTTCCCTCCTTCACATGGTTTTGAAGATACTTCCAAAACCTCTGCCACATCCAACGTCCAAGATTAAAGCTTGAAACTTAAGCTTGTTTTGAGCCTTTGATGCAATTCCAACAACTCTTACATCAACAAACTGCCAAAAATCCATCACATGCTCAAGAATCTTCAAGCTACTCAATGGGCATTTTTGGGACTTCACCACCAATTAGGGGTACGTTTTTATGCTTTGTAGTAGTCACTTGTAGCCTATATAAAGGCATTTAGGCTTTCATTTACAATTTGCTCTTGAATTTTCCATTGTTCACAAATCTGTAAATCATATATTCAGTCAATGAAATGTGTTTGAATTTGGTGAAGAAAAATCAAGTGCCAACCTTATTATCTGTTTACTATTGTTTGATGTTAACTGTTCTTGAATCCTAAAACTTGTTTTCAAAGGAGTGTGCAAAAGTTTGCACATTTTCCACTTTTCTTGATATTTTGCTAAGTCTTGTTCAAACCTTGGAATTCTTGGGCTATAAAGCTGATCATAGCATCCTGATATTGTGATATCAAGGTGTGGTGAAGCCTATAACTTGGGGATAATCAAGTGTGGGGAACAAAGGTTGCATCAATCAAGAATTTTCACTTTTTCTGATTTTGATATTTTGCTCTTAACCTTGTTGAATCTTAGCAGGCTTTATTATGGAAGCTTGTGCTTGTTCTTGCTAGCACATAAGCTCAAAATTCGTGGGTGTGGATGTACATCCATGAGGTTTGCACCATTCTACCTCAAATCTGTCAAAAATTTGGATTTTTGGTGAATTTGTGTGTTGCTTGTGTTCTTGCTGATTTTGTGGCTTAATCTTGCTTAAATCTGCATATTACACCTGTTATTGTGTTGATTTGGGTTTGGGAATCTTGAAATACACTTTTGATTTGAAAATTGTGATTTGAAAACTTAAAAGTGTGTTTGGGATTACCTATTTTGAATCATTGAGTGTTATTGTGTTGTTGGAAGTTTCTATTTGTGCTTTATATCTGTTATCTACTTGGTTGAGTGCTATTTCTGCAAGTTATTGGGCTTAAACCTTTGAATCAAACATTGTGCTATATCTCATTGATTTTGACTGTTTTTTGACCTAGGATTTTGGTAATATCTAGAATATATGCATGCTTGGGGCTGAAAGTTGTTAAATCATTGTTTATACAACATATGTGATAGATCTGAGTGTTTGAATTTGGCTTGTTGGTCAAGTGCATCAGCAAAGTAAAAATCTGCTTGTGTTAGTGTTCATCAGTAACCTTATTGTGCTTGAATCTTGAGTTAGGGTTTGAACCATTGCATGAACCTGTTTAAACTTGTTCATTTTAGTTTATTATAACTTTTGTATGCTTTTGGTGCAATTTGGTTGGCTGAAATTTGCTAAAACAGCTTATAAGTGCTTAACTGCTTATTGTTCAAAGTCTGGTGCATGTCTGATGCTTAAATGAATTAACTATACTAATTGGCTGATTGTGATTGTGTTTTTGTGATTGCTATTGACTGCTTATGATCCACTGATCATTTGGATGCCTTTTTGTAACTTGAATCCACAAAAAAGTCACTAAAGACAAATAGTCAAACAAGTCAAGCAGTGGAAAAAGTTTCCATTGCTCAGACACCAAAACTAGCCCCTGTTAGTGTAATTTTGCATTCAGCTTATTAATAAGCCATATTGGCTTATCCAGACCTGCAAAAACTTACTTTTTGTGATCAATCTTCATCATCTGACCCATTTGTTTGAATTGGAGCTTATCAGACTTTGACTTTGACTTTTTGCTAGAAAACTCTTAAAGTTGACTTTTAAAGAAGTGCTTATTTGCTTATTTCAGCTTATTGAGTGAACTTATTTGAAAACTTTTTGTTGATTAAGCTTAGTTAAGTCATTTAAAAGCTTTTGAAACATGAATCAGCTCTTGGGGTGGCCTAGAACTCGAAAACGACTATTTTGTCGTTTTGTGAAGATAGCTTATTGCTTTTTCAGGCTTATTCCTTGGACTTTTTTCAAATTTCTTTTTACAGAAGTCATAAGTAACTCAAAAGAATCTTGTGTGTCTAATTTGATCTTATGGTATCAGCTTATAGCTTAATGGGCCAAAAAGCCCATTAAGAATAAGCTGTTTGATATAAGCCAGCTTATATCACATTTTCAGCTTTTGGGCCTTTGAAAAAATGTGTTCAGAATCAAATTTTGAGTTAGATAGGAGCTTTTGGGCCATTTTTATAAACATTTATCTTATTGGGCTTATTTTGGCCCAATAAGGGTCTGTTTTGGACTTTGGCCCATTTGAAGGCCCATTAGGGGCATTTTTGGTATTTCAAGTTCATTTTCTATTTAATTAGGTTAAATTAAACTAGTTTGCAAGTTTTTAGAATTTTTTATAAATTTTGGATTTTAATATTATTTTATTATTATTTTATTATAAAAAATTAAAACTTAGAGTTTTCAAGTTTTTATATTTTTCATAGGTCAAATAAATTAAGTTAGGAATTTTACAACTTTTAGAATATTTTTAGTGTCCTTAGATTAATTTTTATAATTATTTTAAGTTTTAATAGTTTTTAATTGTTTTTAAATAGTTTTAGTTAATTTCAAAATTTTCAAAAATATTTTTAAATTAAGTTAGGTCATTTTAGAGGTTTACAATTGAAAAAATCTCTTTTTGGGCTTTTTGTTAATTAAATTGATTTTTTGGGCTTTATTTAGCATTAAATAATTATTATTTAATTAAATAAAAGGTTTAAGTGATTTTTGATTTTTCGTAAACTCTAATTACATTATTTAGGATTTATTGCAATTTTCTAGGAATTTTTAGGGTAAATTTTTAATTTTGCTACTTTTTACTGTTTTACGTGTACGACGTAATCGTCTTAGTGTAATTCGTCATCGTAACCGTCATTCTCTTCTTTTCTCATTTCTATTTTCTTTTCTCATAATCAATATAATCACACAGTTAATCATCTCTCTACACAACACACTAGCCTCCTTGAGAACGATCCCCACTTTGGGTCATAACTTGTGGTTTTCCTAAATCACTTGTTAATATTTGCCCTAATTACGCTTTTTTTCCTAAAAGACGTGTTTTTACTACTATCATTTTGGCGCCGCTGCCGGGGAGGCGTGTTGTGTTTTGATTTGGCCATTGTTGTTTTTATATACAACCATAATATCTATTTGTATTAGTAGCACTCTACTAATACGTATTATCGGTTTTTCGTTTTTTGTGTGAATATTATTAATATATTGTATACGTAGAACAATAAATTCACAAGTACTCTAAAAGTGTGAAAACACAACCTTGACTAGGGAGGTCATTACCCAATCATTGTATTCGAATCTCAAACAAGAAACAAAAGGCAAAAATAGATAAATACTTTCGTGAAGCTCGATTTTGAAAAATACAAACTATAAGGTGGGTATAAGGCGGGTATTATAAAATATACTGATGAGACTGCAATTATACATAGTCTCATCGTCCAAATCAGGCTTAAAACGCTTAAAATATCATCAAAATACCCCTATATATGCTTGTATTTGTGTCATGTGTATTTTAGGTATGGATATCGTGAAATCAACAAATGATCACAAGAATGAATCAATAACAAACACGGGAAATGAAGTCGTACAAAGAACCGGGCCCAAATCATGGATTTTCCAAAGTGACCCTGAAGTTTTGAAGATTGGCAAATATGGTCCCTCAAGTTTGGAAGACTTGGCAATTTATACCCTTGTAAAACTCATAAATTACATTGGGGTCCCTAAAATTCCAAGAGTATACAAGAAAAAGCCCTTGAAGATTGCAATTGTTGCACTTTTGGTCCTTATTCAAAGCTTATAAACTACATGTGCCAAAAATGACAAACTGCCCAAAGTTAATAACAAAGGAAAAAGGGTATTGAGCTATTATTTACAAAGTGAAGAAAATAGAAAACATGGGGGGGCCATTTGGGGCAGACAAGGAAACTCCCTCCCTCCACTCACATCCTGCCACGTCACCCCACCCAAACCAACCAGCCAATCACCTTCCACCCTCCACCCACGTCATCCCACACTAGCAACTTAATAACTGATTAATATAATCAGTTATTACTTTCCCTCCTTAAAATAATTTTCAAATTAACCCATCCCTAAAACGAATTAAAACCCCCTTTTTAACCACCCCTAATACCCAAGAACCCAAACCTAATTACCACTCAAACCAAAGGGGTTTTCCCCTATCTTTTCCAGATTAGTAATTAAACACTCCCTAGACCAAACCCACAACCCAGAATCTTCACCCCGTGACTCAAATGGGCCCTCATGCTACCCTGCTACACCAAAAGAGGAAAAGAAAGAATCTAGACAGAAAATGAAGGGTCCTCAGGAATTTCGTGCTCCCAAATGACTCATTTAACAGCCAAGATCATTCCAAGCTAGTTGCACATCACATGATCATCCTTTGACCAAGAAATCAGTCAAAACCAAGGGCAGAAGTGGAATTTCTCAAAATTAGGGTTTAGGGCTTTAGAATATTTTATTCATGTATTCTAGTATCTTCTAAGTAGTATATAATGGGTGTCATGTACCCATTATCCTTGTTCCAGATTTTTTGTAATATTTTAAATATTAATGAAAAATGAACTTTAATCTTTTGCATTAAATCTGAGTTCCATTGTTATACTTTATTTGTTTAAGTTTTATGCATCATTTTGAAATCAGTTTAAGAGAAAAATTTTCACTTGTATCAAAAAGTTTTCAAGAAATCTGATTTTCTTTGAAGTTTTTTATAAGCCAAGAGGAATAAGCTAGCTTAATCAATAAGCTAGGCTTATTCTCTTTGTAGCTATTTGATCAAGTCACTCTCTATTCTTTGTTTGATCTCAGCAGGCACCAAATTTTGCATATTGGATGAATGGTGGTTGAAGTCCATCATCATCATTATCTTGCCATACCACAAGCCCCTTTCAGAAGTTGTCAGCTCAAGCCCGATCTTGATGGAGAAGGGTAAGCTACCCTTTGTGATTCCTGGATGTAGGGTCACCAGGTAAAATTCTTATTCTCTTTTCTCTATACTTGCTTGGAGGATTTTTTGAGCTAGGGTAATTTTTAGGGATTAGGGTTGTGGATGGAAGAACAAATGCTGGATATTGTATGTTTGACAGATTAGAACAGGTTAGGGATGAGTTGATTAGGTTTGATGCATGTTTGAGTAGAGATTGTAGGTTAAAATTCAAGTTTCATATTTTTAAGGGGTGTTTGGATTCAAGTTTTAAATTTAGTTGTGTGATGAATTTGATTTGAAAGTTGTTTTAATTCACCCAATTGAGTGGTTTTGTGTGTATTCAGTCTAAAGTGTTGGTTTTAGTACCATTTGGTAAGTTTTGAATGCAAGTCTTGAACAAAACATAGTCTAAAAATCAGTTTAGCCAAAACTGCATGATTTTTGTAGATTTTTGCCTTCAAATCATCAAGGTTGTTAGGATATAGGGTAGGATAGGATTTTGTGAGTGATTTGTGGAAGTGTGTGAGTGAATTGAGTGAGTTTTGGCCAACCAAAACTCACCTAAGTGCACAACACACCAGCAAAATCCACACAGTCCCCCCTAGTCCAATACAGTAACTGTTAAAGGATTTTTGAGCTTGACTTTGTGAAGTAACCTTGTGTTTTTAGCTTTTATTTTACTCCCCACAACCCAACTGGTTGTGGGGGTGCCTTTGTTTGCCCATAAAACCAAGTAACCAACAAGATATAGGCACAAAAGTGCCCAGACCCGTTTTTATGTGAAGGCAGTGGGAACTCACTTCCCACTGCTAGTGTAAAGGTTTCCCCTGCCAAGCAAAAGGACAAAAAGGGGTCACATGTCATTGTCAGTTTTCATTCGTTTTTGTCTTTAGTGACCAAAAATAGGAATTAGGACCTGAAACCAATTTTGTTATTTTTCTTATTTTATTTGTGATTTTTCTATTTAGTTAATTTTTATTTCACTGTTCATTTAGTATTTTTCACATTTAATAGCATTTTAAATTACTTTTTAAGTTTCTGAATTTTGTCTTTTAGTGTAAAATTGTAAGATTTTTCAGTTTTAAAAATTTTCTTATATTTAGAAAAACATTTTAAGGTTTTTAGTCCAAAAATATTTTACTGTTCACTTTTTAATATATTTTTAGATTTTATTTAATTAGGGTTTTAATTGTATATTGTTTTGTCTTTTAGTGAAAAATATTTTATTTTTCAAACTTTTTCATTTTTCTACTGTTCATTAGTGTAACTTAGGATTTTTAAAATAGTCAAATAATTTTTAGCATTATTTTATTATTTTCAATCATTATTTTAGTTTAAAAATAGTTTTTAGAGTTTTAAAAATAGAAAAATAGTGTTTTAAATTTAGGAAAAATACTTTTTAGTTTTTAAATAATATAAGTAAGTTATTTGTCCAATAAAATAATATTTTGGGCTTTTTCTTAATTATATTAATTTTTGGGCTTTAATTAGCATTAAAAATTGAATATTTAATTAATAAAAGGTTTAAAATATATTTATTGGATTTTTATCCTTATTTATATTATTTTGAACTACTTTTTCATTTTTAATTTGTTTTTTGCTTAAAATTTTTAAATTTTCACGTTTTACGTACTTACGTTCGCGTTTTACGTACTTACGTTCGCGTTTTACGTCATTCGTCGTAGTTTAGTTGTAATCGTAGCTCGTCTTAGTTTTTCTTTCTTTTCTCATCTAAAAACAACACTATCCCAAACTCTTGATTATATATTTTGGCACATTAATCCACACACCTCCTCGAGAAAGAACTCGCATTTGTTCGGTTTCGCGTTTTTCCTAAAACGTGCAACTTAATACTTG
Source organism: Glebionis coronaria (assembly GCA_025667525.1). Lineage (NCBI taxonomy): Eukaryota > Viridiplantae > Streptophyta > Magnoliopsida > Asterales > Asteraceae > Glebionis > Glebionis coronaria. The sequence continues at coordinate 367,181,695 of CM046877.1, forward strand.
CCCATTATACGCTCTTTTTCCTAAAAGACGTATTTCTACGACTATCAAAATGGCGCCGCTGCCGGGGAGGTGTTTTTAGTGTGCCATTATTAGTATCGTGTTTTCGTGAGTGGTTTGGAATGCGTGAATATCGTACATACTCATTTTTGTTATTTTTCCTTATTATATTATAGTATCCAAATAAATTGTGTTTAGTTTTCCTAAATTAAACACACAACAATCATTTTACTATATTATAGATATATTGGTTTTCGTTTTTATTGTGAATATTATTAATATATTGTACTTACGTAGAACAATAAAGATACAAGTACTCCAAAAGCGTGAAAACGCAACATTGATTCGGGATTTCATCACTCGATCATTATATTCGAATCCAAAGCAAAAGTTAAAGGCAAAATAGATAAATACTTTCGTGAGGCTTAATTTCAATTAACACAAACTATAAGGTGGGTATAAGGCGGTTGTATTTCATGACCTAAGGGAAAAAGGCTCTTAAGTGCTTAGCGCCGCCTCGTTTCCCCCGCTTGCTTGTGCGTGTTTTGAGAAAAAGGGCTAATCGAGGGTTTGCCAACCAAAGTATTATCTACGTATATATATTTTCTTGTTTTCAAGATTAAACCCTTTTGAACGTTTTGGTGTTCCACCAACGTTCTAAAGTCATCGAAGGCGTTCACTCCACGTGATCGTTTTCATTCCTTGAGGCTCCTTTAATCGAGAAAGTCAATTCGAGGAGAGATTTGTAGATTTGAGTCTACGTAATACAACAAAAAAAAATCCAAAAAAAATTTAAAAAAAAAATAAAAAATCTAAAAAATATTCTTCTTACCCTTATCCATTAATTCTATTTCTAACCCTCTAGTGTTTAATTCTCGTAACACCGTTCTCGTTGCATCATGTCAAATCATGGAGGTTATTATTCGTGTCCTCGTGAAACATTCAAGACAAAATAAAATATAAGAGATACAACTTAGGATAATGGGAGGATAAGTACGTGATTAGGGCATATGAGTAGTGTTAGCATTACTAACTTATAATGACAATGATCTCGTTGCACGCTTGGCATGGAATTGGGGTGAAAATCGAGGACGGCAAAATTATTTCTAACGAAGCATTCACTTGTTCTTATTCTATGAACCTAAACATCCCATTTTGCGATGAAAATCATACATTATGTCTAAAACGCAAGTAGTAATAGTAGTAGTGTAGCTAGTTTATCATTCAATAAAAGTGAATAAAAACGAATTTTTGAGGTGCTACGATACTTTATTCTAGCATTGCGTGAGGGCACGACAATGTTTTAGTATGGGGGAGTGATGAGACTGCTTTTATACATAGTCTCGTCGTCGAAAAAGGGCTTTAAATGCATAAAATATCATGACATTGGCCAAATATATGCTTGTGTTTGTTGCTTGTGTATTTTAGGTACGGATATTGAGAAAATGACAAAAGATCACAAGAATCATATAAAACGAACACGGGAAACGAAGCCGCACAATGAACCAAGCCCTAATGAAGAATTTTCTAAGACAAACCCTTGAAGATTTGAAGATTATGCAAGAAGGGTCCTTCAATATTGAAGAATTGACACTTTATACCCTTGTATCCTCATAATTACAAGATTGGTCCGTAAAGTTTGTCAATATTACAAAAAGGGCCCTCCACTTTGAAGAATTGGCAATTTTAGTCCCTCAACAAAGCTAAAATGTCAATATTAATCCTCCTCAAAGTCAAACATACCATGAAGGACTTCAAGTTACAATAAATTACAAGTTTGGTCCTTTGAAAATGTCAAAATTACCAAAAGGACCCTTGACTTTGACGAAATGGCAAAAATGGTCCCTCATTAATCATGACTTGGCAAATTATGTCCTCCAAGAAGTCAAACAAACAAGTCAAGACCATTATCAATGAAGAAAATGCCAAAACAGCCCTTCAAGAATCAAGAATTGGCAAGAAATACCCCTGAAAATACTTTGGAAAAGTATTTAGGGCAAACGTGTGAAAAGTGAAACTTCAAATACAAAGGAATCTGGATTTGGGCTGTTTATTTACAAAGTGAAAGGAGTTTAAAAGAATGGGGACTAAACCTGGCAGACATCACAACTTACCTAGACTAATCACCATGTGACACGTGCACCACTACTTAAAATCAACCAATCACCTCTCTCCCTGGTGCCACCTCACATCCCACTCCCCCTTTATTTAACTAATCACAACTGATTAGTTAAAAGTGGCGCCTAACACAATGTTTAAACACAAAAATATATCAAAAACATGTTCTTCATGTTCATCACAATATTTGGGTTTTTCCTAATTATAAATAATTAGGTGTTAAAAACATCCAGATTAGTGCTTAACCTTACCTTAATCACATCCCACACCTAAAAACCATGGCCACGTCACTCAACAAGTCACATGAGTTCCCTCCTTCACATGTTTTTGAAGATACTGCCAAAACCTCTGCCACATCCAACGTCCAAGATTAAAGCTTGAACTTAAGCTTGTTTTGAGCCTTTGATGCAATTCCAACAGCTCTTACATCAACAAACTGCCAAAAATCCACCACATGTTCAAGAATATTCAAGCTACTCAAGGGGCATTTTTGGGACTTCACCACCAATTAGGGTTACGTTTTTATGGTTTGTAGTAGTCACTTGTAGCCTATATAAATGCATTTAGGCTTTCATTTACAATTTGCTCTTGAATTTTCCATTGTTCACAAATCTGTAAATCATATATTCAGTCAATGAAATGTGTTTGAATTTGGTGAAGAAAAATCAAGTGCCAACCTTATTATCTGTTTATTATTGTTTGATGTTAACTGTTCTTGAATCCTAAAACTTGTTTTCAAAGGAGTGTGCAAGAGTTTGCACATTTTCCACTTTTCTTGATATTTTGCTAAGTCTTGTTCAAACCTTGGAATTCTTGGGCTTTAAAGCTGATCATAGCATCCTAATATTGTGATATCAAGGTGTGGTGAAGCCTATAACTTCGTGATAATCAAGTGTGGGGAACAAAGGTTGCATCAATCAAGAATTTTCACTTTTTCTGATTTTGATATTTTGCTCTTAACCTTGTTGAATCTTAGCAGGCTTTATTGTGGAAGCTTGTGCTTGTTCTTGCTAGCACATAAGCTCAAAATTCGTGGGTGTGGATGTACATCCATGAGGTTTGCACCATTCTACCTCAAATCTGTCAAAAATTTGGATTTTTGGTGAATTTATGTGTTGCTTGTGTTCTTGCTGATTTTGTGGCTTAATCTTGCTTAAATCTGCATATTACATCTGTTCTTGTGTTGATTTGGGCTTGGGGGGGGTCTTGAAATACACTTTTAATTTGAAAATTATGATTTGAAAAGTTAAAAGGGTGTTTGGGATAACTGTTTTGAATCATTGAGTGTTATTGTGTTGTTGGAAGTTTCTGTTTGTGCTTTATATCTGTTATCAACTTGGTTGAGTGCTATTTGCTGCAAGTTATTGAGCTTAAACCTTTGAATCAAACATTGTGCTATATCTCATTGATTTTGACTGTTTTTTGACCTAGGATTTTGGTAATATCCAGAATATATGCATGGGTGGGGCTGAAAGTTGTTAAATCATTGTTTATACAACATATGTGATAGATCTGAGTGTTTGAATTTGGCTTGTTGGTCAAGTGCATCAGCAAAGTAAAAATCTGCTTGTGTTAGTGTTCATCAGTAACATTATTGCGCTTGAATCTTGATTTAGCGTTTGAACCATTGCAAGAAATCTGTTTAAACTTGTTCATTTAAGTTTATTATAGCTTTTCTATGCTTTTGGTGCAATTTGGTTGGCTGAAGTTTGCTAAAACAGCTTATAAGTGCTTAAATGCTTATTGTTCAAAGTCTGGTGCATGTTTGATGCTTAAATGAATTAACTGTACTAATTGGCTGATTGTGATTGTGTTTTTGTGATTGCTATTGACTGCTTATGATCCACTGATCATTTGGGTGCCTTTTTGTAACTTGAATCCACAAAAAATCACTAAAGACAAATAGTCAAAAAAGTCAAGCAGTGGAAAAACTTTCCAATGCTCAGACACCAAAACTAGCCCCTGCTAGTGTAATTTTGCATTCAGCTTATTAATAAGCCATATTGGCTTATCCAGACCTGCAACAACTTACTTTTTGTGATCAATATTCATCATTTGACCCATTTGTTTGAACTGGAGCTTATTAGACTTTGACTTTGACTTTTTGCTAGAAAACTCTTAAAGTTGACTTTTAAAGAAGTGCTTATTTGCTTATTTTAGCTTATTGAGTGAACTTATTTGAAAACTTTTTGTTGATTAAGCTTAGTTAAGTCATTTAAAAGCTTTTGGAACTTGAATCAGCTCTTGGGGTGGCCTAGAACTCGAAAACGACTATTTTGTCGTTTTGTGAAGATAGCTTATTGCTTTTTCAGGCTTATTCCTTGGACATTTTTCAAATTTATTTTTACAGAAGTCTTAAGTAACTCAAAAGAAGCTTGTGTGTCTAATTTGAGTGGGCCAAAAAGCCCATTAAGAATAAGCTGTTTGATATAATCCAGCTTATATCACATTTTCAGCTTTTGGGCCTTTGAAAAATTATGTTCAGAATCAAATTTTGAGTCAGATAGGAGCTTTTGGGACATTTTTATAAACATTTTTCTTATTGGGCTTATTTTGGCCCAATAAGGGTCTGTTTTGGACTTCGGCCCATTTGAAGGCCCATTAGGGGCATTTTTGTTTCAAGTTCATTTTCTGTTTAATTAGCTTAAATTAAACTAGTTTGCAAGTTTGTAGAATTTTTTATAAATTTTGGATTTTTAATATTATTTTATTATTATTTTATTATTAAAAATTAAAATTTAGGTTTTTCAAGTCTTTATATTTTTCTTAGGTTAAATACATTAAGTTATGAATTTTACAACTTTTAGAATATTTTTAGTGTCCTTAGATTAATTTTTATAATTATTTTAAGTTTTAATAGTTTTTAAATGTTTTTAAATAGTTTTAATTAATTTTAAAATTTTCAAAAATAGTTTTAAATTAAGTTAGGTCATTTTAGAGGTTTACAATTGAAAAAATCTCTTTTTGTTAATTAAATTGATTTTTTGTGCTTTAATTAGCAATGAATAATTATTATTTAATTATTATTTAGGGTAAATTTTAATTTTGCTACTTTTTACGGTTTTACGTGTACGACCTAATCGTCTTAGTGTAATTCGTCATCTTAACCGTCATTCTCTTCTTATCTCATTTCTAATTTCTTTTCTCATAATCAATATAATCACAAAGTTAATCATCTCTTTACACAACACACTAGCCTCCTTGAGAACGATCCCCACTTTGGGTCATAACTTGAGGTTTTCCTAAATCACTTGTTAATACTTGCCCTAATTACGCTCTTTTTCCTAAAAGACGTGTTTTTACAACTATCAGAGCCTCTTAGCACTAATACAAACACCGATTCGAATGAATTAACCGCCTCTAGTGTTGAGAAGCTTATCCCAATCCAAAGAGAGCTTGAGGGTGTTTCCACTGAACCATGTGACGAGCTTTGTATTGATACCTCTTCTCATCATGATCACATTGAGATTTCATCACATGTTGACCTTCAAGCTACTACTAGTGATTTTGGTGTTTTCAATCTTGATGAATTGTTTAAAGAAAAGGATAATGAGATTGAGGAAGAATATTTGCAAGACTTGCCACAAATAGAGGATGCTGATTGGATTCTAGTGAAGCATCTTATGATATATCATCCGATGACTTTTCATGTCAAGATGACCTTCCTAATTTTGATGAAGATGTTGCTCCTATAGAAGAAGTGGAAGATGTTCATATTCGTGAGGTTTTATCAAACGTTTATCTTCTTATATCCTTGATTGAAGCATTGAATGAACTTCCTAATACTGAGTCCATAGAAGAAGAACCATTCATTGATATTTCATTACCGGTTTTTGAGATTTCACCTATTGATTTTCATGATCATATAATCTCTTTGAGTGATTCTCTGGTTAATACACCTTCTTTTGAGCCTTCTATTCCCAGCCTTCCACCCTTAAAGTTGGTTATTGATGAAGATCCTATACTCTTAGAGATTGATCCTTTTTCACCTAGAGCAACTTTAGAACCTAAAACCTTTGATATGGATTCTCTTATGGATATTGATGCCATCATAGAGGCCGCTCTTGCTAATACTGATTTAGAGGTCGATGATAGTGTTTCTAATTGGGAAGAGGATATTCGTCTTATTGAGAACATAAAGCCTACACCTCTACCACAAGACACTATTAATCTTGATCCTCCTTTCACTATGCCTTCTATGAAGGATTCCCCACCTATCGATGATGATGAGGAGCACCACATGGATATACTTTTTATGAATATTTTGATTCCTACACCTTCATTGTCTCATGGTACTTTGATAACTACGGGGGATGTTATATGGTTGATACAAGCTTATCTTCTTATTTTCCCACGAAGGGAAAGGTTTTTGATCCTGGGATCCGTATGTTTAGGAAATATTGGTTTTCATCTACTGTATTTAAGAGTGTGACTTCGATTGATATGGGCTTCTCGTATGAGCTTACTTTGTTGATTCTACCTACTTTGGAGTTGTTCACATGTAGAGATGGAAACTATGTATTTGATCTTGGTGTGCTTCCTATATGAGAGATTTCGTATGTTGGACAAACTTGAGACACGTTGGACCGTTCCATTTATCAAGGCGGATATTGTAAATCTTATAGTAAATGGCAACGTGCTAAGTTTAAGTGTATCATGTGAGATGTGCTTCAAAGTGGATATCCTTTATTCTCCATGATGGTTTCCCAATGGACAACCTAATTCGGGGCCGAGTCGAGCTATAGACTTAGGGTTAAAAAAATTCAGTAATTGAATAACAAGGTTACAAAACATAGAGTAGATCTAAATAGGTTAGGTTTAACAAGTGGGTATTATAGTATAGTTGAAGTGGAGGGTGGCTTTTCTTCGTCTTTTGGTGTTTGTTTCAAGGGTTGCTCTCTCTCATTTCAGTCATGGAGCTTATGGAGGAGGCCCGTGTATCCGGTTCACTTTGATTAGTTTTTGCTATTGTGATATTCAAAACATTATGCTTAAAATGAATACATTTAGTTGACCTTTCCTTAGCTTGGGTTAAGAAAAGTTGTCAATGTCATAAGTGTAGGGGATTTTACTCTAAAGCTCTTAAACATTGAGGACAATGTTTATCTCAAGTGTAGGGGGGGTCTTCTATCGAAGAGACCTTACCTAGACCATTGCCTTGACTTCATGATAACTTGGAAATTAATTTTTCAAACATTTTTCAAATTTTTGATCTACTTTGGACACCAAAAATATGCATTCATAAATTTTGCATTATTCATTTTTCATTTGCATAACACATTTGCATTGTACATATTTCTTCTTTTTTTCATCAAAAATATATAAAAAGGAAAAAAAATATAATAAAGGATATGGTTTAACAAATTTAGACTTCTTTGACATATTAGGCCCGCCATGGATACTTTGACTCAACCCGAGTTTGCTTTTCAAACATTCTCTATCTAGTATCCTTAACCATGTACACCTTTATTGGTTTATTAGGCTAAGCATCCACTAGTCTCATTATTGGAGATTTTAAACTGTGGAGAACAAGAGATGATAGAGTTTGAAGTAAGTGTTAAGGGCTAGATAAACCTCATATTAATTCATTGTGGATTTTATATCCCCTTTCGTAACCTTTACTTTCTTGTCAACGCATGTATATATGTTAATAAATAATCAAGAACGGTTTTAATCGATTCGTAGTCTCTTATGCATTTTTGACTAATCCTTTGTGGTTGGTATAAGTACGTCTTAAGATTTTAAGTTAGAACGTTTTATGTGTAGTAGACTTATGTCATGCTTAATACTTAGCGGTTGTTTTTCCTTTTATTCTTTTCAACTTTCTTTGTGAGGAATAAAGAAAAATAAGAGTGGCTTATAAAAAAAAGTGGCTAAAAGAAAAAAAAGTTTATTATACAAGACTCCCAAGAGGGGCAGTGAAGTGTTAATTATACTAGCTATTGAATTCCAATATTACTCTCACAAGGGTTGCGGGGATTTAATAGTTTCTCAAATCCAATATTACCTTGACGGGTTGTGGGATTGAAGATCCAAGGTCTCAAAAAGGTGATGGATATAATTTATTGCGTCAGTTTTATTTTTCTTTCCTTAGCGAGTGTGTAGCTACTTATTAGTGCATGACATAAGGATCATACACATAAGGCGAATAACTTGTTATTTTGGGTCGGACTTATATTAATTATTGGCGGTTTTTCGAGTAATGGATAAGATGGTTACTTAGGATTAAAACCGTGCTTCCTTATTTTGAGATTTTACACTTCTTATATTTCACGCTTTAAATACTAACAAATTTGCTTTGAAGCACTTTGCTCAAATAATAACTGTTGGGAATTATTTGTTAAGTGTCAAGTAACGTTAGTGTATTCGAAGTACTGTTAGTGTTATGTAAGTACCGTTAGTGTTAATGCGGTACATAGTAAGTACTGCTACTTATAAAGTAAGTACTTCTATGATGATTAGGACGAATATATCTTTGTATAAGATATGTCATAGTTATAGTTAGAGTATATCTTATGTGATATACCTAAATAGTTAGAATATTGATAATATATCGTTTGTGATATAGTTATATTTATAGAATATTCTAAGGTTTCTAGGGTTCCTTACTCTAAAAAAGGAACATAGGTACAATGTCTTTGATGTACCTCATACAAGTCGATTAATAAGAGAATCGAATAGTTAAAAGTAATTATGTTCTTCTGTGCTTTATAAGTTAGATTCCGCATAACTTATTTAGTGTTTAGTAAGAGTGCTCAAAGTGTTTTAGTTTGATTACAAACTATTATACTAATTCTTAACAGAATATAGATCCAACCAAAGGGATCAACAAGTGGTATCAGAGCTTGTTGAGAAACTCTGAAAAAGAAGAACACGAACCTATACACTCCACACATACCAAATCTTAATGTCTCAACCAGATGGTGTTAATGCTCACTTGGATGATGTTCAGAACACTGATCCTGTTCTACCACAAGGACAACCACAAGTTGTGCATCCTGCACCAACACAAGGTGCTCAAGTCGTGAATGATGTAGCTACCTCTACACCAACACCTTTCTTATACTCTGTCTGCTGTTAAACTCCCAGTTCTCAAAGGTGACAATTATGAGACTTGGGCTATGCAGATGGAACACTACTTGAATCACACAGATCATACTGTGTGGCAAGTTATCAAGAATGGGAACACACCAAAGAAGTTACACTGGTTGCCAGACGGTACATGCTATGCTCTACCTGCTGTGACTACTGAGCAGATACAAGCAAAGATCAGAGAAAGAAAAGCCAGAACTGCTTTGGCTATGGCTCTTTCTGAAGACATTCTACCAAGCTTTCATCATTATAAAGATGCCAAAGCTATGTGGGATGCTATAAAACATAGATTTGGAGGCAATGTCCAATCTAAGAAAATCAAGAACATTGTTCTTAAGCAAGAAATTGATAACTTCTCAATTACCAGTATGGAGGGAATCCATGGGGGATATGGAAGGTTCAGCAAGTTGCTTATTCAGTTAGCAGTTTATTGACAAGTAATCCCTAATGAAGAAGCTAATCTAAAATTATTAAGAAGTGTTCCACCAGAGTGGAAAGCAATGGCTATGCACTTCATCACAAGAGATGATTTGGAAACAATTCCGTTTGATCATCTCTACAACAATCTTAGAGCCTATGAGATGGATGTGAAAGGCACTGAAGTAAAGACAACAACTGCTTCAAAGTATAATTTGGCTTTTGTGTCAGATGGGAACAACGGTACTTCCTTTCAAAATACCGCTAGTGGATCTAGCAGCGGTACTTACTTCACAAATACCGCTGGAGGACTTATAAGCAGTACTTACCCACAAAGTATTGAAAGCAGTCCTATGATCTCTCAAAATCCACATGGAAGGTCTTCACCATTGTTTAGTGACAATGATGCTTTCTCATTCTTTGCTGGACAAGACAACAGGCCAAGATTAACTCTCAATGACTTGTTCCAAATGGATGATGCTGATGTTGAAGAGATGGATCTTAAATGGCAAGCTGCTATGGTGTCAGTAAGATCTAATAGGTTCTTCAAGAAGACTGGAAGAAAAATGACTGTTGATCCTAATGAACCATTAGGATAGGACAAGTCTAAAGTTGAATGCTATAACTGTGGAAGGAATGGACACTTTGCAAGAGAATGCAATAGAGATAAAGTTGAGACAAGCAATCTGAAGTCCAAGAACAACTATAGAACCAGTCCAAGAATAACTGAAAGCTTTCCAAGAGGAAACAACAGGAGTCCTAAAGGAACCAAAGTATTGGTTACTGTAGATGGAGTGGTGAATTGGGCAGAAGAGGAAGAAGAAGAATATCTTGGATTAATGGCCCTCTCTCATGAAGATACTGAGGTACACCCTTGTTCTAAAGATTGTATTCTTAAATTTAATAGTCTAAAATTAGAACTAGAGGAACAGTATCAAAAGGTTAACACATGCATTGTAGAAGTAGAGGCTTTCAAACAGGGTGTTGTTAAACTTGAGGATAATATATTTTTGTACAAAAAGGCTCAACAAAACTATGAAGAGAAAATTAGGATTTTGACTCTTCAAATGAAGGAAAAAGGATGTGGAAATAAAAGCTTTTGAAAGACAACTTTTAAAAATAAATACAGAAAATGAAGCTTTAAAAACCAGTCTTTGTAAAGAGAGGTAAGTGATTAGTCAATGGAAACAATCCTCTAAGGGATTGGGAAAATTGATTAATTCACAAATGGGGTATTATGATAAAACAGGCCTAGGATATATTGAGGATCAACCTGGGATAACCTTAAATAACAAGGACTTATCAAAAGGGATTTTTATTAGTTCTGGTGAGGTAGATGATACACCTGAAAATGATAGATATGCTGAAGGAATGAAGCCAGTTCCTCCACCTGTATCTGGAATTTTCATGCCCCCTTGTAATGATACTAGTATAGAGTTAGAAGATCCCAAGATTAATAATGTCTTTAACTCTAGTACTGTCTCTCAAGAAAATACTGATGTGACCAAGAATATTGTTTATCCACCTCTAATGAATAACTTTGTTTCTGAGGAATCTAAGACTAGTTCTGCTCCCAAGCAGGTAAAAACTCCTAGCAAGATACTGGAAAACAATAAACAACATACTAAAAACAAAAGGGCTGGGATAGGTTTTGAAAAAGTAAAGTCAAAACAACCTTTTGGGTCTTCTTTAAGAAGAAAAGGATGTTATGTTTGTGGTAGTCTAAGTCATTTTATCAAAGACTGTACATTACATGAAGATAAAATTGTGAAACAGAAGGCTACACAAAGGGTCATGAAAAACAGTAATGGGAAAAATACACAGGGTAATAGGAAACAGAAACTTAAAGATGACAAACCTAAGTTTGATCACACAAGGGTAGTTAAACATGTTACTGATAATCCTACCAAAAGTTTTGTTCCTAGGGCAGTACATATGAAGCAAGGACTTGTATCCTTAAAGTCTGGTAAACCAAGTACCGGCAAGCCTAAATCTACAAGTACTGCTAGACAAAACTCAAGTACTGTTGGTTTAAAGTATGTAAAACCAATGTTCTCCAAGACTTCTAAGAAGGTTTTTAAAAAAGTTAAAGCACCTAGAAGTAAGGACAAGAACAAATCAGTACAAATGTGGGTTCCTAAAAGAGATATACCATGTGTTAGAGCAAGTACCGCTAAAGCAGTACTTAAGTCAAAAAAGTCAAAGCACATAGAGTCACCCTATGAATTTGAATACATAAATGAAACCATGAAGTATAAGAGTAAAAGTAGCATTACTGGGAATGCTTCAGTACAAACTCTGAAATGTGTAGGTCCCATAAGATCCAAGCCAAATGTGGCTTGGGTCCCTGTTAAAAACTAACAAGTTTTATTTGTGTGCATGGGCATCTCATTGATGAATTAAAAGATAAAGGAATTGTAGATAGTGGATGCTCAAGACACATGACAGGGAACAAAGATTTTCTTGCTGAATTTGAAGAATTCAGAGGAGGTCCAGTAGCCTTTGGCGGTAGAAAAGGTAGAATAACTGGCAAAGGGAAAATCAACACAGGAAAGTTGGAATTTGAAGATGTCTTCTTTGTGAAACAATTGAATGAGTTCAATCTCTTTTCAGTATCACAAATGTGTGATAAGAAGAACAAGGTGCTATTCATAGACAAAGACTGCTTGGTGTTGTCCAAAGACTTTGAGATGCCCAAGGAATCTCAAATACTGCTTAAAGTACCCAGACAAGAAAATATGTATACCTTTAATCTTCATACCATTACTCCAACAGGTGGTATTACATGTTTGCTAGCTAAGGCTTCTTTAGATGAGTCAAATTTATGGCATAGAAGGTTAGGACATGTGAATTTTAAGAATCTTAATAGATTGGTAAAAAGGAATTTGGTTAGAGGTCTACCTAACAAATCTTTTCAAAATGATTTCACATGTGCTGCTTGTTAAAAATGAAAACAACATAGAGCCTCTTGTAAGACCAAGACTGTAAATACTGTGACAAAACCTTTGCATCTCTTGCATATGGATTTATTTGGTCCAGTTTCTATAAGAAGCATTAGCCATAAGACCTTTTCTCCAGTCATAACTGATGATTATAGTAGATTCAGTTGGGTTTTCTTTTTAGCCTTTAAAAGTGAAACAAGTGAATTACTAAAGGATTTTATCACTTTAGTTGAAAAGCAGTTCACTAAACAGGTTTTAATCATTAGGACTGATAATGGAACATAATTTAAGAATGCTGATTTTGATGAATTCTGTAGGTCTAAAGGAATTAAGAGGCAATTTAGTAATCCTAGAACTCCTCAACAAAATGGAGTAGCTGAAAGGAAGAATAGGACATTAATTGAGGATGCTATAACTATGCTGGCTGATTCACTTTTGCCAAATACCTTTTGGGCTGAAGCAATCAATACTGCATGTTATGTGTTAAATAGAGTCCTAGTAACTAAGCCTCAAAATAAAACACCTTATGAACTTTTGACTAATGTAAAGCCTAACATATGTCATTTAAAACCTTTTGGGTGTCATGTGTCCATACTAAATACTCTTGATTACTTGGGAAAGTTTGATGGAAAGTCTGATCCAGGATATCTTGTTGGATATTCATTGCAAAGTAAAGCATATAGGGTTTACAATTTGGTAACTAAGAAAGTTAAAGAAAATGCTCATGTCAATTTCTTAGAAAATAAACCCAATGTTCCAGGAATAGGTTATGCTTCGATGTTTGATTTAGATTATCTAACTAACTCCATGGATTACTACTCTTTGCAAAAAGATTGTCAAACTAACAATGCAGGTGAGGAGTTAAGTGCAACTAATGCAGGTACTCAAGAAGATGTTTCTTCATCAGATGAAGATGTTCACATCTATGTGCCAAATATGCCTACTGTTACTCCCATGTCTACAACTCCCAAGAAGCAAACCATGCCATCAAATGATGATCAAGCCTCCCAGGAGCTTTAGAGGCTTCAAGATCAATAAAAGAATGCTACATATGCTAATAAGCATTCAGGAGAAGAATCGTTTGAGTCACAACACTCAGCAATACATACTATACCTAGCGATACTTCATTTGCAAGTACTGCTAAGTCAAAATCTGCTAGATCTGCTGACTCACTAGAAGAGATTTTGCAAGCATTGGACGATGGAGACTTGTATGACAGTCCAGCTGAAGGAATCTTCTCCAAAGCTTCCTATGATGAGCAGGGTGCAGTAACTGATTTCAACAATTTGGAAACAGAAATTCCAGTCAGTTCTATTCCCACTCATAAAGTCAACAACAACCATCCTGCTACTCAGATTATTTGTGATCTAAAATCTGTTGTACAAACCAGAAGACAACTGCAAACCAATATTGAAACTCATGCACTAGTGAGTTATGTCAAACAACAGTAGAGAACAAATCATAAAGATACTCAGCATTGTTTGTTTGCTTGTTTCTTATCTCAAGTAGAGCCCAAAAATATCTCTCAATCTCTTGATGAAGAAAGTTGGGTGGATGCCATGCAAGAAGAATTAACACAATTTGAGCTACAAAAGGTTTGGATTCTTGTGGATCTTCCCTCAGGAAAAAGAGTAATTGGTACAAGATGGGTCTTTAGGAACAAGAAGGATGAAAGAGGGGTTGTTGTGAGGAACAAGGCAAGACTTGTTGCTCAAGGCTACAGACAGGAAGAAGGGATAGACGATGATGAGGTTTTTGCACCAGTGGCAAGGATAGAAGCCATTAGGTTATTTTTGGCCTTTGCATCATATATGGGATTTATAGTCTATCAAATAGATGTAAAAAGTGCCTTTCTATATGGTACTATTTCAGAGGAGGTACATGTCTCACAACCTCCAGGTTTTGTAGATCCTAAATTCCCCAATAGAGTCTACAAAGTTATCAAAGCACTTTATCGTCTGCATCAAGCTCCAAGAGCCTGGTATGCAACTTTAGCCAACTTTCTGCTAGAACATGGATATAGGAGAGGAACCATTGACAAAACTCTATTCATCAAGAAAAATGCCAAAGACATCATTCTAGTTCAAGTCTATGTTGATGACATCATTTTTTGTTCTACTAAGAAGACATGGTGTGAAGAGTTTGAAGCTTTGATGAAAGGAAGATTTCAAATGAGTTCTATTGGAGAACTAACTTTCTTTTTGGGACTACAAGTCAAACAAAGGAAAGATGGAATATTTATCAGCCAAGATAAATATGTTGCTGAAATCTTAAAGAAATTTTCATGTATAGATACAAGGAGCACAAGCACACCTTTTGAAGCCAAGAAATCTTTATCAAAAGATGAACATGGAGAGGATGTTGACATTCATCTCTATAGGTCAATGATTGGCTCATTGATGTATCTTACTGCTTCAAGACCAGATATAATGTTTGCTTTGTGTGCATGTTCAAGATTCCAAGTTCATCCAAAGGTGTCACATCTATATGCTGTGAAGAAGATTTTTAAGTATCTTAAAAGTCAACCTAATTTAGGATTATGGTATCCAAGAGACTCCACCTTTGAATTAGAAGCTTACTCAGATAGTGATTATGCTGGAGCAAATCATGATAGGAAATCCACAACAGGAGGTTGTCAATTCCTAGGCAGAAGACTCATATCATGGCAGTGTAAGAAGCAGACCATTGTTATTACTTCTACAACTGAAGCTGAATATGTAGCTGCTGCTCATTGCTGTGGACAAGTACTTTGGATTCAAAATCAATTGTTGGACTATGGGTTCAATTTCATGAACACCAAGATTTACATTGATAATGAAAGTACAATATGCATTGTCAAGAATCCAGTATTTCACTCCAAGACTAAGCATATTGAAATAAGACATCACTTTATAAGAGATGCTTATGACAAAAAGCTTATTCAAGTCTTGAAGATTCATACAGACAACAATGTAGCTGATTTGTTGACCAAGGCATTTAATGCTAAGAGATTCGAATTCCTGGTGACACACATTGGTATGCTCAACCAATAACATGTTGCATATGTTAAGGGGAGGTAATAGCTGTACAAGTTTTATATAAATTTTATTGTATAGTATATTCTTTGTGTTTTTGATGTTATTGCAGGTTTATAGAAAAAGATAGAAGAGGTTACATGTCTAGTGGAAAGCATGAACTGGTCAAAATTGTGAGGTACCGTTGTCACTCCAAGTACCGCTAGCACAAAACCAAGTACCGCTTATGTTCCATGTACCGCTACATGTCCGTTGTACCGTTAAGGGTCTCTTTTGTAAATTCGGCGGTTTCTTCGCGCTTGGGTTTGTTATTTACTTAAATACTTACCCCAATTACACAATTGATGCACCTAATCTTTTATTTTTCTCTCTTGATTCTATAACCCTCTCTCTAATCTTTCGATCATCAAAAATACAAATGGATGCCTTACAAGTAATCTCTAAGCATAATTTAGTTGCGAATCTTGCTACGAATGATGACTCGCTTGGTTTCCATGAGATGCTTGGTTTCCTTTCTCGAAGTCATATTCGCTTCGCACTCACTGTAAGTCCAGTTTTCTCTATACCCATTGTTGAACAATTTTGGGATACTGCTGTTTTAGGTACTCGTTTTGATCAACCTTGCATTAAGGCTAAGGAAAATCATAGGAATATATATGTCACTGAGGTACTACTAAGAGCAATTTTGAGACTTGATGATGAAAATGGACTTAGTATGCTTAATAATACAGAGATTCGTGATGGCCTTGCAGCCATGGGCTATGGGGGTGGTAGGGAAAGTCTTACTTTCTTTAAAGCATTATTTTCACCTCAATGGAAATTGCTTTTTCAAGCTATTATTCACTATTTAAGTTCAAAAAGTACATCTTTTGATCAAATACTTGCTGCATTGGCATCTGCTGCTATTTGTCTAGCAAATAACAGGGTTTTTAATTTTTCAAAATTAATTTTTGAAGGAATGACTAGGAATTTGGAAGGGACTAAGAAGTTTTTAATGTATCCTAGATTCATTTAGGCTTTAGTTAGTGATCAAATACCTAACCTACCAGCATGATGTTCCTTCATTCACAAAGAGAACTTTCTCTTTCTTGAACAAACAAGGCAATGCCTTTTCAGGAACCGTAACACCATTGTTTGCTTATATGTTAGCCCAACCTGCCAATCAAGAAGGTGAGGAACCTAGCAATGCTAGTGCTTCTCAGCAAAGTCTTTCTCACCAGAGCTCCCACTCTCTAGAAGATTCACAATCTTCTTCTCACAATGTTGGTATTCCACCAAACACTGATGAGATGATCCACACACCTGCTGCTTCTATTGCTGCTAGTGGTTCACCACAAGCACAAGCACCAGATGTGACAATCCGTCAATTTAAGATTGATATTTTATTCTCAATATTTATTTAAAAACATTATTTTAATGTTATAATATGAACTCGCATATTTTTGGGAAGAAATTTGGATTTACGTCTTGGAGTAGCATCGACTACGTTTAAACCGGAGGATTCAACGTTACGTGCTTACGTTTACATACACCGTCTTTGGTGGCAGTCCGACATTTCGGAAAATAAATTTATCCGTGAATATTATTTTGGAGTTTTAAATTTGTGTTGGTTCATAAACTCACAAATTTACGAGAAGAGATTAGGACTTACGATTTTATTTTAACGTCCTTTACGACTAAACCGGAAACCCAAGGATTACGTATTTACGTTTTCGAACTCCGTTTTTGATGAGACAATTTTTATTGGATTCGTTTTGTGACGGTGATTCATAAATTATAAAAACATTTTTCGTAAAACGACCCGAGGGCACGCAAATCGAGAAAACTAGAATCGAGAAATACCCGTAAACTAGTGAGATGGGACAAAACACATTGTCCCACCCCACTAGCATGATATGGACGGCCAACATGACACCACACCATCAAGGTGGCATCATGTTAGCTAAACTTACACAAGTGTAAGCCTTAGCTTACCCTTTAAGCTAACTTTACCACTAAACTAGCTAAACTAGCAACTTGTATTCATTTCCATCTTTCTCACATGCAAAACCAACATCAAAATCCTCTCAACTCCATCCCCTTGCCGTCCACTATTAACCAACAAACACCCCATTTGATCTTTTCTAGCCATAAACCACATGTTTACTAGTTCTATTAAGGTGTTCTCTTGAAGCCTTGATCATTTGGTGGCCATATTAACAACTTTGGAGGTGATTTGCTTGTGTCCTAGGGCTGATTTTCCAACCTATGTTCTTGATATTTGATGGTCTTGGAGATACTTGTGTTCATCAAGTTCTTGTCTTCCTAAAATAAGAAATCCACTTGGATTGGTAAAGAAGATCATCCTCTCCATTTTTCTCTTATTATTTTGTAAAGAACAAATGTATTTTCTTTCATTTTGTATATGTATATGATGTATATATGATGATAAAAATGTTGTGTGGGGATCAAGTGTTGATAAATATGTTTAAAAATGATGATAACTATAAGAAATGAAGCTAAAATCTTGACTATTTAGTTGGCTTTATAAAAACAGTAGATAACTAAAATATGAACTGATAAAATTTAATGGTTTGATCCATTTACAGTAAGTAGATGATGTTATACACATGTGAGAGTTGGCCATGCAATGGAATCAAAATAATGAGTGAGATATGATCAAAACAAGTTAGGTGGTATAATCTGAATAAGCAGTTTTGTAGGGACTGTTAAGGCAACTTAAACTCAAAATGGGCAGTAGCTATACCTAAGTTATATGTAGAAAATATTATGAGGAACATGTCATCCAAAAATGAGCTTCTAAGTCATTATAGAACTCTAGATATGTTAAAAATGGTGAACATGAAGTTAAAAATCAGATTTTTGGAAATAATGTTTATTATTATTATATAAGCACTCACGTTATAATGTATAAAATGTAAAAATATAAACCCACTAACTTATAAAACTTATTTATATAAATGTGTAACAGATTAATTAAATGGGTAAATTATATAAATGGTGGTAAAAATAATATTTATAAGTAATAAAAACTATAAACTTGATTTTTATGACTTTTTCGGCTATTGCTGTAAAATTAACGTTTTTCGCCAAATAAAACTTAGACGACCAAACCCGTCTAATGTAAAGTTTATAAAAGTCATATACTGATGTATAAGTAACTAAGACAAGTAAAAACCGATAAAACCCGAACTATATGGAATACGGACATTTACGAGCTAACTAAACATATTGGACTAATAATTGGACTTAATAAGATAAAAACTTGTAAAAAGAACTTATTGGGCTTAACCCATTTGGGCCCAACATGAAAAGTATATATACTGATAATATAGGTATAAAATGGATAAAAACAAGTTAAAGAACTTATAAAAGACTTAATGGACTTAAAATAGGTAAAATCGGTAAAACTAGTGAACTAGTAAGACGTTACCAAAACGTAAACGCTAAAATGAGTAAACAAGGAAGTATATACCCACTTGATCATCATCATATGTACAAAATCATCATATGTATATTGTTATTTTGATAAAAGGCATTGGACAAAAGTCTAAGACTAGTATTATTTGTCTAGGTTTCCGTGATTGAAGCGCGTACCGTACATCCAAATCGCCGATAATCGCCTTCCCACATCAACGTGAGTTCATAGCCTGGCACTCTTTTAAATGTTTTTATAAATGTTTTATAAACCCGCGAGGGAGATAACATGTTAGTTTTTATAAAATAGGACACCATTTGTCCTGATTGTTTGTTTATTGATTTGGACCCGAATGATTGAATGACCCGATTGTATGACCCGATAAATGATTAAAGGACCCGATAGATGAAATTAAATGGATTATTAAAGTTAGGTTATGTCATTAAAAGTCCCATTAGCATGAATTGTGAACTACCGGGATTTGGTAGACGCTTATGCATTTAATAGTACTATTTGGGGACGATCACCCCAGTTCGCGCCTTGACGGTTGATCCCCGTCGTGCCACATTGATTGGTAAGCGAATTTATGTATGAGAAGATTTCCATAGCGTGACCTTTGTGACGACACGCTACTTTAGATGGGCAAAATTGGTATCGGGTTAGCTACCCGTTGTTGGTTTAGTAAGGTAACAATGTCATGCGGCTTATAATAATCCAAAAATTAACGAAATACTAATAGACGCTCCGAATTTCGGTGTATTGCCTGACTAGCAATACAAGGTCATACTATTGATATTATGTTCGTGTTTTGGTTTTTATAACCATATTCATATAACGGTTTTTATTTAATCTATAAAACGTTGCAAACCGTATTGTATGGTGTTTTTAACGACAATGATTCGTATAATGATTTTTAAGGCAAATGCCTATATTATGATTTTCGATAAGGATTTGTATAAAACGACTTTGGCTATTTTATGGCCTATTAAAATGATTTGTACAAAATGATTTTCAGTAATAATTTTATACTGATATTATATTGATGGATTTTATTAAATTCTATGAATTCACTCGGCGTTATCGCTGACCTTTTCTTTTAACATGTTTTATCTCAGGTACTTGAAGGTAATTCTCGGTAAGACAACAAGAATTCATGGCCCGCACCTAAACAATATTTTCCATTCAAATACTTTGTAAAACTTTGTATGAAATATAATGACTTGGGACCGATGTAACTTTGATATTTATGAATGGAAATGCTTTTATTATAAAACGACGCGATTTTTATGCGTTGTCTATGATGGGAGTAATGTGCTATCCCGTAACACCAACTAGTCTTCCGCTGTACTGAATTGTATAAATGTGGGGGTGTTACAGTTTGGTATCAGAGCTCTCGTTATAGAGAACGAAAGATTTTTAAAACCAAGGTTTCGAATAAAACTTTCAAAATCTTTTAACTATAAACATTTTTCTAAAAATGTCTAAAAAAAAAAAAAATCTTTTGACTATAACGGTGCCGAAGAATTCCCGAGTTACCGACAAGGCCAAGACTGAGAAGTGTTATTTTAATATATATATAACTTGGATTATATATATATATATATATATATATATATATATATATATATATATATATATATATATATATATATATATATATATATATATATATATATATATATATATATATATATATATATATATATATATATATATATATATATATATATATATATATATATATATATATATATATATATATATATATATATATATATATATATATATATATATATATATATATATATATATATATATATATATATTTATGATGTAATTTGATTACATGATTGTTTGATGATTATTTTGATTTTTATACGAGGTATTTATACGACGTAGATTGTCACAAGTAACCCTAACTCCCCTAGTAAATTAATCGAAGCTATTCTCGTAGGAATTCTAGCTATCCTAGATCTAAACCAAGTTGTGGATATTTATGATCCCAACAAATGGTTGATATTCGTAGAAATGTAGATATTAGTTGATTGTGATATTGAAAAAGAATTGGCGAGATTAAAACTGATATCGACGTCATGACGATCTTTCCTTATAGTGTGGAGTTTGACAAAACGTTATCACCTGGAAAGATGACATCCGATTCGTTGTCATCCAATTCTTAAATTGAAATCGAAAGGGTGAACGTTGCACTTGAGGCTGTCATTGGAACCATTACCCAAAAGCCTCATGGCACTAGTACCTTTCCGAGAAATCTGATTGAATGTGTGAGTCATCTCATGCTAGTGACTCATTTGGTAATTGTTGTTGTAAGAAATATAGGATTGGAAATTAAGTGTTGATCATATTGAGCTTTTATTGCCCTTTTAAGATCTAAGAATAAGGTTGTAAGTATTGGAGAATGAAGTAGGATATCGACTTGAGTATAAAATTGGTTGAAACTTGAATAAAGTAAAATTTAACCTGTATGGAATATGAGATTGTTAAGAGGAAGTCGTTAAGTTCTTTGATTGAATTATAAGGTTTTAAATGATTTTTAGTTTGTGTTAAGGGTTGTTCCTAGGCCATTGTCCACTAACGAAGTTGCCCAGTGTCCAAGAAATAAATTGAAGAATTCTTCTTCTGAATTGAGACCGATGGATCTTCTAGGACATGTGGAACACCTAATGACTCTTGTAGATTAGTATTCATTGTGGTATCTTTTAAAAATAATCCCTAACTTAACTGTGACATCAGTTGGTAGGATGAGTTCTGAGAATTGTATGACATAGTGACGCGTAATGTGTTACGGTACAATTTTGACTTGTTTGTGATTAATGAAAAGACTACATTTGATTGCTAAATTCTACATGTATCAATGTTATCTATCTTTTCTTGCTTCTTCCTAATGCTCGCATTAGTGATGCAACCATTGAACAAGTACTCATCTTGATTTGAGTTACGTTGTGAATCATTCTTCGTGAGTGCCATCGAAGTCATGAACCTCATGATTAATTGGCTAAGCTCATTTTCTATCATATTGTAGTTAAGTTCTTGGTGAACAACTCTTCGTCACTCTTCAGCAGATCACGCATTGATTTTATAAAGTTAAAACGGTATCCTTTGAGAAAATTTAATTTTCATCACAATAAGGATTATTCAAAGTGAGATTTTTAAGTGATTGTTATCGAAATAAAGTTGATTATGAAATACCTTGGAAAACTTAATTGTTTTCATAACAAGGAAAATCTTTGTAAATTTATTTTGATTCTTATTTAAGAATTAAGCTTGAAAGTGTTTTTATTATAAACATGATGATAAAATTTTGACGAACTGAGTATTGCATTGTTAATCTTGAAATTGTATATAGTTGCGCGCCTACATACAATTTGGAATGGACTATGCAAGACTGATTAGTAGTCACCATAAAACTGATTAATAAACGCTAAATTTCTTTGAAGAGTGTGAAAGATTAAAATTTATGAGATCTGCAAGAAGTGAAAAATAGGGACATAGTGTTAGGGACACCTACATATGTGCCTGTAGCATCTATTCTTCTGAGTTGAATTTACTCATCTGTGGAAATTGCCTTATTTGACAATTGACAATTCTTTCTTGTCCAATTATCCCGTAGTGAGATTCTTAGGAAAAGTATCTGATTACCGAGTGTTGATACCCGACTGGATGTATCGACGTTCCTATCATTTCTTTTGATTTGGTTTCATTTGAATGACCTGGGTAACGATCCAAGGAGCTTTCGAATGCGTACTCAAATTATGAAAACATGGGATATATTCATATTCGTTAAATGTTTTCGCCTGTATCTGATTTGAAATTCTCTCGCGTAGATTATGCGTTGACCTTACTCTTTTAATAGTAGTTGTTTCTCCAGATATCCTTGAATTGTGAAGGATTATGAGTTATTATTAGTCTTTTGAGAAGTTCACATCTCATCGACGGCAATAAAACTAGAAAGTTGATAGTGCCAGTAGAATGGATTGATTGATTATGACATGACGACATTGTCTTAATTGATGGGAACTCGAATAGAATTCCCCTAAATGATAAGATGTTGATTATCAAAACTGACCTAAATAATTCTTGATGGATGACCATATCCTGCATTTAGACTTGAAATTATAACGTGAATGGTTGTGAACTAGTTATAGATATTGTAATCTAGAAGAACTTAATATGAATTTATTAAAGGATGATAATATTATCTAAAACTTTAGTAAGTATTTGTTGATGAATTACCTAGACTTTCGCCACGAAGGCAAGTTGAAATTGGTATAGATTATATTCCCGGTGCTGCACTTGTGGCTTGTGCACTGTACGTCAGCACCATCTAAATTAAAGGAATCACCGTAAAACTGAGAGAGTTGTCGGAGAAAGATTCTATTATACCAAGCCTGTCATCCTGAAGAGCTATGGTGTTATCATTCCTTATATTTATAGATTATTGTGGACTGAGTAAATTGACAATCGAAAACAATATCCATAACTCGAAATGGAAGATTTGTTCGATCATTTACAAGGTTTTTGATCCTCAACATGGTTATTATCAACTTCGCATCTGTGAAGAAGATTATGTATTCCAATCACTACATCCAGAACTTGTAATGAACATTATGAGTTTCACGTGATGTCGTTTGGATTGACTATGCACATGTAGTATTCATAAATTTGATGAATCACGTGTGTAGGCTATAATTTGATGAATTCATGCTCGTGATCATTAAGAACTATATGTTTGTTTATAAGAATAAGAATGAGTTAATAATTATTTATAGATTGCTCTGAATTGGCCGAACAATGGAAACCTATACCTTGAATAATTAACACGTGATTAAAGACTTAATACTTTACATGATTTAACCGTGTGATTAATAGATAATGGAATATAAATTGACTTTTCAAAAATTTAGAAGTCATTTAAGACTTTGAGTTATACTAAAAAGAAAATGGAAATAAGTTTTGACAAATGTCTTAACAAAGGATTTTTAAAGGGATTATTCCCTTACACACAAACCATTTAACCAAACTTCTGTTTAGGGGTAAATGTTTGTGTATACTTCTAGATAACCTAAGAGGAATTGAGGAAACCATTTAAACCCTAACTTAAAATTTGAAACGACAATTTTTCCTTTTCAAATAAGAAAACTTTGACCAAAGTATAAACAAAGGTTTTTCGAACATTTACGAATCTCATTAAATATTTTCGATAAATCAGCAAAAATCTTAATAATTAAAGTCAAATTTATTTTGAACATTTTATATAATTTGTCGAACTAAGAAATTTAAAACTATTACATTTCATAAAAATTAACTAATAATTATTTAATTAATTATGATAATTATCGACGCTTTAGACACCAGATTGAGAAAAACTGATAAAAATGATAGATGAGACGAAACTGAAACTTAGAAATTATGAAGAAAGAAATTTTGAATAAATACGGTTATGATACCTATTTCATCAGGAAGGTGAACATAATTACTGATGCATAATATAGAAAGAATATATGAGTAAATTGTGGATATGATAATTACATCATCATGAGAAGTGAATATAGATACTGACATATTATATAAAAAGGATAAAGAACCAGTTAGGACATATTCCTTATTAATGAAGGTGCAAAATAAATTGCCGAACGATATAAAAATAAACAATGTTTGTAAAAAGGATAATATAGATAAAAAAAAAAAGGGTTTCACGGCTAATGTGAACCATTAGAATTGAGAAGCCAATAGCGTTAAATGTTTTAAAGACCACATGTGATTGTCTAAATATAGAGGATTGTGAGATATAGTTATGTTGGAATTTGTAAGTATAAGTATTATATGTATGTCATTTTTGACTAAAAGTATCCTTGTCTGAAGAAGTTGCACTAATGGCAATTATGAAGACAGACATCGCCTCACACATTAGTAAACGTCTAGCTATTGCAAAGGTCATCATCTGAATTTGATTCGATTTGGGTCATCGTCGACAGACTGACCAAATCTGCTAATATCATTCCCGTTAATGATAAATGCAAAAGAGTTGTGTAAACATGGTGTGCCATATCGATCATCTCTATCAAGATCCTCGCTTCGCATCGAATTTCTTGAGATTTGCTCAGAAGTCATTGTGAACGAATCTTGATGAGAGTACTATGTTGTAAGACCCGTGAAAGTGCCGTAAGATGCTAAGTTATTGTCTCAAGAGCTGTTCAGTATGAGCATCTCTCTTAAGTTGTGACTCACTTGTGGATGTGATATCCCGAGCCCAACGTTATTTATTTAATCCTATTTTACGAATATTTTTGAAATTTTTAAGAAATTTCGTTTGTTATATATTTGACGGTTTAAATTGAAACCAACGTTTACGGTCGTAATTTAACGTTTGACGATTTAAGAAGAACCGATGACGACTACGATACCGAGGGATGCCCAAAATTTACCTTTTATTATCGATTGATCGATATTTGAGTTTTTCGAGATTTTATATTTATTACGTGTTAAGTCGAGTCGGAACCATATGAATATTCGTTTTGTGTGCGTTTGAACCATTTAAAAGTATTTTCAAGTGTTCGGGGCGACCCCCGACTTCCGTAAAGTTTTAAGTCGACTAATAAGTCGTTTCCCACAAATATTGGAGTCGTTTACAAGTGAGGCCAAAAGAAACCCAAAATGACAAAACAAGTCCCCCTAATTTTTACAAAAAGAGGAAAATGAAAAACATACAAACAAACACCACACAAATTTTTCTCTTCTTCTCTCCCACCCTTCCCCTAGCCGTCGGCCATACTCCCACCACCACCACAATCCATTTTTTTTCTTGTTTTGATCAAAACCAATTAAAGACCACCTTCTCTTTATCCATTGTAAGTGTTCTTACATACTTTAATCCAACATGCAACATCTTTAAATTTTCAAGAATCAAAGATTTTTCAAAAATGTGTTTTGATGTAATTAAATCATTAATTCGTGTAATTGGTGATTGGGTAATGATAATTAATCCATAAAATAAGATGAGTGTTATGTTCTTGGTTCTCCACAGCCCCTAAAAGCCACGAATTTTTGGGGTGTTGGGTGTGTTCAAGGTGTTTGATGAAATGTGTTGTGGGGTTGTGTTTAAAATGATGTTTCTAGTGTTTTTGAATTGTTTAAACATATTGCATGTTTGTTTTTATGATTGGGTTTTATGAGGATATTGATTAATAGGGGTTTAGGACTGATAATGATGTTTGGTTGTGATTAGGGATGCTTAGGATGATGTCTAGTGTTGATAAATGGGTTTGGAAACGAGCGTTGGTATGATTTTGGTATAGTTGATTTTAGGCAGAAAGTTTAAGGCATTTTCGTAAAAATTATTTTGTAAACAGGTCTTGTGGATAGGATAGAGTTGTAGAGCATCTTCTTAGCTTCGATTTGGTATAAGATAGAGCTTACGACTCCTAACGAGTCAAAAGTTACGACGTTTCGAAATTCGTGTACCGGGAGATGAAAACCGTCATAATCCGAAATTATGCTTGGTTTTGGGTCAAATCCCGGGGACCATAGATAGAGTTTGGTAAATGTTTGAAAGTTGATTTTTGGTCTCAAACCTGTGTATTTGAGTCTATTATTAGACTTAGGTGTCGTAGAGGTCAATGGTATATTTTAAATGGGTCAAATGAGTCCGACTTGGTCAAAGTGCAATTTCAGTCCGTAAAATGTAGGTTTAGTAATGTGTTGAGTAACGGGTCGTAAAAACGAAAACTTTTAATGGGATTAAAAATGGGTTTTCTACAGGTCTTAAGGTATTTTTGAGAATTTTCTTAATTCTTATAACAAGGGTTAAGTCTAGTAAAACAGCCCATACTTTTGGTAAGTATCGGCGAAGTCGTAAAATGGATAGTAACTTTAATAACATTGATAAATGGTATAAGTCTAGTAACAACTACTTGTTTGACTTTGGCGTGAGTTTTCATAAGCATTGAGTGTGTTTGCATTTGCGTGTGTTTAGTACAATAATGTACGCGGAGTATTGATTTGGTTTACGTACCTTGATTTTTAGGTCAAGTGTTTGATTTTCCCGGGCATCCACGTCGTCGGTGACATTTCTCGTTACGTCTTCGCTAGAACCACTACTACTACGCAAGGTGAGTCTATAGCCTCGCTCTTTACTTATTTCAAATGTTTTTACCCGCGAGGGGGATACCTGCTATTTAAATGAAAATGAACATAAGTCATGAATGGTTGTTGGACCCGAATGTTGCCTCGAAATTGTGTTGAGTACCTAGTTGCAAAAGGCCCTAATTTCATGAACTATTAACTATTGTCTTGCCCTTGTGTGGGTTGGAAATAGCCGCTTATACAATTTGTAGTACTACGGGGCTAACGACCCAATGCTAGCCGAGAAGCTGTACGTTGAGTAAGTTCTGCGGTAGATTATCTTGTATGAGAGATAAGGTATAATTGCAACTAATGCCTTAGTAGGGGCACTGGTTTCATCTGAATCACGCCGGTAATTATTACGCGGGTGATTGAGTTAACGGTTTAGTGTCATGAGCTTAAACACAATTGTCATATCCTTGAATAATAGATTGTATGGCCACAATGCTATTGAATGATCATGATTGGTTTTTAACACTTATGTTCAACTGATGATTTGATAAACCTATAGATTCGCTCAACCTTTGTGCTGACGATTTTAAGCATGTGTTTCAGGTAATCAAGGTTTATAGCAGTGGAGCATGCGAGGATGGAAGTTGTTGTGGCTTGGCGGTCTACTTTGTTTTTCCTCCCTTTTAGCACTTAAATACTTTATATTATGTCATGTGAACGAAAATTGTATTTTGGGTTGAGATTCAGTGGGGACCAAAACGCAAACTCTGTTTTATATTATTTTTGGGATTTGGAAAACAGTAGACTTTGTTGTTTTAAACAATCTTTAATTTATGTGTAAATTTCTACGTCTCTTTGAGTCGTTCGAAATAGCTTGTGTGTGATGATAACTGTATAGCACCCAAATGTTGTAGTTCTGCTGCGCATAGCATTTGGTGGGGGTGTTATAGATTGGTAATCAGAGCCATGAGTTATAGAGAACTAGGTCATTTTGAAAAATCCTAAACTATAACTTTTGGTGTCATAAGAAATGGTCCAAGCACACAACTATCCTGCATGGCTCCGGTAAGATTTCTTTAGCATTGCTTTATATTTTAGATGTATCCCTCAAAATTGATATGAATTCCCTAGTATTTAGTAAGTAAATAATTTGATATATATTGAGATATATTGTTTTGTACGTCGAGTACTTATCATCGTAATTTGCAAATTCCTGTAAAGATTATCGTATATGTTGCATGTAATTGGCATACGGGCTACATTGCATTACATGGCAACACCGCGTTGTAATCCTACGTGTATGTAGGAATGGTTGTATGTATAAGTATGTATATACTATGGTATTTAAAGGCATTGCACGCGAAGCAATGGTCCTTGAGTAATTATCGTACATTAAAATGCGGTTTTGTTGAGAATTCAGCCTTACCGCTAATTATCAATCTTGATAATTATATTATTGTTCGGATAACCGAATATGAACCTCGTTTGATACTCTAGATACGTAAATAACGCTTCGTAACATATTGTATATTGACTAGATTGATCTCGATTGTCGTTATCGCACCGTGATGTGTCATTTTGGACATTTTCTTTTGAAACGTAATTTACTTACGTATTACTTTATTTCCTTTATTCCTTATGGGTTTGATATGATAGTTGGCGTAACTATAATATAGGCGAAGTATAATCAACGATGCGTACATCGTAGCGACGAATCACATGTGTATTTTATAAAACGTGGTTGAGGCGTGTCGCCATTTAATCGTTGTTTACTATTCTACTTGAATTTTAAAGATGTGTTTTAAAATAGACTAGCGTTGTGATCAATTGCGATAACTTGGAATTTGGTTGGTTTTTGTGTTAATTTTGTGGAGTACGATTTCGAGACTCATTAGAGGCCGATAACAACATTTAGTTGACATACGTATTCTCGTTCCATTTATTTCATTTTGTTTTGTTGTTTCATTATTTTGAAGTTAATATTTTACATGACGAGTCCGGCATTTGTGCGAGTTAAGTAAGCATCGAACTTTGTTGATCATATGATTTAAACATAAAGTGCTTTACATATTAAATAAATGGCGAATGAAACTTTTGGATAAAAATGACTTATGATGTGTCTGGTAACGAGTAAAAATAAGTGTAGAAAAGAAATGGACAAGATGAAATTATTTTTCCTTCAACCTTGGTTGGTATATCATAATAAATAATTTATACTACTCGTAAAATCCTTGTTTTTATATATTAATAATTTGACACTAGAAGCTAGTGATGGATTTGTTAAGAATTTATTTAATATAATTTGAAAAAGGAGTTTATAATAAAATTTACGATATGACTGTCGAGTATATATAACTTGGATTTAGTATGAATTAATTTTCGGGTCAATGTAGTAAACTTTTGACGTATCTTGTAATATAAAACATGAGTAGAAGATGTGGACATGTGTTTTGGAGCTAGAAACTTTGTAAAATTGGTTTTATTTTAAACATAAGGTTATGTTTACGTATGCATTGGTATAAACTAGAACTCGTCACTTGTTGTAGTGAATAAACTGGGTTAAAATCGGAATATACACCTTAAGTAAGAAATTATAATGCTTGAAATAAATTTTTGAACATTGATGGAACACCATTGGAAACCATTTGTTTATTTAATTGTCGTTATAGAGAATCACTATGCATAATTCGATGATGCTTGTTTAAAAATCGTTTGAAAAATCTTTTGTTTTATTCCGCTGCGAGATGTGTTAATGTTAAAAACCGTTTGATAATGGGCTAAGGATTAAAAGTTGAATTTTCCACATTTTAGAATTATTGAAATAAGCATTTCTGATTGATTATTATATTATTATATTGTTATTATTTTTGAGATTCAAGTCTCGACTAAAATCAGTAATTATCTGAGATAAAACTACGTGAAACCTCTTTATCATTTGAGTCGAAGCGCGCGAATGTGATTTAACAAACCAGTTTTAAGGAAGACTTATGTATAATAAAAAGTCCAATGTTGATTTTTAAGAGTTAATTGGACTAGTTTGAGTCATGATGGATGTGTGTATATATGTGATAATATAAGTCGTAATAATAAAAACGTAAAACTTGGAAAATTCTTACTGTATACGTTTTGGTACTTAAGATATGAACATTAACGAGATTCTGACACAAGTATGGAGATTTTCAAACCTAATGATTTGTCAATTATGATAACCGAGAGATTGAAATTTTTCCAGAAATGAAAACATTGTAAAGATTGGAGAATGAAAGGTATAAATTCTTTAATGGTGTAACACAAATTAAAAATGTGTAAATGTTCGGTTTTACAATGTACAAGGTAACACTAATTATTATACGCAACTGGATTATACAACACACGCCTACTTGTATAATATTTTATAAAGATGTATGTATAATGTTTTGAGTCACGATGGTTCGATCGTACGACATCCCTTCTTTGATTTTGTGAGTCTGTATCTAAACTTGAGTCGTCATGTGACTGCTCATTTTAATATTTTCCATGATATGAAACCATTATTATTATATTTATTTTTGGATTGCTATTTCGCTAGGACTTGATGATGAGGGTATGTCACCCGGTGTATTTTGTCCTGTTCATGGACGTTGTGACTTTTCTTCTTACGGTTAATGGAACCTAAAATTCTGTATTTACTTGAATGATGCTATAAATCTTCATTAAATTGGTTATTTATTTATATCGAACAAAAGCGAGGAGGCGAAGCCGCTTTACCGAATTGTAGAGGTGAAAGAACTCGATATTCCTGGTGAAATTGTTTTTATTTAACCAAGTGATTATTCTTCTCTCCCCGTATACCCTTGGTGGAATGTGTGTGCAACTCGAGACGATGGGAATTATGAGCGTTGTTTTATTTTTGACGCTTGTGTGATGTTCAATTTTTACTCCATGTATTCGTAGATCGCTGTTGTTATCCCGAGACTTTTGTCATATGTTTGAAGTATCTTCATTTCTAATGTAGTTAATTTTAGTGGCAATTATATTGCCCGTTTACCTCATTCGATCTCATTGATTTTTGACTTTATTACTTGTTGTGCTTGCAATGATCTTTAATGTTGAACCACCTTACCGTTATTTTGTGAATAGTATATTTTGAAAATATGTATGAGTGTGATAAATGGTTCGTTCAACCAAATGCGAAGGGTGTCGATTTCTTTATTTAATTATTTATTTATTTTCTCATAAAAAGGCAAAGCAAAGGTATATTTTCAAAGTGTATGAAAGATGTTTGATGTGTTTCTTAAAACGATGGTAACAATATTTTCCCATTTCAAATTTCATTTCAAATGGTTTAATTATTTTGAAGATTAGGTCGAAAACTTTCGTAGTCATATTTGGTATGTAATAATAATGTTTGTGTCGTCACTCGATCCTCAATTATGCACAGCTTAGCTAACTATGCATAATTCGGGAAGAGTCCTGTTTTGTTAATTGTTGTTGCTTGACCCTTAAGTATGCATGATCTAGCTAATTATGCATAGTTTAGGAAGGGCACTATCGTGTCAAACAAATTGGTCATCTTGAAACTTGTAGTGTTTTGATAAACGTTTGGATGAGAACGTTTCTTTTTAAAATGGTGGATCATTTTTGCAAGTAGTCGTAATTTCTTTGATTCTTAAAGAAAATTTTTGAATTTTCTTGTGTTCTTTGAAATCTTTTCTTTTTGTTTGGCGTTGACTTAGTAAGTCACTGTGGCCGAGTAATTTTGGAAAATGTTTTTATGTGTGCGTGTAACGTGCGAATTTCATCGGAATCACGAGGGTGTTGATGAAATACCAAAGGGACTCGTACCGACACTGAGAAGAAATTTTAAACAAGAATAGAAGACTGCCAAAGTAGAGGAAATCAGAGTTCGAGTGACTCTGAGGGGGATGACGAAGACTTCTCCTACATCAAATGTATCGTACCTTATATCTTTTCTTTTCTTGTTCTTTTGATATGTTTAAACGACACGCGATAAACTGTTGAAGTTTACCAACTGTGCATCGGTAGTTGGAAGACCATTCCAATTGTCGTCTTCGTTTATTTAAGTGAGGAATCCTCTTTGCTTGACTCAACCATCCTTGATTATCGATGGTTAAACGATAGATATCCATAGTTGATGTTTTTGTGGTAAACCCTTGCCTTTTATGTATTTACGTGGTAAGCGATCTAGACGAGTGATCGTAAGTTGTGAGAACTTGAGACGACATTGTCCAATGAAGTCCGATCATGGAGAACATGTGCCATGTAATATATTTTCTTTTACTGTGAACGATGATGTTTATTGAGATTTTGACCACGTTTGGGACGGAAGTGAGATGGTGTTCTTGTAATATCTTTTGTGTATAAATCAATGGGTGAGCGCCCTGCGATGACATATGTCTGTATTTTTCTTTCCTTATGGATACGCATCCATAGCTAGCAAGCTCGTGAACCTTCTTTAACTTGCAATTTTATTTTGACTGAACTCATCCGAGGATCATGTCAAATATTCTTATTTTATCATGGCTTGGCTGATTAGCAAGCGTGGGTTAACTTGATTGAACGGATTGGCTTGGCATGGTTTGGCTATTTCGCAAACATGTCGTGATACAGCTTTATGTGCTTCATAATGGCTTTTATGTTTGATTGGTTTGTGATGTTTTCGAGAGAGTTATGTATACGTCGAATGATTACCGTATCGATGAATTCATTTTTGACGAAATAGGTTTGTATGTATATAATATTGCGATAAGGTGATTTTGTAGGACTAGTATTAATTACTTCGTCTTGTATATTCTGAATGTTTTCGATGGGGTTATGTGCGACCCGTGTGATTTTTCCTCCGTGATTAGTTGTTTTTATGAGACGATGAACCAAGTGAAAGGACAATTCGAACGTTGGAAAACGTACTCCGAGCGTGTGTGATTGATTTTGGTAGTTGTTATCGACACTTGCCGTTGGTAGTATCTTTGTACAACGACATTTACCATGTTAGCCTTGAAGCTGTAGCGTTTGAAGAATTACGATGATGAACATATAGATCGCCAGTTGGATAGAATGAAGTAGGAAAAAGTAAGTTGAATGGACTTGAGAGGATTCGAGAGACTACGGAAGAGATGGTGCAGATTTAGAATCACTTGTTAACCGCGAGAAGCTTTGAAAAGAGACGTGTTGATAACCGTAGGAAGAATTTGGGAAATTGAAGTGGAGATCATGGATCGAGATGTTAAGAGAATTAAAGCAAGGTATAATACTCGTTGTGAAGGTGTGATGGAACCCGAGACGTGAACCGAAGTCCATATTGGAACGTGAATACCTCTATAGTAAGAAGTACCCCCATCTTTCTAGTAGTACGAAATACGAGTATAAGAACCAGAGAGCGCCGGGACGTCGCTCCTTTAAGGAGGGGAGGATGTAAGACCCGTGAAAGTGCCGTAAGATGCTAAGTTATTGTCTCAAGAGCTGTTCAGTATGAGCATCTCTCTTAAGTTGTGACTCACTTGTGGATGTGATATCCCGAGCCCAACGTTATTTATTTAATCCTATTTTACGGATATTTTTGAAATTTTTAAGAAATTTCGTTTGTTATATATTTGACGGTTTAAATTGAAACCAACGTTTACGGTCGTAATTTAACGTTTGACGATTTAAGAAGAACCGATGACGACTACGATACCGAGGGATGCCCAAAATTTACCTTTTATTATCGATTGATCGATATTTGAGTTTTTCGAGATTTTATTTTTATTACGTGTTAAGTCGAGTCGGAACCATATGAATATTCGTTTTGTGTGCGTTTGAACCATTTAAAAGTATTTTCAAGTGTTCGGGGCGACCCCCGACTTCCGTAAAGTTTTAAGTCGACTGATAAGTCGTTTCCCGCAAATATTGGAGTCGTTTACAAGTGAGGCCAAAAGAAACCCAAAATGACAAAACAAGTCCCCCTAATTTTTACGAAAAGAGGAAAATGAAAAACATACAAACAAACACTACACAAATTTTTCTCTTCTTCTCTCCCACCCTTCCCCTAGCCGTCGGCCATACTCCCACCACCACCACAATCCATTTTTTTCTTGTTTTGATCAAAACCAATTAAAGACCACCTTCTCTTTATCCATTGTAAGTGTTCTTACATACTTTAATCCAACATGCAACATCTTTAAATTTTCAAGAATCAAAGATTTTTCAAAAATGTGTTTTGATGTAATTAAATCATTAATTCGTGTAATTGGTGATTGGGTAATGATAATTAATCCATAAAATAAGATGAGTGTTATGTTCTTGGTTCTCCACAGCCCCTAAAAGCCACGAATTTTTGGGGTGTTGGGTGTGTTCAAGGTGTTTGATGAAATGTGTTGTGGGGTTGTGTTTAAAATGATGTTTCTAGTGTTTTTGAATTGTTTAAACATATTGCATGTTTGTTTTTATGATTGGGTTTTATGAGGATATTGATTAATAGGGGTTTAGGACTGAAAATGATGTTTGGTTGTGATTAGGGATGCTTAGGATGATGTCTAGTGTTGATAAATGGGTTTGGAAACGAGCGTTGGTATGATTTTGGTATAGTTGATTTTAGGCAGAAAGTTTAAGGCATTTTCGTAAAAATTATTTTGAAAACAGGTCTTGTGGATAGGATAGAGTTGTAGAGCATCTTCTTAGCTTCGATTTGGTATAAGATAGAGCTTACGACTCCTAACGAGTCAAAAGTTACGACGTTTCGAAATTCGTGTACCGGGAGATGAAAACCGTCATAATCCGAAATTATGCTTGGTTTTGGGTCAAATCCCGGGGACCATAGATAGAGTTTGGTAAATGTTTGAAAGTTGATTTTTGGTCTCAAACCTGTGTATTTGAGTCTATTATTAGACTTAGGTGTCGTAGAGGTCAATGGTATATTTTAAATGGGTCAAATGAGTCCGACTTGGTCAAAGTGCAATTTCAGTCCGTAAAATGTAGGTTTAGTAATGTGTTGAGTAACGGGTCGTAAAAACGAAAACTTTTAATGGGATTAAAAATGGGTTTTCTACAGGTCTTAAGGTATTTTTGAGAATTTTCTTAATTCTTATAACAAGGGTTAAGTCTAGTAAAACAGCCCATACTTTTGGTAAGTATCGGCGAAGTCGTAAAATGGATAGTAACTTTAATAACATTGATAAATGGTATAAGTCTAGTAACAACTACTTGTTGGACTTTGGCGTGAGTTTTCATAAGCATTGAGTGTGTTTGCATTTGCGTGTGTTTAGTACAATAATGTACGCGGAGTATTGATTTGGTTTACGTACCTTGATTTTTAGGTCAAGTGTTTGATTTTCCCGGGCATCCACGTCGTCGGTGACATTTCTCGTTACGTCTTCGCTAGAACCACTACTACTACGCAAGGTGAGTCTATAGCCTCGCTCTTTACTTATTTCAAATGTTTTTACCCGCGAGGGGGATACCTGCTATTTAAATGAAAATGAACATAAGTCATGAATGGTTGTTGGACCCGAATGTTGCCTCGAAATTGTGTTGAGTACCTAGTTGCAAAAGGCCCTAATTTCATGAACTATTAACTATTGTCTTGCCCTTGTGTGGGTTGGAAATAGCCGCTTATACAATTTGTAGTACTACGGGGCTAACGACCCAATGCTAGCCGAGAAGCTGTACGTTGAGTAAGTTCTGCGGTAGATTATCTTGTATGAGAGATAAGGTATAATTGCAACTAATGCCTTAGTAGGGGCACTGGTTTCATCTAAATCACGCCGGTAATTATTACGCGGGTGATTGAGTTAACGGTTTAGTGTCATGAGCTTAAACACAATTGTCATATCCTTGAATAATAGATTGTATGGCCACAATGCTATTGAATGATCATGATTGGTTTTTAACACTTATGTTCAACTGATGATTTGATAAACCTATAGATTCGCTCAACCTTTGTGCTGACGATTTTAAGCATGTGTTTCAGGTAATCAAGGTTTATAGCAGTGGAGCATGCGAGGATGGAAGTTGTTGTGGCTTGGCGGTCTACTTTGTTTTTCCTCCCTTTTAGCACTTAAATACTTTATATTATGTCATGTGAACGAAAATTGTATTTTGGGTTGAGATTCAGTGGGGACCAAAACGCAAACTCTGTTTTATATTATTTTTGGGATTTGGAAAACAGTAGACTTTGTTGTTTTAAACAATCTTTAATTTATGTGTAAATTTCTACGTCTCTTTGAGTCGTTCGAAATAGCTTGTGTGTGATGATAACTGTATAACACCCAAATGTTGTAGTTCTGCTGCGCATAGCATTTGGTGGGGGTGTTATATATGTACCACCCCAAATCGAAGGGACGAGGTAAAGTAACGATACAAAATACTATAAGTGCTGTTTTAGGTTTGAATGATTGACCTTTGGTAATAGACCATATAATCGTTTTCCTTTGGAGAGATTATCATTGATAATTATCGTGTTAGGATTGAGATCGAATCTTGTTAGGATCTAAATCTTAGAGCATCTGTAAGCAAGAGTTGAAATGAAGACATCCGACATACACCCATTGTGAGTTGGACATGTCTTTTAGGTTTAAGGTTTCCTATGACGGCGAACCTATTCTTGCAAAATACCCGACCCGCGAGATCTGAAATGATTGTTGAAATTAGGATTTGATTATTGACAGCCGGTAGTGGGCAAGAGGTTATGTGAATGTGAAATGTAGATCTTAAAGTGCCAAATGGGTAGCAAAGTTATGCCACAATTTTTTTTTACTTGGAGAAATGAATTCATGATCTGACAAATCATGGGATATAAGTCCCCGTTGTATGGGGCCATTGAGATGGTATAAAAGATTGGTTCGAAAGGCATATAAGCTGGATCTACCGTAGGACTTCAAAGACTGCGTGAATTATGTTTCGTATATCGAACTTGATGGAATATCTATCAAGTGAGAATCTGATTATTCTTAGTAGAGTTTAGATCGGCGAAAAGTTGCATTCATCAGAAACCCATGAACATCATGGATAGAGAAAGTAAGTCAACATTAAGCCTGATCTTATTCCCGTAGTTATGTTTGATGAAACTCGCGTATTGTAATTGCACTTGTGAGAAAAGACCGAATGTGGAGGAAATACCCACATGGCTTTAACTCTATAAGAAGCGAGTAGTAAGGTAAGATGATCTTTGAGGACAAAGATCCTGTTTAGGGGTAAATGCTGTGACAATCCGTCAATTTACGATTGATATTTTATTCTCAATATTTATTTAAAAACATTATTTTAATGTTATAATATGAACTCACATATTTTTGGGAAGAAATTTGGATTTACGTCTTGGAGTAGCATCGACTACGTTTAAACCGGAGGGTTCAACGTTACGTGCTTACGTTTACATACACCGTCTTTGGTGGCAGTCCAACATTTCGGAAAATAAATTTATCCGTGAATATTATTTTGGAGTTTTAAATTTGTGTTGGTTCATAAACTCACAAATTTACGAGAAGAGATTAGGACTTACGATTTTATTTTAACGTCCTTTACGACTAAACCGGAAACCCAAGGATTACGTATTTACGTTTTCGAACTCCGTTTTTGATGAGGCAATTTTTATTGGATTCGTTTTGTGACGGTGATTCATAAATTATAAAAACGTTTTTCGTAAAACGACCCGAGGGCACGCAAATCGAGAAAACTAGAATCGAGAAATACCCGTAAACTAGTGAGATGGGACAAAACACATTGTCCCACCCCACTAGCATGATATGGACGGCCAACATGACACCACACCATCAAGGTGGCATCATGTTAGCTAAACTTACACAAGTGTAAGCCTTAGCTTACCCTTTAAGCTAACTTTACCACTAAACTAGCTAAACTAGCAACTTGTATTCATTTCCATCTTTCTCACATGCAAAACCAACATCAAAATCCTCTCAACTCCATCCCCTTGCCGTCCACTATTAACCAACAAACACCCCATTTGATCTTTTCTAGCCATAAATCACATGTTTACTAGTTCTATTAAGGTGTTCTCTTGAAGCCTTGATCATTTGGTGGCCATATTAACAACTTTGGAGGTGATTTGCTTGTGCCCTAGGGCTGATTTTCCAACCTATGTTCTTGATATTTGATGGTCTTTGAGATACTTGTTGTTTTCATCAAGTTCTTGTCTTCCTAAAACAAGAAATCCACTTGGATTGGTAAAGAAGATCATCCTCTCCATTTTTCTCTTATTATTTTGTAAAGAACAAATGTATTTTCTTTCATTTTTTATATGTATATGATGTATATATGATGATAAAAATGTTGTGTGGGGATCAAGTGTTGATAAATATGTTTAAAAATGATGATAACTATAAGAAATGAAGCTAAAATCTTGACTATTTAGTTGGCTGTATAAAAACAGTAGATAACTAAAATATGAACTAATAAAATTGCATGGTTTGATCCATTTACAGTAATTAGATGATGTTATACACATGTGAGAGTTGGTCATGCAATGGAATCAAAATAATGAGTGAGATATGATCAAAACAAGTTAGGTGGTATAATCTGAATAAGCAGTTTTGTAGGGACTGTTAAGGAAACTTAAACTCAAAATGGGCAGTAGCTATAACTAAGTTATATGTAGCACATATTATGAGGAACATGTCATCCAAAAATGAGCTTCTAAGTCATTATAGAACTCTAGATATGTTAAAAATGGTGAACATGAAGTTAAAAATCAGATTTTTGGAAATAATGTTTATTATTATTATATAAGCACTCACATTATAATGTATAAAATGTAAAAATATAAACCCACTAACTTATAAAACTTATTTATATAAATGTTTAACAGGTTAATTAAATGGGTAAATTATATAAATGGTGGTAAAAATAATATTTATAAGTAATAAAAACTATAAACTTGATTTTTACGACTTTTTCGGCTATTGCTGTAAAATTAACGTTTTTCGCCAAATAAAACTTAGACGACCAAACCCGTCTAATGTAAAGTTTATAAAAGTCATATACTGATGTATAAGTAACTAAGACAAGTAAAAACCGATAAAACCCGAACTATAAGGAATACGGACATTTACGAGCTAACTAAACATATTGGACTAATAATTGGACTTAATAAGATAAAAACTTGTAAAAAGAACTTATTGGGCTTAACCCATTTGGGCCCAACATGAAAAGTATATATACAGATAATATAGGTATAAAATGGATAAAAACAAGTTAAAGAACTTATAAAAGACTTAATGGACTTAAAATAGGTAAAATCGGTAAAACTAGTGAACTAGTAAGACGTTACCAAAACGTAAACGCTAAAATGAGTAAACAAGGATGTATAAACCCACTTGATCATCATCATATGTACAAAATCATCATATGTATATTGTTATTTTGATAAAAGTCATTGGACAAAAGTCTAAGACGAGTATTATCTGTCTAGGTTTCCGTGATTGAAGCGCGTACCGTACATCCAAATCGCCGATAATCGCCTTCCCACATCAACGTGAGTTCATAGCCTCGCACTCTTTTAAATGTTTTTATAAATGTTTTATAAACCCGCGAGGGAGATAACATGTTAGTTTTTATAAAATAGGACACCATTTGTCCTGATTGTTTGTTTATTGATTTGGACCCGAATGATAATGACCTGATTGTATGACCCGATAAATGATTAAAGGACCCGATAGATGAAATTAAATGGATTATTAAAGTTAGGTTATGTCACTAAAAGTCCCATTAGCATGAATTGTGAACTACCGGGATTTGGTAGACGCTTATGCATTTAATAGTACTATTTGGGGACGATCACCCCAGTTCGCGCCTTGACGGTTGATCCCCGTCATGCCACATTGATTGGTAAGCGAATTTATGTATGAGAAGATTTCCATAGCGTGACCTTTGTGACGACACGCTACTTTAGATGGGCAAAATTGGTATCGGGTTAGCTACCCGTTGTTGGTTTAGTAAGGTAACAATGTCATGCGGCTTATAATAATCCAAAAATTAACGAAATACTAATAGACGCTCCGAATTTCGATGTATTGCCTGACTAGCAATACAGGGTCATACTATTGATATTATGTTCGTGTTTTGGTTTTAATAACCATATTAATATAACGGTTTTTATTTAATCTATACAACGTTGCAAAACGTATTGTATGGTGTTTTTAACGACAATGATTCGTATAATGATTTTTAAGGCAAATGCCTATATTATGATTTTCGATAAGGATTTGTATAAAACGACTTTGGCTATTTTATGGCCTATTAAAATGATTTGTACAAAATGATTTTCAGTAATAATTTTATACTGATATTATATTGATGGATTTTATTAAATTCTATGAATTCACTCGGCGTTATCGCTGACCTTTTCTTTTAACATGTTTTATCTCAGGTACTTGAAGGTAATTCTCGGGAAGACAACAAGAATTCATAGCCCGCACCTAAATAATATTTTCCATTCAAATACTTTGTAAAACTTTGTATGAAATATAATGACTTGGGACCGATGTAACTTTGATATTTATGAATGGAAATGCTTTTATTATAAAACGACGCGATTTTTATGCGTTGTCTATGATGTTAGTAATGTGCTATCCCGTAACACCAACTAGTCTTCCGCTGTACTGAGTTGTATAAATTTGGGGGTGTTACACCAGAGGTGGTGGATGTTGTAAATTTAACTTCTTTGTGTACAAGTTTATCCCAACAGGTACAAGTATTGCAGAAAGATAAGCTTGTTCAAGACAAGAAAATTGCTGAATTGGAAGCTAGCCTACTCAAGTTAAGGAACAAAGTGTCATCTTGGATGAGGCAATATAGATCTGTTCAGACATCTGCAATCAGGAAGCAAAGGTTCAAAAACCTCAAGAAAAGTCAACTGAATGCAACCAAACAGGAGAGGAATATTGAAGAACAGGGAAGGAATAATGAAGAACAACCACCTTCTTCTGATAATCAAACAAGGATCTCTGGAAATGACATAAATTTTGAATTGGATGAAGATGTCATGGGGACTTTTAAAGATGGAACTGGTTTAGAGACTGGTGTGGATGATCCTTCAGACATGGAGATTCAACAGCAAGACCCACAACCTACTCCAGAGGAACCACAAGTTCAAGAACAAGTTCACGAACAAGTTCAAGAAAAATTGGTAAATCAACCAGAGGAGCCACAAGTTGCAGAAACATTGGCAACTCAGCCAGAACCATCAGTTCAATCACCACCTCAAGCTAATTGGAGTGCTTTCTTTGAGAAGTTGGAGGAAATTTCTAATCAGTTTCCTGATCCATCACCACAAAGCAATAAGTCAAAAAAGACTTAAGAAGTGCAAGTTGATATGATGGCTTCTATGGAAGATAAAGCATCTGGGGAAACACAAGTGGTTGAAGAAACAAGTGTGTCAAATATTGGTGAAGTCAACTTTGTTGAAGATCCAAGTACTGCTAAGCCAACTGCAAGTACTGATGACATTGTTGAAGACCCAAGTACTGTTAAGTCAATTGCAATTACTGCTAAGCCAATTGCAAGTACCGCTGGTGATCATCCTTCACTGGAAAGTCAAAGTTCATTTGGAGAAAATAAGACTTTAGCCAAATTGCTGCTTGATCTAAAGAAGAATTTAGTTGAGAAGACTAAGCAAGCAGAAGTGGAGAAAAAGACACAACAAGAAGTTCTTGCCTCAAAGGATCAAATTCAAGGTAAGAAATTACAAGCTTCACTCCCTACAAAAGGTATAGTCATTCAACAGTTAGCTAATGAAGAAGTAGCTGCCAAACAGAAGAAGAAGCTACCTAAGCTAAATCCAAAGGATAAGGGGAAGAAGCAATTATTGTCAAAATCTAAAGATGAAAGTGATTCAGATGATGATATAAACAAAGTCATGTACAGATTTAATCCAATTGACCATGATGAGGAATTTGCTTATAGAATGCAAGAACAAATTCGTGAAGATGAATTGCAGGAAGAACTTGCAGCAAAGCAAAATTTGTTAGAAGCTAAAAGGATACAGCAAGAATGGAACATACAAGAGTATGACAGGATTCAAGCTGAGAAACATGCAAGTGAGCTTCTTGCAGACTCATTGATAGTTGAAGCAAAGATGCATATGATGAAGAAGAAAAATCAAGATTGATTGATGATATGGTAAGGGAGCAACAAAGATTCTTTGCTGAAAAGAGAAGGAAGAAAAGATTAAGCCTCCAACTACTATGCAGATTAGAAATCAAATGATGAAATTTATAAAGAAAGTAAAAGGATTTACTCATATTCAGCTGGTCAAGAAAACTTTTGAAGAAATCAAGACTTTGTATGAGCAAAGTAAGAGGACTGAATTGAATTTTGTTGAGATTGGATCTGAAGCAGACAAGAAAGCTATTGAAGAATTCAAGAAACGTCTACAACAACAAAGACAATTTGGTAGTACTCCTAGAATTGAGCCAAGTACTGCTGAACCTACAAGTACGTCTCCACCTATCAAAACCACTTATGTGAGGAAGAATAGAAAGGAGAAAGTAAGTTCAAGGGAGGAAGAGACTGCTCAAAGGATGAATGCAGGAGTTGAAACTCAAAGAATTGCTCAGACTAAAAATGTACAAGCATTACATCCACAGTCAACAGTACATACTGAGGAAACGGTACATACAAGCTTGGAAGAGGGTTCAACAGATCTTGAAGGAATTTCCAAGAGTGTTAAAAGGAAAAGATCAACAAAGCTAAAGAAGAAAGCTAAGAGAGCTAAAACTACAGCAGAAGATAGTGATGTTGATGATAGCTTAAGGAAGTACTTGAAGATTGTGAACATTGAAAATCAATGTTTTGATACAGAGATTTTTGGAAAAAGAGCATCCATTGTTAAGTGGATTTACTCTACAGATCAAGGACTTGAAGCTCATGGAATTCAGAGATCTGATGGCACAAAAAGGATATTCAGACTTTTGGAAGATATTCTTCACATTCTGGATAGACAAGATATTCAAGATCTTGTAAGGTTAGTTGAAGATGCCAGTGCAGGTAAAACTGAAGTATCACTATTATATAGGGAATTTCTCTTTATGTATGAGCCACACAAATGTGATCAAGAAATGTTGAAGGAATTAGAGAATCAGGTTCCTAGTTACTGGAGATATTACAGGTCATGTGGATTGCATATTTTGGATGTAGATGATGTTACATATTATATGCTGCAAGAGAAAACTTATCCCTTCAAAAGGAAATTGTTGGAAAGAATGTTATAACAACAATTGGAGGTCACAGAAGAGTCTGCTGATGCTTTGGAGGTGATCAGAATGGTTAAACAACAAATCAAGGATTTGAAAGATGAGGAAGAAGCTGAGAAAGAATCTTAAGTGTTTGACTTTCAGTCACACTTCATAAATGGTTCTCAGTTCACCATGTATAACACACATAA
Organism: Glebionis coronaria; assembly: GCA_025667525.1. NCBI lineage: Eukaryota > Viridiplantae > Streptophyta > Magnoliopsida > Asterales > Asteraceae > Glebionis > Glebionis coronaria. The sequence continues at coordinate 367,225,157 of CM046877.1, forward strand.
GAACTGGCTAGTCCATAAGCAAACGGTTTGTGGTAAAGACTTATCAAATCCGTTGAAAGCTGATAGTTTCCTAAAAACTATATGGTTCTAACTCACCTTGTTTCGAGACAAAGAGTTAGCTAGTCCTAGACAAACGTTACTAGGTAAAGACTTCATCAAATCCGTTGATGGTTGACAATTTACCAAAAATTGTAAGGTTTTCATTACACTTTATTCTTTGTGAATAAAGTATTGGCTATTCCAGAGTGTACGGCTAACTGGTAAAGAATTTATCAAATCCGTTGATAGCTGGTGATTTGCTAAAAATCATGAAGCCAATACAGATTGGTGTTTTGTTGTTAACTGTTTTATTTCAGGTATGAAGATTGGAGACAAAGAAGTATTAAAAGATATAATACTTAGAAAGTTTTATTATCATCAAATCAAGTGGAAGATTTATGATCAAGAGTTCAAGGACTAAACTCAAGAAGACAAATACTGATGCTGCAAATATGAATGAATGTTTAGAAGGCACAAGAAGATCATAGTTTGAAGACAAAGATGATGCTCATAATGTTTGAAGATTATCTTATCAGAAGAAGATCTACATATGAAGTGTTTGGCTACATTCAGTTGGATCCAAATACAAATTACCAAGTTCAATCCAAGGATGAAGGAAAGACTGAAGACATGTATTTCTAATACATCCAGCACAAAAGAAACAAGAAGACAACAGGTTATCATTTCTTGTTTAGTGGAGGATTGTTGGGAATTATTTGTTAAATGTCAAGTACCGTTAGTGGATTCGAAGTACCGTGAGTGTTATGTAAGTACCGTTAGTGTTAACGCGGTACATAGTAAGTACTACTACTTATAAAGTAAGCACTGCTATGATGATTAGGACGAATATATCTTTGTATAAGATATGTCATAGTTATAGTTAGAGTATATCTTATGTGATATACCTAAATAGTTAGAATATTGATAATATATCGTCCGTGATATAGTTATCTTTATAGAATATTCTAAGGTTTCTAGGGTTCCTTACTCTATAAAAAGAACACATGTACAATGTCTTTGATGTACCTCATACAAGTCGATTAATAAGAGAATCGAATAGTTAGAAGTAATTATGTTCTTCTGTGCTTTATAAGTTAGATTCCGCATAACTTATTTAGTGTTTAGTAAGAGTGCTCAAAGTGTTTTAGTTTGATCACAAACTATTATACTAATTCTTAACAGAATATTGATCCAAACAAAGGGATCAACAATAACCGGTCTCAGAGGCATAATAAGTGGGGATATAATAATAACACAATTAATCTTTATGAATAATTCGATGCACCTTCACTTATGGAAAACAGTGATCTTGTTTTTAAGATTGGTATGGGGAAAGTAAAACTTGAGGATGATAAGTGTTCATGGTACCAAAGACCTAATTAAAGTCTTTGATTTCTTTATAAGTTATTTCCATCAAAATCATTTCATGAAAAATCCAATGAAAAATCTAAAAATATATAAATAGAATTATTTTCCTTTGCATTGCATTGTATAAATCAAAATCATGCATCATATAGTGTAGTGTAGTGTAAAAGCATTTCATATTGGCCAAGGTTGATTAATTATGAGAAAAGTGTAAATTGGTGCTTTAAAATGTGGCATTGCATGAGGTCATGGCAATGATCAAGTGTAGGGGATTGATATGAGTGAAATCTCATATCAATTATATCATAATTAACCCAAAAACACAAAGCAAAATACCTGATTTTGATTTATAAAAGCAGTATTATGGGTATATTTTGTTGTTTGTGCTTGTGTTGGTAAAAAGATACAAATATGAAGCAAACAAGGAAATCAAGATTTTATTGATGAAGAAAAGACAAAAGGAGGATGAAAAGTGACAAGTCAATCAAAGTCGAAGGACCTTTCTTGACAACTTTCAAAGAATAGGGACTTAAAGTGCAAATATGGAAAAGTCAAGAACAAAGTCAAACATGGTCAAAGTAAAAGTCAACAAGTCAAGGGATCATTTGTGTGCAAGTTCAAAGCTCAAAGGACCAGAATTGACAAGTTTATGAAGATATAAGCTTATAACATAAATCTGCCAAACACAAGGACTAATTCTGCCAAAATGGGAAAAACTTTCAAGTTAATCCGTTTGTTAAAGCTTTCATTCAATGAGAGGTCTCCATTTGAGTTACTCGGATCACCACCTCATCACCCTCAATTAATATGGAGAGAGACTAAGTGGAATATCTCAACAATACTCACCAGCCAATCACAATTCGTTTTTTGGATAACAATCCATGTGATGTTTTCTAAACAAATAAACACACGCAACGTGGCCAAGACGAGCCCAGAATCAAGAGAACGAATGAGTGAAGCTCAAAGAAAACTTCCAACATCAAAAGTGTTCGTAATCAAGAGACGAGTCTATCCCAGTTGACCAATCAAGCTGAAATCCATCTAACAAGAAACCCCTACTTGTGTTCTTCATCAACAAAATTCAATTAACTAAATTGGGACAAGTGGAAGTCTGCAATTGGCCAAGACACGTCGATCGTCCTCACTTTAACTCAACCTCACTCTATAAATACCCCCAGATGTTCTCATTTTTTGTATTGTAGTTGAAGTGTGAAAACACATACACTTCTTAATCTCTCTCATTTTTCAGTTAGTTCTTTCAGTTATAACTACTCTCAAGTGTCTGACAAACACTTGAGAGAGTTAGTTAGCCTTGTAACAAACTTGTAACCACCTTTCCATTAATAAAACACTCAATTCATTTCAATCTTCTCCTACTTAACTGCATTATCCTATACTACTGTTATACTTTGATTCCATTGATCAAACTTGATCAATGGTGCTTGTTTGATGATATAGAGTGCATCTCAGTTGATTTGTAGCAGCTCAGTTCATAGCCAGAAGCAGCCAGAAGTTCATTTTGTTGCAGAGTTGATGAGACCTGTGTTTGGTGATGATTCAGTAGATATTTGGTGTTGATTTAGGTGGTGGTAAAAGATTTTAGTAGGCTTAGCGCCTCACTACTCCATCATAATAGGCCTCAAGCTAAAAGGTGCTTAAATTCTCATTTTTGTTCCTCTAAATTGTTCTTGCCTTCTCAATTCTTAGTTACATAGCTTAATTGCTTGAATTTGATTGATCTAGTGTTCATTTGATATAACTGATATGTTTTGGTAGATTGAGAGTTGATTCCTTAGCATTTGATTCAGTTTAGACTTGTTAAATTTGGCTTTGCACTGCTTTACTGTCATTAGTATTCTATTTGGTGTTCCATAGTGTAAACTTGATTGTTCTTTCCTTCTTTGTGGTACTTTTTAGTAGCCTAATAGGTTCAGTTAGTTTTCTAGTGATTCCATAAGCTTTTGACTAGCAAGCCTTTGTTAATTTCCAATTCAGTTTCTAAACTAGTGTTTGGATTAATATAGAATTACTAATTCAGTTGTTGTAATTTGTTTTTTTGATCTTATACTCATTCACTAGACCAATACTAGTAACCTTGCAAGAATTTGTGATCAACCAATTAGTCAAACAGGCAAACTGCTAATAAATACTTTGGGTCAAGATTTACAACTAAAACATGGTAGATTCAATCACTTGCCACACCTTTTTTATTTGGTTTTAGAAGTTGAATTTTGTTTCTGAGTAAAGCTGAATATATGAACTTTCCATTTAGCTAGGGTAGAACATACAGTTTTCCATAATAAGCTTGAAATTAGCTCTTGAATAAGTTGTTGAGCATTGTTCAGTTTTTGTAACAAGGCCTTGACTGATTAGCATTTCCCATCAATCCACTTCACAAATCTTGTCATTTTATTGCACATTCTTGTTTACAAGCTCATTTTAAGCAATTCTGGAACTTTTCATTTTTGGTCAATAAGTTGGTTAACGAAAGTCAACCATAAGCTCATTTTGCTTAAATCCATATTCCATCTTATTCACTGGATGGTTTTTGATAATTTTTTATATTCCAATCTTCTTATAGCCAACTTTATCATTTTCATTAGAAAAATCAGATTGTGTTTGTTTAAATAAGTTGTTAGCTTATTTTGGGCTTATTTGAAAAAGCTATCTTGAGATTCAGTTTGTTTTAGCTTATGTTCTTTAAGCTGGCTAGGTAATATTCAATTTTAAGCTGTTTGCAAAAACCTAGAGCTTATAAGCTTTAGAAATAAGCTCAGACGAGCTTATTGATTCTAGTTAGCCCGTTTTCACTATAACCTTTGGTTTTATTGCACTTAGCCCGTTTTTAGGGTTTGCACCAGTTAGTCCCTGGATTTTGGATTTGTTACAAATTGGTTAGGCATTTTTTCAAATTAGCTACATAGTTGTTATAGTTTGTTTAAATTTACATTTTCAGTCCCTTTACTTTCAGAATTTACATTTTTAGTCCTTACACTTTACATATTTTACATTTTGATCTATTTTACTATTTGTGCATTAGAAACTTGTTCAATTTGCTTTAATTGTGGTAATAGCAATTTGTTTTAGAATAATATGGATACATAGTGATAATATTTTTACGATTTTTACGTGCTTTGTTGAAATAGACCTAGATTTCCAAAACTTTTATAAAATCTAAAACCAAAAACAATTTGAAACCTTGAAATCATTTGGACAATCAATTCGTTTTGAGTTGGGAATTACGATCTTAAAAGTGAAATATTAAAGAGTCAGTGTGAAAACATACAAGGAAACTGATATCAAAATATCTTAACATTTATACGATCTTCATTTTCAAATCTGTGAAAAGATCTACAAGGACTGATTTTAAAGATCGTTTCAACAAACTTGTGTGGAATATGTTCATCGAGCCAGAAGATTTTCAAAAAAGATGGTCTGAACTTATTGAATGCTTTGGATTGGAAACACACAAGTAGATGACGAAGATGTATGACCTTCGTAAATTGTGGTTACCAGCTTATTTTATCGACTCATCATTGTTTGGACTAATGAGAACAACTTCAAGATCTGAAAGTGAAAATGCATTCTTTAAGAGCTTCACAAATCATGGGTCAATTAGCAAATTTAATGATGTGCTTTGAATCGGCAATCGAAAGGCAAAGACATAAGCAATAACTTTTGGACTTCAAAACATGGGACTCGGCTCCAAATCCTGAAACGAAGTTAAATATCGAAGAACATGCGCGTAAAGTTTATACTAGAACAATATTTCTCTTGGTTCAAGCTGAAATAGTAGAATCAGTTTGGTCATGTCAAATACAAGAATTTAAGATGGAAGAGGGTATTGAGACGGTTAAGGTTCGAGACACGAGAGCAGGTTCTTATAGAACACTGTGACTCATGTATGAGTCACTATGACTAATGCATGAGTCAGTGTGACTCATATGTGTTATGCTCACTTATTAACTTCTTTCATGTTTATGTTTAAGGTTCTCCGTAATCCTGGAGATGGGTCTGTTGAGTGTACGTGTAGGCATTTTATGCGTTATGGTTTTCTTTGTCGGCACATATTCTGTGTTTTGAAGAACCATGATATTGAAGAGATTCCGGGAAGTACATTTTAAGGCGTTGGAGAAGGGATTTGATACCGCTTTCATTAAGAAGAAACACAAACAGATACAGAGAGAAGAACGAAACAATTTAGAGACTAACAAATCAGGCTAACTTCCACGTAGACGAGTGCTTGTTTTGGTTGAATATGTGCAAAAGTTGGATAAAATGAAGAAAGAATATCAAGTTTTAGTGCCTAAGCCCCTTTCAAAGGAAACAAAGGACGTTATTGAAGATATATATGCAATTGAGGAACCAAAGAAAAAACTAAGTAAAAATCCAACTGGGACTAGGCTCAATGGTGGTCTAGAGGAGCGCGTATAAAAAGTGCAAGAGAAATTGCTATGAAGGATAAAAATAAACAGCCTCGTACGTGTGGTTACTGTTAACAGAAGACAAACGAGCATACAAAAATGACATGTCCACTAAATCCATACTATATAGCAAAACTAGCAAAGATCGCTGCAGCTGCTAAACAACAAGCACAAGAAACAGGAGAATCAAGTACAACAACTATTTGAATATTTGTTTTTAATTTATTTTCTTTTATTGAACTATTGAAAACCAGTGTAGAATATCTGATTATGTTAAGAATATCATGACTCCTTTATGAGTACCCTTGAAACATATCTGAATTGAATACCGTGTATTGAATATAAAATCATGTGACTCATACATGAGTCATGTGACTGATGCATGAGTCATGTTACTCATGCATGAGTTACATGACAAACACATACAAACATATACTAATATAACTCATGCATGAGTCACATGACTCATGTATGAGTCACATGACTCATGCATGAGTCCTGAGACTTATGCATGAGTTACATGACAAACACATACAAACATATACTACTATGAATCATGTATGAGTCGCATGACTCATGTATGAGTCACATGACTCATGTATGAGTCACATGACATATGTATGAGTCACGTGACAAACACATACAAACATATACCATTATGACTCATGCAAGTCACATGATTCATGTATACAAGTCACATGACTCATGCATGAGTCATGTGACTCATACATGAGTCATGTGACTCATGCATGAGTCACATGACAAACACATACAAACATATATTATTATGAGTCATTCGTGAGTCATGTGACTCATGTATAAGTCACATGACTCATGTATGAGTCACATGACACATGTATGAGTCACATGACTCATGCATGAGTTACATGACAAACACATACAAACATATACTACTATGACTCATATATGAGTCACATGACTCATGTATGAGTCACATGACTCGTGTATGAGTCACATGACTCGTGTATGAGTCACATAACTCATGTATGAGTCACATGACTCATGTATGAGTCATATGACTCATGTATGAGTCACATGACTCGTGTATGAGTCACATGACAAAGACATACAAACATATACAAACATATATTCATAAACACTTATACATAGTCACTGTATGAGTCACAAACAGTTTCATATGTGTTCAAAAACACTTACAGTTTAATTACATTTATCAGTTAATGTGTGACTCATACATGAGTCATTATGACTCATGTATGAGTAATGTCTTTTAAGATGATTATGCAAGTCACATGACAAACTTATACTACTATGACTCATGCAAGTCACATGACTCATGCATGAGTCACTTGACTCATGTATGAGTCACATGAGTCATGTCAGTTGAGTCACAAAAATATACTAGTATGTTTCTCACACACACCACTAATCAATTTAAACATACTACTTAATATCATAAAGTATTACTATTATCAAAATTAAGTATTACTTAATCTCATAAAGTATTACAATATAGATCAACATTTCTAGACAGTTGGTTTCTTCTTGGCAGCTGGCTTCTCGGTTACTGTTGCATCAACTATTTCCTTCTCGGTTACTGTTGCATCAACACTTTCCTTCTCGGTTACTGCTTGACCGGCTGTTGGCTTCTCGGCTGCAGGTTTCTCAACGGGTGTTACATCAGCTGCTTCTTTCTCAGTTACTGCTTCACCAGCTGCTGTTTGCTCAACTGTTGGCTTCTCGGCTGCAGGTTTCTCGGCTGGTTCTGCATCAGCTGCTGCCTTCTCGGTTACAGCTTCTTTCTAGGCTGCATGTTTCTCGGCTGCTGTTGCATTCTTTTCTTCTCCTTTATTTATAGGAGGATCACGCACATCCCTGTTATTGATAGCATTCAAAATAATCGAGATCCTTTTTTCTCATCATGTGTCGTCTAAAATTTGTAAGCCAAATTAAACATTTTCTGCCTTTCAGCATTCAGCTCGTGCAACATAATTTCTGTTGCAAACCTGTACCTCAAGCGCTTCAACAGAGTTTCCTGTACCTTCGACTCTTCTAACAAACCAACATCCCATTTTTCAGGAGCTACACCCTCATAAGACTCCAAATGTACCATCGCAAAGATACCACAGTCTATTTGGTTATCCCTAGTAGTCCATTTCAAACGCGGATTGCGTCCTTTGAGCTAAGAAACAGTACTGTGCTTCAGATGATTAACGTCTTTGAGATATTTGGCGAATAATTTTTCTACACAACAAACAATTTAGGGGAAAACTTGTTATTTACAATGAATGAGTCACATTGACTCATGCATGAGTCAGTGCGACTCATGAATGAGTCTCACTAACTCATGCATGAGTTAAGGTGAAAACAAATAAAATAGTAATGACAATTGTGACAATCCGTCAATTTGTGGTTGATATTTTATTCTCAAGTGTTATTTAAAAACATTATTTTAATGTTAAATTATGAACTCACTTATTTTTTTGGGAAGAAATTTGGATTTACGTCTTGAAGTAGCATCGACTACGTCTAAACCGGAGGATTCTACGTTACGTGTTTACGTTTACATACACCGTTTTGGTAACAGTCCGACATTTCAGAAAATAAATTTATTCGTAAATATTATTTTGAGATTTTAAATTTGTGCTGTTTCATAAACTCACAAATTTACGAGAAGAGATTAGGACTTACAATTATAATTCAACGTCCTTTACGACTAAACCGAAAACCTTAGGATTACGTATTTACGTTTTCGAACTCCGTTTTTTGATGAGACAATTTTTATTATATTTGTTTTGTGCCATTGATTCATAATTTATAAAAACATTTTTCGTAAAACGACCCGAGGGCACGTAAATCAAGGAAACTAGAATCGAGGAATACCCGTAAATTAGTGGGATGAGACAAAAAAAGTTTTGCCCCACCCCACTAATATGGGACGGCAACATGTAAGCTACCACACCATTAGGTGTCAAAACTTCACAAGGAAGCTTGCACACTTGTTGCTTAAAGCTTAACTTGTAAGCTATGCACCATAAAACCACTTGCAACAAACCATTTCTCTCATTCAAGACATGCAAACCACCCTAAAACTCTCTTTTTTCTCTCTTCCTTTCCGTCCCAAAATCAAGAAAAAACACCCCTTTGGTCAATTTTCAACCACAATATTTGATGTTATACACACATATGATGGAAACCTCTTCAAGCTCTATTGATTGGTGGTCATTTTAACATCCAAGGAGAAGTTTTGTTGGTGTCTTGGGGCTGATTTTACACAAGATGATTCATGAAGATAGGTGATCTTGAAGTTGATATTAGTATATCACAAGTTTTGCCATCAAAATCCAAGCCTTGTTCATCAACCTCATCTTTTCATCACTATGGTGGTATAAGGATCATTCTTCCCATCCTTCTTGTTATTTTGATTATATCATGTATTTTCTTTCCTATTGTATATGTATATGATGAATATATGATGATTAAAAATATTATGTGGGGATTTGGTGTTGATAGATTTGATTAAAAAGATAAGACTCTACATGAAAAAGTGTTAAAATCATGATGTAAGGACCAGGCTGTATAAAACAGTGAAGAAACTTATGATAAACTGTTAAAATGGCATAGATTATTAAAGAAACAGTAAGGTATATGATTTTTACACATGTGGTGAGTTGGCCATGCAATGGAATCATTAGGATGAGTTAGATATGATCAAAACAATATTAGAGTGCAAATCTGCATAGACAGTTTTGTACGATTTTTATAAAATACTTAGAAGCTGATTCAACAGTAGCCATAGAAGAGTTAAATGGAGCACATATCATGTAGTTTATGCCATAAAAATTTGGGCTTCTATCTCTATATATAACTCTAGATAAGGCTGATTGGTGAACATGGAATTTAAAATCATATTTGTATAATAAAAACTTATATAAAATAAGCACTCACTTATATATTTATAAAATATATACACATGAAAACCCACTAACAATTAATAGTAATTATAAATAAGAATTTCATATATTATGATATAAAATAAGACATTTTTATAAATTACAAGTATAAAATATTTTCCAAGTTATACAACTATAAACATGATTTTTACGTCTTTTCGGCTAGTACCGAAAGATTAACGTTTTTATCAAATAAAACTTAGACGGTCGGACCTGTCTAATGTAAACTTTTATAAACTCACATACTGATTCATAAACATATATAACAAGTAAAAACCGATAAACCCGAGCTTTACAACATATAGACATTAACGAGCTAAGATAGCATATTGGACTAATAATTTAACTAAATAAGTTAAACACTTATAAAAATTACTTATTCGGCTTAACCCACTTGGGCCCAATATGTAAAGTATAAGTACTGATATTACAAGTATAAAATGGATTAATACAAGTTAAAGAACTTATAATAAGCTTACTGGACTTAAAATATGTAAATAGGTAAAACTAGTAAGAAGTTACCAACACATAAACAATAAAATGAGTAAATAAGAATATATAAACCCACTTGATCATCATCATATATATAAAATCATCATATGTATACATAATTGTTATTTTTAAAAGTCCATGGACAAAAGTCTAAGACGAGTATTATTTGTCTAGGTTTCCGTGATTGAAGCACGTACCGTACATCCGAATTGCCGATAACCCGCCTTCCCACATCAACGTACGTTCATAGCCTCACACTCTTTTAAATGTTTTTATGAAATATTTTATAAACCCGCGAGGGAGATAACATGTTAGTTTTACTAAAATAGGACACCATTTGTCCCAATTGTTCGTTTATTGATTTGGACCCGAATGATTGTATGACCCGATGAATGATTAAATGACCCGATAGATGAAATGAAATGGATTATTAAAGTTAGGTTATGTCACTAAAAGTCCCATTAGCATGAATTGTGAACTACCGGGATTTGGTAGACACTTATGCATATAATAGTACTATTTGGGGACGATCACCCCAGTTCGTGCCTTGACGGTTGATCCCCGTCGTGCCACATTGATTGGTAAGCGAATTTATGTATGAGAAGATTTACACAAGCGTGATTATTGTGACCACACGCTAATTTAGATGGGCAAATTGAGTTTCGGGCTAGCTACCCGTTGTTTGTTGTAGTAAGGTAACAATGTCATGCGGCTTATAATAATCAAAATAACGAAAATACTGCTATACGCACCGAATTACGATATATTGCCTGACTAGCAATACGGGGTCATATTATTGATATTATGTTCGTGTTTTGGTTTTTCATAACCATATTCATATAACGGTTTTTATTTAACTCTATACAACGTTATAAAACGTATTGTATGATGTTTTTAACAACAATGGTTCGTATAATGATTTTGAAGGCAAAAGCCTTCATTATAATTTTGATAAGGATTTGTATAAAATGACTTGGCTATTGTATGGCCTATAACAAAGATTGGTACAAAATGATTTTCGGTTATAATTTTATACCGATGTTATATTGATGGATTTCATTAAACTCTATGAATTCACTCGGCGTCTTCGCTGACCTTTTCTTTTAACATGTTTTGTCTCAGGTACTTGAAGGTAATTCTAGGTAAGACAACAAGAATTCATGGCCCGCACTTAAATAATAATTTCCATTCAAATGCTTTGTAAAGCTTGTATGAAATACAATGACTTGGGACCTATGTAAATTTCATATTTATGAATGGAAATGCTTTATTATTAAACGACGCGATTTTATGCATTGTCTATGATGTGAGTAATGTGCTATCCCGTAACACCAACGAGTCTTCCGCTGTATTGAATTGTGTAAATTTGGGGGTGTTACAGTTTGGTATCAGAGCTCTCGTTATAGAAAACCAAAGATTTTTAAAACCAAGGTTTTGAATAAAACATTTCAAAATCTAAAAACTATAAACATTTTTCACAAAATGTCTAAAAATCTTTTGACTATAACGGTGCCGAAGAATTCCCGAGTTACCGACAAGGCCAGACTGAGAAGTGTTATTTTAATATATATATATATATATATAACTTGGATTATATATATATGATGTAAATTTTATTACATGATTGTTTGATGATTATTTTGATATTTATTTGAGGTATTTATACGACGTAGATTGTCACAAGAAACCCTAACTCCCCTAGTAAATCAATCGAAGCTATTTTTGTAGGAATTCTAGCTATTCTAGATCTAAACCAAGTTGTGGATATTTATGATCCCAACAAAATGGTTGATATTTGTAGAAATGTAGATATTAGTTGATTGTGATATTGAAGAAGAATTGGCGAGATTAAACTGATATCGATGTCATGACGATCTTTCGTTATAGAGTGGAGTTTGACAAAACATTACCACCTAGAAAGATGTCATCTGATTCGTTGTCATCCAATTCTTAAATTGAAATCGAAAGGGTGAATGTTGCACTTGAGGCTGTTATTGGAACCATTACCCAAAAGCCTCATGCCACTAGTACCTTTCTGAGAAGTCTAATTGAATGTGAGAGTCATTTCATACTAGTGACTCATTTGATAACTATTGTTGTAAGAGCTATAGGATTGGAAATTAAGTGTTGTTCATATCGAACTTTTATTGCCCTATTAAGGTCTAAGAATAAGGTTGAAAGTATTGGAGAATGATACAGGATATCGAATTGAGTATAAAATTTGTTGAAACTTGAATAAAGTAAAATTTAACTTGTATGGAATAAGAAATTGTTAAGAGTAAGTTGTTGAGTTCTATGATTAAATTATAAGGTTTTATTTGTTTGTTGATTCGTGTTAGGCTGTTCCTAGGCCATTGTCCACTAACGAGGAGGCCCAGTGTCCAAGAAATAAATTGAAGAAATCTTCTTCTGAATTGGGACCGATGGATCTTCAGGGACAGGTGGAACACCTAATGACTCTTGTAGATTAGTATTCATTGTGGTATCTTTTAAAAGTCCCTAACTTAACTGAGACATCAGTTGGTAGGATGAGTTCTTGGAATTGTATGACATAGTGACACGTAATGTGTTACGGTACAATTTTGACTTGTTTGTGATTAATGAAAAGACTACCTTTGATTACTAAATTCTATCTATTTTTTTTTTGCTTATTCCTAATGTTCGCATTAGTGATGCAACTATTGAACAAGTACTCATCTCGATTTGAGTTACGTTGTGGATTATTCTTTTTGAGTGTCATCGAGATCATGAACCTCATGATTAATTGGCTAAGCTTATTTCCTATTATATTGTGGTTAGTTCATGGTAAACAACTTTTCATTACTCTTTTGCAGATCACTCATTGTTTTTTATAAGATAAAACAGTATTCCTTGAGAAAAATTTAATTTTCATCACTATAAGGATTATTCAAAGTGAGATTTATAAGTGATAGTTATCGAAATGAAGTTGTTTATAAAACACCTTGGAAAACTTAATTGTTTCCATAACAAAGAACATCTCTGTAAATTTATTTTTGATTCTTATTTAATGAATTAAGCATGAAAGTGTTTTTATTATAAACATGATGATAAAATTTTGACGAACTGAGTATTGCATCGTTAATTTTGAAATTGTATATAGTTGCGCGCCTACATATAATTTGGAATGGACCATGCAAGGCTGATTAGTAGTCACCATAAAACTGAATAATAAACACTACATTTTCTTTGAAGATTGTGAAAGATTAAATTTTATGAGATCTGCAAGAAGTGAAAAATAGGGACATATTGATAGGGACACCTACATATGTGCCCGTACTATTTATTCTTCTGAGTCGAATTTACTCATCTGTGGAATTTGTCTTATTTGACAATTGACATCTGATGTGTCGTCGATAGTATAGTGATAATCAAGATACGTTATAGGGTAAATTAGAAAATTACCTTTAGGAAAAAGTAATAGACTAATAATACCAATGACGAATTCAATTAAACACGTGAGTGAGTCGAGTTCGTTGTACACGAAGATCTTATGAATTTGAGACGCTTTGCTTTGATTTGGACAATTGATTTGAATGGTTTGTCGGTTTTTTTTAAACTACAAATTAAATCTACCAATTTTAAACTATTTAAACTAAACCTAAAGTGCATGAATCGTAAACCCCGCTATTTTAAAAATTCTACAAACAATTAATTACTAAAAATATAAAACTAATTAAAATTTAAACTATTTTAATTATCTATAAAAATATAATCTATTTAATAATCTAAAACTTTTAATCTTTTTTTTTAAATCTAATTAAGCTTTAAAAACTAATTTACTAAATCACAAATTACTTAAAAACAAATCTATTCTTAAAAACTATTTTATCTAATTATTATAAGAATCTAATTAATAAACTAATTTAACTTCTAAAATAAAAGAACATTTTTATATATTTTATTATATTTATTTATTTTATTTAACTAAATTTAAATACTTTAATAAAACATTTTTTTAAAGTTTATTTAAAATGAAATTTAAACGAATCAAAGTTTAATAAAAGAAAATCTGCCAAGCTACAACTATTACTATATTAATACGGAAGCAAAGAATAAAATCAAAAGGGCGCACAACCCAGATGGTAAACACGCTTGACCTACAACCAAATGGTCTCGAGTTCGAACCCCATTAGAGACATATATTTTTTTAGATTAAATATCTTATGACAGATGAATAAAAGAAAAGTCTCAAGAGAGAACTTTTTGGAAAGCTTAACTGATGACGTATAGTCCCCAAACCGGGTCATGAGCCCGGCCCGCGGGTACTACCCGTATCCGGCCCATCACGGATGGGTGGATAAATATCATTCAGGCTTATGGGCTTGAGTGAACAGTGCTCGCACATGTGTGCGGCCCACGGCCCAAGGCGGCCGACATAAGATCAGACAGAATAATATTCTGTCTAGATATATCTTAATCCTAATACGAAGAGATATTCATTGCCAGAATTAGAAGATAACAATCATTCTAATTCTGGTGCTTATCTCTTCCTTGGGGCCGAAGGATCAGTGAAAGCCCACTGGGGTTTCACTGCCTATAAAAGGAACCCCCAAGGGTTCCACAAAGGTATCACAACTCACTCTAAACTCACATATAACCCTAAATCGATTACTTACTCTCACGCCGGAGTTTAATCGTGGGAAACCTTCCCACGGTAAGCTTAACGCGTGTTGTTTAGTGTGCAGGATCCCAACCAGACGATTCACTTGGTGCAGGAGCCGGAGCCCAGCCAACCCGAATTAAGCCTAATTCGGGTCTAGCAAGGATCAACCAACTTTTGCATCAACAAGTTGGCGCCATCCGTGGGACCAGTAACACTAAGCTAGAACAAAATCTCATCTCAAATCTCCAATGACGAAGGGACACCCGCCGACTAACCCCAGGAATGTGAATCCTGGGAACCGGAAGTCCCAAGGGGAAGGGATTCTCATCCCCAACCAGTCACCTAACCGCCTCGCGAGCGGGCTGGGTAACCGTAGCGGTTTTCAACCCGCGGGGGTGACGAGCACGATCTCGGTGACACCCCCACCCACTTCAACCTTGGACAACCCTGATCCAGGGAGTGCGCCAGACCCTCCCAACAAGGAACCACGCAGACCTTCGACGGAGGAAGAAGTGGAAGCCCTACCACTCAGTGAGGAGGACCTTACTCGAGTTCTCACTCAGAATTTTGAAAGGATCGTCCCAGGGATCGCATCAAGATTGAGTCTGGGGAGGAACCTCCAAGCCCGACTCAACTTTGGCGACAGTGGACCATCCACCCCCTCCCAAAACCGGAGAAAAAGGAGGACTTGGCCTCAAGAGCAGGGAACCTTCGAGGAAAACCCTCAACCCCGGAATGTGTTTGAACGCATAGGGGATCGCATCATGCAAGAATTAACGCAGTCTCAAGATGGAGAAAGGTCGGATGGCTCACCCGAGCGGCAAGATCGAGAGCTAACCAGAACCACACGCCGCCCAAGTGTGTGGGATAGAATGAACACAGGGAGGAAGGCTCCTGGTTCGTCTCAAAAAAGTGGTCCCTATTCAAAAGGCGGGGCACCACCGCCGTCCCCAGATCCGTCTGGGGAGGACTCAGATGACCATCCGCCCAAGCGCCGCCGGCCTAGGCGCACGCCTCCACCACCAAACAATGATGAGTATTATGGTGGCCCCTACTATCGGGATACGGAAGCAGAGGACCTCTCGTGGCCGTGGTGTGAACCATGGGATGACCCTAGGCTCACACGGCCATGGGCTGATCCCAGGGAAGATCCGTTTACCCTCCGCATACGGAACTATTCTGAGGACACCAAACGTCGCATGCCGGCATGTATCAAGACGTATGATGGGTCCGGTGATCCTGTCGATCACCTCAAAATATTCGATACTCAGGCTAAAATTGAGCGATGGCCCATGCCTATATGGTGCCAAATGTTTAATTCGACCTTGATTGGAAACGCTCTTGACTGGTTCGAGGCACTCCCCCCACGGAGCATTGATAGTTTCACAGAACTGCGCACTGCGTTCGAGAACAATTATACTCAAAGGAAGAAGTATAATAGGGATCCGGTTTCATTGGCAACTGTCAAGCAACGGCCGGGGGAGTCCACAGAAGCCTTCACTGAGCGCTTCAATGATGAGTGCACACGCACGAGAACCATGCCAGAGCTCCTGAAAATCTCTGACTACATGCACGCCATAACAGACAGAGAACTGATCAGGCGTCTCAACGACAAGCGTCCAGAGAGATATGATGACCTCATGGAAAGGGTCAGAAATTTCATAGAGGGAGAGAAAGCTGTTGCCGCAGCCTACCCATCCCGAGGAAATGGGTACCGCTCAAACGACCAGTCCCGGAGACAGTCGGGCGGTCAAGGCAACCAGAACAATAACAAGGGCTCGGACTACAAGAGCCAAAGCAAAGGCGGACGGTCGGACGACAAGTTCACCCCCCTAAAGATGTCCTACCGGGAGATCTTGTTGACTGAAGGGGCGAATTTTCCAAGGCGTCCCCCAATGACCACACCCCCGGAACGTCGGCAGGGAAGTCGCTTCTGCGAGTTCCATAATGACAAAGGACACGGCACGGAGGAGTGTATCCAGCTGAAGAAGCATATTGAGTCGCTAATCAAATCAGGCAAACTCAAGCACCTAGTTAAGGATTGGAAAGACGGAAAGGACAACAACAAGAAGTATGATAAGAAGGATCCTCAAAAGGACAAGCCTTCTACCATATACATGATCCAATCCAAACAGCGCCGCACGAGACAGAAAATTGGCCAAAAATTTTCACGCGGCAAGGAAATCTCATTCCCTCTCATTACAGCAAGTGACGTGGTTGATGCGCCTCTCACTATTGAGATAAGCATTAGAACACACAATGTTCGTCGCATGTATGTGGATGGAGGGTCGTCAGCAGAGGTGTTGTATGAACACTGCTTTGTGCAGTTATGCCCAGAAATAAGAAGCCAATTAGTACCGGCCACGTCGCCGCTTACTGGCTTTAGTGGAGATACTATCTGGCCAATAGGGCAGTTGCGTTTGCTTGTCACCATTGGGAATGAGGAACATTCCACTACAACGTGGATGAACTTCATGGTGATACGTTCACACTCTCCTTATAATGGAATCATAGGCAGACCAGGCATTTTGGCTATCCGGGAAGTACCCTCTACGGCACACGGAATGATTAAATTCCCCGTTGATGGGGGAATCGTTACTATTTATAACACAGTCGTGCCAACATCCGAGTGTCACACTGTGACAACACCGGCACCACCTGTACCACCCAAGGATGGAGCACCACCACCCAATTGGAAGGTGGCTATTCACCCTGACTACCCGGAACAGGAGGTATCCATAGGAGGGGCGCTCTCAGATAGCGGCAAAAGGGCCATGTGTTCTCTTTTAAGTGCAAACCTGGACATATTCGCATGGGAGCCAAAACATATAACGGGTGTGCCACGTGCGATAGCAGAGCATAAACTCCAGATCCGCCAAGGGTACCAACCCATCAAGCAAAAGAAGCGCGGCCAGGCGCCCGAGCGAAGTCAAGTTATACTGGAGGAAGTGCGGAAGCTGGTGGACGCAGGCATCATGCGCGAGGTATACTACCACGAGTGGTTATCCAATCCGGTCATGGTCAAGAAACATGACGGAAGTTGGCGGATGTGCGTGGATTTCACGGATCTGAACAAGGCCTGCCCACAGGACTGTTACCCGCTACCAGAAATCGACTGGAAGGTAGAGTCCTTATGTGGATATCCTTTCAAATGCTTCTTGGATGCATATAAAGGGTATCACCAAATCCAGATGGCGGAGGAGGATGAAGAAAAAACGGCGTTCCACACAAGCCAGGGCGTATATTGCTATACGAAAATGCCGTTCGGATTAAAGAACGCCGGCGCTACGTATCAGCGGTTGGTGGATAAAGCTTTCGAATCACAAATAGGACGCAACTTGGAAGTATATGTTGATGACTTGGTGATAAAAAGCCACACGGAGGAGGCACTTCTCCGGGATGTCCAGGAGACATTCGACACGCTGAGAAGGATTAACATGAAGTTAAATCCAAAGAAATGTACGTTTGGTGCAACAGAAGGAATGTTCCTGGGATATTTGATTGACCCAAACGGCATCAGACCTTGTCCAGAGAAGACGGACGCAGTGATACGGCTACCGTCCCCGCAGACACGGAAGGAGGTGCAGTCCCTGAATGGGAAGTTAGCCGGGCTGAATAGATTTCTATCTAAATCCGCAGAGAAGTCCTTACCCCTATTTAAGACACTCAAGAAGTGTATTAGAAAGGGAGACTTCCGGTGGACGAAGGAAGCTGAGGAAGCCTTTGGCCAACTCAAGCAGCATCTCGCATCTCTCCCCATGTTGGTAGCTCCCCGGCCAAAGGAGGAACTCGTTATGTATCTCTCAGCTACTCATGGCGCAATCAGCGCGGTACTGATGACGGATAGAGACACAGTACAGACCCCGGTCTACTTTATAAGTAGGACATTACAAGGGGCAGAGCTGAATTATTCCTCCATGGAAAAATTGGTGCTAGCACTAGTATTTGCTACAAAGCGGCTACGCCGGTACTTTCAGGCGCACCCGATCGTTGTGATCACGGATCAACCAATTAAGCAGGTTATATCTAGACCGGACGTGGCAGGGAGACTAGAGAAGTAGAGCATCCTATTGGGAGGACATAATATATCTTACAGACCAAGGACGGCTGTTAAAGGCCAGATCTTGGCAGATTTCCTGATCGAGAAGCCGGATGAGGAAGAACCAATCATTAAGCAAGAGGAGGTCCCAGCGGAACCTTGGGTGCTATTCACGGACGGATCCTCATGCACAGACGGGTCCGGGGCAGGCCTCATCCTCACAAATCCAGAAGGAATGGAATTCACGTACGCCCTCCGTTTCGAGTTCACGGCCACCAATAACGAAGCGGAATATGAAGAATTAATTGCGGGTTTAAAAATCGCCGCTAGAATGGGAGTCCGCAACCTTGAGGCCTACGTGGACTCACGGCTTGTCGCGAACCATATTCTAGGTGGGTATGTGGCTAAGGAGGACAACATGGTCAGGTATTTGGAAAAAGTCAAGACGTTAATCGCGACTTTCAGTAAGTTTTCCATCAAGCAGGTGCCAAGGGGCGAGAACAAGAAAGCGGACGCTCTCAGTAAGATTGCATCCACGAGCTTCGCCCACTTGTCTAAACAGGTTTTGGTGGAAATACTCAAGGAAAAATCTATCACGGAAGGGGAAGTGACCGCTATAGTTGAAGAGGAGGGACCTACGTAGATGACCCCAATCATCAACTATTTGACCAATGAAACCCTTCCAGACGAGGGAAAAGCAGCAAGGCGCGTTAAAAGGAAGTCACAACATTTCGAACTCCGGGAAGGCATCCTTTACAAACGCTCTTTCTTGCAGCCGTGGCTGCGGTGTGTTGGACCACGCCAGGCGGCTTACGTTATCAGTGACATACATGAAGGGTTGTGCGGCATGCATGCAGGCCCACGATCCGTGGTAGCCCGAGCCTTACGGACAGGATACTATTGGCCCACTATGCACAGAGACGCGCGCGATATGATTCGCAGGTGCAATGATTGCCAAGTGCATAGGCCAGTACCGCGGCACCCACAACAGGAGCTTACACCTATCACGTCCCCGTGGCCATTTTACAAGTGGGGAATTGACATTGCAGGACCATTTCCTGTAGCTGCGGGAGGGGTTAAATTCTTGATTGTTGCAATGGACTACTTCACACGATGGATAGAAGCCAAAGCAGTCAAGTCTATCACAGGTAAGCAGGTCAAGAAGTTTGTGTGGGAACACATCGTATGCCGTTTCGGTCTACCAGGAGAGATTATATCGGACAACGGCAAACAGTTCACGGACAACCCATTCAAAGACTGGTGTGCATCATTGAACATCAAGCGGCGCTTCGCATCTGTTAAACATCCACAAACGAACGGCCTTGTTGAACGAGCAAATAGAAGCTTGGGGAATGGAATCAAGGCACGGCTGGATGAACGACAGGGCAAATGGGTCGATGAGTTGTCGCACGTGCTATGGGCACATAGAACCATGATAAAAACAGCCAACGGAGATACTCCGTTTGCATTGGCTTACGGCACTGAAGCCGTTATACCAGCAGAAATAGGGATGCCTACCATCCGCACGGTGGAGGTTAATGCCGTCACAAACGATGAACAACTGCGAATCAACCTGGATCTGTTGGAAGAAAAAAGGGAAATAGCAGCCATCAACGAGGCTAAGTCCAAGGCTAAAATGAAGGCTTATTATGACGCCAAGGTCAAGGGTGTTTCTTTTCGACCGGGAGACTACGTCTATCGCGCTAACCAAGCAAGTCGAGTGGAGAATACAGGGAAACTGGGCCCTAAATGGGAAGGACCGTATGAAGTCACTGAAACCTTGGGACGAGGCGCGTACAAGTTACGTGACATGGATGGCCGCGACCTAGAACGCACATGGAACATCTCCAATCTAAAAAGGTGCTATCTTTGAAAGCTACGGCTCCCGCATGGATACTTCGCTATAGGCGGTCTTAATAAAGAACCATGCGGGTTATTGGTTCTATTTGTTTTTCTTATGTTTGTTTTTCCTTTCTGGATTTTTTAGGACTTGTCGTCATTCTTC
Organism: Glebionis coronaria; assembly: GCA_025667525.1. NCBI lineage: Eukaryota > Viridiplantae > Streptophyta > Magnoliopsida > Asterales > Asteraceae > Glebionis > Glebionis coronaria. The sequence goes on from CM046877.1 coordinate 367,246,080, forward strand.
AAACAAAAATGTAAACGTTCTAATAAATTGTCGTGGTGCCTAGCTAGCTCCACGGCCTATTTCGTGCAAATCATTTTCCTTTCTTTGTTAGATTCTTTGTTAGCCGTATGAACTGTACTTGTGTTATAATATGCAGCATGTTTTCATTTCGTATGCATTCTCTCAAATTACCGTACATGTACTATACGCCTCCAGGTGGGGTAAGAGGATTAAGTGAACCTACTAATTCAACTTGCCGCGTAAGAGGGATGCAACCCCAGCCGCACGGATCATGTATCCTTACTAGACACCTTACTCACAAGACGTTGGGGTAAGCTTCATATGCTATAGCCATACGGTGCTCCGCATAATAAAGACGCACGTCGCATGTCTAGTAAATTAGACTTGTATGTAAGACGTGATACGCCACGCGGCATTGGATTGCAATGAGATACACAAGTTTCAAAATTAACAAACAAAATGGCCGTGGTTGTCACGGACTTCTAAAATAAAAGGACAAGTTATTACATGCATGTCTTAGCCGTGTACATACACGGACGAATATAAATACAAATGTTTACAAACATATAAATTACAGGGGGGGAGGAATTCTTCTAGATCCTTCTTTCCTTCCTCAATCAAAGCACGAAGGGCCTCCCCGCGAGCATCTTTCCCATCCTGAACTTTGACGGCAAGAGTGTCTAAAGCCTCACCAAGCGGCTTCTCACCTGACATGGCTTTGGATATGAAATCATAGGTAGCCAGCGTCAAAGAGGTTGGGTCAGCACTCAGCCGGGACATTATTGTTTCATTGGGAGCGTCTTTCAGGGCTTCAAGCTCGTCCAGAAGGGGGTGTTGAAGGTTTGCCAAGGCGTCCATGGACGCAGTCATCTTGCCCGCTGCGGAGGGATTGTGATACGGATGCTGGGTGATATCCTCATTTTTTGTGATCATCTCCGCAGCTTGGACCATGCCTTCATGCCTACCACGGTCGATCCCGTCCGATACAACCCCAGCAAAGGCCTGCAATAGGTGTGGAGCGTTAAGGGCCCCGCTTACGGCAAGACGCAGTCCTTGTCCAATAATCCACCTACGACCGGCTATCGCGGTCAGTAGGGGGGGCATACTCTCTCCGCGCAGCTAACGACCACGTTGCTCAACTCCTCATCAGCAGCGACAGCTTGATTTTCCAGGTTGTTTTGAGCCTGTTTCAATTCATCCTTCAGTGCGTCGCGCTCTTGAGCAATGCTGAATGATTGCACGGTCACCGCCTTGGTAGCAGCCTCAGCCACAGACACCTGCGTATGAAATTGGGAGTTAGTGTACGAATATATATTTTTGGGCTACATACACACAAGGAGTAGGAATATATAAACAAACATGTTTGAAAGATTACCTTTTCGTTTGATGCGGCTACAAGGGCCTCCAATTCAGCGATACGCTTATCTCTTGTCTCAGCATGAAGTGCCTGCTCCTTCACCGTAGCCTCAGCAGTCAATAACGCCGCTTGCAAGGACGTGATGGTCTTCTCGCTCTTCACGACCAAAGCCTCCCGGCGAGCGATCCTTTTGTCGGCACGGCTCACATTAGTGAGGGCCTTGATCAGTCTGCGTCTCAGCGCGGCACCCACCGTTACCTGATGTGCGGATGACACATCAAACTGTTCAATTAGGGCCTCATGGTCTAGCTCATCCAAATCTTGTGCGTGGACGGGGGGGGGGGGGGGGGGGGGTGATGTGTTCGATGAATTCCGAACACTCTGATTCGGCTTCAAGCCGTGTCAAGCTTGATAGGTTCCAAGCTAGACACAAGCTCTCCTCTGGCCCCTCGGGGCACGGTTCCTTGGCATGAGTGGGGGAAGGGGGATTGTTAGTGGCCGCGGGGGATGGATTCCTCCCAACCTCTTCTCCTTGAGCTGCGACCGCCGGATTCACCCTGTGATTAAAACAACAAGACAAATTTTTTAGTCTACATATATCATATGAGGATACAAATCATAGTCGGGATGGGTACTTACGAGGTGCCAGTAGCAGGGTCTGGGCCGGTAGGAGCTACGGCGCTCACTGGGGCGACACGAAGAACTGGCCCTTCCGTGATCGGGGTAGGGTCGGCTTGCCCAGTCATGGTGTTTCCATCCCCATGATATTGAGGATGGTCTTTCCGCAACTTCTTGGGAGGAGCATTCGCAACTCCGGCATCCTCCCCCGTCTTTTTTGCCACACGCCTGGTTGTCTTTCTCTTTTTTGAAGTAAGAGTGGTGGATCCGGAGGCTTGCGTGGTGTATTCATTTATGTCACGCTCCTCCTCCTGGTTAATGGTGCCTCCCTCCAGCAAGGGGTCGTCACCATCTTCGTTATGAAAATCCAATGGGGACTTCTCAATAACAGGTTCTTCCTCGTCCGACCTGGGTTCGGTTGTCTCCTCCAATGGAATAGTACGGTCGGCCAAAGCTTCCAGCAAAGGGAGCTCATTCGGCTTCAACGGCCGGAATCCTTCCCTCACCTTCATGGGGTCGCCTTGACGAATCAATCCGTGAAGGTTCATTTCTGCAAATGATTGAAGAAGTATATGGGTTAGTAACATTTTAAACATACGCGACAGATCGAATATACAAGATATATATAACCTACCCTCGCCCTGCTCCGTTAAGAAGCACGGATACAAGTCATCCCTCCCAAAGTAACGACGGCTTATTCCTACCAAGCACAGAAAGTTCTCCGGCAACCCTCTATGAAATTTCGTGCGATGGGTATCTAGTATTTTCAGGTCCCGACTACTATAATCTTTGGGCTTGGGCGGATAATCTCTTGGGGCTTTGGTTTTAAGTACAAAGGGGGTGGGGAATACCTTCTCATCTACAAAGAAGTAATGGTCGTACCAATTCTTCAGGGAGTCAAGGGGTTTCCTATATGTCATCGGGGCATTGCCGGGACGTTTCTTGAACGACAACCACCCGTTCACCAACTGGGGAAAGTAGAAAGCCCTAAAAAGGTTAACGGTGGGGGTTACCCTACAGGTGTGGCATGTAATCTCAAACTGGTTGATTTTACACGCCCCTATACAGTGGAGCTGGGTGATATGAAAGTCATAGTACAGGAGAAGATCTACTAAGAACTTCGACAACGGAATACGGTAGTTGGCTGAGTCAAATAGGCGTGTGTATATGCCTATTTTCCCCGCCGGTGCATCCGTAATAGCTTCACCATCACCCGGAAAGGTGGGATGTACGCTTTCAGGCACATAGTACTTCGACAGGAAGTCGAGGTATTTCTCTCCCGACATCACATTCAGGACGTCCGTGATGAGGGGGTTATCCTTAACCATAATTTATGAAAGGGTTTTAAGGGCGTGGTGATCTAACCTGCGGTGATGGATGTCCGTGGAAAAGAAGGCAAAAGTTGTGAAGGAAAAAGCTTGAAGATTAACAATGGCGGAAGAATGAATGAGTTGTGTGTGTAGCATACACGCATGCTCACCCTTATATAGGGTGGCCTCGGTTTCCGAGGTGCCATGGATTCTTGACACGTGTCAGTCACATTTCCTATCCAATGGATAGGATTTCTGACATTTCTGTAACGTCAGTAGGGGACCCACGGGTCATTTCTTAAACAGTTTCGTGTGGCTCGAGGGTGGTCAGTAATCATGCACTTTTTGCAGATATATGACTGGATTGTTGCATATCATTAATGCGACTAGATTCTTGTCGGGTTATGCGGCTCTTACGTAAGACCGTATTAAATGTTGCATTTAATTTGTCTCGGCCATTGCGTGCGGCTGAGGTAGTATTCATTAAGGGATATTCATACGACCGGTTGCCACGTGCGGCCGGAACAAATTTTCCAGTATTATTTCCTAGGCCTTTCTTGGTATGACCGGAGGGCAGCTTGATAGTCTAGAGGTTACGCCTACGGCTGTAACAACTAGACCGGGGGGACATGATGACGTATAGTCCCCAAACCGGGTCATGAGCCCGGCCCGCGTGTACTACCCGTATCCGGCCCATCACGGATGGGTGGATAAATATCATTCAGGCTTATGGGCTTGAGTGAACAGTGCTCGCACATGTGTGCGGCCCACGGCCCAAGGCGGCCGACATAAGATCAGACAGAATAATATTCTGTCTAGATATATCTTAATCCTAATACGAAGAGATATTCATTGCCAGAATTAGAAGATAACAATCATTCTAATTCTGGTGCTTATCTCTTCCTTGGGGCCGAAGGATCAGTGAAAGCCCACTGGGGTTTCACTGCCTATAAAAGGAACCCCCAAGGGTTCCACAAAGGTATCACAACTCACTCTAAACTCACATATAACCCTAAATCGATTACTTACTCTCACGCTGGAGTTTAATCGTGGGAAACCTTCCCACGGTAAGCTTAACGTGTGTTGTTTAGTGTGCAGGATCCCAACCAGACGATTCACTTGGTGCAGGAGCCGGAGCCCAGCCAACCCGAATTAAGCCTAATTCGGGTCTAGCAAGGATCAACCAACTTTTGCATCAACATTAACTGCTATAAGCTGAGAGGACTCAACTTTTGAGCTAATCAGTCAATGGGACTGAATAGCAGATTGCTTAAACAAAAATAGACTATTCGAAAGCTTGTGAGGACACAGCTTATTGGGCTTATCAGATTAATGAATCTGATAAGCTTGAAATACTGAACAATTAAGCAGCTATAACAAATAAGAAGTAAACTAACAAAGTTATAACAATTAACAAAACTAGAATCGAGAAGAACCAACAAAAGATGATGAATCAAATATCAAGCTGATGAACACTTTATAATCCAGAATAACAACATTCAAATAGCAAGTTCTCAAATGAATCAGTAGTTACTGAAATTACAAATATCCAGGTTAAATGAAAATCATATCCGTAATCTTTTAATCCTAAATTAATCTCTTAACACAGACAGATTCAACAACACAGTAAACTTCTGTAATTCAGAAAATCAGTAACTAAATAACTAAACAATACCAGCAGACTTAAAACTACAAATACTCAGCGAAACTTCACTATTCAGCAGATTAGCAAAAATATCAAATAAATCAAAGATACTATCAGTCAAACCTAAGCTATTCATTTTGATCAGTCAAGTAACAGATTCAAAACTAAACAACTCATATAGAATCCAAACAAACTGGTTTTAATGAAATTAATCAGCAAATCTATAGTTAACTCGAAACTTAAACAATGTATCATTTATCTTGAAGCAAATTATCAACTACTCCTATAACCGAATAAAAAACAAACAGTAAAACACAACTATGTAAATTAAATCAAGCAAATTAAAATCTTATTGAGAAACAACCAAGCTATAAAAATCTTTCAGCATATAAACATAAACACAATTAAGATGAACTTGACTCAAATAAATATTAAAGTCGATACTCACCTATTGAAGAAAGCCTTTGAGTAGTAGACTTGCACTGAGCAGTCTAAGAACTGAACTCGAACCACCATGATCATCAAACGTAACCAAAACGAACCACCATTTTTTTGTGAATATTTTCCAGTGGGAAAAATATTATATCCAGTTTTTACTTACAATATTAAACTTAAACTATCAATTAGTTTAAATCTAACATCTCAATTGTTATCATGTAAAACAGTAAATAAAATTTATTCATAAAAACTTCAATCAAATATAAAACGAGACACAATGGTAATTAAGTCAACTGATCTTTTATTAAACTTTAGAAAGATTACAAGATTTAATAAAGAAAATACAAGAATAAATCCTACAACTATTTTAACAGAATAACATTAAAAGTAAAAGAAAGGATAAAATTACACTAGAAATTGGGGGTATTTATAGCCTCCCAAGGCTGTTGATGAGGAGAATATCCGGATATTCCAAGGGATATTCCTTTTGATTTCCAGCCTTCGATCTTCTCTTTCTCTCTCTTTCTTTGATCGGACGATTGATATGATTCACAATAGCACGCGGATTGCCAACGTGGCATCCGTGTGCTAGTTGTGCTTCTTTCTTGGCCTCTGATTAGTGGGAATGGAATGGTGAGTTGTTTCTTCAAATCAAAATCGGCCACGTAGCAAGCCCTTCTCCATTCTTTCTCTTCCTATAAATTGGGGGGTTTTATTTCTTTTTATGTGAATTAGTCGATAAAATAAAAAGCCCCATGTAACTTTGAGTAATTACTGGCTAGGGTTTGGAGTGAACAGTGAGTATTACTGGTTATGGGGTGAGATAAATGTGGAATATGATACAACTTTGTTTGTATCGAAAAACATATAAAACATGTGAGAGAAAGTGGGACAAAAACGAATGGTATAAATGAGGGTGGGTGAGTGGAATGGGTTTATTTATTTATGATGGGGTGACGTGGTAATGTGGTGTCACGTTTTATTTATTGTGAAAAGTTGAAAACCTAAAAGCCCAAATTCTCATTTAATTCGTTTCCTTTTAATCAGTTTTGGGCTTGGGCCCGAATTACTTTACCATCCGTGCATAACCCCACTTTTGGGCCTTGATTTTGGACTAGTCTTAAGAGTTATTCACTTTTTATCCACTATTGGGCTTTTCAGCCCAAATGCTCCAATGTGGGACCCTCTTGGCCCGTTTTCTTGTATTATTATCAAATCCATCCAAATTGAGCTCGATTTTGGCTTCCTCGATCTTTTTCTTCAAACTCGTGCCGGTTTTGCCGATTTTCACGAACTTGGTACGTACACACATGAAACCAAGAAACAAGCATATCCAAGGCAAATTTGATACATTATGTGCAATATTTCATTGTTTTTAGCTACTAATGATATGAGTAAAATCACTCATATCAAATTCCCCCATGCTAAGCAATTGCCGTGTTCTCACGCAATGATAAAATTAAACTATAGCTACACCATTATTCAACTTTTGACACTTTATTTTGTAAAGACATAATGTATTGCTTTCATTATTGAAAAATAACTTTAAGGATCATAAAACTCGAATAGATTCATCGTCCTCGACTTTTCACTTTTCCATGCCAAGTGCAAAAACAAGATCATTGTTATTATAAGTTGGTAGACTAACACGAACTCATGTGGGCTAATTATTCACTTAGACTCCCTTATTCCTATGTGTATCTCTTATATTTTATTGTTGTCTTGAATGATCACGAAGATGCATTGTTGACTTATTTCGATAATTTAATAAGCCGAAAATAAAGTGAATGATTTAATCAATAGTTAGCTAAAGGACAAAATCTTTTAAAACTGCTTCTCGGGACTTCAAAAAGTTCATATCTTGGCATAACTTTTTTCGCGATTTGAGACCTTTCTCGAACCAATATTTGGCAGCGACTTTATACTTCCAACCTTGAGAGACGTTCACGAAATAATGGTCTTCTCTTCATATAGGAATTTCTTCACTTGAAGTTTTGAGAGATTCATACTTGGACCACGACTTCTTCATTTTTCTCCAATCTTTATTTGGGATTTTGATTAACAACGATCCGCCTTCTTTTTGGACTTGGCTTCATTTATCCTCATACCTTATTATGGTCTTTTTGGATAGACTTCTCCACGACTTTTTGGGAGTATTTTTCTTTTCGTCGTGTGTCTCGATCCTTCATATTGATTTTTGATAAATGAATCTTCACCTCACTTGAGATCTTTAGCAATAAAACATAGCCCTCATGTCTTGTTAGGACCTTTTTGGACTCGCCAATCTTCGCGTTCCCGCTTCAATAAGTTATGCCTTGGCTATGAACTCTAATCCATACCGAGCAAATTTTAAACGATCTTGGGCTAAAAGCTAAGTAACTTTTCAAATCGTTCAACCTTATTTATTGAAAATAAAATTTATTAACAAGCGATGGGAGAATAGGCTTATAATTAACTCACATAAATTCCCGAAAGAATACCAAACTTATAATTGGCTCTATCATCTCTTTTTCTCCATATTGTAAAATTTCAAAAATGTGAAATCAATGGATACTTAGCCTATTAAATCAAAGTTTTCGGTTTTCAAGTCATCTATAGGATCTTGCATCTTCTTATACTCTTGCAAGTTTTAGAATTTGCGTTTTAAAGTTCCCTTGATAGACGACTTTCTAGGATCAATTATAGGAGCTTGCGAAAAGTTCTTGTTCTTAACTCGTATAAATTAAGACTTTCGCGTTTTAAAGCTCCCTACATAATAGCCTAGCAAAACTTAATTCAAATACGTTAAGGAAAAGCTAAGGTTAAAAACCGAGTCGAGTCAAAAACTATTCTTATTTTCACCAACGGAAAGCCTACATTCGTGTCAAAAGCACTTATTTATTTACAAAAAATTTAAAATTTTATTGAAAAATGAGAAAAAGAATACGTTTGGACACGACAAAAGCAATTGCAAGCGATTATATCGATTGACTCCCCCATGCTAAAACAAAACATTGTCCTCAATGTTTCTTAGCTCAAGAGTAACACCCCCTTGCTAAGACACGAAGTGTCTAATGCAAAATCCTAGCATGGAAAGAGCACGCAAATCTATAAGCCGTTTATTAATTATGCCTCAAGAAAAACGTTAGTCGATAAAAATCAAGGGTAATGAAAGTGTTCCCCTTTTTTGGCATTCAAAGAACGGAAGATCAAGTGGACCGGCAAAAACCGAAAACAGAAAGAAGATAGAAAGTATGGGACTCCCCCACAAGGAACCTCGTTTTTGTTCACCGAGTCATGAGCTCGACTCGATCCCCGCATTCATTGGTCCTTAGGGAAAGTTTGAAGATCCGGGACAACCTCCGTAGGTATGTCCCCTCCAAATTAATGTTTCACACGATGACCATTCACCTTAAAGTTAGGCCCGTCTTTTTGAGCTAGCTCAACGGTGCCATAAGGGAAAACTTGTGCAATGGTGAATGGTCCGGACCAAGGGGATTTAAGCTTGCCCGAGAAAATCTTAAGTCTAGAGTTGAATAAGAGGAGTTGATCACCAACATTGAAAATGCGGTTATTGATCTTAGGGTCATGAATCATCTTAGTCTTCTCTTTGTAGATCAAAGAATTTTCATAAGCTTGATCCCTTAATTCACTTAGTTCATTCAATTGAACCTTGCGATGATCACCCGCAGTCCTCAAATCAAAGTTACAATGCTTAAGAGCCCAATACGCCTTATGTTCGAGTTCAATTGGCAAGTGGTATGCTTTTCCGTAGACCAACCTAAATGGTGTACAACCAATTGGCGTCTTGTAAGCCGTACGGAAAGCCCACAATGCATCGTCCAATTTATCCGACCATGAAGTGCGATTTTCTCCAATAGAACGCTCCAAAATCCTTTTAAGAGCTCGGTTTGAAAGCTCCACTTGACCACTCGTTTGAGGGTGATAAGCCGTAGAAAGTCGATGAGTGACACCATATTTCTTTAGAACTTTTTCAAATTGTTCATTACAAAAATGGGTCCCACGATCACTTATAATAGCCCGCGGAGTTCCAAACCTAGCAAAGAGTTGTTTCAAAATTTCACCACAACTCGAGCATCATTCGTGGGCAAAGCCTTAGCTTCGACCCATTTAGACAAATAGTCCACGGCTACGAGAATGTATTTATTTCCTTTCGATGATGGAAACGGCCCCATAAAATCGATCCCCCACATGTCAAAGATTTCACAAACTTGGATAATGTTTTGAGGCATTTCATCCCTTTGTGAGTTTTTTCCTTGACGTTGACAAGCATCACAAGTCTTGATCAAGTCTTGGGCATCACGATATATGGAAGGCCAAAAGAAGCCGGCATCAAAGACATTCTTCGCGGTGGCGTTAGCACCATGATGTCCCCCGTTGGGTCCCTCATGACAAGATTTAAGGATATCTTGAGCTTCTTTGCCAAACACGCACCGACGAATCACTTGATCCGCGCACACACGAAACAAATAGGGGTCGTCCCAATAATAATAGGAAATATCCTTGAAAAACTTTCGTTTTTGTTGGGACGACATACCCTTGATCACAAACTTCCCCGCATGGTAATTTGCGATGTCCGCAAACCATGGGGTACTATCATCACCACGAAAAGCAATCATACCAAGCGTCTCGAGAGGAAATGTTTCATTAATTTCCTTGTTTTCTCGATCGCTTTGGTGAGGATTCTCAAGTCGAGATAAATGATCGGCCGCGAGATTCTCGGCTCCTTTTTTGTCTAGAATTTGAACATTAAATTCTTGAAGGAGGAGAATCCACCGGAGAAACCTCGGCTTAGCATCTTGTTTATTAAAAAGGTATTTGATAGCCGAGTGGTCCGTATACAATATGGTTTGAGACAAGACGAGATATGGTCTAAACTTTTCAAAAGCATACACAACGGCAAGAAACTCCTTTTCTGTTGTAGTGTACTTTGTTTGAGCATCCGTCATAGTCTTACTTGCATAGTGTATAGGCAAGAAGTGTTTTAGCTTACGTTGCCCCAAAACCGCACCTACCGCGTAATCACTAGCATCACACATAATTTCAAAAGGTAGATCCCAATCCGGGGCAACTAAGATTGGAGATTCGGTTAACTTCTTTTTAAGCATCTCAAAGGCTTGAATACACTCATCCAAAAAGATGAAAGGAGTCTCTTTTTCCAAAAGATGGGTCATAGGCCGAGCTATCTTAGAGAAGTCTTGTATAAAACGAAGATAGAAGCCAGCATGGCCGATAAAACTCCTTACTCCCTTAACGGTGGTGGGTGGAGGCAATTTGGCAATCACGTCGATTTTAGCCCTATCAACCTCAATACCGGCCTTAGAGATCTTATGTCCTAACACAATTCCCTCTTTGCACATGAAGTGACATTTTTCATAAGTAGGCACAAGATTCGTTTCCTCACAACGTTGCAACATTCTTTCAAGGTTAGAGAGACATGAAGTGAAAGAATCCCCGAAAACCGAAAAGTCATCCATGAAAACTTCCATGTTTTTCTCGATCATATCATGGAAAATGGCCATCATACACCTTTGGAACGTCCCCGGAGCATTGCATAGTCCAAAAGGCATGCGACGATAGGCAAATGTTCCATAAGGACAAGTGAATGTGGTCTTTTCTTGATCACGAGGGTTAATGGGGATTTGGAAATAGCCGGAAAATCCATCCAAAAAGCAATAGAATTCATTACCCTCTAGTCTCTCTAACATTTGATCCATAAAAGGTAATGGAAAATGATCCTTCCTAGTGGCATCATTAAGTTTCCTATAATCAATACAAACACGCCAACCGGTCACAAGTCTAGTAGGAATCAATTCATTATCCTCATTAGTAACAACCGTCATTCCTCCTTTCTTTGGAACACAATGCACGGGGCTATCCCATGGACTATCCGAGATAGGGTAGATCATTCCGGCGTCTAGAAGTTTAGTGACTTCCTTTTTGATCACCTCATGAATCTTTGGATTGACCCTTCTTTGATTTTGGATAGCGGGTTTATAATCATCCTCCATTAGAATTTTATGAGTACAAAATTTGGGATCTATACCCTTAATGTCGGAGATTTTCCATGCAATGTCCCGTTTATGCTTCTTATGCACTTTAATAAGCTCATCCTTTTCATTTTCCTTTAATCCCTTAGCAATAATCACCGGCAATTTATCCGTTCCTTCAAGAAAAGCATACTCCAAATGAGTGGGTAATTCCTTAAGTTCTAATTCGGGTGCTTCCTCAATAGATGTTTTCACTTTATTCTCATTAGCACTCACAACTTTTAGTTCCATAGGTGGTGATTCAAAAGGATCTAAATTCAACAATTTTTCAATCAACGCAATATCTCCCTCGGGATCAAAACTCTCAAAATCAAACTCACTAGGATCAAATGGTGTGCTAAGGTAATCATCAATTTCCTTCTCGATTTTTGAATAACCATTATTCTCAAGCTCTTCAAGAACGAAGTCACCTCCCTCAAATGGAGTGAGTGGAGGCTTAGCCGAAGAGAGAATAGGATTCGAAGAAGTGGGATTACCACTTTTAGAAGTATCCGAAAAACCAAGCATATCTTGCGAAGCTTCTCCGCTAGCAACATCAATCACATCGACTTGATTGATTGATTCCTCGTCGTCTTCGGAAGAAAACTTCGAGATGTTACCAACATTAAGAGTGATACTTTCATCATCAAAACGTAAAGTCAACTTTCCCTCTCTCATGTCAACTAAAGAACTAGCCGTATTCAAAAACGGTCTTCCTAAAATAAGAGGCACTCGAGAATTTTCCGGATAATCACAAATCACAAAATCCGCCGGTAAAATGAGCTTTCCTACTTTGACTAATACGTCCTCGGCTATACCTTTTGGAAAGGCGATTGATCGATCCGCTAGCTCGATAGTCATCTTAGTAGGTGAAAGCTCGGGAAGTGATAACCTTTTCCATACGGAAAGAGGCATCAAGTTAATGCTAGCGCCTAGATCGGCTAATGCTAAGCATTCTCCCATATTAGGGAAATCACATGGTATCAAAAATTGACCGGGGTCTCCAAGCTTTTTGGGAAACTTTTTAGAGAGAACCGCGGAACAACTTTCATTTAAAGATGTAGATACTTCAACTAACTTCTCCTTATCGTTCATCAACCTTTTAATTGTAGAAGCAAATTTAGGCATGCTAAGCAATGCATCCGCGAAACTAAGATTAATATACATTTTCTTAAACACATCTAGAAACGTAGAAACTTGAGCATTGGTCTTTTCGCGGAGCTTCTCTTTGGTAAGTCTCGAAGGGTAGGGTAGTGTGGGTTTAGTCTCCCGAAGCTCGGGTTCCGAAATAGGCAATTGGTCTACCTTTGGTGGAATAGGAATTTCCTTTTCTTTAACCACCTTGGGTTCTTGCTCCACTTCCCTCACCGGAGAGGTACTCACATGTAGCAAAGGTCCGTCTAAAGCTTTCCCACTACGTGTGGTTATAGCTTTCATCTCACCCTTCGGGTTTGGAATGGTATTACTAGGTAAGCAACCCGAAGACGAGGAAGGTTTGGTCATAAACGATTCAAACATCGAAAGCAATTTATTTTGACCTTGTTCCAAACTTTGTTGCATACGATTTTGACTTTGCTCTAATCTTTTCTCAAAACGGTTTTGGTTTTGTTCAAGTCTTTGTTGATTAAGCTCAATCTTATTGTTTTGCCCTTTAATTGTATTTTGAAACTCATTTTTCAAAGTTGCCATTTGTCCTTGAATGTTATTTTGAAAAGCTTTCAAATTTTCCTCGTTAATGTAGCTTGACAAATCATTTTGATTATTGCTTTGAAAACCTTGATTGTTTCGATTAACATTAAACCCATTTCCTTGATTAAAATTCCCTTGATTACCACGGTTAAAATTATTCCCATTGTTTCCATTGTTGTACCTATTTTAAACCGGTGGAAAACCCGGTGGAGCAACATGACTTTGACGAGGAATTTGACCGTTGGAGCCATAAGTTCCCGTCGCGGCAAAAGCACTAGCTTGATCAAAACCCGTGTTTAAACAAGCATAATAAGGATGTGCTCCACCACATGATACACAAAAACTCTCAACCATATTAATGGATCCATGAGGATTCTTCCTAAGCTCATTCAAAATTGTGTCAATCTTAGAGTCCAATCTAGCAATCTCGGGATTCACATTGGAAACAACCGGTGTGTTTCGTGAATATTGTGCTCTAGAATTATCCTCAATTATTCTCCACGCGTCTCTCAGAGTTTTTCTTAAAAGATTACCACCCGCAACGGCATTTAAAGAATCTTGTTCAATCATATTAAGCCCATTATAGAAAGTATTAATTTGATGCAATTCCGAGAAACCATGGTGTGGACATTGTCTCAATAAATCCTTAAATCTTTCCCATGCAACCCCAAACGATACAAGCACTTTTTGTTCAAATCTAGTGATCTCGTTCTTAAAGTGTGTTGTCTTAGAAGGTGGAAAGAAATAATTCATGAACTTTGACACTAAATCATCCCATGTTAAGATCGAACCCGGTGGTTCTTTCTCATACCAAAGCTTAGCATTACCCTCGAGCGAGTACGGAAAAAGCATGAGCTTAATCACGTCATTCGACACATCTCTAAACTTGAGAGTCGAGGTAATTCTATTAAAATTCCGAATGTGAGAATGCGGACTATCGATCTCATTGCCACGAAATTGGTCGGCACGAATGAGCGATACAAGATCCGTCTTAATATCAAAATGATCCGCCAAAATAGCCGGCACAACGATTGCTTCCCCATACCCTTCGGTGGGTGCACGGAGCAATTCCTCCATTGTTCGGTTATCGGCCATCTCTACAACAATAGGTGGAAGCTCGGGTTCCACTATTCGTTGTTGACGATTTCTATTTCTACGAGGAATATTTTCAGGCCTATTAAAATCAATTACAAGATGAGAAGAACGTAATTGCATACACTACAAAGACGAGAATTTAGAGGATTGAAGAAAAGAAATTAGACAAGACGAAGATTATTTTTGGTATTTTATTTGGTATTGCTCAATCAATAATGATCGATAAAAACAAGGAATAAGGATAACTACTATGGAAGTAAATTACCCTCGGTCGACTTTGAAACGATAGGTGAAAACCTAAACGTCTCGAGGTTCAATAAGTAAACAACAAAAAATAAGATTTATTACTACTTGAGTCGGCAAACCAATAATAGGTTGTCCCTCTCAATATACGCACAAGCAAGCGGGGAAACGAGGTGGCACAAAGCACTTAAAAACCTTTTTCCTTAGACGACCTTTTATAGCACGTCGCCTTATACCCACCTTATAGTTTGTATAAATCGAGTTCAAACTTCTTATTAGTATTTATCTATTTTGCCTTTTATTTTTGTTTTGGGTTCGAATACAATAGCTAGGTGATGAAATCCCAACTAAGGCTTATTTGAAAGATATGTAAAATTATTGTTCTACGTAATACAATATATTATTCACAAAAAACGAGAAACCCCGATACATACTATATAATAGAAAAATAACTAAACTTTCCGAGGACGGAAAGGGTCTTCAAATCCACGATCAACAAATCTCCACAAAGACGAATCGTACATAAGATCCCCGGCTGCGGCGTCAAAATTTTTGATGTGTCGTGGATAGTATAGTGATAATCAAGATACGTTATAGGGTAAATTAGAAAATTAGTTTTAGGAAAAAGTAATAGACTAATAATACCAATGACGAATTCAATTAAACACGTGAGTGAGTCGAGTTCGTTGTACACGAAGATCTTATGAATTTGAGACGCTTTGCTTTGATTTGGACAATTGATTTGAATGGTTTGTCGGTTTTTTTAAACTACAAATTAAATATACCAATTTTAAACTATTAAAACTAAACCTAAAGTGCATGAATCGTAAACCCCGCTATTTTAAAAATTATACAAACAATTAATTACTAAAAATATAAAACTAATGAAAATTTAAACTATTTTAATTATCTATCAAAATATATTCTATTTAATAATCTAAAACTTTTAATCTTTTTTTAAAAATCTAATTAAGCTTTAAAAACTAATTTACTAAATCACAAATTACTTAAAAACAAATCTATTCATAAAAACTATTTTATCTAATTATTATAAGAATCTAATTAATAAACTAATTTAACTTCTAAAATAAAAGAACATTTTTATATATTTTATTATATTTATTTATTTTATTTAACTAAATTTAAATACTTTAATAAAACATTTTTTTTAAAAGTTTATTTAAAATGAAATTTAAACGAATCAAAGTTTAATAAAAGAAAATCTGCCAAGCTACAACTATTACTATATTAATACGGAAGCAGAGAATAAAATCAAAAGGGCGCACAGCCCAGATGGTAAACACGCTTGACCTACAACCAAATGGTCTCGAGTTCGAACCCCATTAGAGACATATTTGTTTTTTAGATTAAATATCTTATGACAGATGATTAAAAGAAAAGTCTCAGGAGAGAACTTTCTGGAAAGCTTAACTGCTATAAGCTGAGAGGACTCAACTTTTGAGCTAATCAGTCAATGGGACTGAATAGCAGATTGCTTAAACAAAAATAGACTATTGGAAAGCTTGTGAGGACACAGCTTATTGGGCTTATCAGATTAATGAATCTGATAAGCTTGAAATACTGAACAATTAAGCAGCTATAACAAATAAGAAGTAAACTAACAAAGTTATAACAATTAACAAAACTAGAATCGAGCAGAATCAACTAAAGCTGATGAATCAAATATCAAGCTGACGAACACTTTATAATCCAGAATAACAACATTCAAATAGCAAGTTCTCAAATGAATCAGTAGTTACTGAAATTACAAATATCCAGGTTAAATGAAAATCATATCCGTAATCTTTTAATCCCAAATTAATCTCTTAACACAGACAGATTCAACAACACAATAAACTTCTGTAATTCAGAAAATCAGTAACTAAATAACTAAACAATACCAGCAGACTTAAAACTACAAATACTCAGCGAAACTTCACTATTCAGCAGATTAGCAAAAATATCAAATAAATCAAAGATACTATCAGTCAAACCTAAGCTATTCATTTTGATCAGTCAAGTAACAGATTCAAAACTAAACAACTCATATAGAATCCAAACAAACTGGTTTTAATGAAATTAATCAGCAAATCTATAGTTAACTCGAAACTTAAACAATATATCATTTATCTTGAAGCAAATTATCAACTACTCCTATAACCGAATAAAAACAAACAGTAAAACACAACTATGTAAATAAAATCAAGTAAATTAAAATTTTATTGAGAAACAACCAAGCTATAAAAATCTTTCAGCATATAAACATAAACACAATTAAGATGAACTTGACTCAAATAAATATTAAAGTCGATACTCACCTATTGAAGAAAGCCTTTGAGTAGTAGACCTGCGCTGAGCAGTCTAAGAACCGAACTCGAACCACCATGATCATCAAACGTAACCAAAATGAACCACCATTTTTTTGTGAATATTTTCCAGTAGGAAAAATATTATATCCAGTTTTTACTTACAATATTAAACTTAAACTATCAATTAGTTTAAATCTAACATCTCAATTGTTATCATGTAAAACAGTAAATAAAATTTATTCATAAAAACTTCAATCAAATATAAAACGAGACACAATGGTAATTAAATCAACTGATCTTTTATTAAACTTTAGAAAGATTACAAGATTTAATAAAGAAAATACAAGAATAAATCCTACAACTATTTTAACAGAATAACATTAAAAGTAAAAGAAAGGATAAAATTACACTAGAAATTGGGGGTATTTATAGCCTCCCAAGGCTGTTGATGAGGAGAATATCCGGATATTCCAAGGGATATTCCTTTTGATTTCCAGCCTTCGATCTTCTCTTTCTCTCTCTTTCTTTGATCGGACGATTGATATGATTCACAATAGCACACGGATTGCCAACGTGGCATACGTGTGCTGGTTGTGCTTCTTTCTTGGCCTCTGATTGGTGGGAATGGAATGGTGAGTTGTTTCTTCAAATCAAAATCGGCCACGTAGCAAGCCCTTCTCCATTCTTTCTCTTCCTATAAATTGGGGGGTTTTATTTCTTTTTATGTGAATTAGTCGATAAAATAAAAAGCCCCATGTAACTTTGAGTAATTATTGGCTAGGGTTTGGAGTGAACAGTGAGTATTACTGGTTATAGGGTGAGATAAATGAGGAAGATGATACAACTTTGTTTGTATCAAAAAACATATAAAACGTGTGGGAGAAAGTGGGACAAAAACGAATGGTATAAATGAGGGTGGGTGAGTGGAATGGGTTTATTTATTTATGATGGGGTGACGTGGTAATGGGGTGTCACGTTTTATTTATTGTGAAAAGCTGAAAACCTAAAAGCCCAAATTCTCATTTAATTCGTTTCCTTTTAATCAGTTTTGGGCTTGGGCACGAATTACTTTACCATCCGTGCATAACCCCACTTTTGGGCCTTGATTTTGGACTAGTCTTAAGAGTTATTCACTTTTTATCCACTATTGGGCTTTTCAGCCCAAATGCTCCAATGTGGGACCCACTTGGCCCGTTTTCTTGTATTATTATCAAATCCATCCAAATTGAGCTCGATTTTGGCTTCCTCGATCTTTTACTTCAAACTCGTACCGGTTTTGCCGATTTTCGCGAACTTGGTACCTACACACATGAAAACAAGAAACAAGCATATACAAGGCAAATTTAATACATTATGTGCAATATTTCATTGTTTTTAGCTACTAATGATATGAGTAAAATCACTCATATCAACATCCCCTTCTTGTCCAATTCTCCTGTAGTGAGATTCTTAGGAAAAGTATCTGATTACCGAGTGCTGATACCCGACTGGATGTATCGACGTTCCTATCATTTCTTTTGATTAGATTTCATTTGAATGACCTGGGTAACGATCCGAGGAGCTTTCGAATGCGTACTCAAATTATGAAAACATGGGATATATTCATATTCATTAAATGTTATCGTCTGTATCTAATTTAAAATTCTCTCGCGTAGATTATGTGTTGACCTTACTCTTTTAATGGTAGTTGTGTCTCCATATATCCTTGAATTTGTGAAGAATTATGAGTTATTATTAGTCTTTTGAGAAGTTCACATCTTATCGACGGCAATAAAACTGAAAAGTTGATAGTGCCAGTAGAATGGATTGATTGATTATGACATGACGACATTGTCTTAATTGATGGGAACTCGAATAAAGTTCCCCTAAATGATAAGATGTTGATTATCAAAAGTGATCTAAATAATTCTTGACGGATGACCATATCCTGCATTTAGACTTGAAATTATACCATGAATGGTTATAAATTAGTCATAGATCTTGTAATCTAGAAAGAACTTAAAGTAAATTTATTAAAAGATGTTTCCGTTATCTGAAACTTTAGGAGGTATTTATTGGTGATTTACCTAGACTTTCGCCATTAAGGCAAGTTGAAATTGGTAGTGATTATATTCCCGGTGTTGCACTTGTGGCATGTGCACTGTACGTCAGCACCATCTGAATTAAAAGAATTACCGTACAACTGAGAGAGTTGTCGGAGAAAGCTTTTATTCTACCAAGCTCATCATCATGAAGAGCTATGGTGTTATCATTCCTTATGTTTATTGATTACCGTGAACTAAGTAAATTGACGATTAAAATCTATATCCACTACCCAAGATGATAGATTGTTCGATCATTTACAAGGTTCTAGCGTATGTTCTAAAGATTTGATCCTCGGCATGGTTATCATCAACTTCGCATCTGCGAAAAAGATTGTCTATTCCAATCACTACATCCAGAACTTGTAATGACCATTATGAGTTTCATGTTATGTCGTTTGGATTGACCAATGCACATGTAGCATTCATAAATTTGGTGAATCACGTGTGTAGGCTGTAATTTGATAAATTCATGCTTGTGATCATTAAGGACTATTTATTTATTTATAAGAATAAGAATGAGTTAATAATTATTTATAAAATGCCCTGAGTCGGCCAAGTAGTGAAACCCTGTACCTTGAATAATTAACATGTGATGAAAGACTTAATCCTTTACATTATTTGACCGTGTGATTAATAGAAAATGGAATATATTGACTTTTCAAAAATTGGAACCATTAAGGCTTTGGGTTTTACCAAAAAGAAAATGGAAATATGTTTGACAAATGTTTTAACAAAGGATTTTTAAGGGATTATTTCCTTATACACAAATCATTTAACTAAACTCCTGTTTAGGGGTAAATGTTTGTGTATACCTCAAGACAACCTAAGAGGGATTGAGGAAACCGTTAAACCATGACTTACAAATTGAAACGACAATTTTTGCTTTTCAGCTAAGAAAATTTTTACCAAAGTATAACCAAATATTTTCGAACATTTATGAATCTTAATAATTATTTTAAATTTATTTTGAACATTTTTCTATAATTAGATGAACTGAGAAAATTTAAAACTTTTACGTTTACGTTTCATAAAAACTAAACATTTATTATTTAATTATTTGAAATATTTAACGACGCTTTAAACGTCGAATTGAGCAAAACTAATAAAAACAATAGTTGAGACGAAACTAAATCTTAGAAAATATGAGAAAAGAATTTCTGAGTAATATTGACCATGATATTTATTTCATCAAGGAATATGAATGTAGATACTGACACATAATATAGAAAAGATAAAGAACCAATTAGGATGTGCTTCTTAATAATGACTGTGCAAAATAAATTGACGAACAATATAAAAATAAACGATGTTTGTAAAAAGGAAAATATAGAAAAAAGGGGGTCCGCGGCAAATGTGAACCATTAGAATTGAGAAGCCAATGGCGTTAGATGTTTTAAAGGCCACTTGTAGTTTCCAAAATGTGGAGATTTTTAGATTTAGTCATGCTGGAATCTCGTAAGTATAAGTATTCTATTCATGTCATTTCGGATCAAGTGTATCTCATCTGAAGAAGTTATACTTATGGCAAATCATGAAGGAAGACTTCGCCTCATACATTATTAAACGTCTAACTGTTGCAAAGGTGATCATCTGAATTTGATTCGATTTGGGTCATCGTCGACAGACTGACCAAATCTGCTAATATCATTCTTGTTAATGATAGATTCTTGATGAAGAAATTGACTCTTTTGTATTTAAAGGAGTTGAGTAAACATGGTGTGCATGTATCGATTATCTCTATCAAGATCCTCGCTTCGCATTGAATTTATAGAGATTTGCTCAGAAGTCATTAAGAACGAATCTTGATGAGAGTACTGTGTACCACCCCGATCAAAGGGACGAGGTAAAGTAACGATACAAAATACTATAAGTGTTGTTCTATGTTTGAATGATTGACCTTTGGTAATAAACTGTAAAATCGCTTTCCTTTGTAGAGATTATCATTGATAATCATCGTATTAGGATCGAGATCGAATCTTGTGAGGATATATATTAGAGCATCTGTAAGCAGGAGTTGGGATGAATACATCCGACATACACCCACCATGAGTTGGACATGTCTTTTAGGTTTAAGGTTTCCTATGATGACAAACCTAACCTTACAAAATACTCGACCCGCGAGACCTGAATGATTGTTGAAATTAGGATCTGATTATTGACTGCCGGTAGTGGGCAGGAGGTTATATGAATATGAAATGTAGATCTTGAAGTGCCAGATGGGTAGCGAAGTTATGCCAAAAATTTTCACCTTGGAAAAAAAATGAATTGATGATCTGATGGATCATGGGAATAAGTCCCCGTTGTATGGGACTACTGAGATGATGTAAAAAGATTGGTTGGAAAGGCATATAAGATGGATCTACCCTAGGACTTCAAGGGCTGCGTGAATTATGATTCGTATATCTAACTTGATAAAATGCCTATCAAGTGAAAATCTGACTATTCCTTAATGAAGTTTAGATCGGCGAAAAGTTGCATTCATCAAAAAACCGTGAACATCATGGATAGAGAAAGTAAGTCAACAATAAATACTGATCTTATTCCCGTAGTTATGTTTGATGAAACTCGCGTATTGTAATGAATTACACTTGTTAGAAAAGACCGAATGTGGAGGAAATACCCACATGGCTTTAACTCTATAAGAAGCGAGTAGTAAGATAAGATAATCTTTTGGGACAAACATCCTGTTTAGGGGTAAATGCTATGACAATCCGTCAATTTATGGTTGATATTTTATTCTCAAGTGTTATTTAAAAACATTATTTTAATGTTATATTATGAACTCACTTATTTTTTTAGGAAGAAATTTGGATTTACGTCTTGAAGTAGCATCGACTACGTCTAAACCGGAGGATTCTACGTTACGTGCTTACGTTTACATACACCGTTTTGGTAACAGTCCGACATTTCAGAAAATAAATTTATCCGTAAATATTATTTTGAGATTTTAAATTTTTGTTGGTTCATAAACTCACAAATTTACGAGAAGAGATTAGGACTTACGATTATAATTTAACGTCCTTTACGACTAAGCCGGAAACCTTAGGATTACGTATTTACGTTTTCGAACTCCGTTTTTGATGAGACAATTTATATTAGATTCGTTTTGTGTCGTTGATTCATAATTTATTAAAACGTTTTTCGTAAAACGACCCGAGGGCACGCTAATCGAGGAAACTAGAATCGAGGAATACCCGTAAATTAGTGGGATGAGACAAAACAAGTTTTGCCCCACCCCACTAATATGGGATGGCAACATGTAAGCTACCACACCATTAGGTGTCAAAACTTCACAAGGAAGCTTGCACACTTGTTGCTTAAAGCATAACTTGTAAGCTATGCACCACAAAACCACTTGCAACAAACCATTTCTCTCATTCAAGACATGCAAACCACCCTAAAACTCTCTTTTCTCTCTTCCTTGCCGTCCCAAAATCAAGAACACACACCCCTTTGATCAATTTGCAACCACAATATTTGATGTTATACACACATATGATGGAAACCTCTTCAAGATCTATTGATTGGTGGTCATTTTAACATCCAAGGAGAAGTTTTGTTGGTGTCTTGGGGCTGATTTTCCACAAGATGATTCATGAAGATAGGTGATCTTGAAGTTGATATTGGTATATCACAAGTTTTGCCATCAAAATCCAAGCCTTTTTCATCAACCTCATCTTTTCATCACTATGGTGGTATAAGGATCATTCTTCCCATCCTTCTTGTTATTTTGATTATGTAATCATGTATTTTCTTTCCTATTGTATATGTATATGATGAATATATGATGATTAAAAATATTATGTGGGGATTGGTGTTGATAGATTTGATTAAAAATATAAGAATCTACATGAAAAAGTGTTAAAATCATGATCTAAGGACTAGGCTGTATAAAACAGTGAAGAAACTTTTGATAAACTGTTAAAATGGCTTAGATTATTAAAGAAACAGTAAGGTATATGATTTATACACATGTGGTGAGTTGGCCATGCAATGGAATCATTAGGATGAGTGAGATATGATCAAAACAATATTAGAGTACAAATCTGCATAGACTGTTTTGGATGATTTTTATAAAATACTTAAAGGCTGATTCAGCAGTAGCCATAGGAGAGTTATATGGACCACATATCATGTAGTTTATGCAATAAAAATTTGGGCTTCTATCTCCATATAGAACTCTAGATATGGCTGTTTTGGTAAACATGAAATTTAAAATCAAATTTGTATAATAAAAACTTATATAAAATAATTACTCACTTATATATTTATAAAATATATACACATGAAAACCCACTAACAGTTAATAGTAATTATAAATAATAATTTCATATATTATGATATAAAATAAGACATTTTTATAGATTACAAGTATAAAATATTTTCCAAGTTATACAACTATAAACATGATTTTTACGTCTTTTCGGCTAGTACCGAAAGATTAACGTTTTTATCAAATAAAACTTAGACGGTCGGACCCGTCTAATGTAAGCTTTTATAAACTCACATACTGATGTATAAACATATATAACAAGTAAAAACCGATAAACCCGCTTTACAACATATAGACATTAACGAGCTAAGATAGCATATTGGACTAATAATTTAACTAAATAAGTTAAACACTTATAAAAATTACTTATTGGGCTTAACCCATTTGGGCCGAACATGTAAAGTATAAATACTGATAATACAAGTATAAAATGGATTAATACAAGTCAAAGAACTTATTATAAGCTTACTGGACTTAAAATATGTAAATAAGTAAAACTAGTAAGAAGTTACCAACACATAAAAACTAAAATAAGTAAATAAGAATATATAAACCCACTTGATCATCATTATATATATAAAATCATCATATGTATACATAATTGTTATTTTTATAAAGTCATTGGACAAAAGTCTAAGACGAGTATTATTTGTCTAGGTTTCCGTGATTGAAGCACGTACCATACATCCGAATTGCCGATAACCCGCCTTTCCACATCAACGTGAGTTCATAGCCTCGCACTCTTTTAAATGTTTTTATGAAATATTTTATAAACCCGCGAGGGAGATAACATGTTAGTTTTACTAAAATAGGACACCATTTGTCCCGATTGTTCGTTTATTGATTTGGACCCGAATGATTGTATGACCCGATGAATGATTAAATGACCCGATAGATGAAATAAAATGGATTATTAAAGATAGGTTATGTCACTAAAAGACCTATTAGCATGAATTGTGAACTACCGGGATTTGGTAGACGCTTATGCATATAATAGTACTATTTGGGGACGATCACCCCAGTTCGCGCCTTGACGGTTGATCCCCGTCGTGCCACATTGATTGGTAAGCGAATTTATGTATGAGAAGATTTACACAAGCGTGATTATTGTGACGATACGCTAATTTAGATTGGCAAATTGAGTTTCGGGATAGCTACCCGTTGTTTGTTGTAGTAAGGTAACAATGTCATGCGGCTTATAATAATCAAAATAACGAAAATACTGCTATACGCATCGAATTACGATATATTGCCTGACTAGCAATACGGGGTCATATTATTGATATTATGTTCGTGTTTTGGTTTTTCATAACCATATTCATATAACGGTTTTTATTTAACTCTATACAACCTTATAAAACGTATTGTATGATGTTTTTAACAACAATGGTTCGTATAATGATTTTGAAGGCAAAAGCCTTCATTATAATTTTGATAACGATTTGTATAAAATGACTTGGCTATTGTATGGCCTATAACAAATATTGGTACAAAATGATTTTCGGTTATAATTTTATACCGATGTTATATTGATGGATTTCATTAAACTCTATGAATTCACTCGGCGTTTTCGCTGACCTTTTCTTTTAACATGTTTTGTCTCAGGTACTTGAAGGTAATTCTCGGGAAGACAACAAGAATTCATGGCCCGCACTTAAATAATAATTTCCATTCAAATGCTTTGTAAAACTTGTATGAAATACAATGACTTGGGACCTATGTAAATTTGATATTTATGAATGGAAATGCTTTATTATTAAACAACGCGATTTTTATGCGTTGTCTATGATGTGAATAATGTGCTATCCCTTAACACCAACGAGTCTTCCGCTGTATTGAATTGTGTAAATTTGGGGGTGTTACAACAATAATCAAGTATAGAATTTACCAAAGGATCACAGACTCGTTTGTACTTTGGTGCATTAGGATTCGCAACATGAATGTTATCAAGTATAATCATTGATGAAGGTTTGTTGAGGCAAAAAACACAACAAAGAAATGATTTGAAGCACAAACTGGAAAGAAAACCTATTTTAACCAAAAAAGTATTATATGTAAATTCAAAATGATGAAAACTTGATGCTTATATATTTAAAAAATAATATAAAATTACCAATACCGTATCGGATAAAGAAAGTGAAGCAACATCATATTTAAAATTTGCAGAAATGAAATATGAAAACAATTTATATTGTTCACCATCAGACATTGTTTTTTCTATCATTCCTTGTACCCGCGTTTAACAAAAATACATTATTAGCAAACAATGATAATAATTATTGAAAATATAAAAGGTATATATCATGTGAAACTTACAACACATCCAGTTGACATAAAAACTCTTCTTGGTTGTAGATTCTCTTTCCGTGACTCCTCAAAATTTAAAATGGTAACCAAACAATCAACGACACTAGCATCTAACCACAACCCTGGTGCCAATGTTTCCAAATTTACTCGAACAGCTGATAATTCATAACCATACACAGGGTCTGCTCGGAAAATGGTTTCACTGCACGTTAAAAAAGGGAATACAACCAAAGTAAATCATATGATATTCTAAAAGCATGCAGTTTAGATAAAGAAAAAGAAAAAAATATGCTTACTATTTTTCTCCTTCCATCGCAAATAAAGAATTACCCAACACAAACTCAACCCTTTGAAGCTTACTAGTATCACAACTCTGATGCATAAAAGGGGAAGGCAAGTATGGACACCGCTTAGCAAATTGCTTCCATTGAGAAGAACGGGTAGCCACCTTTTGAGGAGTGCTAGGACGCACATCATCGTCATTAACTACAGGCATGTCATCTTCAATAACTGGCTCATGATCCCAAGGCCCAAAATACATATCATCCTGAATATAAAAAAAACTTTAATCCTGACTCACATAGTGTTAGTGACTCATATATGAGTCATGTGACTCATGTATGAGTCACATGAATCATGTATGAATCAGGCAACTCATGGACTCATGTATGAGTCATGTGACATGAGTCACAATAACTAATAATAGTGACTCATGTATGAGCCATGTGACTCATGTATGAGTCATGTGACACATACATGAGTCACATAGACTCATGTATGAGTCACATGACACATACATGAGTTAGGCAACTCATGGACTCATGTATGAGTCACAGTGACTAATGCATGAGTTATGTGATGAGAAGCTAACTTATTAAAAAGTTAAAAACTAACAAGGGGATAACAGAGTACATTAAGATATATGTCAACAATAAGATTGATCAACTCTGCATACCAATCAATGTTCTCATCAATCCACCTATCATCAAGTATAATATGTTCATTACCAACATCTTCGTTACCAATAGGTTTAACGACAATATCTATCAAATAGAATCATCAAAAACTCCGTTATATCTATCATACAACACTAGAAGATCTTCGTCATGGGGAAACTGTGTGTTGGCATTTTTCAACATGGTTTCAAGTTCAATTTTTTTTTCTAGATATAAGAGAAAGATTTTCTTCAACATCCTTCAACATTTTATGTATATAAAATGAAAATTCATAAATGTTTATATGTCATGTGACTCATACATGAGTCATGTGTGTGACTCATACATGAGTCGCTATTAAAACATATGATTATAATAAAAACATAAAAATAAGCTAATACTAACCATTTTTTTAGTAGGAGGCACACTATCAGGATTTGGAGTCCCAACACTATCAGGCTTTTGAGTCCCAATACTATCAGGTTTTGGAGTCCTAATACTAACAGGCTTTGAAACAAAACCATCACTTTCTTTTGCTTCGGACATAGTCCACTCTCCATGCAATTCCAATCTTCCCATAACATCGTCGTTTAATTTAACGGTTTGGCGGCTAGTCATAAGTCTTGTATTCTAGTTTTGAATAGCTGGCCTCAACCGAATAACTGGAACCCGCTCACACTTGGTAGCATCTAAATACAGAAGCTGTAAACAAAAACCCATGTTTGTTATTTGAATCATAAATCTCATGTTTTTTAAAAGTGACTCATACACGAGTCACTGTGACTCTTGTATGAGTCACTCTGAAAAACATATACGTTTTTCAATTAAAAAACATATATAATTAAAACAAAAAACATAAAAAGCAGATTAAAGCACTTACAATAAGAAAACACAATGGGCCGTTGTAATAGCCATTCAAAGTCCTCGTTAGTTTACTGGTTTCGAGACACCTGTTAATGTACCCACACTAGTCAATGTTCTTAACGTCTGTATCTTCACGAATTCGACGAACATCAATCAAACTTGGGTAAGCATTCATACCTTTGCCAAAAACCAACGCAAAAAGCTCTAGAAAGTTGATTTTAAACATCAAGTCAATTTTATCCGCTTCAATCACCTTCAACGCGATATCAGCTAGACCGAGTTTTCTCAACATCCTTGGCTTAAACTGTCTAATCCATGTCCTAACAAACTCATCATCCATCTGTC
The DNA here is from genome assembly GCA_025667525.1 of Glebionis coronaria. Taxonomy (NCBI): domain Eukaryota; kingdom Viridiplantae; phylum Streptophyta; class Magnoliopsida; order Asterales; family Asteraceae; genus Glebionis; species Glebionis coronaria. Next base: position 367,273,621 of record CM046877.1, read on the forward strand.
TCTCGGGTAAACAAAAAATACTAGTACCGCCAAGAGGAACTCCTAGAATATCTTTTACCGTCTGAGGTGTGACATGAATATTACCATTTGTAAGCTCTAGATTGTAGGTTTTTGGATTAAACTTTTGAACCACATACCTAGCCAAACGATTGGGTAATTTATCTATCTTGCGCAAACACAATGCACCAAGACCAATCTCCTCCATGTACTCTTCTATACCGACCACATTTGCACCACATACACAATCAAAAAAGGAAGAAGGTAACGTCCTACAAAATAGAGGCGGAAACGTACCATCATCCTCCTACCCATCCTCCTCCTCCTCCTCGTTCATCTTATTTGAAGGCTTTTCATCATCCTCCTCCTTTTTAACAGCCTTACGCTTCTTAGAAGGCTTGAAATCCTTATTAACATTGTTTTTGACGTCCTCTTCAACATTCCTTTTAACCTCCTTTTTCACTTCCTTTTTAACCATATGGTTTTTAGGAGGCTTGGCCTCCTTTTTAACCACCTGTTTTTTAGAAAGCTTATTCTTAAGATATAACGTAGGCTGAACATTAGGTCTTGTCCTCTTGCCAATCCTTTTAGGAATAATAATCTCCTCCTCACTTGGGTCCTCATCAATCTCACTCCCACTCCCATCATCTGAACCCTATTGACTGTCCACTTTCTCATCATTACCCCCACCCTCACCATCACCCCCACTCTCATCCTCACCATCACCCTCACCCTCACCATCACCCCCACTCTCATCCTCATCATCACCCCCACCCTCACCATTACCCCCACTCTCATCCTCACCGTCACCCCCACCCTCACCATCACCCCCACTCTCATCCTCACCATCACCCCCACCCTCACCATCACCCCCACTCTCATCCTCACCATCACCCTCACCCTCACCATCACCCCCACTCTCATCCTCACCATTACCCCCACCGTCACCATCACCCCCACTCCCAGTCTCACTCTTACTCTTACTGCCACGGGCACTACCATTTTCTTTAAGACCGGTCAAAACCTGCGCAACATCCACATCAACCTCTTTTACCTGCACAACATCCACATCAGCTTCTTTTACCTGTGCAACATCCACATCAACCTGAGAATCTACATAAAACTCAAAACATCATATAAACTTGATTTCACTATGTCTGTTTTTGGGTGTCTGAGAATCATGAGTGTCTTTTCACTCATGCATGAGTCAGGTAACTCATGCCTGAGTCTGGTGACTCATGCATGAGTGATAATGACAGAATATGTATTATAATGACACATAATATATGTATTAACTATAAAAAATACTTTTACAATTTTACCTGCGCAACTTCCACATCAGTCACTTTTAGACGTCTATTTAAAGGATGGGGAGCAGGTTTTGAAGAAACAAGGTTAGTTGAAACACTTGAAGGTTTACGTTTAGCAAACTCGAATTTAGGAGGTTTTAGATTTGTAGGAGGTCGGATAGCTTTTGGATTTGTAGGAGGTAGATTAAGTTTTGGAAATGGATTTTGAGGAGGTAGATTATGTAAATGGATTGGAGGTAGATTATGTTTTGGATTTGTAGGTGGAGGATTAGGTTTTGGAGGTGAACAAGGTTTTGTTTTATCCTTTTCTGTTTGCTCTGCAACAAACAGATATGAATAAAAATCAATAAACAACCAACAGACATAGTGACTCATGTATGAGTCAATGAGACACTAAGCTTAACATTAGGTCAATGGCTCATACTATGACTCATGTATGAGTCACTGTGATTTATGCATGTGTCACACTGACTCATACATGAGTCAGAGTGACTGATGCATGAGTCACAGTGACAACCATGAGATATATGATCAACTGCTACTTCTAAAAATAATTAGAAGCTTCTCATGAACAATCAAAAACTTGACTTCTACCATAAACCACAAATTAAGGTTACTATCCGCCACTAACAACATATAACCATATTTTACTATCCGCCACTAACAACGTATAACCGTATTTTACTATCCGCCACTAACAACATATAACCGTATTTTACTATCCGCCACTAACAACATATAACCGTATGTTACTATCCGCCACTAACAACAGATAACATCATATAACCGTAAAATTACTAATTAAACATCAAAACATCTTCTAGAATAAATCGTAAATTATGGTTACTATCCACATAAACATCTATTAATGCAATGATACCTAAAAACGTTACTTTCATTTTTTGGTCTCGCTTTGTTTTGATTAAGACAATATGTAAAAACAAGCATTGACGAAAACAATGAAAAACGAATTCTTGAGTTCAAGTATTTTTCATTTCAACCATTATCACTTAAGGTATGAAAAAACAAGTATTCATCCAAATTAAGTGATCAAGGATTTAATCTTTTCTTAAAACTCAATTTTTATTAACTATGACATGTTTTTTATTAAACTTTCTTTTTAAGAAAATGTTTTATTAAATTAATTATTTGAAAATTTGAAATTTGAAAATGGCATATTCTATCTTGGTTTGGAATATCCTTTCAGGATATTTTAATCCCTAGATTCGAACCAATCCACTAAAATACAAAAGGGAGTGGAGTATACGAAGGCGGTTCTTTAGCAACTATAGCGGTTCCTTATCTATAAGGAACTGCGGGCTCCAATAAGGAACCGCGGGCAAATATAGTCGTTGGATGTTTGTCTTATAAATAGTGGACCATTCTCAGACTTTCAACTCACCTCTTTTGCACATACATTTCCAGATTCTTTCATACTTCTTAAATCACTCAAATCCTTGATCATTTGTTTGATTACTACTTGTTTAGAAGTGAATCTTTCTCCTCTCATCTTTTCCTCTCAAAGTGCAAAGAGAAGAACACTATCATCCTTGAAGTGTTGTGTCTACCTCAAAGATCCATTGAAGATCCAAACTTATTTATTCATTGTTATATCATTGTTGTGTAGAACCAAGTAGTTGTGTCTATTTGGAAGTTGTGTATGTATTAAGGTTAATACTTGGTCCTTAAAGTATATTGGTGTAGATTGGTCCTAACTAAGATTAAGGCTCGACTTTTAGCTTAGAGTCAAAAATTTGATAAGCGACGTTGTGTACAGTTTCCCCACCTTAAGGAACTTGTTGATTAGTGAACTCTCGAGTAAGGAGTACTCGAGGAGTGGAGTAGCAACGAGGAGTGAGATTCGTTGCCGAACCACTATAAATCCTTGGTGTTTGGTTTGATCTTTCCTTCCCTTATCTCTTTACATTCATTATTCTTTATAATTGTGATTATTAACTTAGTTACACTATACCTTGTTCATATTGTGTATAAGAAGGTTTCACATAATTACTCAAGCCTAAGTTTTTGAAAAGGATTTTTTAAAACCAATCTTTCACAAGTAAATTTAAGAAACTATTCAACCCCCCCCCTTTTATTTTCTACAATTTGTATCAGATCGTGTTTGCTCAAGCATTTTTAAAATATATTGTATTTTAAAACTTGAATCGATCTATGGATTCCAACAAGTATCTAGAAGGGCAATCCATGCAAAGACCACCTCTTTTTGAAACTGATAGTTTTATTTATTGGAAAAATAGATTTGAGACTTATGCGAAATCAAAAGATTTAGATCTTTGGCATGTTATTACCAATGATGATTTTTTGCCATACCAATATAATGAAGTTTCTAAAATCAAAGAGATAGTCACTTTTGACAAAGCTAATTACGATACTAAAAGGAAACTTGCTAAAAATAATGAGGCTAAAATGGTGATTTATAATGCTTTACCAAAGAAAGAGTACGAAAGGATTTTTATGTGTGAAACCGCTAAAGATATTTGGAACACTCTTTTAGTAACCCACCAAGGTAATAACCAAGTCAAAGAAAGTAAAATCGATCTTCTTGTTCAACAATATGAACAATTTGTCATCTTAGAAGATGAAATTATTGATAGTTCATTTGCTAGATTTAACACTATTATTACTAGTCTAAAAGCACTTGATGAAGGTTTTTCTACCAAGAACAATGTTAGGAAGTTTCTTAGGGCGTTGCATCCAAAACGGAGAGCTAAAGTCACGACGATTGAAGAATCAAAGTATCTTGCCAAATTATCACTCGATGAACTCATTGGTAACTTGAAAGTTCATGAGATGATAATTCTGAAGGACTCGGAATTGGTGAAAACCAAGAGTGAAAGAAAGTCTTGCACTCAAGGCCAAGAAGGCGCAAACTGACCATGAAAGCTCCTCGGATAGTGATGATGAGGAATATGCCATGGCGGTTAGAGACTTTAAGAAGTTCTTCAAAAGACGAGGTCAATACGTGAGGAAACCAAACAACGACAAGAAACCCTTCTCAAAAAACCGATTTGCCAAAGATCATAAAGGTGATAGGAAATGCTTTAGATGTGGTGATCCGAATCATTTCATCGGTGATTCTTCTAATCCTTCACGTGACAAGAATCACACGGAGTTCGTTGGAGGTTCATTGAGCGATAGCGGTGAAGATGTTGATGACAACCCTAAAGATGAGAAATGTCTTATGGCTCAAACTTCTAAAGAGATACATTCCGAAACCGATTATTATAGCAATAATAGTTCTTCTTAAGATGATAGTCAATTAGAAGGCCAATACAATAACTTACATAAACTTAGCCTTAAATTCATTGAAAAGAACAAAGAGATAAAAACAACTAGAACTAAGCTTGAGAATGAGATTAGTGAGCTAAGAGAGAAACTAGCTAAGCTTGAGAAAAACAAAGAAGTTGATCTAGGTTGCTTAAAATGTGAAAATATTAGACAAGAGAATGAAAATCTCAAGAGCACCTCCATTAGACTTGAAAAGTTCATGAGAGGTACTAGTGCTATTGATGATATGTTGAATAAACAAATTCATTCTAAGGAAAGACTTGGGCTAGGATATAACACTAATGAAGCATTAATTAGTGAACCAAAACAAGTTAGGTTTTCAGATCAACGCACACTTGTACGCGGTTCTCCAGTATATGGTGTGGTTCCTTATTGCTATGGAATCGCGGGTGGAGCTAAAGAACCACGGACAGAAGAAAGTTTTTTTAAAAATCCTGAACATTGTGAAAAGTCTATTTTAGGTGAAGGACCAAAACAACATATTCTTATTAACAAGGTCAAAGTACCTATTAATATTGAGATTTTACTAGTTGAAAAAGTTTGTTTTCTCGGTATCTTCTCGAATTGATTTCCGGTTAAATGTGTGACTCAACTGTTTTTGGTTAATAAAAAGGGAAGTTGATTATCTATAACTAATTAAAAAGTAAATGCGAAAGGTATTTAAAAACAAACTAAAGACAAGTACAAATAATAAAAGTAAAACAAGGTGAATATTAAAAACTAAAAGTTAAAACGATATTAAAATGAATATTAAAACAAATAATAAAACGTAATTTAAAACGAAACAATTAATAAAAATAAATCTAAAAGACGAAATTAATTATCGACTCGAAAATAAAGTTTACTAAATGAAAAAGGAGAGAATAAAACTAAAATGGTACTTTAAAGCTAAACGAGGAAAAACCTAAAGCGGGTACTAAATTAGAGATAAAACTTGAACTTTACGAAAAAATATTAATTTTAAAATTAGACGAAAAAAATTAACTAAAAATATGTAACTTTCAGAAATTAAATCGGAACAAATTTCAGATTAAACTAAACGATTACGGAAAAAAATAATAAATAAACAAGCTAGCAGGCAGCTAGCTCAAGCAAGCAACCTGCTAGCTCAATTTGGCGCCTACGACTTTATGCATGCATGCATGCATCGCAATATGTCAAACTCCATCGGAATATAGTTATACAAAGAAGTTCCATCGTAATATAAAAAAGTTCCATCGTAATATAGTACTAGACAAAAAAGTTCCAACGTAATATATATATATATATTTTTTTTTTGTTGAGTCGCAATGTTTTATTTGGATCTATCGTAATATGTAAAAAATAAAAACTGTATTAATAATAGAATATAACAAAGTATCGGAATACTAAAAGAAAACTGTCGGAATGTTTTTAAAAAAGAACTATCGGAATGTCTAATAATAAAAATTGTCGGAATAATTAAAGTGCCAAATTCTATCCGAATGTGGCTACCAAAATTTGGGCAGCACTTCGTCGCAATATACCTTAAACTTCGTCGGAATATACGATCGCAATTAGCGATCGCAATCTCGATCGGAATAAAGGGGATGGTACAAATTGATCGCAAAGTAGAACCCCCTTTGGGTTATTGCGATACAAACCAAGAAACCGTCGGAATATGTATAAACCCTTATATTGCGATGGAAACCAATAAATCCGAAAATGGGGATAAGTGAAAATCTCAATAAGCACTTTCAATAAGCACACTAAACCGAAACTTGAACAACTTAATAAGCATAAATTTGAAAGCTTTTAAAAGACGAAATTCATAAACTTTATAAAAACACAAAATAAGCAAACTTTAAAAATATAAAAACTTTTAAGAAAACTTAAAACAAATAAGCTAGACACGAAATAAGCCAATAAGCATGTCAAGCTCAAAGCTTGATTCGTAGGAAACTTAGATTAACCAAAAGAGAAACCTTTTCATAAATCAAACATAAAACTTAAACAAAATTTGTAAACAAATACGGATTAAGAACAAGTAAAAGCTAAGAAAAGTAGAATAAGAATAAGCTAAGAATGAGAATTCAACTATCAAAGGTAAAAGTTTAATTAAAAACAAGAAAGGAAGATAAAAGATTTGGGATCCTAGTGAGTTTAGGAGGGTATTTATAGGAAATGGGGAGGTGCATGTGTTGCCTCCTCTTTCTTTCTTTCTTCACGTCTTCTCGTCTTTTAAGTTCTTCGACTTTATCGACTTTGTCTCGGGATTAATTAAACTTGTCTTATAATTTATTTATTTATTAGACTCGAGTTCTTCGGCTTTATTAAACTTCCGTCTTTTAGACTTGTTCTTCGATAAATCTTCAGAATAGGCCTTGGACTTCCGTTCTTTTTGCATTCTTGATCTCTTGACTTCGTCTTTTTGTCGTTTTCTTCGATAAAAGCCCGTGAAAGCCCGTGTTTTCTTCCCTTTTCACATTTTGGTCCTAAATCACAACAAAAACACAAACCACGCATAATTCCGACATTTACGACATAAAATACACGTTTTGGCTTGGTTATTATTGTAATTAAGTGGTAAAAGGATGGGTGTTTTCACACCTATCAAATCCCATACACTTAACCATTGCAATGTCCTCATGCAATGCATTAGTTACAAAGCACGATTACACTTTTCATCATAATCAATCCGTCTTGGCCTTTATTAAAGAGATAGGAAATTACGAAACAAGTAAAGAAATCAAAAACATACCTTCGGGTTTTGAAAATGTCAAGAATGATCATCATCCTCAAGTTTTCACTTTCTCCAAACCAAGCTTAAAAACAAGATCATTGTTATTATAAGTTAGTAAACTAACACGAACTCATGCGGGCCAATTATTCACTTAGACTCCCTTATTCCTAGGGGTATCTCTTATATTTATTGTTGTCTTGAATGATCACGAGGATGCATTTTTGACTTATTTCGATAGTTATTTAGTCTGAAAATAAAGTGAACGATTTAATCAATAGTTAGCTAAAGGACAAAATCTTTTAAAACTGCTTCTCGGGACCTCATAAAGTTCATATCTTGGCATAACTCGCTTCTTGGACCGATATTTGGCAGCGACTTCATACTTCAAACCTTGAGAGACGTTCATGAAATAATGGTCTTCTCTTCATATAGGAATTTCTTCACTTGAAGTTTTGAGAGATTCTTCATATTTGGACCACGACTTCTTCATTTTTCTCCAATCTTTATTTGGGATTTTGATATACAACGATCCGCCTCCTTTTAGGACTTGGATCTATTTATCCTCATACCTTGTTAGGGTCTTTTTGGATAGACTTCTCCATGACTTTTTGGGAGTTTTTGCTTTTCGTCGTGTGTCTCGATCCTTCATATTGATTTTCGACAAATGATTCTTCACATCACTTTTGGATCTTTAGCAACAAAATGTAGCCCTCATGCCTTGTTAGGGCCTTTTCGGACTCGCCAATCTTCGCATCCCGCTTCGATAAGTTATGCCTTGGCTATGAACTCTAATCCATACCGAGCAACTTTTAAACGATCTTGGGCTAGAAGCTAAGTAACTTTTCAAATCGTACATCCTTATTTATTGCAGATAAATTTCTTAGCAGGCGATTGGGAGAATAGGCTTATAATTAACTCACATAAATTCACGAAAGAATACCAAACTTATAATTGACTCTATCATCTCTCGTTCTCCACAGTTTGAAATCTCAAGGAATGAGACTCGTGGATGCTTAGCCTATTAAATCAAAGTTTTGGGTTTTCGAGTCGCCTATAGGATCTTTCAAATTCTTAGACTTTTTCAAGTTTAGAAATCGCATTTTAAAGTTCCCTTGATAAACGACCCTCTAGGATCAGTTATAGGAACTTGCGAAAAGTTCTTGTTCTTAATCCGTGAGGGTTAAGACTTTCGCGTTTTATAGCTCCCTATATAAAAGCCTAGCAAAACTTGACTTAAACACGTTAAGGATACTAGCTAGAGTAAACTTAGATAAGTAAACTCGGGTCGAGTCAAAATATTCACGACTTTTGAAAATTAAAACCACTTTATTCAAAATTTATTCTAGGAAAGAGAGAAAATAACTATACAAAAGGAAAAACTAATAGGCCAAAATAGATCAAAAATTTTGAAAAATTTCGAAAATTTTTGAATTTCCGGTTAAAATGAGGACAAATACAAGGAAAAGGCCACTTAACTTCGATAGAAGTCCCCCCTACACTTAAGATAAACATTGTCCTCAATGTTTAAGCATGTGGGAGTAAACTCCCCTACACTTAGGACATTGTGCACTTTGTTTAAATCTTGCTAAGGGAAAGACAACTAAAGAGATTCCTATTTTAATATTGGAAAATATAAAATAGTGAATCAAAAGAGTTTAGGATAGAACCGGGAAGAAGGGAATCACGGAATCACGGTTCGTCAAAAGTCATCAAGAGTGTGTCTTTGAAGCTCTAATCCTGCACATGATAAGAAAGAAAGCAAGAAACACCACGGGGCTCCCCCTACACTTATAGTGAAAATAGATAGATAATTGGGTTGCCTCCCAAAAAGCGCTTGTTTTTGTAAACCGAGTCACGAGCCTGACTCGTCCCCGAATTAAATGGTCCATGGGGAAGCCTTGAATGTAATACCGGGATCAAAGACCTTGTCCTCGTTCCCGGTTGACATCAACAAAGGAGAGGCGGGGGGATAAGTCTTGTATGGGAGAAAAGTCCTTTCAACATACGTAAAGTATGTGAAATCAAGATCCACGGGAGGTGGGGTGGGTAAAGTTAGCACATTGTCCTCCCCCAAAGACAATAGATGCTGAGCAAGCGGCAAAGCCGTATTGTTATCAATCATAGCATAATCAATGTCACCTCCCGGGTCAAAGTACTCATCCTCCGTGATAGTGGCTAAAGGGGAGGATGAGAGGTGCTCGGGAGGGGGACTTGGGTCAATACTTTCCTGCAGCAAATTATCAAAAATAATGTCCCCCTCCAAATCATCGTCATCATTACCTGGTGGTATGGAGTGAATGTCAATTTCTTCCAGCAATGGGTCATTATCTTCAACGGGAGGAATAGATGGAGGCAAAGACTCAGAAAGAGGAGGAGAAGTCACTGCTTCGATTTGAGCAATAAGAAGGTGCACTTTCCGTAATCTATCGCGAAGAAGCACGTCTTCCACATTATACACAAGATCATGTTCATCGGTGAACTTCTCGTAAAACGGAGAGAATAAATCGTCATCACCCGCATCTCCCGGTGGAGATTGAGAAATTTCAAAAGTGAAATTCTCATAGCTTGGAGAAAAATCGTCATCATTAGGATCGACCTCTTTCGTAAGAGCAACGTCGTCCTTAGACTCCATAGCAGTCGGTATGTCACAAACCTCATCATCAAACACTTTATCAAGACCAACATCAATAAGCTCATTCAATGTATCACACTCCTTAGACACGATTGGGATATTGAGAGGAGGGATGACAACAGCACTAGGACATTGAGCAGTAAGATCATTCCAAGAAATAGTAGGCTCATCGTCATCATCATCATAATAGTATGGATACACCGGGGGAGGAGTATAAGTCTCGATATTTGATATTTGCTCCTGTCGATGATCCTCTTGACATTTCTCGGTGATCTTGTTGCAAGCTTCTTGAATTTGTTGACTTAGTTTAACAAGAGTGTCCCATTGTTCATTGGAGCTCAATTGTTCGAAGGAGGGTTGATGATCGATGGGGTGTTGTGGGGGCTCAAAATGTTGAAAACCTGAATTATAGCATGGTTGTGGCTCATAGTAGTTCATCGGTTGAGAAGAATTATAAACCGGGTTTGGTTCATAATAATCCATTGGTGAAGAAAACTGAGGACACGGATTTGGCTCATAACAATTCATTGGTTGACAATAATAGGTATCGTGAGGACCCCCACAGTTGTTGCAAACCGGGTATGGAGAAAAATCAGGTGCGTCTTGTGGATAGCTATTTTCATTGTCATAATTGTACCCCGGTTCTTGCCCGTGACCATACGGGTATCGAACCGGGCACGAAACATGCCAATGAGAATCGCTTCCACAATAGATGCACGGGGGAACAGGAGGTGGGTTCAAAAAGAATTAATTAGTCGAGTTGCACAAGGGACAAAATCCGTTTTGTGTGTAGTCGATATCATTTCCGCACCGCTCACATGTACACCATTGACAAGATTTGTTCCCAGATAATTGTTTCCCACACCGGACGCAATGGACATAAAAATCCATAAAGAAAGATAGATAAGCAAGAAGAATATTTTTGGTGCAAAACTTGGAAAAAGAAATGCTTTTTATGATTTTTCAAATGTTTTTGGGATTTTTGAAAATTTTTGACACGAAAAATAACGTTCACGAGTGAACGGATCCCAAAAGCCAACGCGTCTCTCACAAAAAACCGTTAATCTTCACGAAAAGAGCCGGCAGCGGCGCCATTTTAATATTGAGATTTTACTAGTTGAAAAAGTTCGTTTTCTCGGTATCTTCTCGAATTGATTTCCGGTTAAATGTGTGACTCAACTGTTTTTGGTTAAGAAAAAGGGAAGTTGATTATCTATAACTAATTAAAAAGTTAATGCGAAAGGTATTTAAAAACAAACTAAAGACAAGTACAAATAATAAAAGTAAAACAAGGTGAATATTAAAAACTAAAAGTTAAAACGATATTAAAATGAATATTAAAACAAATAATAAAACGTAATTTAAAACGAAACAATTAATAAAAATAAATCTAAAAGACGAAATTAATTATCGACTCGAAAATAAAGTTTACTAAATGAAAAAGGAGAGAATAAAACTAAAATGGTACTTTAAAGCTAAACGAGGAAAAACCTAAAGCGGGTACTAAATTAGAGATAAAACTTGAACTTTACGAAAAAATATTAATTTTAAAATTAGACGAAAAAAATTAACTAAAAATATGTAACTTTCATAAATTAAATCGGAACAAATTTCAGATTAAACTAAACGATTACGGAAAAAAATAATAAATAAACAAGCTAGCAGGCAGCTAGCTGAAGCTAGCAACCGGCTAGCTCAATTTGGCGCCTACGACTTTATGCATGCATGCATGCATCGCAATATGTCAAACTCCATCGGAATATAGTTATACAAAGAAGTTCCATCGTAATATAAAAAAGTTCCATCGTAATATAGTACTAGACAAAAAAGTTCCAACGTAATATATATATATATTTTTTGTTGAGTCGCAATGTTTTATTTGGATCTATCGTAATATGTAAAAAATAAAATCTGTCTTAATAATAGAGTATAACAAAGTATCGGAATACTAAAAGAAAACTGTCGGAATGTTTTTAAAAAAGAACTATCGGAATGTCTAATAATAAAAATTGTCGGAATAATTAAAGTGCCAAATTCTATCCGAATGTGGCTACCAAAATTTGGGCAGCACTTCGTCGCAATATACCTTAAACTCCGTCGGAATATACGATCGCAATGAGCGATCGCAATCCCGATCGGAATAAAGGGGATGGTACAAATTGATCGCAAAGTAGAACCCCTTTGGGTTATTGCGATACAAACCAAGAAACCGTCGGAATATGTATAAACCCTTATATTGCGATGGAAACCAATAAATCCGAAAATGGGGATAAGTGAAAATCTCAATAAGCACTTTCAATAAGCACACTAAACCGAAACTTGAACAACTTAATAAGCATAAATTTGAAAGCTTTTAAAAGACGAAATTCATAAACTTTATAAAAACACAAAATAAGCAAACTTTAAAAATATAAAAACTTTTAAGAAAACTTAAAACAAATAAGCTAGACACGAAATAAGCCAATAAGCATGTCAAGCTCAAAGCTTGATTCGTAGGAAACTTAGATTAACCAAAAGACAAACCTTTTCATAAATCAAACATAAAACTTAAACAAAATTTGTAAAGAAATACGGATTAAGAACAAGTAAAAGCTAAGAAAAGTAGAATAAGAATAAGCTAAGAATGAGAATTCAACTATCAAAGGTAAAAGTTTAATTAAAAACAAGAAAGGAAGATAAAAGACTTGGGATCCTAGTGAGAGAAACTGTCACTTTCTCTCTCTAGAATCACCTACAAAGATGAAAGAAAAACTAAGCTAAACTAAAACTAGCCAACCCTCCTAAATGAGTTTAGGAGGGTATTTATAGGAAATGGGGAGGTGCATGTGTTGCCTCCTCTTTCTTTCTTTCTTCACGTCTTCTCGTCTTTTAAGTTCTTCGACTTTATCGACTTTGTCTCGGGATTAATTAAACTCGTCTTATAATTTATTTATTTATTAGACTCGAGTTCTTCGGCTTTATTAAACTTCCGTCTTTTAGACTTGTTCTTCGATAAATCTTCATAATAGGCCTTGGACTTCCGTTCTTTTTGCATTATTGATCTCTTGACTTCGTCTTTTTGTCGTTTTCTTCGATAAAAGCCCGTGAAAGCCCGTGTTTTCTTCCCTTTTCACATTTTGGTCCTAAATCACAACAAAAACACAAACCACGCATAATTCCGACATTTACGACATAAAATACACGTTTTGGCTTGGTTATTATTGTAATTAAGTGGTAAAAGGATGGGTGTTTTCACACCTATCACCTATCCTTGAAAAGCCTACTCTAGATAAATTCTCCAAGCCCTTGAGTAAACCTCTAATGTGAACTAGAAACTTATCTAGACAAACATCTACTCCTCCAAGAGTACGAAATAAGTCTAAACCTAGAAGTAGAACACCTACACCAAAAAGAGATGACCAAGCTAAATCACGACCTAGAAGTAAAACCCCAACACCTAGGAGGAATAACAATAATTCTAGATTAAGATCAAAGACACCTAAGAGAAACTATAGACAACAAAATGGCCATATGAACTGGAATAACTTTCAACAACAATACTTTTTGTAACACTCTCATTTTTCGTATCGGTACATCGGAAGGGTCTTTTAGAGTGTTACGGGATAGCACAATAACTCCAATCATAGACAACACATAAAAATGGTTGTTCAAGGTTTAACATACATTCATTCGATAAAAAGTTTAAAAGCGTACAACAGGTCCCAAATTATACAGGTCATTTAGTTTACAAAACATAGATCGAATGAACATTTTTAATATTATGTGGGCCATCAGAGTCGATCTCCATCCGGATTACCTTCAAGCACCTGAGATAAAAACATGCAAAAATCATATCAGCGAATGCCGAGTGAATTCATAGAGTTTAATAAAAATCGTTATATAAAACAATCGTTAAAATCAGAACACAAGCATAATATCGGAAGTAAGTCCTCATATTGCTAGTCAGGCAATATATAAATCAAGCATACATCTTAAACCGTCCATGAGACCATAGTCTCTATATTTCCTTGATAGGTAATATATTCATCGTTATTAGCGTCGTTATTATGTATAGAATACATTTTTATTTGGATTATATAGGTTGTATAGGATTATTATTAGCCGCATGACATTGTTACCTTACTATGAAAACAGCGGGCCGCGAACCCGACAAATAATTTGCCCATCTAAGTTAGCGTGTTGTCACAAAAATCACGCTATGGAATCTTCTCATACATAAATTCGCTTACCAATCAATGTGGTACGACGGGGATCAACCGTCAAGGCGCGAACTGGGGTGATCGTCCCCAAATAGTACTATCAAATGCATAAGCGTCTACCAAATCTCGGTAGTTCACAATTCATGCTAATGGGACTTTAAGTGACATAACCTAACTACTAATAATCCTTTTAGTCTCGTTTATAGGGTCATAGCATCATTCGGGTCCATATCATTAAGCATACAATCGGGACTACTTGTGTTCTATTTTTATAAAATCTAGCATGTTATCTCCCTCGCGGGTTTACAAATCATTTTATAAAACATTTAAAAAAGTGCGAGGCTATGAACTCACGTTGTTAATGAAAGGCGGATTATCGGCTACGGGCGTGCTTCGGTCACGGAAACTTATATAAATAATAATCGGTCTTAGACTTTGTCCAATGACTTTTATAAAAATAACAATATACATATGATGATTTTGTACATATGATGATGATCAAGTGGGTTTATACATCCTTGTTTACTCGTTTTAGTGTTTACGTTTTGGTAACGTTTTACTAGTTTTACCTATTTACCTATTTTAAGTCCATTAAGCTTAGTATAAGTTCTTTAACTTGTTTTAATCCCTTTTATACCTATATTATCAGTATATATACTTTTCATGTTGGGCCCAAATGGGTTAAGCCGAATAAGTTCTTTTTACAAGTATTTATCTTATTTAGTCCAATTATTAGTCCATTATGCTTAGTTAGCTCGTTAATGTCCGTATTTCTTATAGTTCGGGTTTTATCGGTTTTTACTTGTATTAGTTACTTATACATCAGTGTATGACTTTTAAAAAAAACTTTACATTAGACGGGTTTGAGCGTCTAAGTTTTATTTGGCGAAAAACGTTAATTTTACGGCGATAGCCGTAAAAGTCGTAAAAATCAAGTTTAGAGTTTTTATTACTTATAAATATTATTTCATTACCATTTATATAATTTATCCATTTAATTAACCTTTTATATATTTATATAAATAAGTTTTATAAGTTAGTGGGTTTTTATTTTACATTTTATACATTAAAATGTGAGTGCTTATATAATAATAAACATTAATTCTTAAAATCTGATTTTTATCTTCATGTTCACCATTTTTACCATATCAAGAGTTATATAATGAATTAGAAGCTCATTTTTGGGTGACATGTTCTTCATATTATGTGCTACATTTAACTTAGTTATAGCTACTTCTCATTTTAAGTTTATCATGCCTTAACAGTCCCTACAAAACTGCTTATTCAGATTAGAACACCTAACTTGTTTTGATCATATCTCACTCATTATATTGATTCCATTGCATGGCCAACTCTCACATGTGTATAACATCTTGTACTTACTGTAAATGGATCATACCATGCAATTTTATCAGTTCATGTTTTAGTTATATACTGTTTTTATACAGCCAACTAAATAATCAAGATTTTAGCCTCATTTCTTATAGTTATTAACCTTTTTAAGCATATCTATCAACACTTGATCCCCACACAACATTTTTATCATCATATATACATCATATACATATACAAAATGAAAGAAAATACATTTGTTCTTTACAAAATAACAAGAGAAAAATGGAGAGGATGATCTTCTTTACCAACCAAGTGTATTCCTTGTTTTTGGAAGACAAGAACTTGATGAATACAACAAGTAACTCCAAGACCATCAAATACCAAGAACATATGTTGGGAAATCAGCCCTAGGACACAAGCAAATCACCTCCAATGTTGTTAATATGGCCACCAAATGATCAAGGCTTCAAGATAACTCCTTAATAGAGCTAGTAAACATGTGTTTCATGGCTAGAAAATATCAAAAGGGTTGTTTGTTCCCTTAAAGTGGACGACATAGGGAGGGTTTTGAGAGGGTTTTGATGTTGGTTTGCATGTAAGGAAAGATGGAAATGAAAACTAGTTGCTAGTTTTGAGTAGATAGTGGGAAGAATGGCTTAAAGAGTAAGCTATGCTTACACTTGTAAGCTTTGAACTAACATGATGCCACATCTAATGTGTGGTGTCATGTGTGTGCCGTCCAATATAGCTAGTGGGGTGGGAGAATGTATTTTGTTCCATCTCACTAGTTTACGGGTATTTCTCGATTCTAGTTTTCTCGATTTGCGTGCCCTCGGGTCGTTTTACGAAAAACGTTTTTATAAATTATGAATCAACGTCACAAAACGAATCCAATAAAAATTGTCTCATCAAAAACGGAGTTCAGAAACGTAAATACGTAATTCTAAGGTTTCCGGTTTAGTCGTAAAAGACGCCAAATTATGCACGTAAGCCCAATTTTAAATCCGTAAATTGTGAGTTCGTCAACCAACACAAAAATAAGTTTCAAAATATTATACGAGAAAATATTTCACTACCTAAAAATGTTAGATTGTCACAGCTTTTCCTCCTAAAAGGGATCAACGTCCTCGTGATCCATTTCATTTGAATGTCCGTTTCTTATTGAAATCGAAGAGGTGCGGATATTTCTTCCACATTTCATCCTCTCGTTCCCAAGTATACTCCGGTCCATGCTTTGAATTCCATCGGATCTTGACAATAGGTATCCGACTTTGTTTCAGTTGCTTTACCTCACGGTCTATAACTTCTACGGGCTCTTCGATAAAATGCAACTTCCCATCTATTCGAACCTTACCTAACGGAATTTTCTCATCACTCACTGCTAGACATTTCTTCAGATTAGATACATGGAATGTGTTGTGAACACCATGAAGTTCTGGGGGTAACTCTAGTTTGTAAGCCACCGGACCTACTCTAGATAAAATCTTAAAGAGTCCAATATAACGGGGATTCAATTTCCCTCGCTTTCCAAATCTGATAACGCCTTTCCATGGCGATACCTTCAACATTACTCGGTCACCCACTTCAAACTCCATTGGCTTCCGCCGCACATCCGCGTAACTTTTCTGTCTACTACGGGCAGTCAACAACCTATTCTTAATCTGAACTATCATCTCCGTAGTTTCCCGGATCAATTCCGGTCCCGTGAGCTGGGTATCCCCAACTTCACTCCAACATACAGGAGATCTACACTTCCTACCATACAAAGCTTCAAACGGTGCAGCCTTAATACTAGAATGGTAACTATTGTTATACGAAAACTCTGCTAACGACAAATATTTATCCCAATTCTTACCAAAGTCTTACACACAAGCTCTCAACATATCTTTCAGAGTTTGTATCGTCCTTTCACTCGGCCCATCAGTCTGGGGGTGATAAGCAGTGCTCATGTCGAGATTCGTTCCCAAAGATCTTTGGAGAGATTTCCAAAAATTCGATGCGAATCTAGGATCTCGATCTGAAATGATCGATACAGGCACTCCATGTTTGCATACAACATTATCAAGGTATATACGAGTCAGCTTCTCCAGTGAGAACTGCTCTTTAACCGGAATGAAGTGTGCTGATTTGGTCAGTCTGTCGACAATAACCCAAATCGAGTTGTTTCCAGATGATGTTCAAGGAAGCTTGGTGATAAAGTCCATCGTAATTCGCTCCCACTTCCATTCAGGAATCTTTGGTTGTTGAAGTAGTCCTGATGGCTTTTGATGTTCGGCTTTAACTCTAGCACAAGTCAAGCATTGAAGAACATACATAGCTATGTCAGCTTTCATATTCGGCCACTAGTACAACTTCTTCAAATCATGGTACATCTTATCAGATCCCGGATGAATGGAATACTTAGATTTATGGGATTCTAACATAATCAAATCTCTTAAGCCTCCAAACTTAGGTATCCACATACGACCTCTTAAGCATTTCACTCCATCAGCTCTAACCTCTAAAGGATCTCCTTCTCCTCGGAACCCTTCATTAACAAAATTCTCCTTCTTACAAGCTTCTATTTGCGCATTTCTAATTTGCTCGGGCAAATTATTGTGGACGGTCAAGACTAGATAACGCACCCTCATAGGCTCTCTATCTTTCCTACTTAATGCATCGGCAACAACATTGGCTTTTCCTGGGTGATATTTTATATCACAATCATAATCACTTAACAACTCTATCCATCTTCGTTGCCTAATGTTCAATCCTTCTGATCGAGAATATACTGTAGGCTTTTGTGATCGGTGAATACCGTACACTTGGTGCCATATAGATAATGTCTCCACAACCTAAGAGCAAAGACTACAGCTCCTAACTCAAGATCTTGAGTAGTATAATTCTCCTCATTCTTCCTTAATTGCCTAGAAGCATAAGCTATCACTTTCTCCCTTTGCATCAAAACAGCTCCATAGCCTCTAAGAGATGCATCGCAATACACTACAAAATCTTCACTCCCGTCGGGTAATGATAAGATTGGCGCACTACATAATTTTTGCTTCAATGTCTGAAATGCTCCATCTTCATCACTTCCCCAAACGAAAGGTTTATTCTTCTGAGTAAGTGTGACAATCCGTCAATTTATGGTTGATATTTTATTCTCAATATTTAATTGAAAATATTATTTTAATGTTATTATATGAACTCACTTATTTTTGGGAAGAAATTTGGATTTACATCTTGAAGTAGCATCGACTACGTCTAAACCGGAGGATTCAACGTTACGTGCTTACGTTTACATACACCGTCTTTGGTGACAGTCCGACATTTCAGAAAATAAATTTATCCGTGAATATTATTTTGGAGTTTTAAATTTGTGTTGGTTCATAAACTCACAAATTTACGAGAAGAGATTAGGACTTACGATTTTATTTTAACGTCCTTTACGACTAAACCGGAAACCTTAGGATTACGTATTTACGTTTTCGAACTCCGTTTTGATGAAACAATTTTTATTAGATTCGTTTTGTGACGTTGATTCATAATTTATAAAAACGTTTTTCGTAAAACGACCCGAGGGCACGCAAATCGAGGAAACTAGAATCGAGGAGTACCCGTAAATTAGCGGGATGGGACAAAATAATTTATCCCACCCCACTAACTTAATGGGCGGCAAAACTAGCAAGTTACACCCATGAGGTGTCCAATTTTCTTAACAAGTATTACACTTGTCATATAAGCTTAATAAACAAGCCATTTCTTCCATCAAAACCATTAGCTAAACACATACCACCATTTCACCATGCAATCAACACACAAACTCTCTCTCTCTAGCACAATGTGCCGTCCCATTTTCTCCACAAAAACACCATCATTGATCAAAATTTAACCATAAACATATGTTATAATTAACATATGTTAATCTCCATTCAAAAAGATGAAGATTGGTGCAACTTATAACATCCATGGAGGAGTTTCCTTGGTGTCTTGAGGCTGATTTTCCACAAGGAGTTTATGAAGATTGGTGGTCATGAAGAAGGTCTTGGTGCATCACAAGTATCTCCATCAAAAATCCATGTTTTGATCAACCTACATCATCATGGTGGTATAAAGATTGTCCTCCTCAACTTCTTATTATTTTGATTATGTAAACATGTATTTTATTTCCTATTGTATATGTTTATGATGATTATATGATGATAAAAATGTTATGTGGGGATTTGTTGTTGATAATCATGGATAAAAAGATGAAAAACTATAAGTAAAAATGGGTAAATCTTGTTTAAATGAAAGGCTGTATAAAAACAGTAAAGAACCATATGGTAAACTGATAAAATGATGAAGTGGAATGGATTTACAGTACGCTATGGGTCTTTTACACATGTGAGAGTTGGCCATGCAATGGAATCATTGTAATGAGTGAGATATGATCAAAACAAGTTTAGGGTATAAATCTGAGGTTACTGTTTTGGACGATTTTTAGAAAATATTTAGAAGATGATTAAACAGTAGCTATAGAAGAGTTAAATGTAGCACATATCATGTAGTTTATGTGATAAAAATTTGAGCTTCTATCTCCATATAGAACTCAAGATATGGCAGTTTTGGTGAAAGTGAAGTTAAAAATCAGATTTTTGAAAAATAAAGTATAATACTATTATATAAGCACTCAAAATTATATTGTATAAAATGTAAAGTTAAAACCCACTAACTCATGAATTTTATTTATATAAATATGTTAAAGGTTAAATAAGTGGACATTTTATAAAAATGGTAATTTGTTAAGTTTTATAAGTTATAAAACTATAAACATTGTTTTTACGACTTTTTCGGCTATCGCCGTAAAATTAACGTTTTTGTCAAATAAAACTTAGATGGTTGGACCCGTCTAATGAAAACCTTATAAAACTTATATACTGATATATAGACATGTATAACAAGTAAAAACCGATAAAAACCCGAACTATAGGACAAACGGACACTAACGAGCTAAGTAAACATATTGGACTAATACTTGGACTAATAATTGGACTAAATAAGATATAAACTTGTAAAAAGAAATTATTGGGCTTAACCCATTTGGGCCCAACTTGAAATGTATGTACTGATAATATAAGTACAAAATGGACTAAAATAAGTTAAATAACTTATAATAAGCTTATTGGACTTAAGACACGTAAATGGGTAAAACTAGTAAACTAGTATAAAAGCTATCGACATATAACACTAAAATGAGTAAACGAGAATATGTAAACCCACTTGATCATCATATATATATATATATAATCATCATATGTATACATAATTGTTATTTTTATAAAGTCATTGGACAAACGTCTAAGACCGAGTATTATTTGTCTAGGTTTCCGTGATTGAAGTGCGTATCGTACGTCCGAATTGCCGATAACCCGCCTTCCCACATCAACGTGAGTTCATAGCCTCGCACTCTTTTAAATGTTTTATAAATGTTTTATAAACCCGCGAGGGAGATAACATGTTAGTTTTTATAAAAATAGGACACCATTTGTCCCGATTGCTTGTTTATTGATTTGGACCCGAATGATTGAATGACCCGATTGTATGACCCTATGAATGATTAAAGGACCCGATAGATGAAATAAAAATGGATTATTAAAGTTAGGTAATGTCACTAAAAGTCCCATTAGCATGAATTGTGAACTACCGGGATTTGGTAGACGCTTATGCATTTAATAGTACTATTTGGGGACGATCACCCCAGTTCGCGCCTTGACGGTTGATCCCCGTCGTGCCACATTGATTGGTAAGCGAATTTATGTATGAGAAGATTTCCATAGCGTGACCTTTGTGACGACACGCTACTTTAGATGGGCAAAATTGGTATCGGGTTAGCTACCCGTTTTGGTTTAGTAAGGTAACAAAGTCATGCGGCTTATAATAATCCAAATCACCGAAATACTATTAGACGTTTCGAATTACGATGTATTGCCTGACTAGCAATACGGGTCATACTATTGATATTATGTTCGTGTTTTGGTTTTCATAACCATATTCATATAACGGTTTTTATTTTCATACAACGTCGTAAGACGTATTGTATGATGTTTTTACGACATTAGTTCGTATAATGATTTTAAGGCAAATGCCTATACTATGATTTTCGATAAGGATTTGTATAAATTGATTTTGGCTATTTCATGGCCTATCAAAACGATTTGTACAAAATGATTTTCAGTAATACTTTTATACTGATATTATATTGATGGAATTTATTAAACTCTATGAATTCACTCGGCGTTATCGCTGACCTTTTCTTTTAACATGTTTTATCTCAGGTACTTGAAGGTAATTCTCGGGAAGACAACAAGAATTCATGGCCCGCACTTCAACAATATTTTCCATTCAAATGTTTATAAAACCTGTATTAAATATAATGACTTGTGACCAATGTAACTTTGATATTATTGAATGGAAATGCTTTATTAATAAACGACGCGATTTTTATGCGTTGTCTATGATGTGAGTAATGTGCTATCCCGTAACACCAACTAGTCTTCCGCTGTATTGAGTTGTATAAATTTGGGGGTGTTACAGTTTGGTACCAGAGCTCTCGTTATAGAGAACGAAAGATTTTTAAAACCAAGGTTTTGAATAAAACTTTTCAAAATCTTTTTACTATAAACATTTTTCTAAAAATGTCTAAAAATCTTTTGACAATAACGGTGCCGAAGAATTCCCGAGTTACCGACAAGGCCAAGACTGAGAAGTGTTATTTTAATATATATATAACTTGGATTATATATATATATATATATATATATATATATATATATATATATATATATATATATATATATATATATATATATATATATATATATATATATATATATATATATATATATATGATGTAATTTTATTACATGATTGTTTGATGATTATTTTAATATTTATACGAGGTATTTATACGACGTAGATTGTCACAATATACCCTAAATCCCCTAGTAAATTAATCGAAGCTATTCTCGTAGGAATTCTAGCTATCCTAGATCTAAACCAAGTTGTGGATATTTATGATCCCAACAAATGGTTGATATTCGTAGAAATGTAGATATTAGTTGATTGCGATATTGAAGAAGAATTGGCGAGATTAAATATGATATCGATGTCATGACGATCTTTTCTTATAGAGTGGAGTTTGACAAAACGTTACCACCTAGAAAGATGTCATATGATTCGTTGTCATCCAATTCTTAAATTGAAATCGAAAGGGTGAATGTTGCACTTGAGGCTGTAACTGGAACCATTACCCAAAAGCCTCATGCCACTAATACCTTTCCGAGGAGTCTAATTGAATGTATGAGTCATCTCATACTAGTGACTCATTTGGTAATTGTTGTTGTAAGAGATATAGGATTGGAAATTAAGTGTTGATCATATTGAGCTTTTATTGCCTTTACAAGGCCGAAGAATGAGGTTGTAAGTATTGGAAAATGAGGTAGGATATTGAATTGAGTATAAAATTGGTTGAAACTTGAATAAAGTAAAATTTAACTTGTATGGAATAAGAAGTTGTTAAGAGAAAGTTGTTAAGTTCTGTGATTGAATTATAAGGATTTATTTGATTGTAGGTTTGTGTTAAGTGCTGTTCCTAGGCCATTGTCCACTAACGAGGATGCCCAGTGTCCAATAAATAAATTGAAGAAATCTTCTTCTGAATTGGGACCGATGGATCTTTCGGGACATATGGAACACCTAATGACTCTTGTAGATTAGTATTCATTGTGGTATCTTTTAAAAATCCCTAACTTAACTGAGATATCAGTTGGTAGGATGAGATCTGAGAATTGTATGACATAGTGACACGTAATGTGTTACGGTACAATTTTGACTTGTTTGTGATTAATGAAAAAGACTACCTTTGATTGCTAAATCCTACATGTATCGATGTTATCTATCTTCTATTGCTTCATCCTAATGTTCGCATTAGTGATGCAACCATTGAGCAAGTACTCATCTCTGTTTGAGTTACATTGTGAATTATTCTTTTTGAGTGCCATCGAGATCATGAACCTCATGATTATTTGGCTAAAGCTCATTTCCAATCATATTGTAGTTAGTTCTTGGTAAACAAGCTTTCATCACTCTTTTGCAGATCACACATTGTTTTTATAAAGTTAAAACGGTATCCTTTGGGAAAATTTAATTTTCATCACAATAAGGATTATTCAAAGTGAGATTTATAAATGATGGATATTAAAATGAAGTTGTTTATGAAAAGCTTTGGGAAAACTTAATTATTTTCATAACAAATAAAATCTTTGTAAATTTATTCTTGATTCTCATTTAAGAATTAAGCATGAAAATGTTTTTACAAATATGATGATAAAATTTTGATGAACTGAGTATTGCATCGTTAATCTTGAAATTGTATATAGTTGCGCGCCTACATACAATTTGGAATGGACTATGCAAGACTGATTAGTAGTCACCATAAAACTAATGAATAAACACTACATTTTCTTTGAAGATTGTGAAAGATTAAATTTTATGAGATCTGCAAGAAGTAAAAATAAGGACATAATGTTAGGGACACCTACATATGTGCCTGTAACACCTATTCTTCTGAGTTGAATTTACTCATCTGTGGAAATTGTCTTATTTGACAATTGACAATTCTTCCTTGTCCAATTCTCCCGTAGTGAAATTCTTAGGAAAAGTATTTGATTGCCAAGTGTTGATACCTGACTGGATGTATCAACGTTCCTATCATTTCTTTTGATTTGATTTCATTTGAATGACCTGGGTAACGATCCGAGGAGCTTTCGAATGCGTACTCAAATTATGAAAACATGGGATATATTCATATTCGTTAAATGTTTTCATCTGTATCTGATTTGAAATTCCCTCGCATAGATTATGCGTTGACCTTACTCTTTAGATGATAGTTGTGTCTCCATATATCCTTGAATTTGTGAAGGATTATGAGTTATTATTAGTCTTTTGAGAAGTTCACATCTTATCAACAATAATGAAACTGGAAAGTTGATAGTGCCAGTGAAATGGATTGATTGATTATGACATGACGATATTGTCTGAATCGATGGGAACTCGAATAGAATTCCCCTAAACGATAAGATGGTGATTATCAAAAGTGATCTAAATAATTCTTGATGGATGACTATATCCTGTATTTAGACTTGAAATTTTACCGTGAATGGTTGTAAATTAGTCATAGATATTATAATCTAGGAAGAACCTAATATGAATTTATTAAAAGATGTTTCCGTTATCTGAAACTTTAGAAGGTATTTATTGATGAATTACCTAGACTTTCGCCATTAAGGCAAGTTGAAATTGGTATTGATTATATTCCCGGTGCTGCACTTGTGGCTTGTGTACTGTACGTCAACGCCATCCGAATTTAAGGAATTACCGTACAACTGAGAAAGTTGTCGGAGAAAGATTTTATTATACCAAGCCTGTCATCCTGAAGAGCTATGGTGTTATCATTCCTTATATTTATAGATTACTGTGAACTGAGTAAATTGACAATCGAGAGCGATATCCATAACTCGAAATGGAAGATTTGTTCGATCATTTACAAGGTTCTAGCAATTTGATCCATGGCATGGTTATCATCAACTTCGCATCTGCGAAAAAGATTATGTATTCCAATCACTACATCCGGAACTTGTAATGAACATTATGAGTTTCATGTGATGTCGTATGGATTGATCAATGCACATGTAGCATTCATAATTTGGTGAATCAAGTGTGTAGGCTGTAAATTGATAATTTCATGCTCGTGATCATTAAGGACCATTTGTTTGTATATAAGAATAAGAATGAGTTAATAATAAATTATAAATTGCCCTGAATTGGCTAAACAATGAAAACCTATACCTTAAATATTTAACATGTGATTAAGGACTTAATCCTTTATATGATTTAATCGTGTAATTAATAGATAATGGAAGCTATATTGACTTTTCAAAAATTAGAACCATTGACGCTTAGGGATTAAAAAAAAAAAAAAAAACTTAATCCTTTACATAAAATGACCGTTGGATTAATAATGGTAAGATGTATGCATATAGACTCTTCAAAAATTAAGAGCCCTTTTAAGACTTTGGATATTACCAAAAAGAAATGGAAATATGTTTTGACATATGTTTTAACAAAGGATTTTAAGGGATTATTCCCTTATACACAAACCATTTAACTAAACTTCTGTTTAGGGGTAAATGTTTGTGTATACCTCCAGATAACTTAAAAAGGATTGAGGAAAACCATTTATACCATAACCTGAAAATTTGAAACGACACTTTTTACTTTTTAAACTAAGAAAACTTTGACCAAAGTATAAACAAAAGTTTTTCGAACATTTACGAATCTTATTAATTATTTTCGATAAATCAACGAAAATCTTGTTAATTAAACTCAAATTTATTTTGAACATTCTATATAATTGGTCGAACTAAGAAATTTAAAACTTTTACGTTTACGTTTCATAAAAATTGAATAATAATTATTTAATTAATTATAATAATTACCGACGCTTTAGAACGACAGATTGAGTAAAACAGATAAAGATAATAGTAAAGATGAAACTAAAAGATAGAAGATACGAAGAAAGAATTTTGAATAAATACGGTTATGATATTTTCATCAGGAAAAAAAAAGTGAACGTAATTACTAACGCATAATATAGAAAGAATATTTGAGTGAATTGTGAACATGATAATTACATCATCATGAGAAGTTAATATAGATACCGACGCATTATGTAGAAAAGATAAAGAACCAGTTAGGACATGTTCCTTATTAATGAAGGTGCAAAATAAATTGCCGAACGATATAAAAATAAACAATACTTGTAAAAAGGATAATATAGATTATAAAAGAGGTTCGCGGCTAATGTGAACCATTAGAATTGAGAAGCCAATAACATTAAATGTTTTAAAGGCCACTTGTGGTTGCCTAAATATGGAGATTGTAAGATATAGCTATGTTGGAATTTGTAAGTATAAGTATTCTATTTATGTCATTTATGACTAAAAATATCTTTGTCAGAAGAAGTTGTACTAATGGCAGATTATGAAGGCAGACATCGCCTCATACATTAGTAAACGTCTGGCTATTACAAAGGTCATCATCTGAATTTGATTCGATTTGGGTCATCGTCGACAGACTGACCAAATCTGCTAATATCATTCCCGTTAATGATAAATGCAAAAGAGTTATGTAAACATAGCATGCCTGTATCGATCATCTATATCAAGATCCTCGCTTCCCATCGAATTTCTGGAGATTTGCTCAGAAATCATTGAGAACGAACCTTGATGAGAGTACTATGTACCACCCCAAATCGAAGGGACGAGGTAAAGTAACATTACAAGGTAATATAACTGATGTTTTATGTTTGAATGATTGACCTTTGGTAATAGACCGTATAATCGTTTTCCTTTGGAAAGATTATCATTGATAATTATCGTATTAGGATCGAGATCGAATCTTGTTAGGATCTGAATCTTAGAGCATCCGTAAGCAGGAGTTGAGATGAAGACACCCGACATACACCCATTGTGTGTTGGACATGTCTTTTAGGTTTAAGGTTTCCTATGATGGCGAACCTATCCTTACAAAATACCCGACCCGCGAAATCTGAAATGATTGTTGAAATTAGGATCTGATTATTGACTGCCGGTAGTGGGCAAGAGGTTATGTGAATGTGAAATTGTAGATCTTGAAGTGCCAAATGGGTAGCGAAGTTATGCCACAATTTTTAAAACTTGGAAAAATGAATTCATGATCTGACAAATCATGGGATATAAGTCCCCGTTGTATGGGACCATTGAGATGATGTAAAAGTTGGGATTGAAAGGCATATAAGCTGGATCTACCCTAGAACTTCAAAGAACTGCGTGAATTATGTTTCGTAAATCGAACTTGATGGAATATCTATCAAGTGAGAATCTGATTATTCTTAGTAGAGCTTAGATCGGCGAAAAGTTGCATTCATCAAAAACCCGTGAACATCATGGATAGAGAAAGTAAGTCAACATTAAGCCTGATCTTATTCCCGTAGTTATGTTTGATGAAACTCGCGTATTGTAATGAATTGCACTTGTGAGAAAGGACCGAATGTGGAGGAAATACCCACATGGCTTTAACTCTATAAGAAGCGAGTAGTAAGGTAAGATGATCTTTGAGGACAAAGATCCTGTTTAGGGGTAAATGCTGTGATAATCCGTCAATTTATGGTTGATATTTTATTCTCAATATTTAATTGAAAATATTATTTTAATGTTATTATATGAACTCACTTATTTTTGGGAAGAAATTTGGATTTACATCTTGAAGTAGCATCGACTACGTCTAAACCGGAGGATTCAACGTTACGTGCTTACGTTTACATACACCGTCTTTGGTGACAGTCCGACATTTCAGAAAATAAATTTATCCGTGAATATTATTTTGGAGTTTTAAATTTGTGTGGTTCATAAACTCACAAATTTACGAGAAGAGATTAGGACTTACGATTTTATTTTAACGTCCTTTACGACTAAACCGGAAACCTTAGGATTACGTATTTACGTTTTCGAACTCCGTTTTGATGAAACAATTTTTATTAGATTCGTTTTGTGACGTTGATTCATAATTTATAAAAACGTTTTTCGTAAAACGACCCGAGGGCACGCAAATCGAGGAAACTAGAATCGAGGAGTACCCGTAAATTAGCGGGATGGGACAAAATAATTTATCCCACCCCACTAACTTAATGGGCGGCAAAACTAGCAAGTTACACCCATGAGGTGTCCAATTTTCTTAACAAGTATTACACTTGTCATATAAGCTTAATAAACAAGCCATTTCTTCCATCAAAACCATTAGCTAAACACATACCACCATTTCACCATGCAATCAACACACAAACTCTCTCTCTCTAGCACAATGTGCCGTCCCATTTTCTCCACAAAAACACCATCATTGATCAAAATTTAACCATAAACATATGTTATAATTAACATATGTTAATCTCCATTCAAAAAGATGAAGATTGGTGCAACTTATAACATCCATGGAGGAGTTTCCTTGGTGTCTTGAGGCTGATTTTCCACAAGGAGTTTATGAAGATTGGTGGTCATGAAGAAGGTCTTGGTACATCACAAGTATCTCCATCAAAAATCCATGTTTTGATCAACCTACATCATCATGGTGGTATAAAGATTGTCCTCCTCAACTTCTTGTTATTTTGGTTATGTAAACATGTATTTTATTTCCTATTGTATATGTTTATGATGATTATATGATGATAAAAATGTTATGTGGGGATTTGTTGTTGATAATCATGGATAAAAAGATGAAAAACTATAAGTAAAAATGGGTAAATCTTGTTTAAATGAAAGGCTGTATAAAAACAGTAAAGAACCATATGGTAAACTGATAAAATGATGAAGTGGAATGGATTTACAGTAAGCTATGGGTCTTGTACACATGTGAGAGTTGGCCATGCAATGGAATCATTGTAATGAGTGAGATATGATCAAAACAAGTTTAGGGTATAAATCTGAGGTTACTGTTTTGGACGATTTTTAGAAAATATTTAGAAGATGATTCAACAGTAGCTATAGAAGAGTTAAATGTAGCACATATCATGTAGTTTATGTGATAAAAATTTGAGCTTCTATCTCCATATAGAACTCAAGATATGGCAGTTTTGGTGAAAGTGAAGTTAAAAATCAGATTTTTGAAAAATAAAGTATAATACTATTATATAAGCACTCAAAATTATATTGTATAAAATGTAAAGTTAAAACCCACTAACTCATGAATTTTATTTATATAAATATGTTAAAGGTTAAATAAGTGGACATTTTATAAAAATGGTAATTTGTTAAGTTTTATAAGTTATAAAACTATAAACATTGTTTTTACGACTTTTTCGGCTATCGCCGTAAAATTAACGTTTTTGTCAAATAAAACTTAGATGGTTGGACCCGTCTAATGAAAACCTTATAAAACTTATATACTGATATATAGACATGTATAACAAGTAAAACCGATAAAAACCCGAACTATAGGACAAACAGACATTAACGAGCTAAGTAAACATATTGGACTAATACTTGGACTAATAATTGGACTAAATAAGATATAAACTTGTAAAAAGAAATTATTGGGCTTAACCCATTTGGGCCCAACTTTAAATGTATGTACTGATAATATAAGTACAAAATGGACTAAAATAAGTTAAATAACTTATAATAAGCTTATTGGACTTAAGACACGTAAATGGGTAAAACTAGTAAACTAGTATAAAAGCTATCGACATATAACACTAAAATGAGTAAACGAGAATATGTAAACCCACTTGATCATCATATATATATATATATAATCATCATATGTATACATAATTGTTATTTTTATAAAGTCATTGGACAAACGTCTAAGACCGAGTATTATTTGTCTAGGTTTCCGTGATTGAAGTGCGTACCGTACGTCCGAATTGCCGATAACCCGCCTTCCCACATCAACGTGAGTTCATAGCCTCGCACTCTTTTAAATGTTTTATAAATGTTTTATAAACCCGCGAGGGAGATAACATGTTAGTTTTTATAAAAATAGGACACCATTTGTCCCGATTGCTTGTTTATTGATTTGGACCCGAATGATTGAATGACCCGATTGTATGACCCTATGAATGATTAAAGGACCCGATAGATGAAATAAAAATGGATTATTAAAGTTAGGTAATGTCACTAAAAGTCCCATTAGCATGAATTGTGAACTACCGGGATTTGGTAGACGCTTATGCATTTAATAGTACTATTTGGGGACGATCACCCCAGTTCGCGCCTTGACGGTTGATCTCCGTCGTGCCACATTGATTGGTAAGCGAATTTATGTATGATAAGATTTCCATAGTGTGACCTTTGTGACGACACGCTACTTTAGATGAGCAAAATTGGTATCGGGTTAGCTACCCGTTTTGGTTTAGTAAGGTAACAATGTCATGCGGCTTATAATAATCCAAATCACCGAAATACTATTAGACGTTTCGAATTATGATGTATTGCCTGACTAGCAATACGGGGTCATACTATTGATATTATGTTCGTGTTTTGGTTTTCATAACCATATTCATATAACGGTTTTTATTTTCATACAACGTCGTAAGACGTATTGTATGATGTTTTTACGACATTAGTTCGTATAATGATTTTAAGGCAAATGCCTATACTATGATTTTCGA
Organism: Glebionis coronaria; assembly: GCA_025667525.1. Taxonomy (NCBI): domain Eukaryota; kingdom Viridiplantae; phylum Streptophyta; class Magnoliopsida; order Asterales; family Asteraceae; genus Glebionis; species Glebionis coronaria. The sequence goes on from CM046877.1 coordinate 367,304,327, forward strand.
TAAGGATTTGTATAAATTGATTTTGGCTATTTCATGGCCTATCAAAACGATTTGTACAAAATGATTTTTAGTAATACTTTTATACTGATATTATATTGATGGAATTTATTAAACTCTATGAATTCACTCGGCGTTATCGCTGACCTTTTCTTTTAACATGTTTTATCTCAGGTACTTGAAGGTAATTCTCGGGAAGACAACAAGAATTCATGGCCCGCACTTCAACAATATTTTCCATTCAAATGTTTATAAAACCTGTATTAAATATAATGACTTGGGACCGATGTAACTTTGATATTATTGAATGGAAATGCTTTATTAATAAACGACGCGATTTTTATGCGTTGTCTATGATGTGAGTAATGTGCTATCCCGTAACACCAACTAGTCTTCCGCTGTATTGAGTTGTATAAATTTGGGGGTGTTACAGTAAGCTTAGTCAAAGGTTTAGCTATCAAAGAAAATTCTTTAATGAATCGCCTATAATAGCCAGCCAATCCTAAGAACTGTCGCACTTCCGTTGGCGTTGTCGGTGTAGACCAATTCTTAATAGCTTCAACCTTTGCAGGATCAACATGAATTCCATCTTTGTTAATCACATGACCAAGAAATTGCACAGAATTTAACCAGAAATCACATTTCGAAAACTTAGCATACAACCTTTCATCCTTCAACAAATTCAAAACAATCCTCAAATGTTCTCTATGCTCATCTTCATTCTTACAATAGATCAGAATATCGTCAATAAAAACAATCACAAATTTATCCAAGTAGGGCTTGCACACTCGATTCATTAAATCCATGAAAACCGCAGGTGCGTTAGTTAACCCAAATGGCATTACTTGAAATGCATAGTGTCCATAACGAGTTCTAAATGCAGTTATAGGAATATCTTCTTCACGGACGCGAAGTTGGTGATATCCTGACCGCAAATCTATCTTAGAATACACACTAGATCCTTTCAGTTGATCAAACAAATCATCAATCCTAGGTAAAGGATATCGATTTTTAATTGTCAACTTATTCAGTTCCCTATAATCAATGCACATACGAAAAGATCCATCCTTCTTCTTAACGAACAAGACTGGAGCTACCCAAGGAGACGAGCTCGGTCGAATAAAACCTTTATCAGACAACTCCTTAAGTTCCTCAGATAACTCCTTTAATTCAGAAGGGGCTAATCGGTAAGGCGCACGTGCCACTGGTGCAGCACCAGGAATTAAATCGATTCGAAACTCTATTTGCCTTATCGGTGGAAGTCCGGGTAAATCTTTAGGAAATACCTCAGGAAATTCATAAATAATAGGTACATCTTCCAATCGTTTCTCCCTAGACTCATTCCCGGCCACTTGAGCTAAGAATAACTCACAACCGTTCTTGATGTACTTTTGGACTTTAATACATGAAACAATTTTCAAACGGGATTCACCTCGACTACCATCAATTACTAACGTCCTATTCCTAAGAGGAATCTTAACTTTCTTCTCTCCACATAAAATAGTAGCATTATTCAGCGACAACCAATCCATACCAATAATAATATCAAAACTACCTAATTCTATCAACATCAAATCAATCGGAAAGGAATGATTCAAGAGATTTAGAGAGCATCCTTCTAATAGCTTATTAGTTTTTACTAATTTACCATCAGCCAATTCCACCTCGTAACTGGTACTTATCTCAACAGGTTCAATATCAATAAGGGCACTAAATTTAGTGGATACAAAGCTCCTATCAGCACCCGAATCAAATAAAGCAACAACATAATGATTGTTGAGTAAAAACGTACCGGTAACGACATTCGGATCCTCTTTCTTCGCCTCAATTGTTCCAAGTTGGTAGATACCACCCTGGGGGTTTCTTCCAGGTACAATCGCTTTCAACTTGGGGCATTCCGATTTCATATGACCTTCTTCATTACAGTTGAAGCAAATGGTTCCCTTCTTACACCTTTCAACCTTGTGTCCAAGCTTTCCGCAATTTCGGCACTTCCAGCAGTCGCCAGCATGCCTCTTGTTGCCACACTTAGGACATCTATCATTGTTGCGCGGTACATTGTTGGTAAGAGCATTTGCATTCCCCTTTCTCTTGTTATGACGTCGATTGAAATTCTTCCTATTATCACCTCTATCTACACGATCACCGTCTCCCTTTCTTTTCTCACCAACACGGGCTTCATCTTCCCTATCCTGAATTATCTGTCCAATGTGTTGGTAAGCCATTCGAACAGCATCATCAATGGTCAGTGGTTTAGATGATGTCACGACCCCCCGGATATTCCTGGTCAACCCTTTAACATATTGCTCAATTTGGATCTCTTCGGGTTCAACCAATCGAGGACATAGCAAGGCCAACTCATGGAATCGGTTTGTGTAACTATCAATGTCCACACCTTTCATTCTCAGATGAATCAACTCTCGTTCTAACCTAATAATCACACTACGAGGACAAAACTCCAAAGTCATCCACTTCTTAATTTCAGCCCAAGGAGTGGCATTAGCAGCATCAAGACCCATGAAAGCAATTCCCCCGTTCCACCAAGTCTACGCACGACCTTTAAGAGTAGCCATAGCAAAAGTCACCTTATCTTCCTCCTTACACTTACTAATCCGAAACACCAATTCAATCTTCTCAATCCACTGGCTTAATCCTACAGCACCTTCAGTTCCATTAAAAGGTAGAGGTTCACACTTCATGAACGTCACATAAGTACAGCTACCAACTTCAGGTGCATTAGCTCCAAGTCCTCCTACATTTCCTCCAGCATTAGCATTCACATTATTAGCATTCACATTCACATTAGTACCGCCAATTCCACTACCGCCAGCTCCACTACCGCCAGCTCCACTTCCGCCAGCTCCACTACCGCCAGCTTCATTTCTAGCATTTGCCATAAATTCAGTCATAGATGCGGTAACTTGCTCCGTAATAATCCTACGTACATCATCCTCAGTCACAGCCTTCTTGGGCGGCATAGTTCTATAATTTAACAATTTCAAAGTATTAAGCATTCATCCAACAAAGGATTCATATAATATGGATCGAATTCATAATCAAGATACAAATAAGGCACAATATGGAATTCAAGACAAGATACATATTTCATTCGATTTGAAACACAAGTATTGTCTTAGCACATCCCATATCAAAGTTCTAGCACTATATACACTATAAATTCGTGCCAAGTCTACTACTAACAAGTCGGTTCAGTCAAAGCTACAAAGGCACAAAAGATATAAAGGTCACTACTAAACACAGACTGGTCTACTGAGAACCGCCAGATGGTCCATCATCCATCGTCTTCTGAATCTTCGTCGGACGATCACTAGACACATCTTCAGCTGGGCGCTTACGGATCACTCCTCTTTCAACCATGTCAGCATAAAATCTACTGTTCCATCCCACAGATATATTCAACTCCTTCTCAGCTTTCTCACGCATCGCACGAGCTACACTCAACTGAATCTCCATAGTATTCACCTTTCTCTTCATTTCAGCTAACTCACCACTTTCCAACACCGATAACCTCCTAAAAGCCTCATTCAAACCACGCTCAACATCAGTCAAATCCAAACTAAGCAATTCCCGCTCTTTCTCGCCAACCTTAGTCTTCGACTCCAAATAAGCAACCTGAGTCTGAAAAACACCTAATCCAACCTCTGTCATACAACTCTTAACACGGGAAGCATCTAGATCACGTCTCAAGGCCCATGGTGCAAGACCATCAATATGAGTAGCCTCTCGAGTACTAGACGACTCTCCTATCTCACGTCTACAAGTAGCAATACCATCCGTACCGTCAGGTGCATCATCATCCTCATCCTCCTCTGATTCAAAATCAGATTCAGACGATTCAGACATTTCATCCCTAGGTAACTCAACCTCTGAATCAGACAAATAAGCTGTTGGGGGCAAAGGCTCGCCCTCTGGAACATCATACGGATAAATAAGCTCAGCTTCCTCATCATCATCGACCTCAGCATCTATACCTACGTCCTCCTCGACATCCTCGTCGTCAATCTCATCATCTAAATTATCTAACCCAATCTCATCATCATTCTCAATATCAACATTCTCAATCTCATTCTCTACCAAGTCAACCTAAGGGGCAATCTGATCTCCTAGTCCTAACTCGGGCTCGGGATCCTCAAATGGTTCCTCCTCATCATTGATATCATAATCTACTAAGTCTAAATAAGGATCATCATCTACATTAGGTTCGGGAATAGCATGGTTTTCTACAGGAATATTAGGGTCAGCCATGACAATCTGCATTTATATATATATCTCGTATTAGGATAACATACTAGTTAAACAATTACATAATGAAACCACGATATATACATATATATAAATTATATTATATATATCAAAATATATATCTTCTCAATAGGGCTTGTTGGTAACGTCGGAGATCTCTGGCACCGTTATAGTCAAAAGATTTTTCAAATATTTTCTCAAATGTTCATTGTCAAAAGATTTTGAAAAGTTTTGTTCAAAACCTTGGTTTTTAAAATCTTTTGTTCTCTATAACGAGAGCTCTGGTACCAAACTGTAACACTCTCATTTTTCGTATCGGTACAGCGGAAGGGTCTTTTAGAGTGTTACGGGATAGCACAATAACTCCAATCATAGACAACACATAGAAATGGTTGTTCAAGGTTTAACATACATTCATTCGATAAAAAGTTTAAAAGCGTACAACAGGTCCCAAATTATACAGGTCATTTAGTTTACAAAACATAGATCGAATGAACATTTTTAATATTATGTGGGCCATCAGAGTCGATCTCCATCCGGATTACCTTCAAGCACCTGAGATAAAAACATGCAAAAATAATATCAGCGAATGCCGAGTGAATTCATAGTGTTTAATAAAAACCGTTATATAAAACAATCGTTAAAATCAGAACACAAGCATAATATCGGAAGTAAGTCCTCATATTGCTAGTCAAGCAATATATAAATCAAGCATACATCTTAAACCGTCCATGAGATCGTAGTCTCTATATTACCATGATAGGTAATATATTCATCGTTATTAGCGTCGTTATTAAGTATAGAATACATTTTTATTTGGATTATATAGGTTGTATAGGATTATTATTAGCCGCATGACATTGTTACCTTACTATGAAAACAGCGGGCCGCGAACCCGACAAACAATTTGCCCATCTAAGTTAGCGTGTCGTCACAAAAATCACGCTATGGAATCTTCTCATACATAAATTCGCTTACCAATCAATGTGGTACGACGGGGATCAACCGTCAAGGCGCGAACTGGGGTGATCGTCCCCAAATAGTACTATCAAATGCATAAGCGTCTACCAAATCCTGGTAGTTCACAATTCATGCTAATGGGACTTTAAGTGACATAACCTAACTACTAATAATCCTTTTAGTCTCGTTTATAGGGTCATAGCATCATTCGGGTCCATATCATTAAGCATACAATCGGGACTACTTGTGTTCTATTTTTATAAAATCTAGCATGTTATCTCCCTCGCGGGTTTACAAATCATTTTATAAAACATTTAAAAGAGTGTGAGGCTATGAACTCATGTTGTTAATGAAAGGCGGATTATCGGCTACGGGCGTGCTTCGGTCACGGAAACCTATATAAATAATAATCGGTCTTAGACTTTGTCCAATGACTTTTATCAAAATAAAAATATACATATGATGATTTTTTACATATGATGATGATCAAGTGGGTTTATACATCCTTGTTTACTCGTTTTAGTGTTTACGTTTTGGTAACGTTTTACTAGTTTGCTAGTTTTACCTATTTACCTATTTTAAGTCCATTAAGCTTAGTATAAGTTCTTTAACTTGTTTTAATCCCTTTTATACCTATATTATCAGTATATATACTTTCCATGTTGGGCCCAAATGGGTTAAGCCCAATAAGTTCTTTTTACAAGTATTTATCTTATTTAGTCCAATTATTAGTTCATTATGCTTAGTTAGCTCGTTAATGTCCGTATTTCTTATAGTTCGGGTTTTATCGGTCTTTACTTGTATTACTTATACATCAGTATATGAATTTTAAAAAAAACTTTACATTAGACGGGTTTGAGCGTCTAAGTTTTATTTGGCGAAAAACGTTAATTTTACGGCGATAGCCGAAAAAGTCGTAAAAATCAAGTTTATAGTTTTTATTACTTATAAATATTATTTCATTACCATTTATATAATTTATCCATTTAATTAACCTTTTATATATTTATATAAATAATTTTTATAAGTTAGTGGGTTTTTATTTTACATTTTATACATTAAAATGTGAGTGCTTATATAATAATAATAAACATTAATTCTTAAAATCTGATTTTTATCTTCATGTTCACCATTTTTACCATATCTAGAGTTCTATAATGATTTAGAAGCTCATTTTTGGGTGACATGTTCTTCATATTATGTGCTACATTTAACTTAGTTATAGCTACTGCTCATTTTAAGTTTATCATGCCTTAACAGTCCCTACAAAACTGCTTATTCAGATTAGAACACCAAACTTGTTTTGATCATATCTCACTCATTATATTGATTCCATTGCATGGCCAACTCTCACATGTGTATAAAATCTTTTACTTACTGTAAATGGATCATACCATGCAATTTTATCAGTTCATGTTTTAGTTATATACTGTTTAGCCAACTAAATAATCAAGATTTTAGCCTCATTTCTTATAGTTATTAACCTTTTTAAGCAAATCTATCAACACTTGATCCCCACACAACATTTTTATCATCATATATACATCATATACATATACAAAATGAAAGAAAATACATTTGTTCTTTACAAAATAACAAGAGAAAAATGGAGAGGATGATCTTCTTTACCAACCAAGTGTATTCCTTGTTTTTGGAAGACAAGAACTTGATGAATAAAACAAGTAACTCCAAGACCATCAAATACCAAGAACATATGTTGGGAAATCAGCCCTAGGACACAAGCAAATCACCTCCAATGTTGTTAATATGGCCACCAAATGATCAAGGCTTCAAGATAACTCCTTAATAGAGCTAGTAAACATGTGTTTCATGGCTAGAAAAGATCAAAAGGGCTGTTTGTTGCCTTAAAGTGGACGGCATAGGGAGGGTTTTGAGAGGGTTTTGATGTTGGTTTGCATGTATGGAAAGATGGAAATGAAAACTAGTTCCTAGTTTTGAGTAGATAGTGGGAAGAATGGCTTAAAGAGTAAGCTATGCTTACACTTGTAAGCTTTGAACTAACATGATGCCACATCTAATGTGTGGTGTCATGTGTGTGCCGTCCAATATAGCTAGTGGGGTGGGACAATGTATTTTGTCCCATCTCACTAGTTTACGGGTATTTCTCGATTCTAGTTTTCTCGATTTGCGTGCCATCGGGTCGTTTTACGAAAAACGTTTTTATAAATTATGAATCAACGTCACAAAATGAATCCAATAAAAATTGTCTCATCAAAAACGGAGTTCAAAAACGTAAATACGTAATCCTAAGGTTTCCGGTTTAGTCGTAAAAGACGCCAAATTATGCACGTAAGCCCAAATTTAAATCCGTAAATTGTGAGTTCGTCAACCAACACAAAAATAAGTTTCAAAATATTATACGAGAAAATATTTCACTACCTGAAAATGTTAGATTGTCACACTTTTCCCCATGGGTAATGTTTCCTCCATTCATGCATCCCAACCAAATGCAAGGGATGTTTGGAACTAACAACTTTGGACCCATGAGATATTGGGGACCAAATGTTTGATCTTGTGTGTTGTTATCTAGATATGCTTGGGAATCGATTTAGAGCTCGACGAGTGGATTAAGGATAGTGGTTGTTCTAAAAACATGACGTGTAATAGAAATTTATTCTCGCACTACAAAGCATATGGGGGAGGTAACGTTACATTCGCAAGTAATTGACGTGGTAATATCATTGGCAAAGGTACGGTTTCTCTTGACTCTATGACTATTGAAAACGTAGAACACGTAGATAACTTAGGTTTTAACCTTCTAATTATAGGTCAAATTTGTGACAATAAGTGTAAAGTCATTTATCGGAATATGACAGTGAAATCGTAAAAGATTGAAAGGTCATTGGAAAAGGTGTTAGAAAGCATGGGCTTTATGTCATGAAGGTCAATAGGAAGTCAAAGGAAAACTTATGTCTAGCGACTTTAGATGATAGTTCTACTCTTTAGCATATAAGATTAGGTCACGCTAATATGTGTTTAATTCAATCTTTAGTCTCTAAGGATTTGGTAAGACATCTCCCCAAGATGATGTTTGATAGTCAGTTTTGTGATGCTTGCAAAATTGGAAAGAAAGTTCACTCATGTCACAAAGCCAAGAATTTGGTTTCAACCTCTCGGTGCTTAGAGCTCCTACATATAGATCTCTTTGGACCTTCCGCCATACGGAGTTATGGAGGTAACCTTTATACCCTAGTTATAGTTGATGTCTATTCTAGATTCACTTGGACTATATTTTTGGCATCTAAGAATGAAGCTTTCGATCACTTCGAAACCTTTAGTCGAAGAATTCAAAATCAAATAGGATGTTTAATTGTCTCTATTAGGATGGATCATGGTAGGGAATATGATAATGAAGTGCAATTATGTGCCTTTTGTGAAGCTCATGGTATTACCCATAACTTCTAGGCTCCTCGCACTCCACAATCTAATGGGGTAGTTGAAAGGAAGAATATGATCATCCAAGAGATGAGTAGGACGATGTTAAATGAGCAATCTTTGCCTCAAAAATTTTGGTGCAATGCCGTGGACACATCAACCTACATTCTCAACCGAATTCTTATTCGACCTTTTCTAGGAATGACCCCCTATGAGATCACTAAAGGTAAGAAGCCCTCATTGGAATACTTTAGGGTGTTTGGAAGCAAGTGCTTCATTATCAACACCAAAGATTACCTTACTATGTTCGACCCAAAGCCTTACGAAGGTATCTTTTTAGGTTATTCTCAAACTAGCAAAGCCTACATAGTCCTCAATAAAACCTCGGGTGTAATTAAAAAATCACTTCACGTGACATTTGATGAAACCCCTCCTTCATCTAAGACGCCACCTTTGGTAGATGATGACTTGGATGAAATAGACATAGTTAATGCCAAATATTTTAGAAATATAGGAGTTGAAGACCTTAGTGTTGAAAAGAGAGTAAACATTAAGGAGTCAAAGGATCATGCTCTCGATAACGTCATAGGCATATTAAAGAAAAGAACCCTAAGATCTCAAGTCCAAAATCAAAGTAACTTATTTTGTTTCGTCTCCTTGACTGAACCAAAGAATGTTAAAGAAGCTTTGATGGATGAGAGTTGGCTCATCGCTATGCAAGAAGAATTGAATCAACTCATTGCTAATGACGTTTGGGAACTTGTTCCTCCACCTAGAAGTTTGACCATCATAGGAACCAAATGGGTATATAGGAATAAGATAGACGAGAATGATGTTGTGTCACGTAACAAGGCTAGACTTGTAGCTCAAGGCTATAATCAACAAGAAGGTATTGATTATGACGAGACATACGCACCCGTAGCAAGATTAGAATCCATTAGAATCCTTTAAGCTTACGCTTGTGCCTTAGACTTTAAGCTTCAACAAATGGATGTAAAGAGTGTATTTCTTAACGGTTTGATCAATGAGGAGGTATATGTGGCTCAACCTCCCGGCTTCAATGATTTTGAGAAACCGGATCATGTTTACAAGCTTAAGAAAGGTCTTTATGGTCTTAAACAAGCACCCAAAGCTTGTTATGATAGACTTAAAGCATTTCTTGTAATACATGAGTATACCATGGGGATGGTAGACAATACGCTCTTTACAAAGAAGAAAGGTTCTCACCTCATAATCGTACAAATATATGTTGATGACATTATATTTGGTTCAACTTGTCAATAATTATGTGATGACTTTGCCAAAATCATGCATGACGAGTTTGAAATCAGTATGATGGGAGAACTTAACTTCTTTTTAAGACACCAGACTAAACAAATGGATGATAGTATTTTATTTAATCAATCCAAGTATATTAAAGAAATTCTAAAGAAATTTGGATTAGAAGACTCTAGACCGATGAAGACCCCTGTGGCCTCGGATACTAAACTCACAGTAGATGATGATTGTGAGTCGGTAGACAACACCAAATATAGAGGTATGATTGGTAGTTTGTTGTACCTAACGGCAAGTCGACCAGATATCATATTTAGTGTTTGCCTTTGTGCTCGCTTCCAAGAGGCTCCCAAAACCTCTCACCTTGAAGCGGTTAAGTGTATCTTTCGATACATTAAGGGCACTGTAACACCCCATTTTGATAAATGGAATGTCACACGTGACTATGGCGTGTCATCAAAGCATAAAAGGATAAATGTCTTAAACATTACATGACCATAAAGGAAATACCGGAAACAAACATCGGTACCCCAAAGTAAAATCTCATCATACACAAACATAAGTACTGCAATGGAAAAGGACTAAACAATGTCCATGGAAATGAGTAGTAAAATGTATGAATAAATGTGTAACACCCCCAAATTTATACAACTTAATATAGCGGAAGACTCGTTGGTGTTACGGGATAACACATTACTCACATCATAGACAACGCTTAAAAATCGCGTCGTTTATTAATAAAGCATTTCCATTCATAAATATCAAATTTACATAGGTCCCAAGTCATATTATTTCATACAAAGTTTTACAAAGAATTTTAATGGAAATTTGTTGTTTAAGTGCGGGCCATGAATTCTTGTTGTCTTCCCGAGAATTACCTTCAAGTACCTGAGATAAAACATGTTAAAAGAAAAATTCAGCGATAACGCCGAGTGAATTCATAGAGTTTAATAAAATCCATCAATATAACATCGGTATAAAATTATTACCGAAAATCATTTTGTACAAATCATTGTAATAGGACCTAAAATAGCCAAAGTCGTTTTATACAAATCCTTATCAAAATCATAATATAGGCTTTCGCCTTTAAAATCATTATACGAACCAATGTCGTAAAAATATCATACAATACGTTTTTATAACGTCGTGTAGAGTTAAATAAGAACCGTTATATGAATATGGTTATGTAAAACCAAAACACGAATATAATATCAATAGTATGACCCCGTATTGCTAGTCAGGCAATACATCGTAATTCGGTGAGTATTGCAGTATTTCGTTAATTGGATTATTATAAGCCGCATGACATTGTTACCTTACTACAGCAAACAACGGGTAGCTAGCCCGAAACACATTTGCCCATCTAAATTAGCGTGTCGTCACAAAGGTCACGCTATGTAATTCTTCTCATACATAAATTCGCTTACCAATCAATGTGGCACGACGGGGATCAACCGTCAAGGCGCGAACTGGGGTGATCGTCCCCAAATAGTACTACTATATGCATAAGCGTCTACCAAATCCCGGTAGTTCACAATTCATGCTAATGGGACTTTTAGTGACATAACCTAACTTTAATAATCCATTTTATTTCATCTATCGAGTCATTTAATCATTCATCTGGTTATACAATCATCCGGGTCTAAATCAATAAACAGACAATCGGGACAAATGGTGTCCTATTTTATAAAAACTAACATGTTATCTCCCTCACGGGTTTATAAAACATTTATAAAAACATTTAAAAGAGTGTGAGGCTATGAACTCACGGTTATGTGGGAAAGCGGGTTATCGGCAACTCGGACGTACGGTACGTGCTTCAATCACGGAAACCTATATAAATAATAATCGGTCTTAGATGTTTGTACAATGACTTTATAAAAATAACAATTATGTATACATATGATGATTATATATATATGATGATCAAGTGGGTTTACATATTCTCATTTACTCATTTTAGTGTTATGTGTCGATAACTTTACTAGTTTACTAGTTTTATCTATTTACGTGTTTTAGGTCCAATAAGCCTATTATAAGTTCATTAACTTGTATGAATCCATTTTATACTTGTATTATCAGTATTTACCCTTTACATGTTGGGCACAAATGGGTTAAGCCCAATAATAAGTTTATAAGTGTTTTAGTCCATTTTGTTGTATTATTAGTCCAATAACGTTAACTTAGTCCGTTAATGTCCGTATGTTATATAGTTCGGGTTTTATCGGTTTTTACTTGTTATATATGTTTATATATCAGTATATGAGTTTATAAAAGTTTACATTAGACGGGTCCAACCGTCTAAGTTTTATTTAACAAAAACGTTAATTTTACGGTAATAGCCGAAAAAGTCGTAAAAATCATGTTTATAGTTTTCATAACTTATAAATCTTATTCAACTACCATTTTTATAAAATGTCCATTTATTTATCCTTATACATATTTATATAAATGTATTATATGAGTTAGTGGGTTTTAATTCACATTTTATACTATTTTTATTTGAGTGCTTATATAATACTATTATACTTTAATTTCCAAAATCTGATTTTTACTTTCATGTTCACCAAAACAGCCATATATAGAGTTATATATGGAGATAGAAGCTCAAATTTTTATGACATAAACTACATGATATGTGCTCAATTTAACTCTTTTATAGCTACTGTTTAATCAGCCTCTAAGTAGTTTCTAAAAATCGTCCAAAACAGTGAACTCAGATTTGTACTCTAAACTTGTTTTGATCATATCTCACTCATCCTAATGATTCCATTGCATGGCCAACTCTCACATGTGTACAATACATATTACTTACTGTATATCCATTAATCTATGCCATTTTTCAGTTCATCACATGGTTCTTTACTGTTTTTATACAACCTATCATTTAATCAAGATTAACCACTTTTACATATAGTTTTTCTTCTTTTTACCCATGATTATCAACACCAAATCCCCACACAATATTTTTTTCATCATATATTCATCATATACATATACAATAGGAAAGAAAATACATGATTACATAATCAAAATAACAAGAGGATGGGGAGAACAATCTTTATACCACCATGATGATGTAGATTATGATCAAGACATGGATTTTGATGGAGAAACTTGTGATAAACCAAGACCATCTTCAAGACCACCATTCTTCAAGAACTCCTTGTGTAAAATCAGCCCCAAGACACAATAGAAACTCCTCCTTGGATGTTATAATCACCACCAATCAATAGGGCTTCAAAAGGGCTTCAACTTATGTATGAATAACATGAGATTTTGTGGTTAATTTTGATCAAATGGAACTTTTGAGGGTGAGATGGGACGGCACAATGGAGAGAAATGAGAGGTTTTGGAGAGTAGTTTGCATGGAGGAAATGAATGGAAATGGTAATGGCTAGTGGTTTTGGTGGAAAGTATGCTTACTTTGTAAGCTTGGGACAAGTGTAAGTAACCAAGTTACTTACAACTTGACACCTCTTTGGTGTTGGTAGCTTGCACTTGTCGTCCATATAGTGGGGTGGGGCAAGTGTATATGTGTCTCATCCCACTAATTTACGGGTATTCCTCGATTCTATTTTCCTCGATTTGCGTGCCCTCGGGTCGTTTTACGAAAAACGTTTTTATAAATTATGAATCAACGGCACAAAACGAATCTAATAAAAATTTTCTTATCAAAAACGGAGTTCAAAAACGTAAATACGTAATCCTAAGGTTTCCGGTTTAGTCGTAAAGGACGTTAAATTAAAATCGTAAGTCCTAATCTCTTCTCGTAAATTTGTGAGTTTATGAATCAACACAAATTTAAAATCTCAAAATAATATTCACGGACAAATTTATTTTCTAAAATGTCGGACTGTCACCAAAGACGGTGTATGTAAACGTAAGCACGTAACGTAGAATCCTCCGGTTTAGACGTAGTCGATGCTACTTCAAGACGTAAATCCAAATTTCTTCCAAAAAATAAGTGAGTTCATAATGTAACATTAAAATAATGTTTTCAAATAAATATTGAGAATAAAATATCAACCATAGATTGACGCTTTGTCACAGCATTTACCCCTGAACAGGATCTTTGTCCTCAAAGATCATCTTACTACTCGCTTCTTATAGAGTTAAAGCCATGTGGGTATTTCCTCCACATTTGGTCTTTTCTCACAAGTGTAATCCATTACAATATGCGAGTTTCATCAAACATAACTACGGGAATAAGATCAGGCTTAATGTTGACTTACTTTCTCTATCCATGATGTTCATGGGTTTTTTAAGAATGCAACTTTTCGCCGATCTAAACTTTATCAAGAAGAATTCAGATTTTCACTTGATAGATATTTATCAAGTTCAATATACGAAACATAATTCACGCAGCTCTTGAAGTCCTAGGGTAGCTCCAGCTTAGATGCCTTTCAAAACAATCTTTTACATCATCTCAATGGTCCCATACAACGGGGACTTATATCCCATGATCTTTCAGATCATCAATTCATTTTTCCATGGTTAAAATTTTTGGCATAACTTCGCTACCCATCTGGCACTTCAAGATCTACATTTCATATTCACATAACCTCCTGCCCACTACCGACAGTCAATAATCAGATCCTAATATCAACAATCATTTCAGGTCTCGCGGGTCGGGTATTTTGTAAGGTTAGGTTCGCCTTCATAGGAAACCTTAAACCTAAAAGACATGTCCAACTCACAATGGGTGTACGTCGGGTGTCTTCATCTCAACTCCTGCTTACAGATGCTCTTATATATAGATCCTAACAAGATTCAAATTTGATCCAAAACGATGATTATCAATGATAATCTCTACAAAGGAAAGCGATTACACGGTTCATTACCAAAGGTCAATCATTCAAACATAAAACAAGACTTCTAGTGTTTTGTATCGTTACTTTACCTCGTCCCTTCGATTGGGATGGTACACAGTACTCTCATCAAGATTCGTTCTCAATGACTTCTGAGCAAATCTCTAGAAATTTGATGCGAAGCGAGGATCTTGATATAGATGATTGATACAGACACACCATGTGTACATAACTCCTTTAAATACAAAAGAGTCTATTTCTTCATCGAGAATCTATCATTAACAGGAATGATATTATCAGATTTGGTCAGTCTGTCGACGATGACCCAAATCGAATTAAATTCAGATGATGACCTTTGAAACAGTTAGACGTTTACTAATGTATGAGACGATGTCTGCCTTCATAATATGCCATTAGTACAACTTCTTCAGATAAGGATACATTCAATCAGAAATGATATAAATAAAATACTTATACTTACGAGATTCTAATATAACTATATCTCAAAATCTCCATATTTAGACAACCACAAGTGGCCTTTTATACATCTAACGCCATCGGCTTCTCAATTTTAATGGTTCATATTAGCCGCGACCCCTTTTTATTATCTATATTATCCTTTTTACAAGCATTGTTTATTTTTTCTATTGTTCGGCAATTTATTTTGCACCTTCATTATTAAGGAACACATCCTAATTGATTCTTTATCCTTTCTATATTATGTGTCAGTATCTATATTCATCTCCCCTGATGAAATAATTATGATGTCTACAATTTACTCAGAAATTCTTTCTACACATTTTCTAAGTTTTAGTTTCGTCTCAACTATTATTTTTATCTGTTTTGCTCAATTCAACGTTTAAAACGTCGATAATCATTACAAGTAATTAAATAAATATTTAATTTTTATGAAACGTAAACGCAAAAAGTTTTTAAATTTCTTAGTTCGACCAATTATATAAGATGTTCAAAATAAATTTGAATTTAATTAACAAGATTTTTTTGTTGATTTATCGAAAATAATTAATAAGATTCGTAAATGTTCGAAAAACCTTCGTTTATACTTTGGTCAAAATTTTCTTAGCAAAAATTGTCGTTTCAAATTTTTAAGTCATGGTTTAACGCTTTCCTCAATCCCTCTTAGGTTGTATTGAGGTATACACGAATATTTACCCATAAACAGGAGTTTAGTTAAATGTTCTGGGTATAAGGGAATAATCCCTTAAAAATCCTTTGTCAAAACATTTGTCAAAACACATTTGCACTTTCTTTTTGGTAAAACCCAAAGTTTAAAAGGGTTCTAAATTTTTGAAGAATCAATATAGATTCCATTATCTTATTAATCACACGGTCAAATAATGTAAAGGATTAAGTCTTTAATCACATGTTAATTATTCAAGGTACATATTTTTATTGTTCGGCCAATTCAGGGCAATCTATAAATAATTCTTAACTCATTCTTATTCTTATAAACAAACAAATGGTTCTTAATGATCTCAAGCATGAATTTATCAAATTACAGCCTTCACACGTGATTCACCAAATTTATGAATGCTACGTGTGTATTGGTCAATCCAAGCGACATCACATGAAACTCATAATGTTCATTACAAGTTCTGGATGTAATGATTGGAATAGATAATCTTTTTCGCGGACGCGAAGTTGATGATAACCATGCCATGGATCAAATCTTTAAAACATACGCTAGAACCTTGTAAATGATCGAACAAATCTTCCATTTCGAGTCATGGATATCGTTTTCGATTGTCAATTTACTCAGTCCACAGTAATCTATAAATATAAGAAATAATAACACCATAGCTCTTCATGATGACGAGCTCGGTAGAATAAAATCTTTCTCCGACAACTCCCTCAGTTGCACGGTAATTCCTTTAATTCAGATGGTGCTGACGTATAGTGCACACGCCACAGGTGCAGCACCGAGAATATAATCAATACCAAATTCAACTTTCCTTAATGGCGAAAGTCTAGGTAATTTACCAACAAATACTTCCTAAAGTTTCAAATAACAGAAATATCTTTTAATAAATTTACTTTTAAGTTCTTTCTAGATTATATTATCTATGACTAAGTCACAACCATTCATGGTATAATTCAAATCTAAATGCAGGATATGGTCATCCATCAAGAATTATTTAAATAACTTTTGATAATCAACATCTTATCTTTTAGGGGAATTCTACTCGAGTTCCCATCAATTAAGACATTGTCGTCATGTCATAATCAATCAATTCATTCTACTGGCACTATCAACTTTCCAGTTTCATCACCGTTGATAAGATGTGAACTTCTCAAAAGACTAATAATAACTCATAATCCTTCACAAATTCAAGGATATCTGGAGACGTAACTAACCTTAAAAGAGTAAGGTCAACGCATAATCTACGCGAGAGGATTTCAAATCAGATACAGACGAAATTAGTGAATATGAATATATCCCATGTTTTCATCATTTGAGTACGAATTTGAAAGCTCCTCGGATCGTTACCCAGGTCATTCAAATGAAATCAAATCAAAAGAAATGATAGGAACGTAGATACATCCAATCGGGTATCAACACACGGTAATCACATACTTTTCCTAAGAATCTCACTATGGGAGAATTGGACAAGAAGGGAATATCAATTGTCAAATAAGACAAGTTCCACAGATGAGTAAATTCGACTCAGAAGAATAGATGTTACAGGCACATATGTGGGTGTCCCTAACACTATGTCCCTATTTTGCACTTCTTGCAGATCTCATAAAATTTAATCTTTTACAATTTTTAAAGAAAATGTAGTGTTTATCCATTAGTTTTATGGTGACTACTAATCAGCCTTGCATGGTCCATTCCAAATTGTATGTAGGCGCGCAACTATATACAATTTCAAGATTAACGATGCAATACTCAGTTCGTCAAAATTTTGTCATCATGTATAAATAAAATTATTTTCATGCTTATTTCTTAAATAAGAATCAAGAATAAATTTACAAAGATTTTCTTTGTTATGAAAACAATTAAGTTTTCCAAGGTGTTTTATAAACAACTTCATTTCGATAACAATCACTTATAAATATCACTTTGAATAATCCTTATAGTAATGAAAATTCAATTTTTCTCAATGGATATTGTTTTATCTTATAAAAACAATGAGTGATCTGCAAAAGAGTGATGAAAGCTTGTTCACCAAGAACTAACTACAATATGATAGGAAATGAGCTTAGCCAAATAATCATGAGGTTCATGACTTTGATGGCACTCAAAAAGAATAATCCACAACGAAACTCAAATAAGGATGAGTACTTGTTCAATGGTTGCGTCACTAATGCGAGCATTAGGAAGAAGCAATAAAAGACAGATAACATCGATACATGTAGGATTTAGCAATCAAAGGTAGTCTTTTTCATTAATCACAAACAAGTCAAAATTGAACCGTAACACATTACGTGTCACTATGTCATACAATTCTCAGAACTCATCCTACCAACTGATATCTCAGTTAAGTTAGGGATTTTTAAAAGATACCACAATGAATACTAGTCTACAAGAGTCATTAGGTGTTCCACATGTCCCAGAAGATCCATCGGTCTCAATTCAGAAGAAGATTTCTTCAATTTATTTCTTGGACACTGGGCATCCTCGTTAGTGGACAATGGCCTAGGAACAACACTTAACACGAATCAACAATCAATTAAAACCTTATAATTCAATCAAAGGACTTAACGACTTCCTCTTAACAATCTCATATTCCATACAGGTTAGGTTTAACTTTATTCAAGTTTTAACCAATCTTATACCTAATGCGATATCCTACCTCATTTTCCAATACTTTCAATCTTTATTCTAAGGCCTTAAAAGGGCAATAAAAGCTTGATATGATCAACACTTAATTTCCAATCCTATAGCTCCTTCATCAATAGTTATCAAATGAGTCACTAGCATGAGATGACTCACACATTCAATATTTCTCGGAAAGGTACTAGTGGCATGAGGCTTTTGGGTAATGGTTCCATTGACAGCCTCAAGTGCAACATTCACCCTTTCGATTTCAAATTTAAGAATTGGGTGACAACTAATCAGATGACACCTTTCCAGGTGGTAATGTTTTGTCAAACTCCACTCTATAAGGAAAGATCGTCATGACATCGATATCAGATTTAATCTCGCCAATTCTTCTTTAATATCACAATCAACTAATATCAACATTTCTACGAATATCAACCATTTTGTTGGGATCATAAATATCCGCAACTTGGTTTAGATCTAGAATAGCTAGAATTCCTAGGGAATAGCTTCGATTGATTTGCTAGGGGAGTTAGGGTTCCTTGTGACAATCTACGTCGTATAAATATCTCGTATAAATACAAGAATAATCATCAAACAATTATGTAATCAAATTACATCATATATATATATATATAATCCAAGTTATATATATATATTAAAATAACACTTCTCAGTCTGGCCTTGTCGGTAACTCGGGAATTCTTCGGCACCGTTATAGTCAAAAGATTTTTAGACATTTTTAGAAAAATGTTTATAGTTAAAAGATTTTGAAATGTTTATTCAAAACCTTGGTTTTAAAAATATTTCGTTCTCTATAACGAGAGCTCTGGTACCAAACTGTAACACCCCCAAATTTATACAACTCAATACAGCGGAAGACTCGTTGGTGTTACGGGATAGCACATTACTCACATCATAGACAACACTTAAAAATCACGTCGTTTATTAATAAAGCATTTCCATTCATAAATATCAAATTTACATAGGTCCCAAGTCATATTATTTCATACAAAGTTTTACAAAGAATTTGAATGGAAATTTGTTGTTTAAGTGCAGGCCATGAATTCTTGTTGTCTTCCCGAGAATTACCTTCAAGTACCTGAGATAAAACATGTTAAAAGAAAAGGTCAGCGATAACGCCGAGTGAATTCATAGAGTTTAATAAAATCCATCAATATAACATCGGTATAAAATTATTACCGAAAATCATTTTGTACAAATCATTGTAATAGGCCATAAAATAGCCAAAGTCGTTTTATACAAATCCTTATCAAAATCATAATATAGGTTTTCACCTTTAAAATCATTATACGAACCAATGTCGTAAAAATATCATACAATACGTTTTTATAACGTCGTGTAGAGTTAAATAAGAACCGTTATATGAATATGGTTATGTAAAACCAAAACACGAATATAATATCAATAGTATGACCCCGTATTGCTAGTCAGGCAATACATCGTAATTCGGTGCGTATAGCAGTATTTCGTTAATTGGATTATTATAAGCCGCATGACATTGTTACCTTACTACAACAAACAACGGGTAGCTAGCCCGAAACTCATTTGCCCATCTAAATTAGCGTGTCGTCACAAAGGTCACGCTATGTAAATCTTCTCATACATAAATTCGCTTACCAATCAAGTGGCACGATGGGGATCAACCGTCAAGGCGCGAACTGGGGTGATCGTCCCCAAATAGTACTATTATATGCATAAGCGTCTACCAAATCCCGGTAGTTCACAATTCATGCTAATGGGACTTTTAGTGACATAACCTAACTTTAATAATCCATTTTATTTCATCTATCGGGTCATTTAATCATTCATCGGGTCATACAATCATTCGGGTCCAAATCAATAAACAGACAATCGGGACAAATTGTGTCCTATTTTATAAAAACTAACATGTTATCTCCCTCGCGGGTTTATAAAAACATTTAAAAGAGTGTGAGGCTATGAACTCACGTTGATGTGGGAAAGCGGGTTATCGGCAACTCAGACGTACGGTACGTGCTTCAATCACGGAAACCTATATAAATAATAATCGGTCTTAGACGTTTGTCCAATGACTTTATAAAAATAAAAATTATGTATACATATGATGATTATATATATATGATGATCAAGTGGGTTTACATATTCTCATCTACTCATTTTAGTGTTATGTGTAGTTTACTAGTTTTATCTATTTACGTGTTTTAGGTCCAATAAGCCTATTATAAGTTCATTAACTTGTATTAATCCATTTCATACTTGTATTATCAGTATTTACCCTTTACATGTTGGGCCCAAATGGGTTAAGCCCAATAAATAAGTTTATAAGTGTTTTAGTCCATTTTGTTGTATTATTAGTCCAATAACGTTAACTTAGTCCGTTAATGTCCGTATGTTATATAGTTCGGGTTTTATCGGTTTTTACTTGTTATATATGTTTATATATCAGTATATGAGTTTATAAAAGTTTACATTAGACGGGTCCAACCGTCTATGTTTTATTTAACAAAAACGTTAATTTTACGGTAATAGCCGAAAAAGTCGTAAAAATCATGTTTATAACTTATAAATCTTGTTCAACTACCATTTTTATAAAATTTCCATTTATTTATCCTTATACATATTTATATAAATGTATTATATGAGTTAGTGGGTTTTAATTCACATTTTATACTATTTTTATTTGAGTGCTTATATAATACTATTATACTTTAATTTCCAAAATTTGATTTTTACTTTCATGTTCACCAAAACAGCCATATCTAGAGTTCTATATGGAGATAGAAGCTCAAATTTTTATGACATAAACTACATGATATGTGCTCATTTAACTCTTCTATAGCTACTGTTTAATCAGCTTCTAAGTATTTTCTAAAAATCGTCCAAAACAGTGAACTCAGATTTGTACTCTAAACTTGTTTTGATCATATCTCACTCATCCTAATGATTCCATTGCATGGCCAACTCTCACATGTGTACAATACATATTACTTACTGTATATCCATTAATCTGTGCCATTTTATCAGTTCATCACGTGGTTCTTTACTGTTTTTATACAGCCTATCATTTAAGCAAGATTAACCACTTTTACATATAGTTTTTTCATCTTTTTACCCATGATTATCAACACCAAATCCCCACACAATATTTTTATCATCATATATTCATCATATACATATACAATAGGAAAGAAAATAATTGATTACATAATCAAAATAACAAGAGGATGGGGAGAACAATCTTTATACCACCATGATGATGTAGGTTATGATCAAGACATGGATTTTGATGGAGAAACTTGTCATAAACCAAGACCATCTTCAAGACCACCATTCTTCAAGAACTCCTTGTGGTAAATCAACCCCAAGACACCATAGAAACTCCTCCTTGGATGTAATAATCACCACCAATCAATAGGGCTTCAAAAGGGCTTCAACTTATGTATGAATAACATGAGATTTTGTGGTTAATTTTGATCAAATAGAACTTTTGAGGGTGAGATGAGACGGCACAATGGAGAGAAATGAGAGGTTTTGGAGAGTAGTTTGCATGGAGGAAATGAATGGAAATGGTAATGGCTAGTGGTTTTGGTGGAAAGTATGCTTACTTTGTAAGCTTGGGACAAGTGTAAGTAACTAAGTTACTTACAACTTGACACCTCTTTGGTGTTGGTAGCTTGCACTTGCCGTCCATATAGTGGGGTGGGGCAAGTGTAAACTTGTCTCAACCCACTAATTTACGGGTATTCCTCGATTATAGTTTTCTCGATTTGCGTTCCCTCGGGTCGTTTTACGAAAAACGTTTTTATAAATTATGAATCAATGGCACAAAACGAATCTAATAAAAATTGTCTCATTAAAAACGGAGTTCGAAAACGTAAATACGTAATCCTAAGGTTTCCGGTTTAGTCGTAAAGGACGTTAAATTAAAATCGTAAGTCCTAATCTCTTCTCGTAAATTTGTGAGTTTATGAATCAACACAAATTTAAAATCTCAAAATAATATTCACGGATAAATTTATTTTCTGAAATGTCGGACTGTCACCAAATACGGTGTATGTAAACGTAAGCACGTAACGTAGAATCCTCCGGTTTAGACGTAGTCGATGCTACTTGATAGGTGTGAAAACACCCATCCTTTTTACCACTTAATTACAATAATAACCGAGTCGAAACGTGTATTTTATGTTATTTATGTCGGAATTATGCGTGGTTTGTGTTTTTGTTGTGATTTAGGACGAAAAGGTAAAAAGTGGAGAAAACACGGCTTTCACGGGCTTTTATCGAAGAAAAAGACGAAAGACGAAGTCGAAAGATCAAAAGTGTGAAAAGAACGGAAGTCCAAGACCAATTCTGAAGATTTATCGAAGAAAAAGTCAAAAGACGGAAGTTTACTAAAAGCCGAAGAACTCGAGTCTTATTTATAAAGAAAAATCAAGACGAGTTAAAGAAATCCCAAGACAAAGTCCAAGATTAACAAAAGATAAAGAAGAAAAGGACTTAAGTGTGCAAATAAGGCAAAGAGGAAAGAGGGAGGAAGCTTCCTAAGCCCCTCCCTAATCACCCCTATAAATAGAACCAACCTCATTTGTTTAGAGTTGTTGGTGGCTTGACAAACCACTCTTCCACCATTTTTCATTTCTCGTCATTTCATTTCTTTCACTTTAATTAATTGTTATGCACTTTTAATCATTTTAATTTTCAAGTAAGTTTTCAATTATTGTTCTTTAATCTTTACTTTTCTTGTCTTAATCTCTCATCTTCCTTTCTTGATTTTCGTTTGCTTTTGGTGCGATTACATTTGATCCGTGTTGTTCATTCATGTTTTCGTGCTTAAAAGTTCATCTTTTTATATTTTGATTAAAAAAGTTTGTTTCTTTTACGTTGGATAAGTTGTCTTTCATGCTTATTTTGTCCTTTTCATTATTAGATTCGAGCTAGTTTTGAGTTTAAGCTTATTGTTTTAGCTTATTTTCTTTTGCTTATCTTTCGGATCAAGAAACCAATCGGAAAGGGTTTAAAACCCTTTTCCGACCACTGCTTTCCAACAAAGCCTCCCCTCATTCCGATCTGATGATCGGAAAAGGGTTTCGTTGATTCCGATTGTATGTTTTTATTGTATATTCCGATTGAGCAATTTTTCATATATTCTGATTTGCCCTTCTTCCCATATTCCGATTGTTTAGTTTTACCTTATTCCGATTGGGGGATCTTGTGAATATTCCGATCACCATCATGTTATATTCTGATCATGCGCTTTCCGATTGGTACATTCCGATCGGATCCTTATGGATTCCGATCGGGTGTATTCCGATTGGTATTTTGTTTTGTTTTAGTATTTTGTTTAAGTGTCCATTGTTCTCGTTTTATTTTTAGTCTATTTTAATTTCGTTTTGCATTTTTATTTAATTGTCAATTTACTTTTCGTTAATTTTTAATTTTACGTCATTTAATCTCACGTCATTTACTTTTAACGTTTTAAATATTGCACCGTTTATGTTTCAACTAGTTTTAGTTTTAATTTCCCGTCCTTTATTATTAAGTCTTGCACATTTATTTTACCAAAACCAAAAATATTATTTTTACCAAGAACGACTGAGTCACACAATTAACCGGAAATCAATTCGATTAGACACCGAGAAAACGAACTTTCAACTAGCAAAATCTTAAGCATTAAAATGGCGCCGCTGCCGGCTCTTTTCGTGAGTATTTACGGTTTTTTATGAGAGACGCGTTGGCTTTTGGGATCCGTTCACTTGTGAACGTTATTTTTCGTGTCAAAAATTTTCAAAAATCCAAAAACATTTGAAAAATCATAAAAAGCATTTCTTTTTCAAAGTTTTGCACCAAAAATATTCTTCTTGCTTATCTGTTTTTCTTTATGGATTTTTATGTCCATTGCATCGGGTGTGAGAGACGATTGTACGGGAACGACTCTTGTCAATGGTGTACATGTGAGCGGTGCGGAAACGATATCAAAGATACACAATTAATACCAGGATTTTGTCCCTTGTGCAACTCGACTAATTCATTCTTTTTGAACCCACCTCCTGTTCCCCCGTGCATCTATTGTGGAAGCGATTCTCATTGGCATGTTTCGTGCCCGGTTCGATACCCGTATGGTCACGGGCAAGAACCGGGGTACAATTATGACAATGAAAATAGCTATCCACAAGACGTACCTGAGTTTTCTTCATACCCGGTTTCCAACAACTGTGGGGGTCCTCACGATACCTATTATTGTCAACCAATGAATTATTATGAGCAAAATCCGTGTCCTCAGTTTTCTTCACCAATGGATTATTATGAACCAAACCCGGTTTCTAATTCTTCTCAACCGATGAACTACTATGAGCCACAACCATGCTATAATTCAGGTTTTCAACATTTTGAACCCCCACAGCACCCCATCGATCATCAACCCTCCTTCGAACATTTGAGCTCCCACTAACAATGGGCCACTCTTGCTAAACAAAGTCAACAAATTCAAGAAGCTTGGAATAAGATCATCGAGAAATGTCAAGAGGATCAACGACAGGAGCAAATATCGAATATTGAGACTTATACTCCTCCTCCGGTGTATCCATACTATTAAGATGATGATGACGATGAGCCTACTATTTCTTGGAATGATCTTACTGCTCAATGTCCTAGTGCTATTGTCATCCCTCCTCTCAATATCCCAAACGTGTCTAAGGATTGGGATACGTTGACTGAGCTTAGTGATGTTGGTCTCGATAAATTATGTGATGATGAGGTTTGTGACATACCGATTGCTATGGAGCCTGAGGACGACATTGCTCTTACGGAGGAGGTCGATCCTAATGACGTCGATTTTTCTCCAAGCTATGAGAATTTCACTTTTGAAATTTCTCAATCTCCACCGGGAGATGCGGGTGATGACGATTTATTCTCTCCGGTTTACGAGAAGTTCACCGATGAACTTAATCTTGTGGATGAGGTGGAAGACGTGCTTCTTCGCGATAGATTATGGAAAGTGCACCTTCTTATTGCTCAAATCGAAGCGTTGACTTCTCCTCCTCTTTCCGAGTCTTTGCCTCCATCTATTCCTCCCGTTGAAGATAATGACCCATTGCTGGAAGAAATTGACATTCACTCCATACCACCAGGTAATGATGACGATGACATGGAGGGGGACATTATTTTTGATAATTTGCTGCAGGAAGATATTGTCCCAAGTCCCCCTCCCGAGCACTTTTCATCCTCCCCTTTAGCCACTATTACGGAGGATGAGTGCTTTGACCCGGGAGGTGACATTGATTATGCTATGATTGATACCATTATGGCTTTGCCGTTTGCTCAGCACCCATTGTCTTTGGGGGAGGACAATGTGCTTACTTTACCCAACCCACCTCCCGTGGATCTTGATTTCACATACTTTTCGTATGTTGAAAGGGTTTTTCTGCCATTTAAGACTTATCCCCCAGCCTCTCCTTTGTTGATGTCAACCGGGAACGAGGACAAGGTCTTTGATCCCGGTATCACATTCGAGGCTTCCTAATAAGTGTGAAAACACTTATCCTTTTACCACTTATTTCCAATAATAACAAGACCAAAACGTGTGATTTATGTCGTAAAAGTCGGAATTATGCGTGGTTTGTGTTTTTATTGTGTTTTAGGACCAAAATATGAAAAAGGAAGAAAACACGGGCTTTCACGGGCTTTTATCGAAGAAAACGGGAAAAGACGAAGTCAAAAGATCAAGAGTGCAAAAAGAACGGAAGTCCAAGACCTATTCTGAAGATTTATCGAAGAAAAAGTCTAAAGACGGAAGTTTT
The DNA here is from genome assembly GCA_025667525.1 of Glebionis coronaria. NCBI lineage: Eukaryota > Viridiplantae > Streptophyta > Magnoliopsida > Asterales > Asteraceae > Glebionis > Glebionis coronaria. The sequence goes on from CM046877.1 coordinate 367,330,615, forward strand.
AACGAAGTCGAAGAACTTAAGTCTAATAGAAGAAGAAAATTAAAAAGACAAGTTCAAATCCCGAGACGACAAAGACGAAGAATTAAAGTCGAGTCGAGAAAACGTGAAGAAAGCAAGAGAGAAGATGCAACACATGCACTCCTTCCCTATAAATACCCTCCTAATAGTCATTAGGAGAAGAGAGAGTTAGAGTTAGAGTTTTTAGTTAATTTTTCACTTTTTAGTTTTTAGAGAGAGAAAGTCTTAAACTTTCTCTCACTAGTTCATCTTTTACTTTTAATCTTTCAAGATTAACACTTTTGTATGCTTATTTTTATTAATCAAGTTCCATTTTAAGCTTTTATCTCTTAATCTCATTCTACTTTTCTTTGATTTAAGATTGATTTTGGTGTGATTATCATGTGATCCGTGTTGTTCTAATTGATTTAATGCTAAAAAGTTAATCTTTTGATCATTTTATAAGTTTTCATTTGATTAAGCTTTAAGACTTTTGTGCTTATTGGCTTACTTTTATGATTAGCTTATTTTTATCATTAAAAAGTTTTATTAAAAAGTTTATGTTTTTATTGTTTGATCTAAAAAGTTGCTTGATTTCGAGTTAGATAAGTGGATTAAAGTGCTTATTTGATTTGGTTAAGTATTTGGATTGATAAGTTTTTGGTATTAGCTTATACAAGTTAGCTTATTACCTAGCTTTTCCATTTCCATAGATTTCGGAAAGGGTGGTAAATCCCCTTTCCGATTGGCTTTCCGACCGGTGTACCACCATAACCGTTTCCACAATTTTAGGAAAGGTTGTTACTCCTTCATTCCGACGGCACCCATCTTCCCCTTTCCGATTGGACCTTTATTCCGACGGCACCCCTTTTCTTGTTTTTCCGATTGGTACTCTTGCTACACTTTCCGATTGATAGCCTACTTGATATTCCGATCAAGGCTTCATAGTGTTATTCCGACTGGTAGTTCTGCCCCTTTTCCGATTGGGTTATTTGGCAAGCATTCCGACGGCACAATTTATACACATTCCGATTGTCCTGCATCTTTATGTATTCCGATTGGAATTTGTCCCGTTCCGATTGACTCCCGTTGCGATAGTTCCGATTGTGTCTTCGTCCCATATTCCGACCATCCGATCGGAAAACATTCCGATCGGGCCCCCTTTTGTCTTGTTTTGGTTTCTTTCGATATAACTTTCTTATAGTATCTTTTATTTTTCTAAAAATTTTCAAAGTGTTAGTTTTATTTAGTAAGTTAGTACTTCTCCCATTGTCACCTTTAAGTTTATATGCATTTATTTTTACTTTTCATTTCAATATTAATCTTTTAACTTCCATTTTACTCAACGACACTTTAATTTCTTGCTAATAGATTAAAACAAACAAATCAACCAAACCTTTGATTCACCAAAAGACGATTGAGTCGCACTTTAGACCGGTTTTCAATTCGAAAAGATTCGGAACTATAACGAACTTTGATACGAGGTGTCAAAACCAAGTATTAAATGGCGCCGCTGCCGGCTCTTTTCGTTAAGATAAACGGTTTCTAGTGAGAGACGCATTGAATTTTGGGATCCGTTCTTTGAACGTTATTTTCCTCACTTCAAACAATTTCAAAAATCCATAAAAACTATAAAACTCTTCAAAAATACAAAAACATTAAAAAAAACCTATAAAAACCAAAAATATTATATAGATATTTCTTGTGTATATTTTTCTTCTGCAGGTGCATGCGTACTAGATCTACAAACTATTCTGAGCCCGAGAATCGTGAAGATTTAGATATGGCTGGTGTTAACAACAACAATAATCACCCACCTCAAAATAATTTGAATAACAACCACAACAATAACAACAACAACAATGTCCTTCAACCTGATTTACGAACCATGGAGGAATTGTGCCAACCCACCATGAACGGACGCGGAGGCCCGATTGCGCCAATGCACGTCACGGCTCAGGAGTTTTCGTTGAAGCATCATATGATACAACAAGTGCAAACGAATCCGTTTCGTGGAATTCCGGATGATGATGCCAACAAACACCTAGACAAATTCATTACCATTACCCAAAGCATGAAATGCCCCGGTGTTTCTATGGATGACCTTCGCCTTCAACTTTTTCCACACTCACTTTCTCACCATGCCGAGAAATGGTTTGACCGTCTTCCTAAGAATTCTATTCATACGTGGAACGACATGACTCAACGCTTTTTATCGCGCTACTTTCCCCCATCCATGGTCACTAGCCTTCGTAACCAAATCAGTGGATTTAATCAAGAGAATGATGAATCGCTTTTCGATGCTTGGGAACGTTACAATGATTTGATCGACCGCTGTCCTAATCACAATATGCTCCCCGTCACTCTCATTGACACCTTCTACAATGGTCTCACTTTTCGTGATCGTGACACGATCAATGCCGCCGCCGGTGGTACTTTTATGAAAAGGAGACCGGAGGAGTGTCGAGAGTTGATCGAAAACATGACTACTCACCACAAGAATTGGGATTCATCCGCATCCTCAAGATCTAACTCGAGAGTCAATGTTTCTTCTACTACCTCCAATCCTGAAATGTCTGAAATTTCTCGACAACTCGCTGAAATGAACAAGAATTTCATGGCCATGGCCACAAACCATTTTCAACAAGCTAAAGCTGTTGCTATTTCTTGTGACACATGTGGTGGCCCTCACTCTTATAATGAATGTCCTTCTACTCACGGCAATTATTCTGAAGACGTTAACGCAGCATACGGTACTTATCCCACGGGAGGCTATCAAGCCCGCCCTCAAGGAGACCGTAACTTGCTAAGTTATCGATCCAACAATTATCTTGCTCCCCCCGGTTTCCCTCCTGCAAACCAAAACCAACAACAAAGCTACAATCAATCCCAACCTCGTGCAAACAATCAGTATCAATCCCAAAGAAACCCATACCCAACTCAAGGAAATTCTCAAGCTTACCAGGCTCCACCTCTCAATCAACCGATGGCAGTGAATCCAGAAGTCGAGACATTCATGAAGACTAATCAGGAGTTGGTGATGAATCTTCAGAGTCAAGTCCGCAACTTGAAGGGAGAAATGGCAAAGCAAGGGAACGATATTCGCGCCGAGCTAAGGAATGATATGGCCAAACACAATGATACAATGAATGCAAACATGCAAAACTCTTTTAACAATCAAGCTCTTCACCTTCGTGATATGATTGGTTCGCTCATCCAAAGTAATCAACCCTCTTCCTCGGGTACTCTTCCGAGTAATACCGTTGCGAATCCAAGAGGGGAGATGAAAGCAATCACCACTCGTAGTGGAAAAGGTTATATGGAACCCGAGCTTCCTACACCTCCACCGGTGATTGTGAACAAGGAAAAAGAGCAACTTTCCCCACCTCCTTCACCCTCTATCCCCATTTCCCCACCACCCGTGGTTGTGAGTGATTCTATTCCCTTAAAGCCTTCTTCTTCATCCAATATACCTTATCCTTCAAGGTTGAGGAAAGAGAAGCAAAAGAGCAAGGATGATATTCAGGTTTCGAACTTCCTTAAAATGTTCAAACAATTGAATTTTAACATCTCCTTTGCCGAGGCTCTCGCTCACATGCCCAAATACGCTAAGATGTTTAAAGATCTTTTAAGTGATAAAGAAAAGCTTCTTGACATTGCTCAGACCCACCTTAATTAGAATTGCTCCGCAGTGCTCTTAAGGCAATTGCCCACCAAACTTGGTGATCCGGGTCGCTTCTTGATTCCTTGCAACTTCCCGGGAGTAGAGAATTGTATGGCCCTAGCCGATCTAGGTGCCAGTATAAACTTAATGCCTTTAAGTGTTTGGAAGCAATTATCTCTCCCCGAGCTTGTCCCCACTAAAATGACTTTGGAATTAGCCAACCGTACGGTTGCTTATCCAGTGGGGATAGCCGAAGATGTCTTCGTTGGCGTTGACAAATTCACCTTCCCGGCGGATTTTGTCGTCGTTGATTACGAAATGGATCCCCGTGTTCCATTAATCGTTGGACGTCCATTTCTGAGGACCGGTCGCACTCTTATTGATGTAGCCGCAGGCGAAATAATCATGAGAGTTGGTGACGATCAAATTGTCTTCAACATGGGTAAGATTTCTAAGCAACCTTATTCGTATGAGAGTGTTAATGCTATTGATGTTCTCGATGAGGCTTGTGAAGAACATTTTCATGATGCTTGCAAAAGTACTCCTTCTCTACCCAATGTTGAGACCGTTGCCTCAATTGCTCCAGCATTGACTCCTTTTGGGGAAAGTGACTTGGATGATTTCGAAGCTAGCTTGGGTCCTCTCGATATTAAGTATGATAATTTGTCCACAAATTGGGATGAAGACATTAGTACTATTGAGAGACTTCTCAATGAGGACCCATTCTCTCCTCCTGCTCCTAAAGAGGTGACTAATGATGATCCATCGTTAGTTTCACCATCTATTAAGGATCCTCCTACTCTCGAGCTTAAAGACTTACCGCCTCATCTTGAGTACGTTTTTCTGGAAGACGACGAGAAGCTACCGGTCATCATCGCAAAGGATCTGAAGCAAGACGAAAAAGAACGACTTGTCGCTGTGTTGAAGAAGCATAAACGCGCTATCGCTTGGAAAATCTCGGACATCCGTGGAATTGATCCTCATTTCTGCACACATAAAATTCTCATGGAGGACGACTTTAAGCCCACAATTCAAAGTCAACGAAGGGTGAATCCTAAAATCCATGAAGTCATCAAAAAAGAGGTTATCAAACTTCTTGATGCGGGTATGATTTACCCTATTTCGGATTCACCATGGGTTAGTCCAGTCCATTGTGTGCCTAAGAAAGGCGGAATCACCGTTGTGCCCAGTGCAAACAACGAGTTGATTCCTACCCGTCTCGTTACTGGGTGGAGAGTTTGTATAGACTACCACAAACTCAATGATGCCACGAGAAAGGATCATTTCCCTTTACCTTTTATGGACCAAATGCTTGAACGTCTAGCTGGTAATGAATATTACTGCTTTCTGGATGGTTTCTCGGGTTATTTTCAAATAGCCATCGATCCCCAAGATCAAGAGAAGACAACATTCACTTGTCCCTTTGGCACCTTTGCTTATAAACGAATGCCTTTTGGCTTATGCAATGCCCCCGGGACATTCCAAAGGTGCATGTTGGCTATCTTCCATGACATGGTTGAGCAAACCATGGAAGTCTTCATGGATGATTTCTCGGTCTTCGGGGATTCCTTCTCTACTTGCCTTGCCAATTTAGAACGTATGCTTAAGCGGTGCGAAGACACTCGCCTTGTTCTGAATTGGGAAAAATGCCATTTTATGGTAAAAGAAGGCATTGTGCTAGGACACAAAATCTCTAAAGCCGGTCTTGAAGTCGACCGTGCTAAAGTAGATGTCATAGCCAAATTACCTCCACCTTCAACCGTGAAGGGTGTGAGAAGTTTTTTGGGTCATGCGGGCTTCTATCGTAGATTCATTCAGGATTTCTCTAAAATCGCTCGCCCGATGACCCACCTCTTGGAAAAAGATACTCCTTTTATCTTTTCTAAAGAGTGTCTCGAAGCCTTCAATCTTCTCAAGGATAAGCTAACTAAGGCACCGGTCTTGGTCACCCCTAACTGGGAGCTGCCTTTTGAATTGATGTGCGATGCTAGTGACTTTGCTATTGGTGCGGTTTTGGGCCAACGTGTGAATAAACACTTCCAACCAATCCACTACGCTAGCAAAACAATGACGGGGGCTCAATTGCATTATACGACAACCGAAAAAGAGCTTTTAGCTGTTGTCTATGCTTTTGAGAAATTTCGCCCCTATCTTGTTTTATCCACCACCATCGTATACACGGACCATTCCGCGTTGAAGTACTTGATGACAAAGAACGATTCTAAGCCAAGACTTCTCCGCTGGGTTTTACTCCTTCAAGAATTCAACATTGAAATTCGTGACAAAAAGGGAGCCGAAAACCTGGCCGCGGATCATTTGAGTCGACTTGAGGATCCATATCAGGGGGATCATCCAAACAAAGAGATCAATGACTCTTTCCCCCTGGAGACTCTAATGTCTATAAATCTCAATCTTGATGGCACCCCGTGGTTTGCGGACATTGCAAACTACTTAGCGGGTGGTATTCTCATCCAAGGGTTAACATCCCAACAAAAGAAGAAGTTCTTGAATGATATTAAGACTTACTTTTGGGATGACCCTTATCTATTCAAACAGTGTGCTGATCTGATTATTCGTCGATGTGTTGACGGACCGGCAGCTTTTGACATCCTCCAAGCTTGCCACAAAGGACCCGCCGGTGGTCACTTTGGTCCCAACTACACCGCTAAGAAAGTGTTTGATTTCGGATTCTACTGGCCCACCATTTATCGTGACGCTCACGAAATGGTTAAGCATTGTGATGCTTGTCAACGTCAAGGCAAGATCACACATAAGGATGAGATGCCTCAAAATTTCATACAGGAATGTGAAATCTTTGATGTATGGGGCATCGACTTTATGGGGCGATTTCCATCCTCCAAAGGGAACAAGTACATCCTCGTCGCCGTCGACTACGTCTCTAAATGGGTTGAAGCTAAGGCTCTTCCTACGAATGATGCGAGGGTAGTTGTGAACTTTTTAAAGCAGCTTTTCGCTCAATTTGGCGTTCCTCGTGCTATCATTAGTGACCGCGGGACTCATTTTTGCAACGATCAATTTGCAAGAGTCATGGCAAAGTATGGTGTCAATCACCGTCTTTCCACCGCCTATCATCCCCAAACCAATGGGCAAGCCGAAATTTCCAATCGTGGCTTGAAGAGAATTTTGGAGCGTACTGTGGGAAAGCATCGTGCCGCATGGGCCGATAAGTTAGATGATGCTCTGTGGGCTTTCCGTACTGCTTACAAGACCCCGATCGGTTGTACACCCTATCGTCTTGTGTACGGGAAAGCTTGCCACCTACCCATCGAGCTGGAACACAAGGCGCACTGGGCCTTGAAGTGGGCGAACTTCGACATCATTAAAGCCGGTGATCATCGCAAGGTTCAACTCAACGAGCTAAATGAACTGAGGAATGAAGCTTATGAGAACTCGTTGATCTACAAGGAGAAGACGAAGATGATCCACGATGAAATCAAGAACCGA